>OY735882.1:2137650-3337650 GCA_963506565.1 Tachystola acroxantha
ATCCGAAACTTTTTAATTGAACTGTTGAATGACTGTTAATTACGATTTATGATTGTCCCAACTGGTACGATGGGACACAGAGAAAGGCGTACATGAGAGTTTTTAGGGTTGAGATTTCTCAAAAACTACTTGTCCTATTGCAAAAATTCTTTCACTGTTTGATAGATAAAAGTTAAAACTATGTAACTGTAAAATAATTATTAAATTCGGTCCAGTAGGTTTCGAGAAAATCTCAATCTTATTGAGGCCCCCTGTATACTTATAGTCTTCGACGGTGGTACAAACGATCCTTTATCGAATAATTCTGGTGGAATATCTATCAGTGGAAATTAAATGTACTTCAAAAATGGATTACTATACAGATGATACATACCTTTCAATGTTGGCGCTTTGAATTTAATAACTATAAAGATGATAATAGTTGACATGTCAGCAGTAGCAAGCGATCAAGACATAGTATTTATGTAAGTACAGGAAACAGTTTATTGTCCTTCAACCAAGTAAATACCAAGGTAATAGTTTTCTTCGTATAATGAAATGGGGTTGGTCAACAAAGAATTTTATCGGTGCAGGTATATCTAGCTGGATGAATGAAGACCTTAGATCGGAACCAGTGCAATTGAAAGATTTATAAACATAGATATTACTAGCAACTCGTAATGGATTACATACAGAAGAGAATTAATTTGTGAAATTAATTCGCAACACACATTTGCCGACAAAATCCATGTCATCAGTTGCGAAAGTCAAGTACGAGTACTTATGAAAGGCAGTTCGTTAGCAATATTACTAGAAACTCGTGGATACGAGTGAAATTTGTTTGCTAACCGACGTAACAAGGTTTCTGTGAAACGCAAACGTAATGTGGTGGGAAAATGGAAAATCTAAACTAATGTCGTTTGATGGGACGAACCGATTTAATGACGATTTAGATATAGCTAATGTTTATGGGAAAAAAGATTCCAGTAGTAATAATGGTCTATCAAACTCTATGAAGGATACAACAATTACAGGTGGAGGTATATAATTTCTGAAAGCAATTTAAAACTCACTAGGATCAATAAAATCTATATTAGATTAAGAAAATAAAACAAAACAAGGTACCTACTTTAAGTGTAGAAGTTTAAAGAAGAATATCTCAAAAAACAAGGGCTCCACTCACCCTTGAATTCGCTTGACCTAGCCAATACCAAATGGACACGACTTATGTATAAAGATTCAAAATAATAATATTAATTTGTACATAAACGAAACAACAATTTACTTCCAGTAAATAATTTCGACCACAAATTATTAAAGCAATAAAACAGTACTTCTAACAATCCCTCGCGAGACGTTAATGTCAGAAATACTTGACCTCATTACTGAGGATGATTGCAATCTCAGGCATCATCTGCGGCATGTGGCGCATCTCGAGACTAGAGACATGCAACGATTATGTGAGGTCAGGGAACAGTTTAACTACTGACCTTAAGCTTCAAGTAGTAAATTATGAACAACTAAAGATTCCAATGAAACCTTTTCGAGAGAAAGAAAGCTTGCAGAGACTCAAAAAGTTGATAACTATAGTGACATAAAACACTAACGAATGTGTAGAGTTAGACAATAGATATCTCGTGAAAATGTTGAGTAAACAATGCCAACGACTTAATAGACATCTCAGAATCAGTGAAATCAAACATAATGCATTTATGCCTTATGCAGACTATCTAATCTGTCCCAGAACAGATCGCCTAGATGTAAAACTCAAGTGATAAGATGGCTGTATATTATCTTACATAAAGACAAAAATATCTAAATTAGTGGCAGCAAAGAATATGGCATTGACGGGAGGCGAATCACGGAAGATCGAATTGAGTGGCGGGACTTAAAAGAGGCATAGCTTATGAAACAGGCTGATAATGAGCCTCGGAATAACCTATACTCTTTCGACAAAACACGAACACCTACACCGTACAATATGAAGAATTCACGTTACAAAACCATTGTCGATCATAACAAACAGCATATTTAAAACGTATTCTAACCACGCCTGTTACCCATCTATTGTTGCGTCCATAACATTATAACATTCCATGCGATCGTGACCTTCGTGCACCATCGAATACCACATTACACGCTATTCTGTCGTGTGGGAAGAGGAACTTGATGCTATCAAATGAATATAGTGGGTTTTTATTGATTAGAATTATTGAGGAGAATATAATTGAATAGGCGTTTCCTTGCCAAATTCTAAATCAAACGGTAAGAAAGGTAGGAGAAGATTTATCTTTCTGGACGTAAATATCAAGAGGTAACCTATTCAAAGGACACACCTCTTGAGGCGGACTCCAGGAAATAAAATGCATTCCATAGGATATCAGAAGCCCACCAAAAAACACCGACGATGATTTGGCGGATAAAAACACTGTCTTCAATTTTATCTCTTGTCAAAAAACTGACTGGGTTAGGTACCAACATTTACAATGGCCGCAATTTCATTGTAACACTGCATACTCGTCATTGACTATTGAAACATTGTTCGAAATCCACCATTCAATTTCGCCGCATCAGAACAAACGCAGTTTCGCAAACCCGCTTTACGAGGAATACTAAACAAACATAAACAAACAGCAAAGAAAGCTGTATGGACAAATGTTTTATTTATGTTTCTCGTTTCAACCGCTTGAGAACCTGGGACGGATACGATAAAAACTATAAAAAATATCATTGTTGCTACTGTTATAGATAGAGGATGCATTGACTCCGATATCTGCTGACCTTTTGGACTATGGTGGATTGATATAAAATGAGGAATGTCAGTGGACGAAGTGAAAGAGTTAGGTGAAGATAAAGATATTATAAAGGAAATATACTGAATGAATATACATAAAACCATAAGAGCTGATAATGAAGATGATGATGTAAGACAATAGAGTCAATTTTCATCGGCGACGGTGAGCACTAACATCAGGTGGCCCGCCAGCCTTTTTGCCGTGCTTTATTTTAAAATAAATGCTATTCTATTTTACAGTATGTGTACAACCATTGTAGGTACTCGTATAATGATGCTGTTTAGTTTGTTGAGATCAAATTGAAAAGTTCATATGTTAAACCTTCTTCAATTCCGGTAAGCAATTCCGGAATTATTCATAAGAGAACGAATTAAGAGAGTACGAATACAGACTTAGGTATTCAAGAATACCAAGAAGATGCCAAATATATTTCATACCAGGATATACCTACAGATTCTAGGAAGGAATTTGAAATAAATTTACCGCGAAACAAGATATCTTAACTTAATGCCAGTCAAAGGTTGAATTCGTGATCTTAGAGGCGGTATTTGATACATTTAGCAGACCGTGAAGGCGCACCAGTTAATCTGAAACTTGATTGCTGAAATACAAGAATTGCTTCTCTGTATTTTCATAATCACAGAAAATTATTCTATTGAGCTGAGAAGATTCAAACAAATTGGAAGATTGGTATAGGTACCTTGAGCGCACGATAAACAGTTTTTATCGGAATCCATGATGGCCTATTATTGATTTCACGGAAGATGTTACAATTTTCGAATTACGTAACCAGAGCATTCGTAGCGCATATGGCATGTTTAGACACATTAAAATCAGTGTTGAATGTACTCGGAGATAGCCGCTGCCAAAGGTATAATGAGTGTCATATGTGACATGTGAAAATAGACGAATGTTTGGTTTTGTATTAGCAAACTCTGCATCCACTTGACTATAACATTCTGCATTGCAGATATATACATATACGACTACAACAGGTGGTCATGCTTCGTTGGAAGCAGCCAGAACTGTAATATTTGTCACAACACTACAATTTATTGTCTCATACACCACTCTAATGTATTCAATTTAAAATACGGCTTCCGCAGTGTTCTTGACCCGATTCTATGTATAGGCTAGCAAGAAAATTGGACGGACGTAAGCTTGCTACATTGTGATGTTGATGTGTACAGTCAACACATCAAGAACACGGGCACTTCTAAAGATAGTAATACGGGATATATTGTAATGCTTTTGTGTCAATTGATTTGAGTGTACGTTATTATCGTCGAATTTCTTATCGATCAGACATAAGATGTTAAACACTTGTATTTTCTCATAGGTTAGAAGATAGTTTGGAAGATTGTAGACATTTTATTTAGTTTTTAAACGTTTTCTTCCTTTTCATTCGTGAAGAGAAAATAATGATTGATACTTTACGCGGAACTAACTGATTTGGTGCTCTTAAGGGTCTGACATGAGCCAACTAGCGCCGCCAATCCTAAAAAAATAATAATATCTTCCAATTTAATAAATTTTATTAAAGAAGCTATGCAGTGCAGTCCACAGAGTTTGTATCTTCAAAGCAATTTGAAAACATTTTCTTTTTCTATTTGTTTTGTGGTATTTCTTTCTGGCCTTCTTAGACTGAACATAAACTTCTATTCACCAGGGATGGACTCCGTATCATCTGGTTCGACATTTTGGTGTCATCCAACCTACCTGTGATTTGTCATATCATTATGTCATCGTCACTGAAGAGATGTAGTATTTAAAGTCACCCCACGCATTAATGCAAGACCCATGCAGAGTTTGGCAACAGTTTGCCAACCTCCGGTTTCGATCCCGAGACGACACCGTCAAGCGTGAGAACTGCAAGGTCTGACGCAAGGAAACGTGAGTGCTGTGACTAGCCAGGGCAGGCTACAGGGCTCGAATTTTGGGTTAAATGAGGGCGGCATTTGGATCGAGAGGCGCTCTACTCTTCCTGCGGTACCGTCTTATGGTGATCATTAGGCAGTGCCGATGCACTCTCGTAAACGCCGTCCTGAATATCGATCAGTGAAAATCCAGACTTCTTCTACTTTCTAGACTTACAAGTGCAAACTACAAGTTGTATAATGAGGTAGAGTACTTCTAATTTGTGATGCATCTATCCATTTTGGGGTCTTTGCGTCAGATGTCTTATGATACCTATTTATTTATTCAATGCACAAATTACGTGGAGTTTATTGTGTATACTGGAAGAAAAATCATAACCTGTTCTTTTTTTATTTCATAGGATCCTTGTTTGATGCTCGTACCTGAATTAATAGGGGCGCCAAGTGGAATGAATATCGAGGGGCGCAAAATATCCCAATACGTTACTGTCATGAGTGACAATGGCATTTAATTTGTCAAGTGCGTCTAGCATAGCTCTTATCATAAGGTATTTATAGAACTAATTTTGTCTGACTGCAGGGATGAGGAAAAATGTAGTCTCATTACTAATTGACGGTCTAATTAGGCGTGCTCATGTTTTTATTAGAAGTTCACTAATGAAACTGAGTGCTTTCGACTTAGCTGAATATTAACGCTTAAGACGATATATAAATTACTGTCTTTCATACTTTACATCATCATTTTTCTGTACTCCTGACACAATAAAATTAGTCTTAGTAATAAAAATATAACAAAAGATTTTCCATATTTGAATTTCTGATAATCTAAGAAAGAGCCTAAATCCTTTTTTATTTCACAGATAAATTTTCTCAAGCCTCTATAGCTTAATAGCTAGAGTGTGCGACTGTAATCCAAGCGTCGTAGGTTTGATTCCCTACTCCAAGTTCAAATTAACCATTGCTAGGTTATTAAAAGATAAATCACTTATAGGATCACATTTTACATACATACATAAACTCACATCCGTATAGGGATAGACAGGCACGAACACGACGGAATTCCATCTAGCGCGCTCCTACCACACCTTCAAACTCATCGTATTTCGCATTCTTCCACTTACATTCATTACAGCAAGTTTCCAGAGTAAAAATCAAACTTACACACCCAAAAAATCTCGGATTACAAAACAAAACTGGGGGTTGACTGCGACTTTCATGGTTTTCGTAATCGCTTTCAATTTGACACATGGACGCTATACATTGCTGCCAATATTTTTGCAAGTTATAATGGACGACAGCGAAACGCAGCAATGTATATCGTCCAAGTGTTAAAATGAAAACGATAACGAAAACGATTGAAGTCGCGGTCGGGCTACTGGATGTAGTAAGTTAGGAACGGCTATAAAACATTCCTGTCAACAAACAAAAGCTTTGTTTACTCTAACTACACTAATTTATTTTAATTATAGCCTTAATAATTACGTTTGCACAAAGCCCAGCCTTAGATGACTATCTATTAATTAACGGCTATTAATCTCAACAGTCAGTGGTTTGATTCGCGGACACGAATGATGACTAGCTCAATTAATATTCAATTTTGGTTCCCACAGTAACCACCAATGGCTAGGTACAGTCGAAGACAGAGATAAGTATACGGGGGGCCTCAACAAGGTTGAGATTTTCTCAAAAACTACTGGACCGAATTTAATAATTACTTTACAGTTACATAGTTTTAACTTTTATCTATCTAAAAGTGAAAGGTCAAGTAGTTTTTCAGACAATCTCAACCTTAAAAACTCTCCTATACACCTTTATCTGTGTTCCACCGTACATCTTGATGTACGCTTTGGGTTAATTTTTAAAAATTTTGATTTTATTTAGATTTTATGAACAGTGGTTCTGTGCTGCTGTTTGCTCTCACAACACCCAGTCATGTGATATGATATACGAATGTAAAAAGATCATTTATTTGTGTAAAAACTGACGTAACCAAGTGTTCCATAGTGTGCCAAATGCCTAATAAATGAGTATGAGTTAGACTAAAGTTAGATTTTTTATTATAACAACACGTAAAACGCTAGATACCCTATGCGTGATAAAATGGTGTAACCCTTAGACTACCAAATCAGGCAAAGTAACCACGTAATTCCTAATAAAAGTTTTTACGACTAAGGGGATACTTAATTACGCGGTGGAATTGGGTTGTTTAGGTTATTTGAATGTCAAGGTTAGGTTCTAAGTAATCAAGATTGGATGGAATAATGTCTACGTGTCAAAATGTATATATATAGTAGTAGTATATATATAGTATATATATAGTTATTGGAGATGATGATGACGATACTACATTCTTGAATATGGATAAGCTTTAGTTTAGGGTATTATACTTACTGATGATAGAGCTAGTAATGAAAATTGCGGGAAGATGGTTGATACTTACTCTGATATATCTTTGGTGTGCAAAATTCAAGACTGTAATGATCGAGAAGTTTGAATAAATAAAGGTGATTAGACATATCTACCTATAATTTGTAAAGAAAAAGGTAAATGTAGGCATGGGCTTAACAAAACTCCCATCTTCGTGAATTCGCAGATAATCTCATCCTTAATAAATAATAAGAAGTAGAATTAAAATTCTGCCTACAAGGACAACCTATAAATTTGGCCTACACTACAACAACACTATCCAATACAAGCATAATGGCGTCACCACCTTAGCCTTGCATAAAACGAAATAGCCCGGAATATAGCCGAGACCTACTTACGCATACTCTTCAAGAAACTCCTTCCCTCCTCTCGGATGAAGGAATCACAGACCCCCGCGGGGTATGAGCACTTGACGCTAAAGCTCAAACTCTGGTGGAACTAGGAATAATGTTTGACCCTCGCGTTGATGTCTCCGGCTCAAATGGAAAGCAAATATTTGTTGCCACAACCAAAGGGTGGAAAAGCTGTTGGCTTTCCAAAGCGTGCGTAGATAAGTGCGACGAAATAGGTTCTTGTGCAAATGTAAACAGAACGCAATAACATTTTATATGGATGGAAAGGTTAGGCTAGGAAATGTAATAGGATAAAATACCCTTTTTCCGAAATCTACACATGTAATAAGACTGTAAAAAGGTTGTATCTGTACATTAGATATTTTTTGAAAAGAATAATTGTAATGTAATGTGTTTTAGGATCGATACTGATGCCAAAACACCAATTTTTATAATTTTTGTCTGTTTGTCTGTGACTTTGTGCAAGTATCACGCCATAACTACTGTAGGGATTTTGATGCGAGTTTCACTATGAGATAGCTGAAATATCCGGACAGCTCATAGGCTATAAGCCATGGCGGTATGTGATGTGGAAACAAGGATCCAGAGAGGAAGATCTGCCTCCTGATCTCCTCCATCCTCCTCCTCTACGCAAACGAAGTTGCGGGGTACAGCTAGTATAATAATATATTTGTTGGTTGAAATATTCTTTGTACTCGTAGCATCTAAACAAGGAGACATAATGAAGAAGATATACGGGGATCATGGTCGCCAATGAATATGAATGAAGTAGGTATAGGACCTGATGAAGATAATGTTGGTATTGAAGTATTCGGACATTTCAGAGATTCAAGATACGATTCAACACTTTGGATTGGGAATTGAAATGGAAATTTTAGGAATTCGACATTTTGGAGCTGAAGGTATGTCTTGTCTACCCGGTGCTGACTTTAAGATAAATTGAAATGTAAATACGCAACACAAATCATTAACATAGGACTACATACACAGACCAAGTGGTCTGGTAAGTACCCCATAGACATGAAATCGGTACAAAAGACATTGCCACATTTCAATGGAGTTTTGCCCCACCTACTAAACTACGTGACCATTTAAGCTGTACCTATCTTTTTGTTCGGGACTTATTACAGGTTTCATATTGCATAATCATAAGCAGTATCATTTTCTACTACTCTCGCAACTCCTATAGAAGAATAACAAAAACAATGAATAAATCGCTTCGATTTCTTACTATTTTCTGAATTCTTAATTAAGCTGTTTTTGTCGAATCGCAACTTGTGCAAAACTTTATTTTAAACCAATAATTTTAATAATAAAAAACGGAGATATTTTTACATTTATTCGTTATCTTGTACAACTTGCGGTTGATGGTGAGGCAGAATCTGGCATGGTCATTTGCACGCGAAAAATTCTGTCAACGATGAGCGCATAGAGACGAAGCGGGGGACAGGGGTGCCGTATTAAAGAGATGCGTCCATGTCGACAATATCTCTAGGATACACGTGTCGCGAAGCAATGTTGTGCTCATGTGCGGGCAGACACGGGCGCCCTCCTGTTACAGGTCTATGGGGTAAGTGGTCTGTGACTACATAATACTCACAATGTATTTGAACACATGCTTATGTTCCCAATGACGTGGGCCTTACGTGCTAAATGTTCAAACAAAATGTACTAACAGCAACTGATCGTCGAAACGAAAACACACTGAATTTGTTTAAAGACCACTTTGTTACTGAAGCACAAGTGTGAGGTATAAATATTTTATACAATTTAATAATACTTACAAAATATTGGATGTTTATAGTATTTTTCGAAAATTAAACAGAATGTTTAAGAAATATGTTTTCAAATACCAAGATAATAAAAATATTCTACTACTTCTTCAAGGTGACCTAATAACGATATCGAAAATTCGAAATATCAAATTTTTAGTTCTCAGAGTCAATTTGGAGACCTTGATTTTTGATTTCAACAAAGCAATAGACTGCAATATCGACGAAAGTTGACATGTAAGCACAAACCGTTTCGTTACATTATTAGGTAACTAATATACCTACCTCCGTATCGTATATTGCAAATCTTGATACCATAGTACGGTTAATGAACATACTCATGAAATGACTGCAATATGAATGAAAATATTGCGAGAGGAATTTGAACACGAATAATAAAATAATGTTTTTAAATGGAACATTTTATATAAGATATTAATTGCTATTTAGAGACTATAGCATAATAGAACACATGACTAACCAAAACAAACCTAAGGACATGCATGACTAAAGCAGGACAGATTGTAACTAACACAGAATATGACCTTCACCGTATCAAGTTCAGAATATAGAGCTCCATGACAGACGCAAGATATATGAGAATCCAAAATAGTCTAAATAAAAAATGTATTTAACGAATTATGATTAATAAATGTAGACTTATATTTTGAGAAGTAATAAATAGTCTATCGGAAGTAAATCATTTGTAGAGGCCTTCCAACAAACAACATTTTAATAGAAAGACATTAGTTCCGGATGGACATACAAAGGCTAGCGATAGCAAACGTCATGCATTCAAAAGAAATTAGCATAGTGACCGATAGCGACCGAGATATGCGACAGTTAACGCCGATGTCCACTAACCTCGATTACATAATCTATACAGCTCAATCGATGCTGTTATTTAGATATGTGACCGGTGTTAGTGTTACAGCAGACGTAATTTATGATAGGAATCTTGTAGTTCCGGTTCCGGAGACATATTTGGACTTGAGTGGACCTGAGAAAGAGAAATTTTTTGGACCGGCGACCTATTATACAAAGATAACGATGACATCTTTGCCATCGTTGTTCTTTTTTATCTGACTGCGCAAGAAGGAGGGATATGTTTTATTCTTAAAGACACAGAGACATAAGAGACATTTATGAATAGAAGTGAATGCTGTTTGCCAAGATCGCGGTAGATGGAGGTTCGTGATCTCTGCCTGCCCGGGTAACAAGCGTGAGTATGTATGGATGTATGTATTCTGAAGTAATAAATCTGGGGATATGGAAGAACTCCGTTCAAAAATATACCTTGATCATTATTCTTACTTTCTTGACATAGATAATTACAGCCTGTCCAACCTACCTGACTGCTCGTACAAACCGAAGCAATTTTATGGAAAATCTACACTTATTACCTAAATATTCTGGCATAACGCGGTCCGGTCATATACTAAAAACCTCAGGCAAACCTATTGATATTTTGTTATCTGTCACGTATTTCTGCAGGTGTTATCTCTGAATGTGACATGTACACAACATTACATGACAACCAGATTCGTTGTAATCTAAATATTTACGTGTTCATAAATAAAATTAATATTCCAACGTTTATTACACCTGTCTCTCCTATACTGAAAACGGATGTCTGTGGTAATTTATTTGTATTTGCGCATTTCAACTCACATTTCATTTAATAAAATAACTCTTGTCTTCCGTGGTACACAGATAGAAGATTTTGTTTTCATGAAGTGCCTAAAGGAGATCTTAAGAAAATAGCAAACACAATCATGGACATTTTGTATTGTATGCAGTTAGTATTGTATATTCAATTTTATAGGATTTATTATATTAAAGAGCTACCTGGAAGAAATTTCATTCGTTTGGCCAAAAATAGATGATGCAATACTTTTATTTGTACAATGTTGAATTTATTGTAAAATAAATAAACAAAGTAAGAATTATACCTATCTAAATTAAAACTAGACGTGTCTAAAAAATACAAATAATACCTAAGAAAACAAATAAACTATAACTAAACTAAGTCTAAAAAACTATAAAAAATAAAATAATAATATATAATCTTATAAAGTATTTTATGTGCTTATCTAAACTCTGCCAATATTTGAATACCAATAGTAGAAAGAAGACAAGTAATCGATTGTACCTATATTAAGTTTTATAATTCTCTGTATAACATATAATTTAGACCACCGATATAACTAAGTAGGTATCTATTACGTTTCCGCCAATGAAAATCATTTATTTATACATCGTCCATCGACCGGCCGCAGTGACGTATGCTGTGAATAATTCGTATTGTCGCAGCAATCGTCTCCTAAAATAGCTTCTACGTCACACTTTATCCTCTTACCGGAGTCGTTTGTTCTTTTAATAGCTCTTAGCGGTCTCCCACGGCTTTAACCATAGATTTATTTCTACTTTATTAGTGGTATGAGTGTTGTCGCGAATTTCCAGATATTTCAGTACCTTGTATGTTGCCAAACACAATACCTGCCTAATACAATATGAGTGTATGCGATGTTGCCTTTTTCCCATAGTTTTGTCACACAATAGTACAAGGTAGTTTAGCATACCTTTAGAGTTCCGAACCTCAAAAGGAAAAAAAGGAACCCTTATAGGATCACTTTGTTGTCTGTCAAGACCTATATCTCAGAAACGCGTGAACGGATCAAGTTGAAATTAATACTAAATACTCAGGTCTGCAACCTCATGCAGCCGTGATAAAATCAACCTTCTACGTCAACGCAATCAAAAGATATCGCTGTTTATGTAGCAATTTCTCGCATATTTGTATGAAAATGCAAGTAAACCAAATATATAGGGTACTTCCCGTTGACCTGAATCATGAAATTTGGCAAGATGCTTATAAGCACAAGTAAAGGAAAAACCCCTAAATCTGTAAATTTGGGGTTCAACAAACTTATTTCTGACTAGCTGTACCCCGTAACTTCGTTTGCGTAGAGGAGGAGGATGGAGGAGATCAGGTGGCACATCTTTCTCTCTGGATCCTTGTTTCCACATCACATACCGCCATGGCTTTATAGCCTATAAGCTGTCCGGATATTTCTGATTTTCAAAAGCTTATAAGTACCTAGCTACTTTATCTATTTTTTAACTGATTTCAATTCTGTTTCCACAGTTGATCTTTAAAATAAATATTGTCTATTTTGTAAAATTAACGAAACTTAAAAAAGCTTAGTGGAGCAAATCATCGCAGTGCCTACCTAAAGTAATGGGGGTCTAGTAATTAGCAAATTAAAAAAAGGGCAACTCGTCCCTTGTCCTAATTTTGCACTAGGACGACTTTTTGCATGTACATTATTTTATTAGTGGGTGTGAAACATAATACACATAAAGTCTTCAATTACGGAACAATCAGTTGGAATTGCGACAATTTAAATTTTATAAATAACTCTATTCATTCGACATTGTTACGACCTTAGCAATTGAACGGTGTCCGTGTTACTATAGACATGACATGATTCTATTCTATTGAAAGAACCTCTGACCTAAAAAAGCAATACAGAACGATAGGTATTTGAACTTTGGACGACACAACGTAGTAATGGGTTCCTTTCAAATAATCGCCCTTTGATTGAATAGAAGTGTCCCAATTTATTTAAATTGATAGGTAGATGGGTATGTATAGCTGCGAATGATGGATATAGACATGGAGTAAGGAACCACCAATGGAGTTATCCATACTTACATCCTTAATACAATGATTTGCTTCATAGCGCGTGTCCATAAACGTGATTTAAAGTTATTCCACCATTTAACCCTTCTGTCCCTGTCTAACATAAGGTTTTTTAACAAAGTGTGAAAGGGACAGCAACACGGTTTAAGGGAAGTGAGGTAGGTATAACTAGATTTATGAATGGTTTTAGTAGCCAATTGGTTATAGTACGACTCTAGTATTAAAAGTTCTGCTGCAAAGAAATACATAAAATGGGAATATATTAACGAGATAAACCACGAACGTAAACATGTAGTTTATCTCGTTATTATGTATCTAATTCCCGTTTTATCGTATAACCAATTCAGCAAATAAATAAATTGATAGGTCGATGTAATCGGTTGTAATACTTAAATGCGGCTTAGGAATGACCGACAGAGTACATCCTGTGATAATAATATACAGGATGTCCTTGAATTCATTCGACAAAATTAAATGGATGGTTAGGCTTATGACTTACATTAATTCTCCACAGCGTTGAAGTAAATTTAAACATTTTGGGGGAAAATAAAAAAAAAATATTTACAATAAATTCAACTATCAAAAAAACTATTAATTTAATATGCATCGTAAGGTATTTTTCATTTTTTGCAACGATTTCATTCACTGCTATTTGCCCTAATGGTCATTTCTAAGGTCATTGTGTGACTTGTGCCGTACTTAGTTAATTTTTTTGCAGTTTTAATGTACTAAAAAACTTTATCAATTTAATATTTATCTTAAGTACAACCCCCAGTATCAATTTGTCGAATGAATTCAAGGACACCCTGTATATAAACAGATCTAATTAACGGTTAGGTTAGTTAGATGTATTTTAATGAATAAAATAACTGCTGTAATAACGGATGAAGACGCTGGCAATAGGAAAAACGTTTAACGCCAAGATTACGCCGTAGAACCACTTCCTGACGATAATAAAAAGCAGTAAAAGCTAACGAACAGTGCAAACAGGCGTAGTACGTAACGTAGTTTTTATTTACAAGTACCGTAGGCTTTCTATGGGAGAAGGGGGGCAGACAAACCACTAGACAAAGAGGTGAACCATCACACGAGCAAACTAACCACCAGACAAGCAAGTATTAACGCAGGACTATTACAATATATTTGTGAATATCGTGCTTGTCTGGTTCTATTTCATAATACATTTCAATTACAACTATGTAGCTATTTATTTAGGTAAAACTATAAACGCACTCTTCCCATTTTCAATTTAATTAAGCCGCTTTATTCATCATCACCAGCCGGCATCAGTCAACTGCAGGACGTAGGCCTCTCTCAAGCGCCAGTCGGGTCGCGGATGTATCGCAGTTCCGGCAATAATGGCACGAGGTGGAACACCCCAGGAAGTTTAATCGGTATTCCGCCCCTTCAAGGCGGCGAGTCCGACATAATCAACACGCTTTACCACTCGTGGTGGTACACGTAACCGTGTTTTACTTGGGACAAAAAATTCTTCTCCCAAAGCACGCCACTCAACCCGATTCTCGGCCTTTTGCATCCAGTTTCTGCCAGCCATCTTGCCCAGGTTTATCTTCAAAGAATCTACTTTTAAAAGTGTTTCCACAAACCTTTCAGTCCAAAACTACTCATTCACATTACACAGTACATTTGAAGTGCAAGAAGCATCACGAGTACAAGTAAAGAAAGCCCAGTTTCCGTACGGCGAATTATTTAATGCTCCAATGTAATAACTCAGTGCAGTACACCCATAATGGCTCACTTTCACCCGTTACCAATTTCACATTGGCGCTCTAGTTAAATTAATACAAGAGTGTGAGATGAAATGGTTCCGTATACAAGAAAAAAAACGTTTAGCTTATTTCTCTTTGGTACAGTCGAAGACAGAGATAAGTATACAGGGGGCCTCAATAAGGTTGAGATTTTCTCAAAAACTACTGAACCGAATTTAATAATTATTTTACAGTTACATCGTTTTAACTTTATCTATCAAACAGTGAAAGAGTTTTTGCAATAGGTCAAGTAGTTTTTGATAAAATCTCAACCTTAAAAACTCTCCTGTACACCTTTCTCTGTGTTCCACCGTACGAAACTGAGAGTAAAGGCGCGTACAGACTGGTGAAACGTAACATGAAATGTATTACTCTGCCTTTCATTGCATGTTCACTGCAAGCGTGGACGCATAGCGCGCTCTTACTGCGCATTCAGTACGCTGCTGCCACGCGCACACTGCGCGCCCCTTTGTGTTCGTCCGAAAAACCGACAAATCACGGATCGCACCGCGCGCAGCTTGTAATGCTCGTAGAGTGCGCGTGAAATGCACAGTTCGCGCGCGCAAGACGTCCAAACTATGAGAAATTGTTACAAAGTGTGTTACCTTTCACGATACATTGCAGCAATTTGGACGGCAAATTCTTTCATTGCAAGTTACATTGCATGTTACGTTTCACCAGTCTGTACGCGCCTTTAGAGCTAGTACATATTAGGCGTTTAGAAGCGCGTGCTTTGGTAACGCGCGTTTCAAGAACTACGAGGTCTGTGGGGCTATTACGATTTTCAAAACGATCAAAACATACCATGTCATATCGCGCATGACAGGGACAGTGCTATTACGTTGATATAGCGGCGTCTCTGTTCGGCGCGCTATGACATGGTATGATTTCATCGTTTTGAGAACGGTAATAGGGGGGCTGATTGAAGTGTACACATACAAACGCGCGCTTCATTCGCGTTTCTCATAGTTCGTGAAACGCGCGTTACCAAAGCGCGCGCTTCAAAACGCCTAATGTGTACCAGGTCTTAGGTCCATAATCATAAAGCAAGGTTATTTATAAAGTTATTTTAGCTTAGATATAGTACCTTTCCCCCTTTGGGCAGGCCATGTTGCGCGATACCAGGACAAGAGGTGGACCAAACTAGCAACCAATTGGCCAGGCCTTTTCCCCTTTGGGCAGGCCATGTTGCGCGATACCAGGACAAAAGGTGGACCAAACTAGCAACCAATTGGCCAGGCCTTTTCCCCTTTGGGCAGGCCATGTTGCGCGATACCAGGCCAAAAAGTGGACCAAACTAGCAACCAATTGGCCAGACCCCATTGGCAAGAGAAGTGTGGGACGACAAAGAAAAAGATGGGCTGATGATATCGTGGAAGTAGCTGGTAAAGACTGGATGATAACAGCACAAGACAAAGAAAGGTGGAAAGACATAGAGGAGGTTTTTCGTTCCTTCCACTTGACACCACCAAAACGACACCACCGGTGGTGTCGTATGGAACCTCTAGTCCATATGACACCACCGACTATTAGTGATGTTACATACAAAATTGTTGATATGAAAACTCCAATTAACACGTTCACAGTCCCTATACAAAATGTTTTGATTTTCTCGTACGTCCCGCATATTATTTTAATCTCTATACAAGTCGAAGTACTTACGTAAAAATGTTGTCTGAGCACTTCAAACACTAAAAGAAAAGTTCATTAAGGCCTATTACAAGCACGTAACAACAATTGTGGACATGCTGGAAGACTAGTTTTCCGGTCCGTTCTTTAATACCTACATAACTACTTACTTCACTTAAATAAAAAATTAATATGTCATAAACTCTGTTTTATTAATTATCGTTTAACTATAGATAACTTAAAATAATGAATTGGGAGCTGTTTGTCAAAAACACGCGTTTCTCGACATTACTAGGGTGGTGTCATATGGACTAGAGATCCCATATGACACCACCGGTGGTGTCGTTTTGGTGGTGTCAAGTGGAAGGAATGAGGTTTTTACCCTAACAGGGACCATACTACCTAATAACAAATAACTAACAGACATAAACACAGCTAAGAAAAAACTAACACACTAACATCATTTGAACTGTAGTACGTATGAGATAACAAAGCTAAATAAATAAATAGTATCTTTATTTTTAGTTTAATATTGTAACAGTTAGTTTGTATATTTTAGTTATTTCAATACATGTTATAGCGTTTTATAAAACACAATATACAAACTATATTGTGACCAAACTACTACTAATTACCACACCAAATTATATTATATATTATACTACTAGCTAGTCTGGAAAGGTCGCCAGCAGCGACGTCGAAATCAATAGCGTTTTTATCCCGTGCGTGCCAAAATAACGCGGTTTTTAAATCTGTACAAGGAATTCTAAAATTACAATGGTTGGCATCCGAAGTAATATTTCTCACGGGTTTCGAATTTGTATGTCATGTGATTTCGTAACAACTAGCACTATGCTATCTTTTGCGTAATGTAATAAAATAAAAGATAAGATATCGAAATGATCATTGGAATATTTTTATCCAGTACGTACTAAAAAGAATAAGTATTGTTTCTAGTATTTTATCTTGATGTTTCTTGAGCGTAGACCTAAATTCAGAGACAATTTTGAGCTCAGTATGAACTCGCTTTTAAAACTTCTGTTTTGAGAATTAGAAACTAAAGTGATACATACGAGTACATAATTATACCTATATAAACTCAAAACTCTAGTTTTTAAGTTACTATTATACAGATTTAGGATTCGATTTAGTGACTGCTTCAGAATTAGGTACAATATGCTGATCATAATCCGCGAACAATGTTGTTGGGGATACAGTTACCTTAAATATCTTAAGTTTAAATAATTAAGTAATCCTTACTGTAACCTGTTTTTTGTTCGAACTAAATAAATTGAAAAAAATAATAATAATAATAAGGCTTCGTAAATGGCTCGTCCAGAAGTCGTGCTATTCTATAAAATAATTTTTGACATAAATACTGTATGTATTAATCTACAATGTAGTAGTTATTATTATGACTTTTTTAAACTTATAAAGTGTCCCACTGCTGGGCAAAGGTATCCTTTATATACAGGGTGTAACGGTAAGGTTATTTCAAACCGAAGGGAGGGTGTTCAGTATCGGCAACTGAACAACTTTTGTTCTGCGACTTTTCTATTTTTGCGAAGTTATTTTTCGACTTTTCATACATTTCGTCTCGGTCAGCTAATCGATTTGTAAGAGACATTAATTTATTTTTATTTTTTATTCGAAAAGTCGTAGAACAAAAGTTGCTGAACACCCTCCCTTCGGACACCTATCCTTATATATGAAGATATACCTTTTCCGTTACACCCTGTATATAAATGAATTTATTATAAATATTATTTATTATTATTAAAACAGAAGTTCAGTAACAAAGTATTATTGAAGTAATACTGCTATAAGACCTCATGGTAAGGCCCTAAAGAATAAAACCATTACCAGCAATAATAGGTGTAGGTATGTAGTTACAGTACGACACGATATCATCATCATCATCAGCCCGTATCAGTCCACTGCTGGACGTAGGCCTCTCCCAAAGCGCGCCAATCAACCCTACTCTCGGCCCTCTGCATCAAGTCCCTGCCAGCCATCTTGCGAAGGTCATCCCTCCATCTGGCCGGGGGCGTCCCACACTACGTTTACCCGTTCGTGGCCTCCATTCGAGAACTCGTCTACCCCATCGGTTCTACGACAGATGTGACCAGCCCATTGCCACTTCAGTTTACTGATTCTATGAGCAATGTCAACCACTTTTGTCTTCTGGCGGATATACTCACAATATCATCACAAATACAGAAGTACCTATCGTAGTCGACGTCAAATCGCGTACAATGTGAAACCGCTCTGAAACATGTACGATACCTCCCTATACGAGTATCTTATTGATCGCAAGCAAGCGACGCGAACACCAGACGCGAGAACCAGTCAGAAGTTGGTTTCGAATCAGTTTCGCACCGCGCGCCGACCGCATTCGACGTACCAAACCAACGACCTCCTACATCACACAAATGGATCAGCAAAAGTGGAATCTAAACTTCGTGAAGGAGATAGAGAAGTACCCCTGTTTGTACGACCACACTCTGCCAGATTACACACAGAAAGATGTAACCGAAGCAGCTTGGGACAAGATAGCAGAAGTTATGGATTCCTCAGGTATATTCATATAAGTACAACCTACCTATATGTAGGGTTGCGTCCGCTAATATTATATTAGTCGCAGCTAAGCGAGGCATCTCGCTCGCTCTCGAGATTTAGCATATGTACGACAGTGACAGTTGCGTTTAGGATTAGAATTCGACTAGTGACCGCACCCTAGACCTGTAACAGGAGGGCGCCCGTGTCTGCCCGCACATGAGCGCAAAATTGCTTCGCGACACGTGTAACATAGAGATATTATCGACACTGGACCCATATCTTTTCCCCCTTATCTTTGACCCCGCTTCGTCTCTATGCGCTCATCGTTGACAGAATTTCTCGCTTGCAAACATTGATCTCCTATAAACAACTAGATACACAGTCTGCCTTTTAAAAATGTCCGAGCGCAGAGAAGGACCAAACGGATGAATGGACCCTCATTTGCTTTATTAGACATTATTTGGACGTTAACAATGGACCCTTATTTTGACGTTTTTAAAATTGTTTTAGTAAGACCTTTGTGTATCTAGTTGTTTATAGGAGATCAATGCTTGCAAAGTACCGATTTCATGTTTATTGGGTGGTCTGTGTTTGTAGTAGGTAGGTATAAGAATGGCGATCGTTACACAACTATTTTACCCAATGAATTTAGTATGTATTATGATGTGATTGTTGTCTATTTAGTTAGGTATAAATAAACAATGTTATTATGTTAAAAGATTTTTGTTACCGTTTTCTCAGCATTTAGCACCTTTTCCTTTTTACGGGCAAAAATATACCGTAACCTATACTTACTTGCAATAAAGACATATGATTCTGATTCTATAAATAACATTTCATATTATTGTCGCAGGTGCCGCTTGCAGAGAGAAATGGAGGAACTTACGTGCAGTCTACACGCGATATTTGAGACAAGGCAAAAAGAAAAGATATTATATGACTGAAGCCATGAAATTTATATGTCCTCACTTAAGATCGCCTGTTGAGAAAACTAGTGAGTCTACTGAAAAAAATAGTTCCAAAAAACCGAGAATCGAAACTTCATCATGTTCGGTTGTCAGTTCTGACGAAGATGAGGATGAGTACACAGTTGGTGCAATCCAAAAAATGAAACCAATAAACCCGCTTAAATTAAATCGAGTTCATTATCATAACGTTGCGACAAATGAAAGAGTTTGCGGTGGAGCTTCAAATTCAAATGTTCGTACAGAAAGCACAAATAAACATTTCTTGTTAAGTATTCTGCCAGAAGTAGACGAAATGAATAGTGTCCAAGTGAAGGCGTTCAAAAGAAAAGTCTTGGCATTAATTGACGACATAAAGAATGAGACTAAACAAGTAACAGTCCAAAACAGCTCAATTCTGTTAAAATATTTGGATGAAACGATTAAGTAACCAGTGTAAACTGGTAACCTCGTCATGCTAGCTTATACTGATTAATTAATCGTTCGTTTCAAATCTTTTAGCAGAATATGGGGGCTGGTAAAGCCCTGCGTTTGAGGAGGATACTGCTGATACTAAGCACCAGTGATCAGTAATTGATTTCGTTAGAGTTTCTTAAGTTTGATTTATTTGTTACAGTTGAAAGAAAATATGTAAATTGAGAGTTAATTTAATAAAAATCATTAGTTATTAAAAGTGCATTTTTACCTACATATTTTTACCAAGATGCAGGAATATAGACTTGATTTAATATTTATTTATTCATTAAAAGTATAGCATTACATTAGCAGGTACCACGTGTGTGGGTGCAGAGCCTAAGATCTAATACTACCTACTGCTGTTTATATATTTACTAACCATAGATAATAAGTATTGTATTACTAACAACATGTGTTGTGGACTAAATAGTCTAAAATAAACATATTTGTAGTGTATTGTATTACATTTATTAATTAGATAAAACAGGAATTACCGTGTTAAACATTTATTATTACATTACTCGTGACCATGATGGCTGCAATGCTGTCGAAATATCGAGACATCAATAATAAATGTTTAACACGGTAATTCCCGTTTTATCCAATTATTATGTATACAAACCGTGTAAGTTTAAAAGGTGATATTGTATTACAGTTTTATCACCTATTCACTATACATTTCATTTAATCATTAATTATATTATTAGAATATTAATTCAATTATATTAGTATTACAGTTATATATTGTTATCATGTCACATTATTCCATTAGCGTCCATTCCATCCATTGTAATCTCATTCTTTAATTAATGACACTTCTATGGTTGATTTGATTGATGCAAACTTCCGATAACTGATGATACCTAACAGTTAAATACTTTAATAGCCAATAGGCAAGATAACCGATAATATATAACTGTAATATCAACATATAATTGGCACTCGAAAGTAGAGATAATTTATCTGCCTACTTCCTTGTTCCAAGTAGGTACCAGTATAAGTAAGTATAGTAAGTAAGAATAGTAAGTAGGTACATATATATGTCTAACTAGCTGTACCTCGCAACTTCGTTTGCGTACGTTTAATGTACTGGGAGGCAGATCTTCCTCTCTGGATCCTTGTTTCCATATCACATACCGCCATGGCTTATAGCCTATGAGCTGTCCGGATATTTCACCTAACTCCTAGTAAAACTCCCATCAAAATCCCTTCAGTAGTTATGGCGTGATACTTGAACAAAGTCACAGACAAAAATTCTAAAAATTGGTGTTTTGGCATCAGTATCGATCCTAAAACATATTACAATTGTTATTTTCAATAAATATCCAATGTTTTGTACTTTTTTACAGTCTAATATATGTATAGAATATACCTAGTACCGCTTTAAAATCGAACCGAATACTATTGCATTAAATATTTATACTAAAGTTTGCATTGTATGTAAATTCAGCGACGAACGAATGTAATGCCGGACCGAAACACGGCTACAAAAATTGGCAAATGTCACAACATCTTTGTTTAACATACGTTTGTTTGGTATGACTAAAACATTACTCATAGAGTTGACAAAATACTATTCTAATGACCGTCTGCTTGCCAAATTGAGAAGGATCTATGTCGATGATAAGTTAAGAATTATCTTTTAAGAGTAGACGCTAAATACTTTCGCTAATTATATTTATATAGACTCAACCACCACTTTTGCATTTATTTTTCCTAATCCTCCAATCGCAGGACTCTGGTTTACTCATTTTAAGAATACTTAAGTGTTAGGAAGGTATCCTTGATACCTCTGGAGCGACGGAGTTCAAAAGGATCTGCAGAAGATTGTAGCATTTTTCCAAATGCACTTTAGTGACACGAAATTAAACTGCTTCACCGATAGACCATTAAAATAACGAAAAACTGTTTTATACAAAATGTAAACACCAAACTCGTAGCGCAATACAACAAAAGACTACAACATACACTTTAAGCAAAAGACCTTTGATAAACGAACTAGCAGATTAAGGCCATATAAATGTGAATCATTTCTTACTGTTTGTAGATATCATGTCTACAAATTATGGAAGATTTCTATTGATTAGCTCAAGGACAAACCAAAAAAACTTTTTAATGTACACTAGAAAAACATGCAAAACCCCAAAAAATATTCCGAGTGATAACGAAAGAATCAAAATTACCTAAAAGCCATAGCGAATTTACGATGCGGAACGGCAGTGTTTAATCCACGAATCAAAAGCGAGTATCATTTATTACATTACGTCATCATATGGCTTGTAACATTTCACTGAGAAATTCCAAAGGCGATGATAAAATATACATTTTGACCATAATGCATTCCAGGCATGAATTACGTAGCAAAGTGGATGACGTAACCCATGGTATTTAGACGATTGCTAAATGATGGCAAATTCCAGTTCAAAGGAAATGAATAGGTGATGCGATTCGTCATATAGGGCGAAGTAATTAAGGCGTATGTGTCATAAGTAGTAAAAAGAAAATCTGATAAAGAGATTGGGTCATTGTCGCTTATACTTTAATCTTGCTTTAATCCTTTGTGTATTTTGGTACAGACTACAGAGACGTCTTTAAAGAAACGTTATTTTCCTTAAAATACTTTAAGGAAATTAACAATAGTAGTTAAAATTATAACGTAGGTAAGTATTTGCATTTAATTAGGACCTTTAATACAAAGAACGTGGGAATAAAGGTGTATCAGGACAAAAACCTTCGCACGACTTTTCTGAATCAGACATCGGAGGTAAACAGGTTCATAAACTGAAAACATGGCCAATTGAGGCCGTCGAACTCGGTTATACACCAAAAACTTATATGCCGTTGATTGAACCAAATGATGCGTTTACTGAAATTACCATAAAAGCCTCACAAGAAATAGCTTGTGTCAAGAGAGGTCAACATATGCGTCATAATCAGAAACGCGTCACATATCCATGACATCAACTCAAAAAACTCATGAATGAAAGGAAACAGCGTCTGTCAGCTGATTCGATCGTCTAATGAATACAATGACATTGCCGTTTTGACTCTAAGCCAAGGCGAAACATGACAATACCTTACAAGTTACAATAGATGTTCGAATGTATTCTAATTGAGAAGGTGCAATAGTTGAAGACCTTGCTACTAATGACACTTTACAAAATGTTAAATTCCGCTGCGAATACTAAAAGTGGAAGTTTAGGTTCAGATTTATTATCCGAGCTAAGTCTAAAACTTAAGAATGTCGTCCAATAGACTAATTCCTATCTATTCATTTGTAAGGAGTTTTAGAAGGAATTTTTGGTTCAAGATTTATGGCTCAAGCTAATCTTAAACCTTAAAATAGAATGGCGTCGTATTTCGCATTTTAATTTCACACATTCCGTTTAAAAAGTCCAAGTGCAATTAGGTGCTGACTTTGTAATAAGATCCGCTCTCATCCGCCTTTTCATCTTAAGGAATTAAGAAATCCCAGATGGTTTAAAAAGTCCTCCATCAGAAAGCCTGACGCTTTTTGTTCCATTTTTTATCTGCATCCTCCGTAAGCAGATGCTGTAAGTATCAGGTGACAAGCCGTCTGGGTAACATAATAAATGGTCCCGATAAAACCGGTACATCGTTCTCACCTGCTCAACAAAAAGAAATACCTGCTCAACACTATCAAATATAGCATGTTTTGAAAATACTAAGGTTGGCTACGAAAACCCTATCTGTGTAAACATATCTCAATATCCTTTGATTGGCTTCTTGTGTCTATTTAAAGAAGTCTATAAACTGTTTTCCATACCTTAATAAAATACTTTCAAAAATGACCGAGTAATCAAGATTCAGGTGTTTTCGTTCGACGCATTTATTGTCCTTTACAAATTCATTTCCAAATATTTGTGATCCGACGATTTCACCATAAACGTTGTCTAACGCTGCAGCGGTTTAGGTGTTCTTGTAACAATGCTTTCGAAACAGGCAATGGATTATCAGGTTTCAGTACTAGTATCGAAGGTCAGGTGTATTGGTAAGGGCATTGGTTAGGTCTCGGAGCGATCGAAACAGGTTTTCCCGGTCAAGTATCTGGTAGGGGTTCGGGCGGCCATTGTGCGCGATATTATATTACGTAGGTATGCAGTTTGTTCCCTTTGTGCTGTTATTTATTTAGCTCTTTGATTTTAAAGCGGTTTGGTACTGTTTCTCAGAGAAATGTTCTTACAAAGTAAGATTCTGGGAAGTTCAGTTAGGGCATAGATGTTCAGGAATTTTGACTTCAGGGATTAGACGTCTCGGACCGCTCCGATTTGATTACCATCACAACTGAATACCTCAAATTCTTTCCATTGTCTATTAGAGCATCGCGAGTTTGAGTCAATCATTGCCTCGCTTGTTAATGACGTGTAAACGGAAATACCTACCGCAATTATACTTGCTAATTGGCATGATTGATCAGTTTGAACGCTGATAACTAAATAATTGATAAATGAGACTAGTATGGCCTTCGGCAATGGCTTTTTGGGGTAATAACGAAACTCTATAGCAAAGAAAGACGACATAGCCAGTAGTTGCTACCATCTGTGCAAAAGTTTCATTTCAATGTTCGATTTCCTCTCGGAAGGGTAATTCTGTCTATGGTATATAATATAACCATATATTCGGAGTCATTTATGTGTATGTCTCTTGACCCAGACCAAATTCGAGTTCGATATCGCTAGGTAGCCTAATCTGACGTCATTATACCCTAGTTGACTCACGATACTCACGATTAGTAACAAGTTCTTTGTTCGCACAAAAATATTCATTGACTCTGTGACTGCGGCCTTACGTCACGCTCCAATGCACTAGCAGCGCAGCTAGTTCAAAGACCCTTAATTAATCTCAGCGAGAGGAACTATCAGGTACCGTTACGATAAAATGCCATATAAATATCGATAAAAACGCGATAAGATACAGATATTATCCATATGTCGTAAATGAAATATAACATTAGTCAGATAAAGATAAGGAGGCGGGACATTCCAAAATTGATAGTTTCAAAATTCGAAATCAATCGTTCGTTAGCGTCATCGAGTAATCTTGTAATACCGTTACAAAAGTCAGACGCAGTCGGATATCAGACAATATCACGACGAAATCGCGGAACCAGTCCAGTCTGACCTGTTAATTCCATAATTAGAAATCGACTGGTCGTACCGCAATAAATACCAACACGTAATACGCATGCGCGAGCGATTAAATTCACAAACAAACAAGACTGTTTGGTTTTCCTGGAACATCCTGATGATAAACATGGACAATTTATAATGTTTGAGAATACAATATTGATATAAGCAAATAATAAGTCAATAGCGATGTCAAACAAATAATGTTCAATGTTAGAACTTAGAATAGGTAGGTGCAGATTTTGTAGGAGTCTCTCAATAAATGTGACATTACATCATTCTCTAGTCATATTCGAGGTCGGGCTGCGATAACACGCCGCTCATCGTAGCTAAAAAGGAAATACATTGAAGCAAAGCCATTCTATTCTAAAAGCATTTGATAACGTAAATACTTAGCTATTCAAGTTCGGTGATTACTAATATAGTAGCGCAACTACATTCTACAGGACTAACGGTACAAACAGAATACAAACAGCGTCGGAGAGAAAGCGTAGAGGATTTCCACCGGAGTGAAAGCATCGTCGGCAGTGTTCCCGCCGCGTCGCGTCGAACGGACGAAAACATAACCTCAAAATGTCGCTCGCGATCGCTTCTGTGGCCGTTCTAACCACAGCTGCAGCAATATATTGGTACATAAACAGAGATAAGCCTATCAAGCACATTTTAAGTGAACTCCGCTACACGATAGATATGCAGGGAGCGGGAGTGGGCGGCCTAATCGACGACTGGGTCAATGTATGGAGAAATAAAGTAGTGTTGCCAGACGCGAAGAAAAAAATTGCCGTTATAACTGGAGGAGCGCGCGGAATAGGAACGGAGGTGGTGAGAGGACTTTTAAAAGCAAATATGACTGTCGTTATGGGAATCAGACGGCCTGAGCAGGCGAACAAGTTCGTGGAAACAATGGAAAATGGAGAGAATCTGCAAGCGTTCCGACTGGATTTAATGTCACTGAAATCCGTCAAAGAATTTGCCGAAAATGTTCTACAAAAATACTCCGAAATTCACGTATTGGTAAACAATGCCGGAATCATGTTTGGTGATTTTAAGCTCACAGAAGACGGAATAGAGACGCAATTGGCTGTCAATCACATCAGCCATTTTTATTTGACTCATTTATTATTGCCAGCGCTGAAAAAGGGTGGATCGATTGAGAATAGTGCAAGAGTTGTGAACGTAACATCGTGCGCGCACTATCCTGGCCAGATTTATTTCGATGATATTAATATGAAGGGACATTATGACACTAGTGCTGCCTACGCGCAATCCAAATTGGCACAGGTAATGAGATTTACTGTATTATAAAGATTTTATTCCAGATGCTGACAACCCTGCTGTGATTACGTTTCAAATTTTAAAAGAGTTCTAAATATAAAGAAACCTTTTGTTAACAGAGATTTTCAATAGTATGCTACTACTTTATTTGACTTGGTATTATATATAACATTTCCTTCTTTTACAGTTAATGATTGCAAGGCACATAAACAAGATCCTCTCTGAAGAAGGATGCAGAGTCAAATGCTACGCTGTTCACCCTGGAATAGTTAACACAGACTTATTCGACAATACTTTATTTAAAAGACTGTTTCCTTGGGCAATGAAAATATTCTTCAAGACACCAGAAAAAGGAGCCGTCTCGATACTTCACGCTTGTTTTCAGAAGGAGTTAGAAAAACAAGGAGGACTGTATATTAGCAACTGTGTAGCAGGAATTAGTAATAGGTTTTCAAAGAATCCCGATCATCAGAAGAAATTATTTGAAATTTCTTGCAAATTAATTGATTTAAATGTTGAGAATTTTGGGAAAGTTGCGAATTAAGTTTTGTCTTGTCCAGCCTTTGCTTATGTCTAGGGTCCAAATATTATTGTCAAAGTATCAATATCAAAGCACAATGCATTTATTAATTTATTTTAGGTGTAGGTAAGTTTTTGTGGGTGGAGTATCAGAGGATGTTATTAATTAAAACATATTTTTATAATAAACACGAGTGTCATTTCATTACCCTAAATATTTTCATTGTTGTTTTTAGATTTAAATTTTCAATATAGGTAAAATTTTATAATTTTAGTACCTAGATAGGTAGATATATTTCTGAAAAATTTCAATAAATTTTCCTACATCATTCTTTTTACTTAGCTACTTCATATATTCTGAGTTACGTACCATTAAAGTTTAATAGCTAGTAGTTTTTACCTTATAATGTGATTTTATTTAAATAAATACCTGATTTAATAAATAAAAATATTGATTTGTGGAATCAAAAATATGAGAGGTCATTTTGAGTTATTTTACGCAAAAAATTATTTGTTTTCTTGTATTTTTAATTACTTTTTGGTCCTCTGGGCAACTACTTAGTTGTAATGCGTGAATTTCTTACATTACACACATACATAAGCTCACGCCTTTATTTCCCGCAGGGGTAGGCAGAGGCGATGGACTTCCATCTGCTGCGATCCTACCGTACCACAGTACACATAGCGATCCTGCCATACAATAACACACATACCCTGGTATTCTTATATTAGTTGACAACTTATTCCATTGATTGATCAACAATGTTAGGTACAGTAACACTAATTCCAACAATGTAATCTACTCACACAACTGGTTACCTAATTAGAAGTTAGAATGTCAACAAGTTACCTAATTAGTAGCCCAGTCCAGGCAACCAATACATTTCCTATTGCATGATTGATTGCATAATGCATAAGTGGATTATGCCAATATTGCATTTTGCATAAATAATTTTGAATAGGTGATACAATTTAAAACATGGAGGGCTTTGAGTTAACACAATTACTGGAACTTTTTTAAATCATTTTTTTTGTATATACTTTGTAACTTGGTGGCTAAGTACCTACTGCTGTTTTTTTTAAAACACACATAAATAAAGATAAAGACCTGGAGATAAAAAATAGGTAATGAATTAGTTATTTGTTCTCAACCCAACTCAACTGTTTGGTCTTTTTATTATTTTTTTGCTATTTGATGTACAAAACGAATTTTAGCAGGATTTTAGTTGCTTGTAAGCATTATCATTTATAGTTGTACAACCAAAGACTTATTATATCAAAGCAAGTTTTGCTGGTATTGTAGGTAGGTAATTTGTGTACTAAAGAATTTTTACCTATTTATAAATAAATATATTTAGCTACATAGTTCATTTCCTTATTATTACCAGAGTAGGTAGATAAGATACTAAAGATTAAATAAGCATAGTAAATATTATCTTTATTATGACGACTCACTTACATAAATATGTACGTATTCACTGTGTTTTTCCTCTGGAAAATACATGAATAACAAAAAAGAATACCATTGTATGATAAAGTCGAAAAAATATTTTTATTTCATTTTATTTGGGTCAACAGTGATCACAATGTAATATTAATTCAAAATCATTATTAAATATAATATTATTGTGTCACCAGCACTGTTAACCACATGTTAATAATATCTACACAATCAAGATTTATTAGAATAATTTCCTGATTCCTGATATTGAAAAAAAAATGTATTTTAATGAATGTGTCTAGTTATTCAACTAAATTTTACTAAGCAGTATAGGTAATTTATATAAAAAAAATATTTTTATTTTCATCACTTGAAAGTCTAACTAATACGAAAATATTTTTTTATAGTAAATGCTTTAGTAGAGTGCTTAGAGTAAATAGTATTATAAGAGATCAGTTTAGTTTTAGTTTAATTATTTTTCCGGTATTAATTGCAATGTTTGCTTTTATTGTATATTTGAAATTTCACAGCTATGTATATTACAGTTAAAATTAATAATTAAAAATATAAATCTATATTTTATCATTAGGTATTTGTTTTTAACTAACCCTAATGTTTTTAATACTCATTAAAAATATAGTAGCCAAATAATTAATATACATAGGTACCTATCTCTCCCTTAAAAAAATATAAAATCTTTTTTTAATATTTTGTAATCAAAATTGAATTATCACAATTAATTAATAATCCTGTACTAACTAAAAACATTACATTTAAATAACTCACCTGCTAAAAAATCCAGACAGTCCTTTCTTCTTCAATTTCGCCTGCTCCTTTTCTTCGGCAGTTTCAACGACATCATCCTTAGAGGCACTGGACCCGAGCGAGCACTCGGAGAGACTTGACACCGTACTCGAGAAGGAACCACCATCCTTCCCTCGCTTGTGGCCTACGCTACCCCATTGCAAGGTGCTTTTAGGAGAATCACTGTCACTTTTCTCACAAGTAGATATCGAAAAATTACCTTCATCGCTGAAACTACTCTTCTTGGAGAGTTTATCAATGTCATCAGCATCTTCTGAAGGCTTTTCTACTTTCGGACTGACAAAATGAAGCTGCTTTGTAATAGGGTTGTACGCGAGTTGCATATTATCCAAGGCATCGCTGAGACGGATCGCGCCCTTTTTACACGGAGTCGCCGACATCCCTTTTCGAAATTCGAACACGGACTGCGCTCAGAAATCATGTTTACTTCCAATCCGAGACATCGTAGATCATTATCTCAATTTCTATTTACGCTGTATAAACACTCCACGTTTTCTCTTGGAATTATCAAAACACATTACTTCACACAAACATAAATAATCATCAGCACTAATTATGATTTTTTAGTAATTAAAGCACAACCTTCGTTCTGAGAAACATCAATTTATGAATGCTATTTACACAGCTACGCTACTGAATGTTTATTAAATAAATGGAGCAGTCTTTACAACTAATGTTACAATACTTTTATGAAATAAATCGATCTAACTAAACAAATACAAAGCAAACACACCCATCCAGCTTTTACTTTCGACTGCGTTTCGTTGTGGTTTGATGGTTTCGTTCCGTTCGACTGTACTGTAATAAATTGACATTTGCATTTTCGTTCAATAGCGTTTGTAATGGCTTCTCAAAATGAAGTCATAAAATCATAATTGCTGTAGGTGACAAAGACAGACTGCTCTGACTGCTCAAAATTCCCGTACGAATTTGTATCTTTTATCTCTTTCCTGCATACTACATTCTACCACAAGTTACCAAAAAAACGCATCTGTCATAAAATTGGTAATGCTACGAAATTTAAACGGTCGCGGATTTGATACCAACTTGCGTGTGCAACATTACTTCTAAAAATAGTAGCGTGAAACGATAAACAATCGAGACTTCTAAATTTCAGAACGAAAAAAGTTTTTTAATGCTACAAGTAAAGGCATTGGAAACACAGCCACACCAGCCCAAACGATAAACTCTTGATAAACTACATAAATAAACATCCAATACCGTAGACAGAGAAGCCTAATACACTACGGCGCGTATTCATAAACGTGATTTAAAGTTACGCCACCGTTTAGGCCCCCTGTCCCTTTCTATCTTACCCTTTTTCAACGGAGTGTCAACACGATTTAAGGGAAGAGAGGTTCATAAACCTAGTTAAGGTTTATGAATAACAGCACAAGTGCAACACTTTGGACCGTTCTTATTATCTGCGCCGTAAGAGTTGAAATCGTACTGCCAGTACTACCATTGATCTGCCGTTATTCTTACTTACCAACGTCCCTTAAAAATAAAATCACAACAACATTTATGAAAATACTTTATTTCTCGTGCTTTTATCTCTTACATTGTTCACTCAAATATGTTTATAAATAGTTAGGTACATTTCGTGGTCTTTTCGAGGCAATTACGAGTAAAATATAAAATCTAGCTAATATTATAAAAAATAGATTTAATATTTATACATTAGTAGAATATTTACATTTAAATAATTAATAAGTTACAGACAAAGTTAATACAACATTTCTGCGAAACTTGACATGACACTTGAAAAATTTACAACAAAAGTTAGTAAATAGAAATACTATGTTTACGTGAAATCACAATTTATTTTAAGCCGCGTACAGACTAGGCCAACGAAGGCCAACAAACGGCCTTTCAACATTGGCTACTGCACGTTCGTTAGCCTTCGTAAATACGTCCAATTATCCATATCGAACGACTCTTCAAAGGGCAATGAACTTGCAGTATTGTACGCCGAATGTTCGTTGGCCTTCGTTGGCTTGGTCTGTACGCGCTTTAGGATACAATTGTAGAATATCTCAACTCTTTGGTTCTTTTGATTTGTAATCTGTGGCACTCAATTCAGGGAAAAGTTCCAATATACATAAATCCAGCAGATTGTACACCAACTGTAATAAAACAAAAACAAATAATAGCTATAAAATATACATAATTATCAGTAACTTATTCATTGGTTCTCTTGAAAATGACGGGAAGCGACGGTTGCGAGATTGTTTGATACTTTTCCTTTTAATGTCTACAGGGGGCTATTTTGTGTTTAATATCACGTTAAATTAATCAGAAAATGTTCGCGAATGACAGTACGGTGAAGTTATTGAATTATTTATGCAAGATCTGAAGTTTCAAGCTTTTATCAAGAGTTCCCGCTACAAGCTCGGGAGTGAACGTGACTGCCGAGCTGCTTCGTCCAGAGTGATGACGCTACGGCGTCTCCTCTGGATGAAGACATGAAGACGCGGCTACCCAGGGTGAAGACGCTACTGCGACTCCCCTGGAGGAAGATAGAAGACTATTGAATATATTGAATTTTCTGTAACATGACATTGGCAAATGACGAACTGTCGAGTCCATTAATAACATAAACAAAAATAAAATTTGAAATGGCAGAGATTTTGCGTGTAGTGCTCATTTTGTTTTTTGTACATTATGCTCCGAAGGGGGTCAATGATTGGGTTTAAAGGTTACATTAAAGAAAAAAGACAGTACCGAGAGCCCCGGTAGATGGCACTGACCGGTCTGATGTTAACATGCGTTGTTATTTCTTGTAACTTGGACTTTTCGTATTTCATTCTTAGGAAATCGGTGAGTTCCCATATTTTTACAATGTTTCACAACGCACGGGCTAACCATGTTTATGAATTGAATTGTTTTTTCTGGTATCCATTAAAAGTATTAATTTGTACCGTATTGTTTAAATCACACAAACAAACCAATAAAAATAGTTATTCAGTTGACATTGAAAATTTTTTCATGGTGTCGGCACCATGAAAAAAATAAAAAAACTCGGGTTTTTTAACGTCGAAATCGCACTTCGTTGCAACGCCATCTATTATCAACTTAAAAAGCTTGTTTTTTTCTTCATATAACTGTCACTTTGAAAACCCCTCATTTTGGAGAGCTGTCAGTTGGGTAATATTTATTAATTGTTGCTTTGCCAGAAATAGTCGTTCTGGGAGTGGTAGTTATTCTGTTAATAAATCTTTAATAGATGGGTCTAGGTCACAGACCACTTACACCATAGACATGAAATCTGTACAAATTTGCAAGCGAAAAATTATGTCAAGCGATAGGCGCAATTAGACGAAGCGGGGGGCAGGGGCGCCATATTAAACCCGTTTCGATATCTCAAGGTAACGCGTGTCGCGCAGCAATTTTGCGCTCATGTGCAGGCAGAAACGGGTGCCCTCCTGTTACAGGTATATGGGGTAAGTGGTCTGTGGTCTAGGTAGAGCAGCTTCTTCCAGGCCTGGGCTTAGAAGAAGCTGCTTTCAGCGATAAGGCCGCCAACACATGCGTGTTGTTTATGTAATTTGTGTGTCCTTTTATAAAGTAAATTAGATTGTCTATATTTTATCGCCTGGCAACACCAAGAAGGCAAAGGCCACTATGTTCTTTCAGCCTACCTGCTTATTTAGCTGCGGCCGCTGTATAATCTCAAAAGCTGTGTGCACCGCAACGGGCAGACCCGACCCCGCCACTATGCTTACACTCGACGGAATGCAGTTAAGTAATCGCGTGCGAGCCAACTCGCGTTGTACTACGGGGTCTGTGCGGGGCGTAGATTTTTTGCCGAAAATTACTCCTGAAATAAAACAAAAAAGGTACAATCAAAGTTAATTAAAAACAAAAATGCCGACTACAATTTTTTAACCTGTTATATTTTTTATAGCCTAAGTCACTTCTACAATCAGACGAATCTAACGACATCTCATAGTTCAATGTATCATTGCATGCAATTAAGTTTTATTGCTGCTTTTTGGAATGCGCGTACGACCGGATCACTGACTCCCAAGTTACAGGTTTTTAACCTAATTTTTTGTAATGTTTGTAATGTTTTGTAAATTTTAATGTTGGCAAATAAATATTTTTATTTATATTATAATTATGTTAAAATCTATCAAGCCGCTAAAGGGTGCAGCAGGGCTAGTATGTACGGTGGAACACAGAGAAAGGTGTACAGGAGAGTTTTTAAGGTTGAGATTTTCTCAAAAACTACTTGACCTATTGCAAAAATTCTTTCACTGTTTGATAGATAAAAGTTAAAACTATGTTACTGGAAAATAATTAGTAAATTCGGTCCAGTAGATTTTGAGAAAGTCTCAACCTTATTGAGGCGTCCTGTATACTTGTCTCTGTCTTCGACTGTACGTGCACGCTTTAGCTACCGAAGTGACGCCGGCGAGCTGTCAAATGGCTGCCAGACGCAACATTTCGTAGCACGACTACCGATCTTTCATGTGACTCTTAACTTTGTGACGGCTTGGCGTAGACATCGAGGGAGCTAAGGCAATGATCCACCACGCGGGTCAAGTGCGGATTCGCGTATTACACAACCCTTATATTTTTTTATAGGGCATGCGGATTTCATCACTATGTTGTCCTTCACCGTTTTGGGAGCTTTCTGTAAATGACAATACCAGATAAAATCTTTTAAAACCAAGCCTCTAAAAGCTAGACTAGATTAAATAAAGACCTAAAAAGATAAAGAAAAAATATCAATGCCGCTACTATAAAATATAGTAATAAAACTATAGTGATTAGTGAGCTGTCGTGTTCGCTAAATCTAAATTGTTAAATGACAATGCCAGATTCTGCCCCACCATCAACCGCAAGTTGTACAAGATAACGAATAAATGTAAAAATATCTCCGTTTTTAATTAAAATTATTGGTTTAAAATAAAGTTTTGTACAAGTTGCGATTCGAAAAAAACAGCTTAATTAAGAATTCAGAAAATAGTAAGAAATCGAAGCGATTTATTCATTGTTTTTGTTAATCTTCTATAGGAGTTGCGAGAGTAGTAGAAAATGATACTGATTATAATTATGCAATATGAAACCTGTAATAAGTCCCCAACAGAATGATAGGTAGAGCTTAAATGGTCACGTAGTTTTGTAGGTGGGGCAAAGCTCCATTGAAATGTGGCAATGTCATTTTCCTTCAAAAAAAACCGAGAATAATTTACACGTGACCTGGCCGGATCGAATCTGGGACACCGAGCCACCGAGCTCTAAAAAACTCGCACTCAAAACAAATAAAGCGAAAATCAAACTTACCATGCCCCAATCTAATTAAATGCGCCAATCTCCTTTCCGACAGCAGATCATACAAGGTAGCGTTCAAAAACCAGTTGAACATATTGTCCACGAAGCCCCGCGCCAAACTCAGAATAGTTCCGAACACGCCCGAGACGATTCCGTGGACTCTTAGCACTTTTAATACTGAAACGAACAAAAATATACACCATCATCAAGCCAAGGATACTTTAGGGGACAAATGTCCTGCGACACGTGTCGCCAGGGACGTCGGGTGAAGTAGCGCGACGTTGCCGGACTTCGCGCGACATGTCTGGCATGTCTGACGTCGCTACGGACATAAGTCGCGCGATGTCGCCAGATATGTCAGGCGAAATCGGCCGGCTTCGCTTGACATGTCGCCGATACATGTCGTAGGACATTTGTCCCCTAGTGTATCATTGGCTTCAGTCTATTTATATTTCCCCACTGCTCGAGAACAGACCTTCTTTCACATCGAGGGAGCGCGGGCCATGGATCCACCACGCTGGCCCACTGCGGCTTGGCGGATTTCACATGCCTTAGATTTTTTTCTTCTACGGCAAGAAGGTTTCATCACGATGTTTTCCTTCACCGTTTTGAGGGCACTCGGTAAATGTACGTAAATTTATCCACCGAAAAAACCGAGGATAACTCATTGGTACATGGCTGCTCTGGCTGGGAATCGAAGTGGGACCTTCGTATCGCAAGTCCATTGACCCAACCACTGAGCCACCGAGCTCTCAAAAATATACAATCAACTATAAAAACGATTATTAGCTAGTATTATTTATTTTGACTCCTTTATAATGTATTTTTAGAGCACTTTAGATTTAAATCTAAATAAGCGATTAATCGCTCAACGCTCAGAGACACTCTCTGATAGCCGAGCTACAAAGCTATACTCGCTGCTCGCCCACTCGTTTATAGTTGATAGCTTTACTCGCTACTCGCTCATCGCCGGCGGTCGGACAACTGCCTAAATTGCTACAATATTGGCACTCAACGGATCGCGATCGTGGTCACGATGAATATTAATGTGTACCGTTTAGTATAATATAGTTTATTCATTCTTAACAAAATACATTGTATTGGACATAAAAATACAAGTACCTACGGAAGCTTATACATAAAATAATCCCTTAAATGCACCGCTGACAAATTAAATTGGAAATTAAACACTAAATAATAATAGTATAGATAACTTGGTCACATTCATAATTTAGTCAAACCTAGTCACATTAATTATTTAGGTACTCATCAATTGAGTAAAAACACTTTTTCAACAAGTGAGCTTAGCTTTGAAGACTTTTTGTTCACTATTTTGTTCCACGGGAAGGGCATAGAAGATATTATTAGCCTGATAGCGAACACAATGTTTTGCTATTCGTAGCTTTCGATGGACAAAGGGAGATATGGCCAATATCATTTTCGTTATCGTTTTCATTTTGACACTTGAACGATATACATAGATGCGTTTCGTTGTCGTTTGTTAAAACTTGCAAAAACATAGCAGCAATGTATAGCGTCCATGTGTCAAATTGAAAGCGATTACGATAACGATTGGAAGTCGCGGTCACCCTACTGATCTATTCTTCGTATGAGCAGTCTTTTGGTTCTCTCTTCATTGCTCATACCTATCCAAGTGCTTGAACATGTTAGTCAACAATACCAAGATGTATAGGCAAGACCTTAAAATTCGCCGTTCGACATAGACCATACCCATTGATAACAAAATAGCCATACTTACAAAGAAACATATAGCACTGTGTGAATCCAACAACCACGTTCTGCCTCTCGGTCCTCAGCTGGACGACGGGTTCCGTATCGAAGTTGTTCTCGAAAATGCTCGCGTTGATGTTCCGCGCGTTCCGCGGCCGACGCATGTGCAAAGCCTCCATTTCAGCTTCCTCGCTCACTTCTGTCGCTTCCTCGACTTGCGACGTGCCTTGTTTTCTATTGAATATCATATTTAGTTAATTGAAATTTAATTATTAAAATTAATAATTATAGACGATATCGTTAGATACAGGGATGGGTGGCTGGAAGAGGCTCAGGACAGGGATGGATGGAAGAGGAGGGGGGAGACCTTTGCCCAGCGGTGGGACAATATATAGGTTAACAAAAAAAAATTATGTTTTGGAAAATTCTTCCCAGAGGGAAAGGCAAAGCCAACTAGGGTATACAGCCTGGTCTGATGTTAGTAGAATATCTGAATTCTTGTAAATACATACATATCTACGAAGATAACCTAACTTAAACCTACGCACAACCCTCCCAAACCCCTAAACGAAATAACTCAACGATCCACACCATCATTGAATTATGCAAGGAAATCTTGACAAGAGCACAAAACTACACAAACACGACTTCTTTCGAGCACTCCAATTAATAGACACGTTCGCGGACATCACCTGATTCCGAACAGCTCTATGATTATCGTCAGCGTCACCGACTGGTAGATGTTGCCCAGGTCGGTATTGGTACCTGGGAGGGTGGAGGCTTGCACCTGAGACAGTATACTCACAGCGCCTGATACCGCTCCATGTCGCTGGAGACGAGCAGGTTCCTGAGGAAGCTCTCCAGGTGATGCCCCTTCTCCTTGCGCAGCTTGTGCGCCACCGACTGGCAGATGTTACCCAGGTCGGTACTGGTACCGCGGAGGGTGGAGCTTGCACCTAAAACAGTATACTCACAGCGCCTGATACCGCTCCATGTCGCTGGAGACGAGCAGGTTCCTGAGGAAGCTCTCCAGGTGCTGCTCCTTCACCTTGCGCAGCTTGTGCGTCACCGACTGGTAGATGTTGCCCAGGTCGGTACTGGTACCGGGGAGGGTGGAGCTTGCACCTGAGACAGTATACTCACAGCGCCTGATACCGCTCCATGTCGCTGGAGACGAGCAGGTTCCTGAGGAAGCTCTCCAGGTGCTGTCCTTTCTCCTTGCGCAGCTTGTGCGTCACCGACTGGTAGATGTTGCCCAGGTCGGTACTGGTACCGGGGAGGGTGGAGCTTGCACCTGAGACAGTATACTCACAGCGCCTGATACCGCTCCATGTCGCTGGAGACGAGCAGGTTCCTGAGGAAGCTCTCCAGGTGCTGTCCTTTCTCCTTGCGCAGCTTGTGCGTCACCGACTGGTAGATGTTGCCCAGGTCGGTACTGGTACCGGGAAGGGTGGAGGCTTGCACCTGAGAGAATAGACAACTCATAATTGGAGATTCATAGAAGGTTTTGAGAAAGATCTGAGTTTGAGGCCCGGTTTCCATCGAAGCGGAGAGGAGATTATCTCTTATATATTAAATCGCGATTAATCGCTTAATATCTTCGGTATTAATTGAGATATCAAAAAACTGATTTCACCGTTTTTTTCAGCATGAATATGCGAGTCAAATACCATTAATAGGCAACTCACCACCATAGCGAAGTCCCCATTGAACGTGAGGAACGAATGAAGCAGCTCGCTGGTACGCAGCAGCGTCTTCTGAAGCAACCGCTGAAGGAAGTCCTCGTATTTGTATCGCACAGTTTCCATGGGACTGTTGTCTCTGTAATTGACAAGGCTTGGCGTATGAAACCAAGGGTGTGTGTAGTTAAACATTGGGTTAATCAAGTGTGGGGTATGTTAATGTTATGGTGGATTAATTACACATAAAAGCTTTTATACCGCAGACAAAATCAAGTGTCTTATTTAATAAACAAATATTCCCTCGCAGTTAGTCGAGCTTATGACCACTATGTGCAGATATGTTCGAGGAGAACCCGATTGCGAAGATCTAGTCTGTTCCACCTGTCGTCTCTCTGTCCCTAACAGTCACCTGCGCACCCACCTGTGCCCACGCCCCCGAGGGCTGCTGGCGGTGCCCGAAGCGCACACCGTCGCGCGGAGACAGTCGTAGCTGGTACGCGCTCTTACCGACATCAATGCACTCCCTTCAGCACATGAGTGTGACTTGTTTGCTGACAGTTGGTTGAGTGTAGTGACAGAGTGTGCTAGGTATTGGGAGAAGAACTATAAATTGCATTCGTCTATTGTATAATTAATATTCTAAGCACTTATGTACTTACGTTATTTTATATTAATGTAAGTAAGTATGACTGTCCTACGCCTTGGGGTATCCTATGGGTTATTATTATTTATTTATTTATTTTAAGGAAGATTTACAGCTACAATAACTTTAGGTTACTTAATAATGTCTAGAAGCTAATTACAAATGTTGGACAAAATTTGAAATAAATAAATGACCGTCTAATTACCTGTAGTGATGTAACACTGAAGGAACTGATTGATCGAACCTGTTCATCATTGTGAAAATAAAGTGATCCGATCTAATAATGTGAAAATAACTATGCAATGATCACAGAACAGCTTAAAATGTTAGTAGGGTAGTTTTTGTTTACAAAATAAGACACTTGATTTGAAGTCATACTATGAGCTCCCGTCACATACCTTCGACTGGGCAGAGGCAGGTCATGCAGCAGCTGGTCCCCGTGGAACTCGTGCAGCTTGCTCCGCAGCAGGTGGAAGTCGTGTTCACTCCGCTCCACTGTCCACAGCCGGGCCCCTCGCCCTGACTATACTATGAGCTCCCGTGACATACCTCCGACTGGGCAGAGGCAGGTCATGCAGCAGCTGGTCCCCGTGGAACTCGTGCAGCTTGCTCCGCAGCAGGTGGAAGTCGTGTTCACTCCGCTCCACTGTCCACAGCCGCGCCCCCTGGCCCTGACTATACTATGAGCTCCCGTGACATACCTCCGACTGGGTAGAGGCAGGTCATGCAGCAGCTGGTCCCCGTGGAACTCGTGCAGCTTGCTCCGCAGCAGGTGGAAGTCGTGTTCACTCCGCTCCACTGTCCACAGCCGGGCCCCCTGGCCCTGACTATACTATGAGCTCCCGTGACATACCTCCGACTGGGCAGAGGCAGGTCATGCAGCAGCTGGTCCCCGTGGAACTCGTGCAGCTTGCTCCGCAGCAGGTGGAAGTCGTGTTCACTCCGCTCCACTGTCCACAGCCGGGCCCCCTGGCCCTGACTATACTATGAGCTCCCGTGACATACCTCCGACTGGGCAGAGGCAGGTCATGCAGCAGCTGGTCCCCGTGGAACTCGTGCAGCTTGCTCCGCAGCAGGTGGAAGTCGTGTTCACTCCGCTCCACTGCCCACAGCCGGGCACCTCACCCTGACTATACTATGAGCTCCCGTGACATACCTCCGACTGGGCAGTGGCAGGTCATGCAGCAGCTGGTCCCCGTGGAACTCGTGCAGCTTGCTCCGCAGCAGGTGGAAGTCGTGTTCACTCCGCTCCACTGCCCACAGCCGGGCACCTCACCCTGACTATACTATGAGCTCCCGTGACATACCTTCGACTGGGCAGAGGCAGGTCATGCAGCAGCTGGTCCCCGTGGAACTCGTGCAGCTTGCTCCGCAGCAGGTGGAAGTCGTGTTCACTCCGCTCCACTGCCCACAGCCGGGCACCTCACCCTGACTATACTATGAGCTCCCGTGACATACCTCCGACTGGGCAGAGGCAGGTCATGCAGCAGCTGGTCCCCGTGGAACTCGTGCAGCTTGCTCCGCAGCAGATGGAAGTCGTGTTCACTCCGCTCCACTGTCCACAGCCGCGCCCCCTGGCCCTGACTATACTATGAGCTCCCGTGACATACCTCCGACTGGGCAGAGGCAGGTCATGCAGCAGCTGGTCCCCGTGGAACTCGTGCAGCTTGCTCCGCAGCAGATGGAAGTCGTGTTCACTCCGCTCCACTGTCCACAGCCGCGCCCCCTGGCCCTGACTATACTATGAGCTCCCGTGACATACCTCCGACTGGGCAGAGGCAGGTCATGCAGCAGCTGGTCCCCGTGGAACTCGTGCAGCTTGCTCCGCAGCAGGTGGAAGTCGTGTTCACTCCGCTCCACTGTCCACAGCCGCGCCCCCTGGCCCTGACTATACTATGAGCTCCCGTGACATACCTCCGACTGGGTAGAGGCAGGTCATGTAGCAGCTGGTCCCCGTGGAACTCGTGCAGCTTGCTCCGCAGCAGGTGGAAGTCGTGTTCACTCCGCTCCACTGTCCACAGCCGCGCCCCCTCGCCAGGCTCCGCGCGGTGCACTGTGCACGTGAACACGCGTATCGTGCCGCGTCTCGGGGGGTCTTGCTGGGGATATTATACAGGGTGTCCTTGAATTCATTCGACAAATTGATACTGGGGGTTGTACTGATGATAAATAATTGGTAAGGTTTTTTAGTGAATCAAAACTGTAAAAAAAATTGAACTAAGTACGTCACAAGTGACATAATGATCATTAGGTCAAATTCCAGTGAAAGAAATCGTTGCAAAAAATTTAAAAAATTCAATTTTTTTGCTTTACTAGTTCTATAAGACCTAGCTTCTTGCCAAATTTCATGATTCTAGGTCAACGGGAAGTACCCTATAGGTTTTGAGTTTCTTGCGTTTTCATACAAATATGCGCCAAAATTCGACTTAAACGGCCATATCTTTTGATTGCATTAACGTAGAAGGTTATGGTCACGGCTCCATGAGGTTTCAGACCTGACTATTTGGTATTAATTTCAACTTGATACGTCCACGCGTTTCTGAGATATAGGTCTTGACAGCCAGCCAGCCAGCCAGCCAGCCAGCCAGCCAGCCAGCCAGCCAGCCAGCCAGCCAGCCAGCCAGCCAGCCAGCCAGCCAGCCAGCCAGACAGACAGACAGACAGACAGACAGACAGACAGACAGACAGACAGACAGACAGACAGACAGACAGACAGACAGACAGACAGACAGACAGACAGACAGACAGACAGACAGACAGACAGACAGACAGACAGACAGACAGACAGACAGACAGACAGACAGACAGACAGACAGACAGACAGACAGACAGACAGACAGACAGACAGACAGACAGACAGACAGACAGACAGACAGACAGACAGACAGACAGACAGACAGACAGACAGACAGACAGACAGACAGACAGACAGACAGACAGACAGACAGACAGACAGACAGACAGACAGACAGACAGACAGACAGACAGACAGACAGACAACAGTGTGATCCTATAAGGTTCCATTTTTCCTCTTGAGGCATGGAACCTGTACCAAAAAGTCCTAAAATATCACTTACCAATCTCGCCTCCACATTGGTCAACACAACTTTATAAGTACTAAGATCGTGTTCCTTCAATGAGTCGTCGCTAGCAATACTGTCCGTCAGGTACTTGAGTATGTCCATGTTGTCGACACTCTCGCCGTCTTCGTTGGTCAAGCTCTCAAGTACCTGGCCGTCTATCGCTGCTGACTTCAGAGCACTCTTCAGTTTATTGCCTATCTTCATTGCTGTTAGTAGTAGCTTCTCTTGGGGTCTAGAAGATACATAGAATACAAGATAAGATAAATAAGAAATGATAAATAAATTACCTACTCTAAATTGTAAAACATTGACAAGGCCTCTTTACAGCCGCCATTAGATCATTATGTTATATCCCGTGGGTCGGTTCTTTGCCCTGTTTCTCTGTTCGTACATCCAGCCGTAATCTAGTTTGTATTCTGTACCTTATATTATTATAAATTATTACATTATGTATGACATAACCAAGTGTTCCCTAGAGCTAAGGTTGAATAAATGAAGTATAAATATTATTTATTACAAAAAAGGAATTACACAAAATAGCCTACAGTTAGTAAAAAAAAAGATAAATATTCCTCAGAATTTGAACTACGCATTATCCATGCTCGGTGAATAAATTAGAACATGATGAAATATTCTTGCCGTGGGCAGGACTTCAACCTGCGACCTTGTCATGTTTCTAACCGAATGTTGAATTTTATTATCGGCTACAAAAATAGACAATTCTTATATATAAGACCACTCACTTTCTAGTCATATGCTTATTGTATCCGGTGGGTATTCGTGATCCAATTAAATATGTGTAAAACTGAAACAAAAATAACTTTTATTTATTACAAAGAATAATTTTAATAATTAATTTTATTTTCATGATAAGAATTGTTATTTCGCAACAACAATTTAACTTAAAATAGGTACAAACTACTAAAAATCAGATTTTCTATAAGCCAGGTGCTTATAGAAAGAACGAACGCGCCGCGTAATTTTTAGTTGTAAAAATATTGTATTGCAAACAAATGGCCAAAAAATTCGTTTTCTTAATTTTTATCGATAAAAGTACTAGATACGATACCTAGTAGGGACGTTAACATTATCCAGAGAGAGCCCCCCCCCCCCCCCCCCCCCCACACACACACCTGGGTACGCCCATGGCAACAACAACAAGTTTTTTGTAACAAGAATATGGAGGTCCGTACGAGAAGGTGCGAAGGAAATAATGTTACCTTACCTCTTCACTATGTAAAAACTTTGGCAGAATAATTCTTTCTAACTCCTCGTGTGACTGTCTCGCGGCCTGGTACAGGCCTCTGCTTGTTTGTAGTCTGCGAACAACATAATTTGTTATTATACAGGGTGTAACGTTAAGGGAGAGTTCGGTGGCGCAGGAGGTCCCAGGTTCGATTCCCAGCTAGGGCTGCCATGTACCAATGAGTTATCCTCGTTTTTTTTTGACGGAAAAACTTACATTTACCGCGTGCTCTCAAAACGGTGAAGGAAAACATCGTGATGACACCTGCATGTCGTAGAAGAAGAAAAAAAATCTAAGCATGTGAAATCCGCCAACCCGCAGTGGTGGATTATGGCCCCAGCTCCCTCGATGTAAGGGAAGCTCTGTGCCCGAGCAGTGGGGCAATATAAATAGACTGATGATGAACGTAAAGGGTATATGAAGCCGAAGGGAGGGTGTTCGGTATCGGCAACTGAACAACTTTTGTTCTACGACTTTTCGAATAAAAAATAAATTAATGTCTCCTACAAATTGATCAGCGGTACGGTATGTATGAAAAGTCAAAAAATAAATTCGCGAAAATCGAAAAGTCGTAGAACAAAAGTTGTTAAGTTACCGATACTGAACACTCTCCCTTCGGCTTCATATACCCTTTACATTACACCCTGTATATAAACGGATATCACTCACGTATATTGTTTCTCTAATTTCGACAACGCCCAACGCAGATCAAGTAACACTTTGGACTGTGGACCGTTCTTATTGCCTGCGTCGTAAGAGTTGAAATCGTACTGCAAGTGTTACCATTGATCTTATTACCTTTTGACGCTCTCCGGCTCCTCATCCAGCATACTCCTGAGCTCGTCAGCCAGCGGTGCGAGCGCCTCCGGTACGGGCGCGGTGAAGTAGCGCGCGTACATGGCGCACGCCTCCACGTGCAGAAACGACACCTCGTGAGCCGTCAGCTCGGGGTTCAGGATCTTGGCTTGGAACGACTCTGGAAGAAGATTCCATTCAATTCATTTAATTGCTTACATATGTCAAATTAGGTCTTTCTTTTCTCGTGTGGTTTAGTGACCAAACCTATTTGTCAAAGTTATTCAGGCCGCCCGTAGGCCTCTGACCTAACTAACCTAACCTAACGACTGCTGTCAAGCGACAACAACCGGGACCAACTGCTTAACGTACTTTCCGAGGCACGGAGGGGCTCAGATGAAAGTGTCACTAGCGGTCACCCATCCAGGTACTGACCTATCCCAACGTTAATTAACCTTTATTATTATTATTTAATTATGGACAGGCAGCTCAACGCTGATATGTGCATTTCACAGTGTTTGTAAAGTCTATCACTTAGTGGTATTATTCTTATTATTATTCTCATCGACGCCACGGAGGAACAACTAAACAAATTGGAGCGTCTACAAAACCTGTGCATCCGTTTTATATATGGATTACGTAAGTTTGATCACGTGTCCAAATACAGATCGCAGCTAAAATGGCTCCCAATTCGTCGCAGGCGCGATGCTCATGTGTTATCATACCTTTATAATATTCTGAATAATCCCGCCTGCCCCTCGTACCTCCGTGAGCGCTTCGACTACGTTGTCCCCAGAGGAAAGCCCTGCCGATCTATTACATCTCTTCTACTCAAATTGCCCTCTCGTAATCCAATAAGCTATGGTTAATTGGTTATTCCTTCATGGTCCACGCCTCAAGGCTGTGGAATTCACTTCCGCATATGATTTGTGTGAGTCCGTCGTTGGAGGTCTTCAAGGGAAGAGTGAAGGATATTATTAATGGTTTTTAAATAATTGTCCAATTAGTTTTTGAATGCGTTAACCGAGACGGTCATGGTTTGAGAATGTCGAGTGTCCTAGGAGCACACTAGTGATGGCCTTCCGGCTGAGATCCGGTCATATTCCATCAAACAAGTTTTACCATCTAATGGGCAGAGCAGAGACACCTTTGTGTAGTACATGCAACCAGGTGAACGATGTGTATCACTTGTTGGTGGAGTGTGGCCGGGCGGCGGCCCTGAGACGGCGCTTACTGGGAGACGAGGCAGGGCGTAATGGCCAAGTCAACATATTACTGAGTAACCCCACGTCAGCTGAATAACCCCACGTTAGAGATTGCAAGAGGACTGTACGCACTCGGTAAGCGCGAGGCAGGCTGAGCGCGAATGGATGTGTGCTCCTATGAGGCTGGCATGGGACATAACGGACCCAAAAGCCTCAACAAAAACTTGAATAAAAAAAATGGTTATTAAATAATTGTCCAATTAGTTTTTGAATGCGTTAACCGAGACGGCAGAGACAACATCGTCCAGAGTGAGTTCTAGGCCTGAACAACTCTGTTACTCAGGAAGTGACGAGCGACATTGGTGCTGAAGGTGGTGCAGTCTAATTTCATGTACATTTCTGTACGATCGTTTTCAACGCGTACTCGCAACTGGACTACAAGCCCTACGAGTTTTATAGCTATTACACTCACTGATGTCCTCATAGAACTGCAGCAGCTGTATATGGCTGGTGGTCTTCATGAACTGCACGAGCGCGTACGAGTAGGCCTGGTCCGCGCCCAGACGCAGGTCCGCGCGCAGCAGCTGGCACCGCTGGCTGTACAGCGAGTCCGTCTGCCGGACGAATGTCGACAGGAATTCAACCTAGAGATGAACATCAAATAAAAACTCCCTTCTCTAAATTAAAATGCTCTTCTAGCCCACTTCTTCTCATCGAAGGTTGGACAGCATCATGGCAATTTTCACCCTCTGTCCGGCCGGGACCAATTAGCAGGTGCTGCAGCCGAACCAATCACGTAAATTCCTAAGCCAAGAGTCTTCTCCTGCCAACGCTCCTTTTCCCACAAATCTTGCCCTGGATTATTAATTGCAGCAGGTTATATCGGGGGTTCCGCATAATGTGACCGAAATATTGGAGCTTCCGTCGCTTGACTTCCTTTAAGAGTTTCAACTTTTTATCCATATGGTTCAACACCTCAATATTTGTCACCCTGTCCGGCCACGAGTCTAGCCCACATTCAATGCTAATAAAATATATATAACAAAATACCCACTGAAATAAAACGAGTAGGAAGCAACACAAAATTTAGTAAGAAACTAAAAAGTATGCTAGTCCATAAAAGTTATTATAAATTGCAAAAGGTTTTTTTACAACACAATGTAATACTTAAGCAGTCCGTAACACCACTAATTAAATTAATTTAATGATACTTTTTTTACCCCTCTTTATTATATTTTTTTATGAAAATATAGGTAAAATTAAGGGATCCATATTTCTTTTCTTTTATTAAAATAACGTCGTTTTCATTATTTAAAAATTAAGGTAAGATCTGAAAGTGAAAATTTAAAAGGGCGTAAGTGACGACGACGTCACATTACTGAAATCATGTCGTTCCAAAATCGGTGAATACCCATGTTTCGGACATTTTCGGTATTTATAAGAGTGGTGTTCATTGCGATTTTCCTGTGGACTCGCCAAATATCACTGTGTCTCACTAGAAAGCATTGAAAAAGTGTTACAAACAAACAAACAAACAATGTATTACTTGGCTGTATGGGTTATATTCCCTTTGCCTACTACGTCAGAGCCACAGTACTTCCGGAAAGCCTAATTTTTATTCTATGTAAACTAAAAAGTATGCTAGTCCATAAAAGTTATGTAAAATTAAGGAATTTATATTTTTTCTTTTATTAAAATAACGTCGTTTTCATTATTTAAAAATTAAGTTAAGATCGTGTCGTTCCAAAATCGATGGATACCCATGTTTCGGACGTTTTCGGTATTTGTAAGAGTGTGTTCATTGCCATTTTTCTTATTAACTCGCCAAATATGATTATGTCTACCTAGAAAGCATTGAAAAAGTGTTACAAACAAAAATACAATGTATTACTTGGCTGTATGGGTTATATTCCCTTTGTCTACTACGTCAGAGCCACAGTACTTCTGGAAAGCCTAATTTTACAGAAAACATATTATTTTTCTCGGAATTTATCTACGAAAAAATTCTGAAAAAAGTCTACGTTCAGAGAGACAAAATCTTGAAATGGTACTTTTTCTTTTAGGTGGTTAATAATTTTAGATCTTGTTAATTACTGGCGATACGCTAACAACATGCATTATCATCATCAATACACATTAAATTAAAAGTAAATTTGTGCATATCAACTTACTTTATAATTAGGCGTTGTCGGCAGCGCAGACATTTTGTTCCTGTCCGTCGCTATGAGGATGAGAGTGTTGAGTATGTACGGGTCGGCTAACACGTCGGTCAGGGACAGCAGCACCCATCCGGCGAATATCTCACGCACTAGCACGCGAAACACACTGCGACAACAATTTGTTACTTAGGGTGGGGTAGGTAAGTAGGTAGTGGTGGAAAATCAAAGAGTACGCGTCAGCGTAGACCGACGGAGTGGCGGCGAAGTGACTGATTTAGGGGCGATTTGAACTCAACTTTATTAACTTCAACATACGATATATTGAGATCCTCCGCGCGACTCCGACGCCGTCACGTGCAGCTCTCACTTCGTTATACCGATTACAGTCGTATATTGCCGTAAGTAAGGTTGAGTTCAAGTTGTTACTGAATTGGTCGCTTCGCCGCCACTCCGTCATGTCACATCTAGCTATAGTATGACCGTCTAAATCAGTCTTCGCCTGCGCGGTACAGGGATGCGGGGGAAGGCGACAACGGGGACCGAGAGAGGTGCGGGCGGCAGGCGCATTTCTGTAACCCCCCCCCCCCCCCCCCCTCCCTCCCGCACCTCGCTCGGTCCCCGTTGTCGCATTCCCCCGCATCCCTGTACCGCGCAGGCGAAGACTGATTTAGACGGTCATACTATACATGTGATGACGGCGTTGTCCTAGCTACATGTGATGACGGCGTTGTCCTAGCTACATGTGATGACGGCGTTGTCCTAGCTACATGTGATGACGGCGTTGTCCTAGCTACATGTGATGACGGCGTTGTCCTAGCTACATGTGATGACGGCGTTCTAGCTACATGTGATGACGGCGTTGTCCTAGCTAAATGTGGTAACGGCGTTGTCCCAGCTACATGCGATGACGGCGTTGTCCTAGCTACATGTGATGACGGCGTTGTGTTAGCTACATGTGATGACGGCGTTGTCCTAGCTACATGTGATGACGGCGTTGTCCTAGCTACATGTGATGACGGCATTGCCCTAGCTACATGTAATGACAGCGTTGTCACAGCTACATGTGATGACGGCGTTGTCCTAGCTACATGTGATGACGGCGTTGTGCTAGCTACATGTGATGACGGCGTTGTCCCAGCTACATGTGATGACGGCGTTGTCCCAGCTATATGTGATGACGGCGTTGCCCTAGCTACATGTGATGACGGCGTTGTCCTAGCTACATGTGATGAGGGCGTTGTGTTAGCTACATGTGATGACGGCGTTGTCCTAGCTACATGTGATGACGGCGTTGTGCTAGCTACATGTGATGACGGCGTTGTCCCAGCTACATGTGATGACGGCGTTGTCCCAGCTATATGTGATGACGGCGTTGCCCTAGCTACATGTGATGACGGCGTTGTCCTAGCTACATGTGATGACGGCGTTGTCCTAGCTACATGTGATGACGGCGTTGTCCTAGCTACATGTGATGACGGCGTTCTAGCTACATGTGATGACGGCGTTGTCCTAGCTAAATGTGGTAACGGCGTTGTCCCAGCTACATGCGATGACGGCGTTGTCCTAGCTACATGTGATGACGGCGTTGTGTTAGCTACATGTGATGACGGCGTTGTCCTAGCTACATGTGATGACGGCGTTGTCCTAGCTACATGTGATGACGGCATTGCCCTAGCTACATGTAATGACAGCGTTGTCACAGCTACATGTGATGACGGCGTTGTCCTAGCTACATGTGATGACGGCGTTGTGCTAGCTACATGTGATGACGGCGTTGTCCCAGCTACATGTGATGACGGCGTTGTCCCAGCTATATGTGATGACGGCGTTGCCCTAGCTACATGTGATGACGGCGTTGTCCTAGCTACATGTGATGAGGGCGTTGTGTTAGCTACATGTGATGACGGCGTTGTCCTAGCTACATGTGATGACGGCGTTGTCCTAGCTACATGTGATGACGACGTTGTCCCAGCTACATGTGATGACGGCGTTGTCCTAGCTACATGTGATGACGGCGTTGTGTTAGCTACATGTGATGACGGCGTTGTCCTAGCTACATGTGATGACGGCGTTGTCCTAGCTACATGTGATGACGGCATTGCCCTAGCTACATGTAATGACAGCGTTGTCACAGCTACATGTGATGACGGCGTTGTCCTAGCTACATGTGATGACGGCGTTGTGCTAGCTACATGTGATGACGGCGTTGTCCCAGCTACATGTGATGACGGCGTTGTCCCAGCTATATGTGATGACGGCGTTGCCCTAGCTACATGTGATGACGGCGTTGTCCTAGCTACATGTGATTCCCGCGTTGTGTTAGCTACATGTGGTGACGGCGTTGTCCTAGCTACATGTGATGACGGCGTTGTCCTAGCTACATGTGATGACGGCGTTGTCCTAGCTACATGTGATGACGGCGTTGTCCTAGCTACATGTGATGACGGCGTTGTCCTAGCTACATGTGATGAGGGCGTTGTGTTAGCTACATGTGATTCCCGCGTTGTGTTAGCTACATGTGGTGACGGCGTTGTCCTAGCTACATGTGATGACGGCGTTGTCCTAGCTACATGTGATGACGGCGTTGTCCTAGCTACATGTGATGACGGCGTTGTCCTAGCTACATGTGATGACGGCGTTGTCCTAGCTACATGTGGTAACGGCGTTGTCCTAGCTACATGTGGCGACGGCGTTGTCTTAGCTACATGTGATACCGGCGTTGTGCTAGCCATATTTGATGACGGCGTTGTGTTAGCTACGTGTGATGACGGCGTTGTCCCAGCTACATGTGATGACGGCGTTGTCCCAGCTACATGTGATGACGGCGTTGTGTTAGCTACTCACTCGTTCCGCAGCTCGTTCCCGCGCAGCAGGTACGGCATGACTGCATTGGCTATGGCGCGCAGGTACCGCAGCTCCGCCCGCCTGCTGGCCGCGGCCGGGTGCACGGCCATGCGACTGGCCAGTCGCGGCGCACCGCGCGTGCAATCCGCGCACACCGTGTAATGACGTAGTGCGCACGGCAACAAACGCTCGGTTATAAAGCGCGAGTAGTTTACCTAAAATGAAAGCCAATGTTAAAATCTAATGTTGTTAGCTATATCAGTCGGTAAACTCCACACTTGCTACGCAGTTTAGACTTACAATCTGGTGTCGGACATTACTCGCAGAAGTTTTGTATCAAACCAATTCTTACCTTAACAGCCCGCCGGAGGAGGCAGGCGGATGCATATCTGAGTTGGTGTCGGAGCTCGTCCACAAAGAATGGCTGTATCGTAACTTTGTTGTACCATGAGCTTATAAACTGCTCCAAGATTGTGTTGTAGAACTGAAATGACAAATGTTACAATGTACACATGCAATCATTGTCATTACTCTTTCATGCAATAACTCTTATGTTCGTAAGTGTGATTTTTTTCTTCAACTTTGAGCATAATGTGTTTTAGAACTTTTAGAGGTGTAACGAATGCACAATTAACTTTAAAGGCTTTTATGTTCAAAATGACAATGCCAGATTCTGCCCCACCATCAACCGCATGATGAACAAGATAACGAAAAAAATTCTCCGTTTTTTTATTAAAATTTGTTTAAAATAAAGTTTTGTACAAGTTGAGAGTCGAAAACACAGCTTAATTAAGAATTCAGAAAATAGTATGAAAACGAAGCGAATTATTCTTTGTTTTTGTTATCATTTTCTACTACTCTCGCAACTACTACTGATTGTGATTATGCTATATAAAACCTGTAATAAGTCCCCAACAAAATGATAGGGTACAGCTTCAATGGTCTCGTAGTTTTGTAGGTGGGGCAAAGCTCCATTCAAATGTGGCAATGTCATTTTGATTCGGTTTTTAGACCTTGCCAATTGCATAATTGGACGTGGCATCAATGTAAATGGCGAGTACATTTCACACCTTCGGTTTGCCGATGATATAGTGGTCATGGCTGAGTCGCTGCAGGATCTGCAGGCAATGCTGGATAGCCTTAATGCTGCTTCTCGCCGTGTCGGACTCGGGATGAATTTGGATAAGACCAAGATCATGTTCAATGATCTGGTCGTCCCGGAACCAGTAGTAGTCGATGCCACGGTCCTCGAAGTTGTTCAGAAATATGTCTACTTAGGACAAACTCTGCAGCAGGGTAGGAACAACTTCGAGAAAGAGAGTGAAAGGAGAATTCAGCTGGGCTGGGCAGCGTTTGGGAAGCTACGTCATATCTTCTCGTCTTCAATACCACAATGCCTAAAAACTAAGGTCTTCAACCAGTGCGTCCTGCCAGTGATGACCTACGGAGCCGAAACGTGGACATTGACAGTGAGACTGGCCCACAGGTTCAAGGTCGCTCAGCGAGCTATGGAAAGAGCTATGCTTGGAATTTCTCTGTTAGATAGAATAAGAAACGAGTATATCCGCCAGAAGACAAAAGTTGTTGTCATTGCTCATAGAATCAGTAAACTGAAGTGGCAGTGGGCTGGTCACATCTGTCGTAGAACCGATAACCGATGGGGTAGACGAGTTCTCGAATGGAGGCCACGAACGGGTAAACGTAGTGTGGGACGCCCCCCGACCAGATGGAGGGATGATCTTCGCAAAATGGCTGGCAGGGACTGGATGCAGAGGGCCGAGAGTAGGGTTGATTGGCGCGCTTTGGGAGAGGCCTACGTCCAGCAGTGGACTGATACGGGCTGATGATGATGATGATGATGAATTGCATAATACGGACAAAAGCAGATCAATGGTAACACTTGCAGTACAATTTCAACTCTTACGACGCATATAATAAGAAAGGTCTAAAGTTCAAAATGGTACACTTGATCTGTTTTGATGACTTGATGTGTACATTATAGTTGGATTCTAGAATTAAATCTATAGTCTAATATAACTATAGAATTATAACTATAGGTCTAATTGCCGACTTCAACAATATAAGTGAGTGATATCCGTTTATATATAATAATGGTTGGATTCATTACAAAACTCACGTCTTCAATCGCCTGGTCCAACTGTTTGTGTATCTGGAGCCCGACCCAGGGCTCCGTGGTGACTGGGGTGTCATGGCGGGGACAGTCCTTAGACCCACATGTATCACAGCTCTGGAATGAATTAAGTTTTATTATTATAATAACAATTATGTAAAGTTACCTAGCTATTAAAACTTTGCTTCCTGTTTGCCTGGTGACGACGACCGGGTCTTTTCACCCCTAATCTTGGGGGAGAAGTGCGGGCATTGAGCTATACCCTCTCTACCCGGGCATGAGCTCGCCGGATGTTGACCCGACGGTGATATTGTACCCACCTGGGATGCGAGATTTGGGAGTTGGGGAATTATGCAGGTTTGCCTGGAAGGAATCGCTTAAAGTGATAAGGCTGCCTGTCTGTACACTAGCTTGATCTGCTGTTGTCCGTACCTACTGTCTACAATAAAATTATCAAATAATTAAGAGACTGTCAAGTTCCCACCATTTTCAAAGGTCATTCTATGTATACCATATGAAGGCGACTTATGGCATGATTAGGTACCTAAGTACATCAGAAAAAAGTATTATTTTTAAAATCCACAGTCATAAATCGATTAAAAGCAATTATGAATCTTAAATACAATAAAGTATACATAATTACCAATGGCAAAGAATAATTACTTACGTCAAGAGGCGTAAACGACCGCGAAAACTGACAACAAAGTAAATTATCAAAGAAAACAAACTCGCAACTCACCCTGACAGGGTCATCTTTCTGCTCCGTATTTGGAAGGATATTCGCGTAGTAGCACTTCAATTGCTCCACATAATTGTGCAAAATACGCGAGTTTAGCCCGTAATAACAAGCCGCAAAACCCAGCACGTAGCCAAACACTACGGTCGCGAAGTGAAATCTGCGAAATCAAGAACTAGGTTATCGACATTTTTGAACAAGGAAATAGTGCACTTTTGTATTAGGAAAGCTACTGTACCTGTAAAAGTAGAGCACGGCTAGCGACCCAACAATGAATCCCGCATAAATAAATGTATTATGAATTTCAAAATTTTCTGTAAACTTCGTCTGACACCTTTCAGACATGATTATGCGAGCAAAATGACGTTATTTTTGACGTTTCGGTTTGACAGTTGAATGTTGCTATATTTATTAACGCACTACCCAACTTTTACTGTGTCAAAGGCAAAAACTACCAAAGAGATTTTATCATTCTCAGAGAAACTATAGAATAGCTCATGTCACACACAGGCGGTTTTGCGGGAAGCGGCGGCGGCGGTCCGGGGTGCGGCACACAGAGCCCGCGCCCGCGATCCCGGCCGGATTGGCGGGCGCAACACGAATGATTTTGAACCAATATTATAAGTTTTCCAGTCGGATTCATATTGAAAATGAAATAAAATCCGCCGCGCCGCGTTCGTGTGACGACCTGCATACACTTCCATAGTATACAGAGCCCGCGGCCGCTGCCCGCTCCGGACCGCGCCGCTTCCCGCCCGCCTGATTGTCAGAGCGACCGGCCCGCTAACACCCTCCATACGATCTCATACATTACAACCCCGCAACGCTCCCGCCCCGCTTTGTTGTGTGTCATGTGGGATTTATCATTCCTTGGTATCGTAATGAGGGGTTCTCAAAGTGACAGTTACGAAACAAAAATAGTACCGATCGATGGTCGGGTATATGCTACGGGTATATGGCACAGATTCCTCGGTAAGACGACAAAATTAAAGAGTTTCAATACACGGGCTAACCTTATTTCTGAATTAAATGAGTATTTTTGTGGTTTAAAAGTATTAAATTGTTAGTTTAGTTTTTTTCTTCTTCTTTTAAATGACACTTTGAAAATCCCTCATTCCTCAGTGATATCACATATAACTCTTAACACTATACTTATTACTTACCGGTCATGCTGAAGTTTTTACCAATAAATGGGGTAATTCATAAGATGGCAACTCACAATATTTCGTTCATAAACAAATGGACAATTAATTAATTTTATAGATAATTAATTTCATAATGAATGGTTAATTTTAATTTATGTGTGTAGTATTAGAGATAATAATAATTGGAAGTAATTTTTAATAATATTTGGTCCATATCATTTTAGCCGTCATCGTAAGTTGCTTTCATTCAATTTCTGAACGAATCATATTCATAACCTCAGGTAAAACTTTTCTTCTCTTCCCGAAAAAATCAAATTAGATAAATTCTCGACAGAAACGTGAATTCTTGAACAATAAAATACAGGCCGTGCAGTTAGCTGTAGTGAAATAATATAGTTTCGAGCATTTTAAGGTACCCGCACAAAAATTATCTTCAATGTTATGTACACTTCCAAAATCATTATAGCCAGGCATGTAGTATATTATATAAACAGATATAAACAAACCCTGTTTCTGAGGGGTTCCGGGTTCAATTCCCAGTCGATGTGGTACTTGTACTTTCTAGTTTCTAAGTTATAAACACATTTTTAGAATGTAGTTTGTGTTCATTTATTACTGGTAAAGGACTGGGCAAAATTAGACCCAAAATTAAGTTAGGTCCATAAGTGTGATGTCATCACATCAGCCCGATTCACTGCCAGGCAGATATGTACTTAGCTACAGTTAAATATGTCCCTTTGGATACCTTAAATTATTCTTTGGTTTTAGATGAGAAATGCAGTCAAATTAATTTGCCAATTGACCTAGTACAAGAAGTACCTATTAATATCAATGCTATTTTGCTTAAGAATGCAGTGTTTTTAAATTTATTAATACTGCAATTATCACATCAGCCAATCAGATGATGTGGATTGGTGCATGTAAAAATTGTGGTCAAAAGTCAAATTTCTTTATTGCAAGTAAGCATGTTGTGTACATTTTTGCATGTCAACATATTTTTTGAATTTACATTTGCACCACTTTGCACGCTGAGGAGAAAAAGTGGCAAAAAACTCTCAGCAGCACATCTTTTAAAATAATGATAATACAATTACTTAATAACTATATAGGTACATTACTATTATTAGTAACTCTATCCCTCATGCGGAACCAGTGATAATACTCCTTCTTAACCATCTCTAGTAGTTTATTATTAAAACTAGGGTTCATTAAGTTCACAAATTATCTTAATGACTGAGCAATGTTCTTGTTTACTTAACAATTTCATTATCAGTTCTCCTTGGGTGTCGAGAGTAATTTTTTTATTACAATGTTTCATTTGCCACTTGTCCATATTCATTAACATTATTTTATTGGGCTTTATTAGTGTCCTTGGATACCTAATCCGTGAGTTTATTTATTATTGTAATAATAATAAAAATTATGTGTTTAAATATTTGCACACTACAGTATTGTGGTAGAAAGTAGCAAGCGACATATGTATGTTACTTTAAGACCTACTTTCAGCAAATAAATTGATTGATTGATTAATCATTATAGCATAATAGGGCTATCTGCTAATGCACTTATGTCTTAGCTAGTTTTCTATAGTTTATTTTTAGGATTCCCAACCCCAAGAGGAAAAAATGAACCCTTATATGATCACTTTGTTGTCCGTCTGTCTGTCAAGACCTATATCTCAGAAATAGAGTCCGATAGCCGACTTTTTTTAAACATGTGTCACAATTTTTACCAGACTAATGAAAAGGAGTAATGAAAAGAGGATGTTTTATATGTACACATCAAAGCAGATCAAGTCTAACACTTTAGACTTCTTATTATCTGCATCGTAAGAGTTGAAATTGTACCGCAAGTGTTACCATTGATATGCTGTTGTCTGTACAAGCTGCTGTTGAACAGAGATGAGGCTATACAATCGTGATAGTCCTATCTCTGTCATACATCATGTCATGATTTTATTTAATAATTTTGTGTCTGTTAATAGAAGCCCAATTAGAAGAGCTCAGTGGCTCAATGGTTGGGTCAATGGACTTGCGATACGGAAGTCCTAGGCTCGATTCTCAGCTAGGGCAGCCATGTACCAATGAGCTAACCTCAGTTTTTCGACGGAAAAACTTACGTACATTTACCGAGTGCTCTCAGAACGGTGAAGGAAATGTGAAATCCGCCAATCCGTACTGAGCCCGCGTGGTGGATCATGGCCCCAGCTCCCTCGATGTAAGGGAAGGTCTATGCCCGAGCAATGGGGCAATATAAAAATAGACTGATGATGAATAGCCCCATCTGCTACTACACTTTCATCAGACGCGGATTAAATGTCGACAGCGCCCTAGGCTAGCACCTCATCGGCGCCCATCGGTTTTTATGTCTTCTAAACTTCTGCTATGGAATCTGGCGATGTAGGGCTAATGAAGTAGACGGTGCGCACTTAGGAAGCTCTAAAGGTGGATTTAGAATCACAAAAAACACTGAAAACGACATAATATTAGCGAATTCGTGGCAATGTCTGGCGTGAAAACGCAGGGAATACCAGAGTCCGAATCTAGCTTTATATTATGACTTTTTTATTTTATGTAAGTACTAAATAGGTACTTATTTTTGGGGTTTCGTCAACTAAACGCCTCCCGTGCGCGCCCCTTTGTGACCTCGCACCCCTAGGCACGTGCCTAGTTTGCCTTTAGGATAATCCGCTACTGACTTTCATTATATAGTTTTATTTGTTGCAGATAAAACAATGACCCTACAAAGGTGTTTGTTCCAAGTAACAAAGCAATATATATCGAAACAATGCTTGTTACAGTCTAAAATCAAACCTACATACTGTGAACTCCGTCATTCTTACAGTAGTAGTACAAGGAAATACACAGATAGACATGAATGGGTAATAGTTAATAACGATACAGGAATCGTTGGGATAAGTAATTATGCTCAAGAATCTCTTGGTGATGTTGTATTCGCTCAACTCCCAGATCCTGGAACGAGTTTAAAAGCTGGAGACGAATGCGGTGCCTTAGAAAGTGTTAAGGCTGCAAGTGAAATATATTCACCGCTAACCGGTACAGTTGTAGAGAAAAATAGTAACGTAGAAAGCAAGCCAGCGTTAATTAACAAGTCTTGCTATGACCAAGGTTGGTTGTTCAAGTTGAAATTGAAGAATCTCGAAGAGTTAAATGAGCTGATGTCGGAGGAAGAATATGAAACGTTCTTGAAAACTGACGTAGAGAAAGAGTCAGACAAGTGATTGTGCTAGTTTATGTAAGTACATTGTTTAGTTTAGAGAAAATATATACCTATTTATGTCGTATTTTACTGAATTTTATATATACCAAAACCCAAATTGAAGAATGTCCGGATTCGAATCAAACCCATAATATCAATAGTCTCTTCATTCATAGACAGTTGTAAGCATGAACTTAGCGTGAGCTCGGTCTTAAGACTGTTAAAATTGCATGAAATCTGACAGTTGTAAGACCAAACTCAAACTCGGCTTAAGCTCAAGTGTCTATGCCTTAATGACATCAGTAGTTTTGTGCAGTATAATTTAATAAGATAACCAATAGGTACTAAAATATTTTCCTTGAACTATTGTACAGTATAAAGCACATAAAGTGTAACGTCGATCACTACGCGTCGGTACTACGACCTATAACGCATTGGGTTTGAATAGGTTGATGATTGTACGTTCCAAACTTATGGAACCTATAAAATAGAGATTGCCGAAACCATGACTTGTTCAATGATTTAATTAAATTAACCCATGTTCTATGTTTAACACGTTCACAGTCCAGTGCCCCACATTTGTGGCACGATGAAAACAGTATGTGCCTATCAGATCCGCACTAAGGGTATTTTTTTCTGAAGGTAAGTAAATACGATGTCCTTGGTGGATGCTATGCTATTGTCTTCAGAAGAGAGCTCCACCCAGTGTTGAAGTGCTCACATAACAAATTTGATGTATTTCGATTTGTATAGAGATTGAAATAATAGGCAGGATTTACAAGGAAATCAAAACATTTTTTGTATGGGGACTGTGAACGTGTTAAATCATCACGTAAACATTGTGGTCATTTATAATAGTCATCAAGAGATGAGATAACTTTGTAGGTACTATTATAATGTTTTATGAAAGAAAACAAAACTGTGCGTCAATATTTTATTGGTGCGCTTAAAATAAAATAAATGTAATCAAACAATCACTTTGGTATAACATGGTTCACTTAGATCGGTTGTTCACTGTAAATTCGTGTCTCATTGAGTACCACTGCCGTCAACGCAACACATTTAAATCCAATCGACATTGGCAATCAAAAGGTTAGTAATGAGAAATAATCGAATAGTTTGTGCAAATGAAATCTGTGGGGCTATTTACTGTTCTTACAACGATAAAATGGAGACATGAAAATGAAGTGTGACAAAAATTCGAAAATAAATGCAAAATTTCTTTATTTAAGTACTAAAATGATTACAGCTCTAGTCAGTTTACCGTTGGACTCCGCACTAGGTAACCTGTATCGCTGTAGCCCTTAGCACAAGTTACTTATCACTAGTAAAATGCGAACTCAGGTATAGAATGTGACCAAAAACAACGTCCCACACTACGTTACTTTACATGTAACACCCAAGATTGCACATAACCCACCTTATTCTTATTTTACAGACCCCAGAATTTTCTCACGTTGATACTCGATGATATACGAATTTACGGTGAACTTACATACTAACTACAAATAAATGTTTCTTTATCACAATATAATGCCTTTTCCATTAACTAATAAGTACAAATTATATGTGATTCTGTCATGGCCGCCGAGTCTAAACTCTAAGCCCGATAAGTACGCGGCATACATATCACAATCATTTAAAACATCACTAAATCTAGTCACAATTATACAGGCAATGATATGTCAATAAATTGAAGGTAAAATTCGTAGAAACAAAAGTCATACAAGTTGCCATCAATATGGGTACTGAAAACTCACTACTTATGAGAGAAAGGAACGGCATATGATGCTAAAAAAAGTCAGAACAAAAGTTGTTCAGTTATCGATACTGAATATTCTTACATACACTTTCCGTTTACACCTATAACATGACGATCATTTTTACAAATACGACTACATTTACCTATCTGAGGTCAAGTAGTTTTTGATAAAATCTCAAGGCTTGACCCTAGAATTTTTATTATACGGGACCTTGAACTCCCAATCTTTTTAGAGTAAGGTAATGAATCACATTACCTTACTCTAAAAAGGAATATACACTACATGACTGACGGTCTGACCTGATACGTATTATATTAACAACGTCTACTATTATAGGTTCTATTGTCGGGTTAGGAAGCGACTGGCATCTGGTACGCGGGCGTACACTTTCAGAAAACGTAGTGGAAATCTGACCTGAAAGTGCGGGCGAGATTTCTCCTCCGAAAAACCGAAGTGTAAAGCCCGTGTTGTTGACAGTTTTGACAGTTCTTGTAAATTTTTGACAGTTCTGAAACTGTCAGAACTGACGAGTACTGTCAGGAACACGGGCGAGTTTTCCACTACGTTTTCTGAAAGTGTAAACTCGCCTGCGTACCAGGTGCGAGCCGTCCCCTAAGCCCTATTTTCTACTTCACATCAAAACATTGCGCCAATAAAGCAAACAGAGGCGTACTAAAGCATACTCATAGGCAGTTTTAAGTAGAGCACCAAACCGTATGTATTCGGTACTGAGGCCTGTATTAATAGTCTGAGCTCAAACCCGTCAAGAGCGAATTCAGCTGATACACTAACAAGACGTGATCACCATCTCAAGTTATTAATAAACCAATCTTTAGGGCGTATCGCGTGATGTCTTTCCCAAGTGGAAGAAATTAAGTAAACGTAGCGGTTCGTCTGCAATCAGCAAATACGTTCTCAAGTGTGAGTTTGACAGTTCTCTTGAGAACTGAGTTTTGTTTATTAATACGGCGTTACTCACGTGATACCGGATTCGTTTATTAATAGGAACGCCATCTTTATGTCGTTCTCAAGATTGACTTTTGAGCTGAGTGATTTATTAATACGGGCCTGAGTAACGGGTGCGCCGTCTAGTATAAAGTAACGGAACGTTACACACAAATGCATTTCGTTACTCGCATTTTTCGTAGTATGGGTACCTACACTGTTTTAGTTCACGCAAGTACCGTTGATGCGTGTATTGAAACGTTTGCTGATCGTATGTTTTACGCATGCGTGCGCTAAAGTGCGCTTATTTGATGAATTTAAAAACGTAGATTAGAAGACAGAGATAAGTATACAGGGGGCTCAACGATGTTGAGATTCCCTCAAAAACTACTGGACCGAATTTAATAATTCTTTTACAGTTACATAGTTTTAACTTTTATCTATGAAACAGTGAAATAATTTTTGCGAAAGTAGTTTTTGAGAAAATCTCAACCTTAAAAACTCTCCTGTACACCTTTCTCTGTGTTCCACCGTACGTTACAAAGAACGATGTTTGTTTATTAAGTAAAGTATAATTTAATGTTATTGTGATATAACATAAGCTCATTGCCCCACAGAAGTAACGAGTAACGTAACGATACGATAGGAACGAGTACATACGGGTACGCTTTTTTCGTTACTTTTACACCTCTAGTATGAGTTTGAGTTCGGTCTTACACTGTCAGTTTTCATACAGTGACAGTCGTGAATGCTCACGTTGAGTCGTGCTCAAAACTGTCTATCGGCCTTAGACTTATGACTAGTACACGTACTTACAATTACATGAGTAATGTACAGGATGTAACAAAATAACATGTGAAATTTTTTTTAGCCGATGACAGGACTGGAATAAATTCTTTTTCTATCATTGCTGCGCTAAAAATAATTTAAGAAAGAAGAAATATTATTTTCTCCCACAGAGGCGTAGGTAGAAAAAATGTCTTATCCATTAATTACTTAGTCTATGTTACCCGGGGCTCAGAGGCGCTATTCATCGCAAGGTCGGTCATTGCACGGGGTCATTGCCACTACAGCAGCTGTTCTTAGAAATATTTTACACTTGATTTGAGGCATACTTTGTGATCGTATAACTCCTGCATACAATTTTTTCTGGACCTGGGCGTATTTTTCCCGTGTTAGGTGGCATCTGCCCTACCCGCTGTTTTCGGCTTATTATACCCTTTACGTTACACCCTGTATTATATACAAGCCCTGCGATATTACAGCAACACACAAAAAATATCAAAACTTAAATACAATACACCTAATAATTGGCAGAAATTCAATCTCACTTTTGTCAAAAAATATTTTTTACTCCAAAAAATAGGTTGATATATTACTTGTGCTAAAAACAATACACGAACACTTCTAATCGTAAAAAGCTAATAATTATTGACCTACGTATCGTTTTTCAATAGGCTAGTTGAATAATTTTTTTTATTGCATCAATCGACTTGAAGAGAACTGTGAATGTGAAATAAATTTTTCGGTATCTCAACTAATACCGAAGATATTCAGGGCCTTCATAGAGCCAACTAGCGCCGCCAATCATAAAAAAATAATATCTTCGAATATAATCAATTTTATTAAAAAAGCTATTTACGAAATGTTTATTACGATAAATACTATTTTTTAAATGCTTATTTATAACGTGATTCAATGTCGGTAAGTTGTAGTTCGCATAATTGCGAAAGACGGCCGTTTTTGGCACATTTGTGAACTACAACTTAGCTTGTCGCAATTATGTTGAAAAATAGTATTTATCGTAATAAGCATTTTGTAAATGGCTTTTTTTTAATAAAATTGATTATATTGGAAGATATTATTTTTTTAAGATTGGCGGCGCTAGTTGGCTCTATGAAGGCTGCCGTTAAGTCAAATGGTGGGGGCTCCACCTCTTTTTAGCAAAACGGTCTTCAGTATGAAGTTTGTATGGCGCTACCACGGTATGACGTCAGAACCACAATATGGCGTGTACCGTTTCTGTCTCTTTCTAACACAACTTGTCTAAATGCCTGTAGTTACTTGATTTTTCAACTAATTTCAATTTTGATTTCACAGTTGACCATGAATTTGTGTCCATTTTGTAACAATAATGAAAAACATTTAATTTTCGATACTTGTCAACTAGCCTATTACCCACCTACCTTTTTGACCTTCTATCTAGTCTAGAACCTAGCCAGGCCCACGACTTTTAGGATATAACCTAGTTTTTTTTATCAAATAAACCTGTATTAAACAATTAACCAATGGCAAGTAAGGATTAAACTATGATTGTACTTCAATGTCTATAATGCCTAATACTATTGTTGGTAGGATAACTGAGACGTTAGTTAGTTAAACGTGACGTTAAAAAGTTAATTAAAGCTCCTATCGCCCGTCAAGTTTTCACATAAAGACGTGACGCGACGATCGAAAAGTAAACGTGCTCGCAAAAACTCACACTAATCCCTCTGCTTCGCTAAAACACGCAGCTTACCATCAAAACATTAAAATTTTGGACAACATTACTCCGGGGGTCACTTTCACACATTTAAACTACACAAATTCTAACCTCAATCATGTTCTGAACAATCATTGTTTTTACAACTAATATTATTAGTGACATCTACTTTTGCTTTTGGGAACCTGTTCAAAGGATCAACGGCGTTATTTCGTGGTCTGAAGACCTTGTTTATTGTAGGAATTTGTGTGTTATACGTCCATTTGATATTGAACGGTTTGTCTAACGATAATGTTGTGTGAATGTGCAGTATTCTTGTGTAAGGTATGTATGTGAAATCGCACCGTGGTTTCTCACATTTGACGCCGTTGACTAGGACTGTTTTCACTGCGTTCTGGTCGAGTATTGTGACGTTGTTTAGGGAGGGTACTCCGTATCCCCACCAGTTGACGGCGCTGCGCAGTTCCTGACGTCGTAACGAGAACTCGATGTGACTGTATTTTCGTTCTTCGTAACTGTCTGTAATTAAAAATAATTCGTCACGACCGGGATTTGAATCATTTTCGTTTCGCATAGCGGATATGCAATAAAAACACTTTACGTACTAACAAGCAGAAATCATTTCAAAAAACAAGACTGCAAAAAAACTATCCCCTTTTTGATTAATTTTTTATACCCTATGACACTCCCGTAATCAAGACGAATCTAACGATACCTCTTACACCAAAATCCATCAAGCCGTTTAGGCTACAGGATGGCAGGAAGGAATGGACATTCTGGGACAGTCGGGTAAAAAAACACTTTTTTTTTGTATGTTTCGCCCATGTACCTCCGACAAGGTGGTCGGAGCCTTTATTTGGCTTGACATGATTTTCGTAGTTTTTTTTTAACCTTGCTCTATTTATTGGGATCAATGCATACAATATGTCGCATGCACTGGTGACCCTGATATCCTATATTTACATAAGTACTCCTTAAAATTAGTCAAAACTTATAGATACTGTTCTTATTTCTAAAAAGAAAAACACTTACTAAAAAGTGAAAAATTTGTAACTGCTCAGGATTCTGAATAACTATTGTTTGAGCTGCATTTTTAATGAAGTGTGAAAGGGATAGCAACACGATTTAAGGTAAGTGAGGTTTAACTACGTTTATGAATAACAGCAATAGTGTGCAAAAGGCCGAGAAGCGGATTGAGTGGCGTGCCTTGGGAGAGGCCTACGTCCAGCAATGGACTGATACGGGCTGATGATGATGACATCGTTGTGACCTACTAGTAAAATATTTTTTACAATCGGCCCAGTAGTTATTATATATTAACGGATATCACCCACTTATATTGTTGAAGTCTGCAATTAGACCGACAGTTTCGACCGATTTCGACAGTTTCGGTCGAAGCTCAGTCCTATTCATCTGTATATGTTACGTTATTTCTATATGTAAGACAACCATGTACCTACCTACAACATTGTGCAGATGAATAAATGTCTCTTTATTTATTTTAAGCTAAACTAAGCGGTCTAATTGCCGACTTCAACAATATAAATGAGTGATATCCGTTTTTATATATAATAGATAAATTGGTCCAGTAGTTCTTGAGAAAATCTAACCTTATTGAGGCCCCTTGGGTACTTATCGGTCTTCCTGTATTGGCGTGTTATACTTACTAAGGCTGTCTCCGTCGTCCCAGTACAGTTCTCCACTCGCTTTGCCGTCGTTGGCTGGCACCACCAGTATTTGCATGGGCCCGCTCCGACTATTGGTGGTGGTGACCGGACCGACGACTGGAGGCTCTTGGAGAGGAATTATTGCTCCACCCTGTAGATATTTATATTAGTTTTTATTGGACTTGATTCTGTTGCGGTCACGAAGTCTACTCCTAAACACTGTCACTACAACTGTGACAATGACGGCTAGTAAAAATTGACGCAGCGCACCTTAGCTTATCGCAATGAGAATTTTCAAAGTGACAGTATAAGTAATAAAAATCGAGCTTCCTTAAGGGCCTTCCATGAGCAACTAGCGCCGCCAATCTTGAAAAAATCATCATCATCATCAGTCTATTTATATTGCCCCACTGCTCGGGCACAGACCTTCCCTTACATCGAGGGAGCTGGGGCCATAATCCACCACGCGGGCCCAGTGCGGGTTGGCGGATTTCACATGCCTTAGATTTTTTCTTCTTCTACGACATGCAGGTTTCATCACGATGTTTTCCTTCACCGTTTTGAGAGCATTCGGTAAATGTACGTAAGTTTTTCCGTCGAAAAAACCGAGGATAACTCATTGGTACATGGCTGCCCTAGCTGGGAATCGAACCACTGAGCCACCGAGCTCTGAAATAATAATAATAAGCTTGAAAAAATAATATCTTCCAATTAACCTATAAAAAATGAAAACGACAACGAAAACGATTTAAGTCGCGGTCACCCCCCTGCAGCAAAATGTTGATTGAATCACAACTATTGGCAAATGCCAAAACCTGTCAAGCCAATTAATAACACGACAAACCTTCACAGACACCATTTCGTCGTCAGTCACGTCGCACGCCTTGTCCGAGCATATGAACAGTCCGTCGCGCAGGTTGTACCACTTGTGCGGGCCCGGGAAGAGCGCGCGCGTGTGGCTCGCGCCGCTGGACAGGATGGGCGTCACCATCACGTGGGGACCGACCAGGAACTGGGAGTCGATGGCGTGAAGCCTTGGGTTGTCTGGGAACCTGGAAATTTTATTTACTTATTTTTCATATGGTCACGGCGACGTGACAGGAGATCAGACCGTGAGTGGGAAGCTATCCAGCCACTCAAGATAAGATAAGATAAATATTCTTTATTGCAAAGTAAAAGGAATTACACAAAAGAAATATGCTAATACAATTAGTATCACAATTGGCGGTCTTATCGCTTAAAGCGATCTCTTCCAGACAACCTTTGTTTACAGAATTCAGCGGATGAATAGGTAGCTTGTTGAGCAATAATTAAATATATATCGATACTTAACTGGTACCTACTTGAATACAACGAAGTAACAATTTACATCAATCAAGTCAAGAAAAGAGTAAAAGTATACCGAAGCCCAAATCAAGTGTCTTATTTTGTAAACAAAAACTACCCTACCCTGCTAACATTTTAAGCTGTTCTGTGATTATTGCATAGTTATTTTCACATTATGAGATGAGATCACTTTATTTTCACAATGATGAACAGGTTCAATCAAACAGATCCTTTAGTTACATCACAACAGGTAATTAGACGATCATATTTGTTCACAAAATAAGACACTTGGTTTGGGCTGCGGTATAGAGTTTTTAAGGTTGTGACGAAACTACTTCACCTATTGCAAAAATTATTTCACTGTTTTATAGATAAAAGTTGAAACTATGTAACTGTAAAATAATTATTTTAAATTCGGTTCAGTAGTTTTAGAGAAAATCTCAACCTTATTGAGGCCCCCTGTATACTTATCTCTGCCTTCGACTGTACTCACTCAAAGAACAAAGGCCTGGCCACGGTGTCTCCGTACACGTGTGCTCGCCAGAACAGCGTGTAGTAGTACGGCAGCATCTTGTAGCGCAGCCGGAGCGCCCGCCTGCTGGCGGCGACCACCTCGGGGCCCAGGCTCACGGGGTCTTGGGGCTACGAACCATACGTTACAATATGTAGCCATGAACAATAAAACTGATGAGCAAGGCCCAGGTGGCGCAGGCAAGGGGCAAGCTGATATAAATGGAGGACGGGGATAGTACGAATCGTGGGTACAGACTATATTGATAAAAATATAGAAACAAAAATTATTTATAAAAAAAAGGCCGAATACCAAAAATTTAAGCCCCTTGGTTTAAATTTTTGGCAGTCGTTTTTTTTAGTCACAACAGGTAATTAGACGATAATATTTGTGTACAAAATAAGACACTTGATTTGGGCTGCGGTATACGAGTATGTATGTCTAATTCTTTGGCACGCGCTGCAGCCTAAACGGCTTGATGGATTTTAACATATGAGGAGTCGTTAGATTCGTCTTGATTGTAGGAGTGAGGCTTTAAAAATTTAATCACCTTTGAATAATTTTTTATAACCTATGTCAATCAAGTGTCTTAATTTGTAAACAAATATGATCGTCTAATTACTGTTGTGATGTAACACTAAATGAACTTATTGATTGAACCTGTTCATCATTGTGAAAAGTGATCCGATCTAATAATGTGAACAGCGATCTAATAACTGCAATAATCACAGAAAAGCTTAAAATGTTAGTACATAGTTTTTGTTTACAAAATAAGACACTTGATTTAGGCTTCGGTTTACATACATACACTCGAAAAACTAACCCTCCTTCTCGCGCAGTCGGGTAGAAAATTATGATGAACATCCTCGGTTTAGCGATAAGATAAATATACTTTATTGCACAGAACAGATACACATACTTAGCCTAAACAATTATTATACAATAGGCGGTCTTATCGCTGAGAGCGATCTCTTCCAGACAACCTTTAGCGATGTCAAAAAGGCCAAAAACCAAGCAGCACTCACCACCGCGTTTATTTCATTGTGGTTCCGTGAGAAGGGGTAGAAGGCGCCTAGCTGCATCCATCGCTTGCAAAGTTCCACAGAAGTGTTTCCGTTGAAGCCGCATATGTCTGAGCCCATCATCGGCACTCCGAACATGCTGAAGCTCAGCAGATCTGGCAAAGGTTGTCATCGACTAAGTTATATGAATGTATATTTACAACAATAATAAATTATTATTGCAATAACCTGAATAATAATGTATTTCCCTAATTGTATACACTGAATTCTCGGTGGCTCAGTGGTTGGGTCAATGGACTTGCGATACGGACATCCTAGGTTCGATTCCCAGCCAGGGCAGCCATGTACCAATGAGTTATCCTCGGTTTTTTCGACAGAAAAACTTACGTACATTTACCGAGTGCTCTCAAAACGGTGAAAGAAAACATCGTGATGAAACCGGCATGCCGTAGAAGAATAAAAATCTAAGGCATGTGAAATCCGCCGATCCGCACTGGGCCCGCGTGGTGGATCATGGCCCCAGCTCTCTCGATGTAAGGGAAGGTCTGTGCCCGAGCATTGGGGCAAAATATAAATAGACTGATGATGATACACTGAATGACAAAGCCTCTTTACAGCTGCTATATAGTATATACTAAGTGAAACTTGCAATTATGACAATTGCAAATATAAATTCAAATATTAATATTACTAGGTTTATGAACAGTGGTACTGGCTTCTCTTTGCTCTCCCATCACCCAGCCATGTGATTTGAAATATAATTCTTTATTATGTAAAAATATATAGTTATAGTTATGTAAGAAACGTGACGTAACCAAGTGTTCCATAGTGCACCTAAGGCCGAATAAAACAAAAAAATTATGGAGACAAAATTCACGACCTGGGTACGATATCACGGTGGCTCTGTTGGATTAGCGGAACGGAATGGCGAGGTCCCTGATTCGAATCCAGGTCGTGATGATAGTTTTCTCCATTTATCATTTACAATTAATGTATGTATAGGGAGTAGCTACCTGGTATGGTCATCCTCATGTCGTCCCACGTGCTGAATATGTCTCCGCTCCAGTGGCCCGAGTAGCGGCCGAGGCCAGGGAACGACGCGCGCGAGATTATGAACGGCCGCTTGCCGCGGATCTCGGTCAGAGCACTGGAATAACACGCATGCTTAAATCAAAATGGCAGCCAAGTAATTGACTAAATTTTAGAATTCCTTGAAAAGTGCGCCAAACGCCATTAGCTACTTTTATGTGAAAATTCTAATTAAATAGTTACAGTGGTTTTTTGTGATTAATGATCACGCTAATCAGGAGATGTCCGCGAACGTTTCTATTAATTGGAGTGCTTCATTCGAGCACTCGTGTTTGTAAAGTTTTGTACTCTTAGCAAGGATTCCATGGATAACTCGATGACTGCGTGGATCGTTGAGTTATTTCGTTTAGCGGGAGGCTTGTGCGTAGGTTTGGGTTATCTTCGTATATATATGTATGTATTTATAAGAATTCAGACATTCTATTAACATCAGACCAGGCTGTATGCCCTAGTTGCCTTTGCCTTAGCTCTGGGAAGAACTTTTCCCTAGCTTGTACATACTTTGCTCTACCTCTTACATACTTTGCCCTACCTAGTGCATTATTTGCACTAATTGTACACAATTTGCCGTAGTTTGTACATACCTTGCCCTACCTTTGTATTTATGTATAAAATAACAAAGAATGATTTACTTACTCAAAGGGGTAACTCGTAGTCCAGTTGCGAGTACACGTTGAAAACGATCGTACAAGTTAAGCAACGTTGAGCAAGGTCAGTACCTGACCAGGTACCCCGTGACCACGGGGACTCCGCCATAGGGCGACGAGACGGAACACCGAGGGGTTTTAGTCGGTAAGAGTCCGACATAACCATCCTCGCCTCCCCGTGGCAAGGAGATATCATGCTAACCTAACCTAACTAAAAAAAAAAGGTCAGTATCTGGATGGGTGTGACCACTAGTGACACTTTTATCTGCGCCCCTTCGTGCCTCGGGGCGCACGTTAAGCAGTTGGTCCCGGTTGTTGTCGCTTGACAGCAGTCGTTAGGCCACGCCAAAGGCCTACGGGCGGCAGTGGCGTAACTACACTGTCGGGGGCCCGTGGCAAATTAATGGAATGGGGCCCTTCCTCATTAAAAAAAAACAATGTTCTAAAAATATCGATAAATTCTAAACCCTTTTCTAATAAATTGGCGTCATTTAAATTTAACAAATGACATTGCCACATTTTAATGGAGCTTTGCCCCACCTACAAAACTACGTGACCATTTAAGCTGTACCTATCATTTTGTTGGGGACTTATTACAGGTTTCATATTGCATAATCATAATTAGTATCATTTTCTACTACTCTCGCAACTCCTATAGAAGAATAACAAAAACAATTAATAATTCGCTTCGATTTCTTACTATTTTCTGAATTCTTAATTAAGCTGTTTTTTTCGACTCGCAACTTGTACATAACTTTAATTTAAACCGATAATTTTAATAAAAAACGGAGATACTTTTACATTATTCGTTATCTTGTACAACTTGCGGTTGATGGTGGGGCAGAATCTGGCATTGTCATTTGCAGGTTGCAAGGTACTGAAATTGGGAACAATTACATTCATTCCATGGAAACGCGATTTCTAAAACTGAGCGAAGTTTTCTTATTTCATTTCATTTATTTGCCTTCAATTGCAGGTTATTATACAGAGATTTTATACATATATTTAATAAAGTGCCGATACAATTTTACCCAATCTTGGGTGTAGCAAAATAAAACTTACTTAACAAAATGAATTATGCTTCTGAATGTGTTCAAATCGCGATACATTTTTAGTTAGCTTACTAACTTGAAATAATACAATTTTAGGTTCCTTCTTCTGTTCATGGCCCTCTGGGGGCCCTCTCAGGCCCGGGGCCCGTGGCATTTTGCCCGTCATGCCACCCTATTGTTACGCCACTGACGGGCGGCCTGAATAACTTTGACAAATAGGTTTGGTCACTAAACCACACGAGAAAAGAAAGAATGATTCACTTACAAGTGTGTAGCAATCGCCTCAGCCAGCGAGTAGAAGTTATGCACGTCGTAGTGTGAGCCCATATGGTGACGAGCGTCCATACACAATGTCTTCACGTTCAGTCCCTCAGATGATATGAACGCGGGCGTGTATGGAAGGTTCTCGGGGTCGCATTTACGATGCAACTGGCCGCTGACGTCGTTTGATGGCTCGTTCATGTCCTTAAAAATATATTTACGTTTTGATAAATTAATGGTGAACAGAACTTATTATACAAACGAATAGGAATCTCCCCTTTTGTAGTTTAAATAGAAAACATTGATGTGGTTGCTAGGGCAGCCATGTAGAAGATGTATGAATGGCTGAGAGAAAGGTTGGCAAGAAAGAAATCCGCGCCATGAGGTGGTACGAGGCGGTGCCAAGCGTACCGGAGTGTACGAGGTGCCGCCGCCTAAGTAAGGGCCCGGGCCCACGGACGCAGTGCGCGAACCGCACGGCGCCCGAGCGGCTCGAGGCTCAGACGGGGAGGAGGTAGGTGATGGTTGAATGGATTATACATTGTGGGCTAGTACAGCCCACAATGGAGACTGCTCGGGCGCCAGTCGGGTCGCGGATGTATCACAGTTTCCCGTGGTTCGGCAAGAATGGCACGAGGTGGAACACCCCAGGACGTTTAGTCGCTATGCTGCCCCTTCAGGGCGGTGAGCCCGACAACAATAGTATTTATCGTTAAATAAACATTTTGCTAATAGCTTTTTTAATAAAATTGATTATATTGGAAGATATTGTTTTTTTTAAGATTGGCGGCGCTAGTTGGCTCTTTGAAGGCTCTTAGTAGTTGATCGCTGAGCCAGTGTCGCCGAGCGAGTATCGCTGCGTCTCTTTTATTTACACGGAATGTATTATCCATACAGCTAACAGCAGATCAAGTGTAACACTTTGGACAGGTTTTTATTATCTGCGTCATAAGAGTTGAATTCGAACTGCAAGTGTTACCATTGATCTGCTGTTGTCCGTACATAATCAACGTCATGCATGCGTGAGGATTAAGATTAGCTCAAATTATAGAATTAAAACTATAGTGAGCCATTACTACAAATTATTATATAGCGCTCACCTTGAAAAGGACCGTCGAAATCGGTCGAAACTGTCAGTTGCCTCCATAGAAAGAGCGCATGAGTTAAGTATGGACAAGATGTAAATATACTTACAATCCACGCGCCGTCATATTCCACTTTCTTATGGAACTCAGTCATCATCTCAAGCCAGTAGCCAGTCGAGTTGGGGTGAGTGAAGTCTGGGAATACGGTTGATACGGGATTCCACACCTTCGAGACAGAGAAAATAAGACATAGAATACATACGAGATATATAAGTTTGTCGCCATAAAATAAATATTTTTTGGATGTAACTACAAATGACAATGCCAGATTATGCCTCACCATCAACCGTTCATCACAAGATAATGAACAAATGTAAAAATATCTCCGTTTTTTTATTAAAATTATTGGTTTAAAATAAAGTTTTGTACAAGTTGCGAGTCGAAAAAACAGCTTAATTAAGAATTCAGAAAATAGTATAAAATCGAAGGGAATTAGTCATTGTTTTTGTTATCATTTTCTACCACTCTCGCAACTCGTACTGATTGTGATAATGCTTTATAAGTCCCCAACAAAATGATAGGTATAGCTTCAATGGTCTCGTAGTTTTGTAGGTGGGGCAAAGCTAAATTGAAATGTGGCAATGTCATTTACAGTCGATAGCACACCAATCTAAATAAAACTATTGCAAACTAAACCGTATTATCGTCGCATAGAGTACCTTTGTATTATAATTGATGTGCAGTCAATTGTATGTTAAGTATACCTTAGCAACGAAAGGCTGGTTGGTGCTATTCTTGATAAACACGTCCATTTCGATTCCGCGATCGAACGGCGGATAGGTGCCGGGTTTCTCCGCAGCGCTCACGCCGGGATCTGAAAGGAAAAATAAACAGCTATACTCACCAATGAAATAAAAAAAAATATTAATAAGTAAAGCCTTTTATAAATTAAGTGAGCTGTTAAATTAAGTAAGACAATTCGACATAGGGGGAGCCAATTATAACTATTAATTTTAATTATTAAATATCGAAATTGTATCTATTTATTTTATTTTAATGAAAAATGAAAATATATTTAATTTATTTAAGTACTTAAATGTAGCACCTCTCAATTGTTGCGGTGCCCCCACGGGGTGCCGCATGCATGAACATTTGACATGTAACATCTTATATACCATGTGCCAAGCATAGTAAAGAATTTGAAAATTTGAATTTGAAAGCCAGTTTATTCAGGGTGTCCTTGAATTCATTCGACAATTAATTGAAACTGCTGGGGGGCGGCATCAAAACAGTTTATAGCTGACATAAGCCATCGCCTTCGAGAGAGGGGTTGTGACTCTCGCTCCGGGTCCTACATGGTGCAAAGGTTGGCCATAGTCGGCAACGCCGCGAGCGTTATGGGCACCTTTGCACCGGGTATGACAAGGGGCGGGTTATTTGATTGACGAAGGTTCAACGGATAATTTAGTTATAAGTATATTATTGTATTAGTTTTAAGTTTGACATAGTAAATATAATGTTTATTAATTATGTATTGAAACTGGGGTTTGTACTCATGATAATTAAATTGGTAAAGTTTCTTAATAAATCAATAACTGCCAAAAAATTTAACTAAATACATTGTAAGTCACACAATGATTAGAATTTTTTTATAATTTAATTTGTTCGTCAACGCATGGCACTTAAAAATTAAATCTAGTAGGTACGGTGGACCACAGAGAAAGGTGTACAGGAGAGTTTTTAAGGTTGAGATTTTCTCAAAAACTACTTGACCTATTGCAAGAAATATTTTACTGTTTGATAGATAAAAGTTAAAACTATGTAACTGTAAAAGAATTATTAAATTCGGTCCAGTAGTTTTTGGGGTAGACGAGTTCTCGAATGGAGGCCACGAACGGGTAAACGTAGTGTGGGACGCCCCCCGACCAGATGGAGGGATGACCTTCGCAAGATGGCTGGCAGGGACTGGATGCAGAGGGCCGAGAGTAGGGTTGATTGGCGCGCTTTGGGAGAGGCCTACGTCCAGGAGTGGACTGATGATGATGAGTTTTTGAGAAAATCTCAACCTTATTGAGGCCCCCTGTATACTTTTCTCTGTCTTCAACTAGACACACGTAATGGTCTCACCAATAATGATCATGTAGTGCATGCCCTCTGCGTGGAGCGTGCGTACGAACTGCGGCAGGCCGGCGAACCGCTGCGTGTCGTACGTGAAGTCGTTCTGCGTCACCATGTAGTCGATGTCGTTCCATTGCACGTCCTGACAACACATTCGATCGATTAAGTATTCATTAGTTGTTTAAATAGGTGATGAAACATCGTGAAACGTTGCTTAATGAATACGCTGCTTTAGCCCCCGTGGGGTGACTGTGACTTCCAATCGTTATCGTAATCGCTTTCAATTTGACACATGTACGCTGTACATTGCTGCTATGTTTTCGCAAGTTTTAACAAACGACAACGAAACGCAGCAATGTAAACCGTTCAAGTGTCAAAATCAAAACAATAACCATAACGATTGAAATAAAGAAAGAAAATACATTTATTCAGGCACATACACAAATACAAATATTACAAACTCCTTAGCTAATCTGACATTGATGTGCAGCGCCGGAAGGGGTCAGCTGCCTCAGCATAATGCCACAGCCACGCCGTACATGGCTGCGACGCTGATTGCCAGGCAGAACCCATAGGTCCACTAGGGACCCCCAGCAGCAGACCCGACCCACTTATATCTTATCAAAATTACCAAAACTAGTCTAGTGATTAAGTACTAACATAGGATAAGGCACCTGTTACTAACACAAAATGGACCTAAGTTGTTCGGCAATAAACGTTTTATTTATTTATTTTATTTACTTAGATAAAAAATATAGTTCAGCAAAATAAAAAAGCAAAAAATTAAAGTCGCGATCACCCCCCGGTCGGAGGGCAGTCCCGAATCTACGATATTTTCTAACTGGCAGACTTTATAGTGGCCCCCTTACTCCGGCTTTTGAGATAAATTTTTAAACACTCTATTTAATATCTAATTATTTTGTGACCAGAAGAGTAAGTATCTTTTAATTTTGCATGATATAAGGTAATAACAGTTTCATTTGTGTAACATAAAATTAGATATAGGAGCGTGAGTCAATGTATATTTACTTACAAATGGTATTCCGGCGTCTCTATTAGTTTTCCAAACATTTTGAGTGGTGTTCAAGTTACGATAGCCAAATCTGAAATATTGAAATAGGTTTTATTTTATTTGGAGACCAACAGTTTTTGCTGAATACATTTTAAATCTATAGCCTCACAAATTACCAAAATCTAAGGCAGTTGTCCCACCGCTATCGCCCAAGAAACGTACAACAGATACTACATTGCGTGTAAACAAAAGAGATGCATATATTAATAGTTCATCTCCGACTGTTCACACCGCCGGCGAGTACTAGCTCGGCTATTTTGTCGCCGAGCGAGTACATCCCATCGCTCGGCGACACTCGTCCACTCGCTGAGCTACACTGGCGAGTGAAGCGAGTAATGGCCCGTCGCTCAGCGACACTCGCTGATAGCCGAGCTACAAAACTATACTCGCCACTCGCTTCTCGCCAACTCGTTTATAGTTTATAGTTTTACTCGCTCATCGCCGGCGGTGGTACAACTGCCTAAGCGATGTGAAGTTTAACTAGGTATATGGCTAATATAATTAACGTTTTACCACCTGTTTTTAGCGGGCGTGGCGCGCTCACCTAGAAAAAGACCGTCGAAATCGGTCGAAACTGTCGGTCTAATTGCCGACTTCAACAATATAAGTGAGTAATATCCGTTTATATGTAATAACTAGGTGTTGCATGGTGCGCGGGCCGCGCGCGGCCCGCGAGACTGCTTTGTTTTCGTGTTGTAGGCGCCGCAACTAAATAAACATTATCGTAGTAGTAGCGTGGGGACGCTCCGGGCTTCGCCCTACGCGGAGCTCGGCCTATGGCCTCGCAGCCCGGCTCGGCCTTCGGCCTCGCAAAAGTTACTTGGAAGGTAGGTAGTTTTTTTCTGCTTGGCAAGGGGACGCTTCGGGCTTCGCCCTACGCGGAGCTCGGCCTATGGCCTCGCAGGCCGGCTCGGCCTCCGGCCTCGCAAAAATTACTTGGAAGGTGGGGAGTTGTTTCTGCTTGGCAAGGGGACGCTTCGGGCTTCGCCCTACGCGGAGCTCGGCCTATGGCCTCGCAGGCCGGCTCGGCCTTCGGCCTCGCAAAAGTTACTTGGAAGGTGGGGAGTTGTTTCTGCTTGGCAAGGGGACGCTTCGGGCTTCGCCCTACGCGGAGCTCGGCCTACGGCCTCGCGGTGTTCTATCGCTTCGGGCTTCGCCCTACGCGGAGCTCGGCCTTCGGCCTCGCAAAAGTTACTTGGAAGGTAGGTAGTTTTTTTCTGCTTGGCAAGGGGACGCTTCGGGCTTCGCCCTACGCGGAGCTCGGCCTATGGCCTCGCAGGCCGGCTCGGCCTTCGGCCTCGCAAAAGTTACTTGGAAGGTGGGGAGTTGTTTCTGCTTGGCAAGGGGACGCTTCGGGCTTCGCCCTACGCGGAGCTCGGCCTACGGCCTCGCGGTGTTCTATCGCTTCGGGCTTCGCCCTACGCGGAGCTCGGCCTTCGGCCTCGCGGGAGGGTGCTCGGCCTTCGGCCTCGCTATAATTACTGATAGATATTTACCGCACGCCAGTAATCCTTTCGTTTCGTATAGGAAAATTTATGGAGAAAATATTATGGTTTACTGCTCGTCCGCCATTTTGTTTTTCCCAAAAATGACAATTTTCTGGTATACTACATCATATATGCTACGAAGTGGAATTGGTTGGATATTCCTCATGCGCTCGTGCTAGGCCAGCTAATTCGTCAAAGTTTGGTCTGAAATGTCCAAATTTTCAATCGGCTATATTTCCGCCGCCATTTTGTTTTTCTTTTGTTTTGCAATTTCATCACAAAGTAGGTCGACCATGTGACGCGTGTTCCAAATTTGAACGAAATCGGTTGGAAAATGGCGGAGATGGCATCACGTGACCCGCCGCCATTTTGTTTTTTTCACTTCCCTATAGTTTTCCTCTGGTCCAATCACTAAACTATACAACTCCCCCCTACATCACTTTCACCTCCGGGAACTCCTTCAGACTAAACGGGCACGTCAATCAGTGAGTCAGTCAGTCAGTCAGTCAGTCAGTGGTAGTCGAGCTATATATATTAGTAAGTAAAGTAATAGTTTTACCACCAACAGGTGTCAATCTAATTTCTGTATGACGGATGGTCATGAATACGGGAAGGTATTTGATCGAAACGCAAGCGCCCCCTGGTGGCAATACGGCGCTTCGACGGAGTCTAGGACTACCACACGAGGCGAGGCGACTTCACTTCACGTCCAGTCGCCACGTGTGGCACACGAAGCCTAGGAACTGTCATAACGTTTCGATAAGTGTGGTCCCTAATTGATTTGATTGATTTATAAAAGTCTAAAGACTTTGTCATAAAAATTAACAATTACAATATCTAGTGTAAATTATAATAATCCTAGCATGTAATATCCTAATGACAAATTGTTTATTACTAAGAGAAGTTTCCTATTTTTAAACTTATGGCTATGATTATACATACTTATACGAATTGGTGTAGGTAGATTACTTAACAGAGTTACTTATTTATATGCTAACTTAGTTAGTTGGCATTTAGTTCCAGGAAATATTTCAACATGGTTACCTAATTTACATAAAACATAATTTAAGCAAAAAAAGGTCCCTAATTGGTACTAAGTGAATAAGGCTCTCACGTCATACTTTTTGTAGGGCCGATAATCGGGCAGATTTTTCCTCCGATTCTTATGACCGATTTTGTGACCGACTCAACGGACACGGCCGTCACTTTGTCTGTATCCGGTCTGTGGCCCTGGCCAGTGCAAGCGGCCGACTGTCGGTGAGCAGTGTGCGTTAACTTAATGTCTCACACAAATCGATCAGCTGACCGGTACGAAATGTATGAAAAGTCAAAAAATAAATTCGCGTAAATCGAAAAGTCGTAGAACAAGAGTTGTTCAGTTACCGATACTGAACACGGCTTCACATACCCTTTACGTTACACCCTGTATAATAAAACAAATACTAACTTGCATAAATGGAATCCCAGCGACCAGTACGGCGGCATGAACGGTCTCCCGACGATGCTTGTGTACTGTTGTACGACGTCCGTGGGCGTCGGGCCGAGGAACAACAGGAAGTTGAATATACCGCCGATGGTACGGTACGTGATCGCCGGCGTCGGCTGCAGCACAACATCTGAAAACATAATGCAGTTCATTTTATTTTTATTTTATTAAGACATGGAAAACCAACAGCTTATAAACTACTACATTTTCATTTTAATAAAAGCAAGAAGCCAATTATATCTCTTTTTAAACTTTCACGGTTTGTATACATATTAATTAGATAAAACGGGAATTACCGTGTTAAACATTTATTATTGATCAGAATTTGAATTACGCATTATCCATGCTCGGTGAATAAATTAGAACATGATGAAAAAATTCTTGCCGTGGCCAGGACTTGAACCTGCGACCTTGTCATTCCGTGACACGCTCTTACCAGCGCCAATCACTGTGGACGAAGCAGCTCGACAGTCACGTTCACTCCCGAGCTCGTAGTAGGAAGTTTTTCGTGGTTTTCGTTAAAATGCGACAGAAACGGCCATATCTTTTGAATGCGTTGACGTAAACGTTTAATGACGATTGCATGAAGTTGCAGACCTGAGTATTTGTCATTAATTTCAACTTGATACGTCCACGCGTTTCTGACTGACAGACGGACAATAAAGTGATGCTAGGTTCTCTTGAAAATGGCGGGAAACGACGGTTGCAAAATTATTTGATAATTTTTGTTTTATTGTCTACAGTGGTTATTTTGAGATTAATATCACGTTAAATTAATCAGAAAATGTTCGCGAGTGACAGTGTGGTGAATTTGTTGGATAATTTGAGCAAGATCTGGGGTTTCAAGCTTTTATCAAGAGTTCCCGCTACAAGCTCGGGAGCGAACGTGACTGTCGAGCTGCTTCGTCCAGAGTGATGACGCTACGGCGTCTCCTCTGGATGAAGACATGAAGACGCGGCTACCCAGGGTGAAGACGCTACGGCGACTCCCCTGGAGGAAGATAGAAGACTATTGAATATATTGAATTTTCTGTAACATGACATTGGCAAATGACGAACTGTCGAGTCCATTACTAAAATAAATAAAGTGATGCTATAAGGGTTCTTTTTTCCTTTTGAGGCACGGAACCCTTAAAAATTAATGAGGTAGCGGGCTGTTGAAGTGACTACATTCAGATCCGTTATAAAGATTGAAGCGTACTATAGTAGTATACATATACAAGCGTCATACCCATTGCATTGGAATTGAGTAGCAGCATCCCGTGACTGTTGCCGTCTCGCTCCACCGCCAGGTAGAAGGGCTGTGTGCCGTACAGGTTCATCTGGAAATAAATTAGCGTCAGGATGGAGCGGACGAACTCCCAGGTCCTCGAGGCCTATCCTGGACTGATGCTGGAATTAGTGACGGAGTCTCATAATTTGTGACGCAATAGTTTAAAAGTTATAAGCGTTTGAAGGGGACCGCGCCAACCTAACGCCTGACAATCTGACTGATCAAAATCAAATTAATGAACCCATATGGAACAAATTTGATTGATAAAACAGTATGTGACGCTGAAATTATGAACTTGTACCCAATTTTCATGTTTCAACTATAAATAGGTAAAAAGATATAAGTCTTCATAGGGGGCCGTGCAGAATCTGGTTGGTTGAGATTGAGGTTGAGATTTTCTCAAAAACTACTTGACCTATTGCAAAAATTATTTCACTGTTTGATATATAAAAGTTAGAACTATGTAACTGTAAAAGAATTATTAAATTCGGTCCAGTAGTTTTTGAGAAAATATCAACCTTATTGAGGCCCCCTGTATATTTTTCTCTGTACTAAGTATGTATATGTAAAACAGGATGACATACATTCTTGCGCAGTCGGGTAAAAAGGAAGTCAAGTAACATAACTTAGTTATTTTTTCTCAATTTTACTAACTACCTACATTGTAATTGTAATTTAAGTGTGTTGATTCGCTACCAAATATTCATATTCAGTTATTGTAGTACTAGATATACATCGTCAAATAGAAAATTACATTGTACAATATTATCATTGTCATAACTCATTAGTCAATTAAATTAAAAATATATAAATTACTAATATACCTATGGTATCGTCACAATACAATTATAAATAAATTTAGGTTCGTAACCTAACCATGTTTAATGTGTACCAATTTTACATGGTGAATGCAATCAATCATCGAGAAACTCATTTACCGAGTAGTAATGGATTAACCATCGCTTTAGCTTACCGACGAAACTATTAAAGCTGGTGGTGTCCCTTATGGAAGCCGGCAGCTTGTTGTAAATAAGCGAAATGTCGTCACCAAACATTCGCATTTGGCTTAGAGTAGAATATAATAAATGTTTATTTTAAGACTACACAAGAGTGGTCAGTCCACGCACGTCGCGGGATCGCTTATTTACAACAAGCTGCCGGCTTCCATAAGGGACACCACCAGCTTTAATAGTTTCGTCGGTAAGCTTAAGCGATGGTTAATCCAGAAGGCTTACTACTCGCTAAATGAGTTTCTCGATGATTGACATTGCATTCACCATGTAAAATTGGTACACATTAAACATGCGAATGTTTGGTGACCCTTGAGGTACTCACATTGTCAATAGGTGCGATATCCCGGTTGAACATGGTATATGTCCGCCAATCCATGTCGCGCATGAAGCGAGAGCGGTGCTCGCCGAATCCGAACACATGGTCCGTCGGTATCACAGTAGACATCTGCAGGAACCGATCCGAAAGGATCATAGCACCTACGTCATCTGTGTTTATACTGAAATGGAACAAATATATGGTATTTTTATTTTATCTAGGACAATTTTGTTTATTAACGTATAATAATAATAAGTATTGCTAAGAATACAGGTGGCCTTGTATTCATTCGACAAAATTAAATCGATGGTTTAGGCATTTATTTAATTCAAGGCCACCCTGTACACAATCAAGATAATCCTTTTATTCGTTCACAATTAAACAATTTGGGGAAAAATAAAAAAATATTTACAATAAATTCAACTATCAAAAAAATTTTTAATTTGATGTGCATCGTTACTGTGCTTTGGAGTTTTTTTTGGAAACATTCAATTCCGGGAATGTACACACGAAGACAGAGATAAGTATGCGGGGCCTCGATAAGGTTGAGGTTTTCTAAAGAATTACTTGACCTAATGTTCACAATGTTCTTGTAATTCTTTCACAGTTAGAGTCTGTGCGGAAAGAGAATAGGCGTGGCGTAAAATGGAACTAACACCTAAACTATTTATTTCCCTTAATCAGAAAACATTAATTAATATTCTAACACAGCCTCAGTTCAGTTTTTAAAAATCTCAAAATATCAAGATATTACAGTCGAACTACAATGACCCAACGTGACAAAAACGGTAATTAAGCGCAGATGCGCCCTCACATCCTACGCTTATTCTCTTTCCGCACAGACTCTACATAGTTTTAACTTTTATATATGTATCTAACAGTGAAAGAAATCGTGCAATATATCAAGTAGTTTTTGAGCTAATCTCAACCTTAAAAACTCTACTGTACATTGTGTTAAACAGTACGAAATCCAACACACTCACATAGTAACGTTGTCCGAGTTTCTGATAACTTTAAACCCGATGTACGACGCACCCAACTGCACCCTGTAACTCAGGTTGGATATAGGCCCGGGGACCATCGGGATATCAGGCACAGGTACTTCGAACCTCTTGTTTTCTGCGTCGTATATCTGTGAACAATAATGACAAGTTGGATTGATCGATTACAGGGAACACGAAAGGTAGATAGGTCCCCTAGTCTCAGGACAGGGATGGATGGAAGAGGGGGGAGACCTTTGCCCAGCAGTGGGACAATTTATAGGTTTTTAGATTTTAAGGACCTTCATAGATTATTATATATAAACGGATATCACTCACTTATATTGTTGAAGTCGGCAATTAGACAATTTTTCAATATACAATACATGACATAATTGCGACAAGCTAAGTTGTAGTTCTCAAATGTGCCAAAAACGGCCGTTTTTCGCAATTATGCGAACTACAGCTTACCGACATTGAATCACGTTATAAATAAGCATTTAAAATATAGTATTTATCGTAATAAACATTTCGTAAATAGCTTTTTTAATAAAATTGATTATATTGGAAGATATTATTTTTTTAAGATTGGCGGCGCTAGTTGGCTCTATGAAGGCCCTTAAGAGTTAGTGTTTAGTCCTTTTATTATTTTAGGTTATAATTAAATGTAATTTTGTGTTTGAATTTAATAAACATCTGATATACTTAACAAGAGCTCGGTGGCTCAGTGGTTGGGTCAATGGACTTGCAATACAGAGGTCCCAGGTTCGATTCCCAGCCAGGGCAGCCATGTACCAATGAGTTATCCTCGGTTCTTTCGACGGAAAAACTTACGTACATATACCGAGTGCTCTCAAAACGGTGAAGGAAAACATCGTGATGAAACCTGCATGCCTTAGAAGAATAAAAAAATCTAAGGCATGTGAAATCCGCCAATCCGCAGTGGGCCCGCATGGTGGATCATGGCCCGAGCTCCCTCGATGTAAGGGAAGGTATGTGCCCGAGCAGTGGGGCAATATAAATAGACTGATGATGATACTTAACAATGCCATGTTAACACTAACCTTAATCTGCAGTACTTCGTCAGACAAGTACTTGAAGTCAATCCTCACGGTGTCAAAGTCTCCGGGGTAAGACGACGGGCGAGCACGTGTATAATAGACATTCATGCCATGTTTATTCTCCGTCATGTTCATGAAACGATAAGTGTTGTACTGAGATGGGTAGTAGCAGTACGGTGGTCCTTGAGTTGTGGCCGGTTTCCAACAACAACCTGGTGAAAATGAATACTGTAATAGGATCCTAAACCACTAAAATCCCATTCACCTTAAGACGGAAGCCCTATGAAGAGAGACTGAGGATATTGCAGCTCACTATATTAAAGAAGAGAAGACTGAGAGGAGATTTGATCAAGACATTTAAACCTTCAGATACAACCTCCCAGACTTCGGCAATGTTTAGTATGACAGACACACGACCGCTGCGAGGACACCATATCAAATTACTCGTAGACTGCACTACCTTCAGCACCGTCGCTCGTCACTTCCTGAGCAACAGAGTGGTTCAGGCCTGGAACTCACTTCCAGACGACGTTGTCTCTGCCGTCTCAATTAACGCATTCAAAAACAAATTGGACAGTTATTTTAAAACCATTATCAAGAATAATGTCACTAAGTGATAGACTTTACAAACACTGTGAAGTGGACATATCAGCGATGAGGTGCCTGTCCATGATTAAATAATAATAATAACCATTCTATAAGAATCTACTTTGTATTTAGAGCGAGAAGTGTGTTCTTCCATTTTTTTTCTTTAACTTCTGATGTGATACTTAAGCCTTCCTTTACTTGAGATGTGATACTTAGCTTCTTGCCAAATTTCATGATTCTAGGTCAACGGGAAAACCCTATAGGTATTGAGTTCCTCGCGTTTTCATACAAATATGCGGGAAAAAGCGACATAAGCGGCCATATCTTTTGATTGGGTTGACGTAGAAGTTTGATTTTTCAATGGCTGCATAAGATTGCAGACCTGAGTATTGGGTATAATTATCACCTTGATCCGTCCACGTGTTTCTGAGATATAGGTCTTCACAGACAGATGGACAACAAAGTGATCCAATAAGGGTTCCTCGAAAGGAAAAATCCTTTTGAGGCACGGAACCCTATAAAGCTACATATACGTATTTAAGAAAAACTAACCTCTTTTCTCGCACAAATCCTGAGTAGATCCTTCGTTAGGATAACAATCGAATCTCATGTTTTCCTCAACCATTCCACACATCTCCTGCAGTTGTTCCGGAGTGATGTCCAGGTAGGACTTCTTGTTCAGCTCAGTTTTCTTCTTGGTCGTCTCCGTGGCGTTCAGTTTGTTCTTAGTGCTGAGGTTATTGTGGTCGTGGTAACGGAACTCGGGGAGTAACTGCTGGTGGTTAAACTGTGTACTTGGTTAAATTTAGTACTATCTTTTGGTACATTTATTACAATACAATTATTTATTTATTGATAAGTAATACACGTATAGGGCAAGTGTATAGGTAACTTTAAAATAATAAAAGTATACAAAGTGTATGTTTGCTTTGTTTAGCTCACATATACCGCTTTTGTGGATTCTAAAATTAAAAAGATTCTAGTACTAATTGAACTTGGCCACATGTTGCGCGATACTAATGGAAAGTAGAGTAAAGGGGTATCGGAATGGTACCCTAGGGAAGGGAAAAGAAGCCGAGGAAGGCAACTCGCAAGATGGGAGGATGAACTCAAACTAACAGCTGGTCCATGAAGGAGAGTCTGCCGGGATAGACACAATGGAAATCATTGGAGGAGGCCTATGCCAAAAGGCACACCGAATTAAGAGATATTCTATGAAACATTGTTACAAGTCAGTTCACAGTTATTTTCTTAATTTCGGAATAAAAGGCTTTATTATTATATTATTATACTAATTGAACTAGTGTGAGAGGGTTAACATATATTTTCTTCGGTATTGCGTACGTTGCGAGTACGTGGATTGACAACACACAGACCCTTTTAGGGTAAAAGCCATCTTGTCTTTCCACCTTTCTCGAGCTTATTTTATAACAGTGAGCAAAGCTTGCACTCATAACTGTCTATGAATATCAGGCTTAATGTATAAAAAAAAATTATATCCTACCTTGTCATATGGAAGAGGAGATGACGTTTTCACAGTGTCCGGATGAGCGCGCTCCCAAAGCTTTCTGGAAATAAAAACAAATATTATAACCGATTGCAACAAAGACACTTTGATTTGGGTTGTGACTCTCGCTCCAGGTCCTACCTGGTGCAAAGGTTGGCCATAGCACACTAACGCCCCAAGCGTTATGGTCACCTTTGCGCCGGGTATGACAAGGGGCGGGTTATTTGACTGACGAAGGTTTAATGGATATTATTAGTTTTAAATTTGACATGCAATAAAATATACTTTGATTTAGACTTTGGCTGTTTGGTAACATATTCGCCACAGAAAAGAATAAGAATGTATTCTCCAAGCACATAAACAGTACCTGTACTGTTCCTCGCCCCAAGCACCGCCGACTGTGCCGCAAACCGCCCACCATGCGCCCACGCACAGCGCACACAGTAGAGCCACAGCCAGCACGCCCGACCCGAGCCCAGTCATGTTGTCCCACACACGCTGGAAGAAGCTACGGCTCTCGGAGAATCGTTGGTATCTGAAAGGACATGATTGGCTGTTCCAGATATTCCTAGGAAGCTGCATAGTAATCATCATCATCAGTCTATTTATATCGCCCCACTGCTCGGGCACAGACCTTCCCTTACATCGAGGGAGTTCGGGCCATAATCCACCACGCGGGCCCAGTGCGGGTTGGCGGATTTCACATGCCATAGATTTTTTTTTTCTACGACATGCAGGTTTCATCGCGATGTTTTCCTTCACCGTTTTTGAGAGCACTCGGTAAATGTACGTAAGTTTTTCCGTCGAAAAAACCGAGGATAACTCATTGGTACATGACTGCCCTAGCTGGGAATCGAACCTGAGACCTCCATATTGCAAGTCCATTGACCCAACCACTGAGCCACCGAGCTCTCATAGTAATAATATTATTATACTACTCACACCGACTCTGCAGGAGTCCTATTTAAAATAATGTGGTATAATCATTTGTCATTTATTTTCTGCATCTTGCATAAATAAGGCAATAAATTATGTGCAGTGTGAAGATAAGAATAATGAAACAAAGATGTGTTCTAAAATTAATCATAGTGTATTTATGAACATTGATAATTGGTTTGGCATCATTATTAATTAATATCTACTTACCTATTTGTAATTGAATAATCCAACATTAAAGAACCTTTTCTACTTAATTACCTATATGAGGAACGGTTTTATGTCCACTTTTATAGGTACCTTAACTTTATTATGTCAGAGAATGTTTATGTTTTACTACATTTTTTTATGAGTTATAAAATGTTTATTGACGCTTTTTCATAATGTTGAATTATATATAGGTATTATAATGCAAACAATGTTAACACAAGGTTTTAAGTTTTAATTGGTATATAACAATTAACTAAATGGATAACTCTTATAAGGGAAGGCAGTATTTACCCACAATTTCAATTGCCGTTATCATCTAATACCAACAAATGGTATACCAAGAAAATTCGTTATTTAGCCCCGGTGCTCTTCTTCATTAAATATTATTATTAAATCGAACACCACTCCAAGGACAAAAGTTTCTATTATTATTAACACTTTATTGTATACACACTGGATATTTACATTGTAACATAGATAAGAAAAGACATATCCAAAGGGCGTAACTTATCTCTATCAGAGACTTCATAGATAAGAAAAGACATATCCAAAGGGCGTAACTTATCTCTATCAGAGACTTCTTCCAGCAAACCCCATGAAGCGACAATTTGAGATGAAAGGTAGACGTAGTGTGTACCGTTATAATAATAATTAAATACTTAAACATACTTACAAATATAAAACTATACCTACAACATAATACTATATATTATATACATACTCATATCTACATACATAAATACCTACTTTAATACTTTATTGCACACAAAAATTACTTACAGGATAATGTTTACATGATAATGTATGTACATTGGTCGAGCTACCTACATGCAATAAATAAATAAAATATACATAAGTACTCCTATAAACTCTTTCTGTTTCTTCTAAAGTATGTCTGTACCTGCTATAAAAATGACTTCAATAAAATACAAATCTAGTGTTCTTAGGGTTCTGTACTTCAAGAGGAAATAAAGACATTTTAGCTAGATGTTTACACTGGATTTTTTAAAGGTATAATATTCTTACCGATGCTGCTCCCTGGAAGTAGACTCTCCTTCGTTTTTTGGCTTCGGAATGACTCCACTGAAGAGAGATCCTCTTCCTGGCTTCCCATTGTGCCTTCCAAAAGGAGCGAAGGAGCCAGAGAGCCGTCTCTTGAACGTCACATTCTTCGGACCGTTCAGAGACGTCTCCGTTTGCCTCTCCTCATCAATTGAGGATGTTCCACCCTCATTTCCAATGAATTTCGATGTCTTATCGGTCTCGTAACAAAGGCGATAGTTGATGTTGTCGTTTAGCGTCAATAAATCAGTTTTCGAACTTGGAGACTTGTCGCAGAAGTCCTCGAAGGACACGATCTCGTAATCATCATCGTCGTCTGGCGATTTCTCTGGTTTATAAGGAACTTTCGGCATTTTTGCAACTGACTAAATACGACGCAGGGGATCCATATATATTTTTAGCACAAACACAAATTGTAATGAGTAGAATATAATTATGTAGGTAGCCTATCAGAGAGATAACTTTTTAATTATATCTTCGGTTGTAATGTAGTGTTTATTTATTTGAAAATAAAATAATAAATCTGCGTCCCAAAAACGGTTTTACTCATTTTTGTTTTTGATTTACTTATTTTTTAAAAGCTCTTTTTGGCTCGGTTACCGAGTCCAATCCAAAATGGTTTTGTGTATAACTTCGCGCGAATGAAAGATTGAATTTTGTTAGCATGTTTTCTTATTTCTTGTGGGTAGAAATTAGATTAGGCCAAATTAGGCAGACAAATAATTAAATTAGATGCCTACTCTTTGTTTTTATTGTTAACTAAAAATATATCGGATTTAATATGTTTAAATATTTGCATCCATTTTAAAAGATGATCCTATTTGTGGGTACTTTTAAAACTATTTTATAAGTAGACTTCAAAGATGAGGGTACTTTGATAATTACTACGATATCACCAGATGCATGAACATCATGGTGGACTAATGATAACCAATAAAACATTTATTTAATTTGTGGCGTGTAAACTACAATCATGGACTGGAAGAGTGCGAAGATTATTCTGGCTTCAACAGCTACTGTCGTCGTCGCTACACAAGTGGTAAAGAAGTTGTATAAGCACTTTTTCAAATCAAATAAAACTCAACCTGAGGAAATCGACGACACTTGTGAGGAAGCTTTGAGTTTCAAGAACCGTGAAATAAATGACGTGATATTGTTTTCTGACGATGTCATTCACCATACCATAAGGATCCCACCTAATAAAGAAATATCGATATGTGAAAGCCGAGAATTGAACTGCTTCAAATTGATCAAGTACATCAAATCAGCACGTGAGACGTTAGATGTTTGTATGTACTTAATCACAAGCGGTGAAATAGCTGAGCAAATCATAAGACTGGGACAAAAACATGTCTTGGTTCGAATAGTTGTTGACAGCGACATGGCTCAGACACCACCGTCGCAAATTAAAAAACTGAAGGAATTTAGTAAGTATACTATGTACCTATTTTATTGCATGTCAAGTCATTTTAAAACAAGGCTACGTTAAATTATTAGAGTACGTGAGTAGCTAAAAGTACCATCTACTTCTCTTCCACCATATAAATAAAACTTTATGAATTGTCTGGAAGTTCTGGAACTATACGGTATTATAGGTGATATATACTAAAGCGTTGCATTTCTCTTTCAGGTTTCATACAAGTACAAACAAATAAAAAGTCAATCCTCATGCATCACAAATTCTGCATCATTGATGGGCCTAAAGCCATCGAGCGCAAGAACACTCTAAAATCTTTCGCGGAAAAATTGAATGTGCACGCAAAGTACATAAAGCACGCCGTCAAACAACCACCGAAACCCAAGCAAGTCAGGGGTTTCGTGATGTCTGGCTCATTGAATTGGTCCACTCAAGCTATGGTTTCGAACCACGAAAGCGTTATTGTTACATCACACGCTAATATTGTCAGCAAATTCGAAAAGGAGTTCGACAGTTTATGGGTGGAGAATGAGCCGGTAAGATTTTACATGCAAGCATTTTGTATTCCTTGTGAACAATGACTATTCATGCTTTTAGGCTAGCTAGACCATGGGAAGTACCTTATATTTTGATCATAAATTACACTATTGTAATCAATCTTAGTGAGCTGAACATACTATTACTAGTTACACGTGGGCTAAATTTCTTCCATTTTTTATATAAAAATATGGTAATTGACAATTAAATTGTTTTTTTTTTTAATTCCAGGCTTTTAAATTGATCATATGACGACAATACGTGCAACAACCGACTTGTAAATATTTTAATAGCCAACCAACCGTAATATTAAAGGTGAGTTAAAAAAACATACAACATTTTTATGGCAAATAGCAGGGATGTACCGATGTATTCCTTTTGTGTGCAAATAAAGTACCTATATTTGATTTGAAATTGAAATTTGAAATACTTGGTACACTAATAGGTAATATGTTTCCAATAAACAAACCAAAGAAAGAATTAAAACATAACAGAAGGTAAGGCAGTGTTGCATCTCATACCACCTTCTTGCTTGACTGAAGAAATAAATTAGAGGATTGGTTTGGTGCAATGTGTTTCCCCCTTTATAATTTTTTAAATATCATTCATTCACGAATTATACTTTTTTCAACTTGTATCATAGACTATATCTTTTTGTTTTTTTAAATTTAAAATATTGATATTTTAAGGTAATTATAATTTTGTTCAGTGCACGGTATTGTACATTAGAACAACTAAACCGATTTGGAGTATGTTGTGCTACAAATTGCAATAATCGCTCTCATTGACATAACCTCACATTTGTGTCCCTCCCACTGACATTTCGTGACCATAGACAAATCCATGTGCACTTCACTTCAATCTCGATCGATCATATGTTTTCTTTGTGTAGTTTTTTCAGCCGCTGTAATTCGAATTGGTTATAGAGTTCACGTGTTAACTGCTTAAATAATCCATCATTTCAGTAGTACTTTCGGTGATCAGTGTTCGGTTGAGCTAATTTAGTTTTCTGAGGCAATATTGACGTAGTGCACTTTAAGTGCATTTCGTGGTGCACGTGCTTGCACTTTTCAGGCTAGTTTTTCAAGGTTTCAGTCTCCAGTGGGAGCTGAAAACTGTTTTTAGATTAACGAGGACCCCTTTAGAGTCATCTGTATGAATATTTACGTGTAATATCGCGGAACAGTGGTGTAAAACATGTGCGATCTAAAATGTTAGGTTGAATCGAATCAGGTGCTTTGGTTATTTTTCTCGACGTGCTCTTGCGATGGATTCCCTCTGCAGGATTAGTGCTTACATGGATGAAGTGTTTGTGGTATGTACACATAATTAAATACGCTTATTTGGCAATAAAATCGATACAACGTGATTTTTTGTAGGACTTTGTAGAGGTCAAATTTTCATGGTGTTTCAGATTTGTTTTTATAATACTCTAGTACTGGTGTCCGTAACAAACATATTTATCATAGATCTCCGAATAAAAAGTCATTTAAAATATTGTGTAACTTTATCTCTATTATAAAAATTAACACATTTCAAATAATTAACATTCAGCACATGCCATTTAATTTATTTCTAAATATGTATTGAAATCTGATATTTTCAGTACTAAAACTGGCCACATGTTCATTATGCACATGTGATTCATTTTGTAAGTTAAATGAAGTATGGCTCCCACAATGAGTCTCTTGTAGTCAATTGAAATTAAGTAAAAGGTAGCCTTTGGTAGGTAAAACTAGTAAACTAGCTTTCCATCCTTCAGTATCCATAGTTTTATATTTTCCTCTGGTAACCTGGTATTTTCCCAAAGGACCCTATGTGCCCATCTGGACTGGGTATGTTTACATCATATACTGTGTACATCAGCCGACCCGTTTGTGAATAGTTCAGTAACAAACTAATATTAGTGAAATTGCAACCCAATGATATAAATCTTTAGTTGCTAGTTTCTTATAAACCATCAATTTGCCTGGTGTCTCAAAACACAGGATAATTCCTAGCTTGAGCACCAGTCTTCCACCAAATTGTGTCTAATGTGATGTAAATTGTACCGAATGTGGAAGGAAATAAATAACAACATAACAATTTATATTTTATCAATCTAGTCGTATTTTACAGTGAAAGAAAATATTGGTAGGAAAAACCTCAGATAAATCAAATCTATACTATCATGTAAATTTGAATATGTGTTGGACCATGGGGTGGAACGTGGCGATCATGATCTCCTTCTACGTAAGGGGTAGGGTAGCTAATGGGGACATAAATCAGTTTTTAAATAATAACTTTATTATAAAATTTGTAAGAATAGTGGAGTACATTAACTGTTATACCTACTTTAATACTTCATTTATTCAACTTTAGGACCTCTAGGGAACTATTTGGCGATACTAAATAATTTGTAGTACCATTTGTCATGCATATAAAATTGGCCAGAGTTCCCTCTACATAACGATTAGCCTGTACGATTTCTTTATTGCAAGTATTTAAGCATGTTGAGTACATTTTTGCACATCAATATATTTTTTGAATTTACATCTACACCAGTTTGCAAGGAAAAGGTGCCAGCGCTGAGGAGAAAAAGTGGCAAAAACACTCTTAGCAGCACATCTAATCATAAATAGGAATCAGATCTCTTTATTGCAAGTAAACACAGTTCGTATATTATTGGTATAGATAGATAGTTAAATAATAACTTTATTTGAATGTTTGTCAGATTTATTGTCAATAATAAATAATTACATGTTTTGTAAATGTAGATTCACCATATCTTTCATATGAAATTGTCTTGAGTATGTGAAAAAATATTAAACTTATTTCTAAATATTTTTTTCTTTTGTTACAGATAAATAAAAAAATGATGCAACACCACATGTGCAAGTGTTTCAGTGCAACAAATTATTCAAAGCCAAAAAGTGATCAAAGTTGTGCTAACGAAAAAACGTGAAAATAAATTTCAAAATGTGGATGTTGGCATGAATTTTTTTTAGTGATATTGTGTGCGCATTGGATGCAGTGTTTTTCGCTAGAGGGCGCTGTTGGAGTTATTGCTTTGTGAGCGAGGTTCCTGTTTCCGCTACTCACCACTAGGCGGCGCTGGTGAGTGTTTCAGTTTAAAATATTTAGTAACAGCGCCATCTATGTGAGCGTATGTTGTAACATTTGTTCTGATGGCGCCATCTAGTATTGAGTAGTAGTAGTAAAAGCTTTTTAGATTCTTACATAGATGGCGCTACTTACCACGTTCGTGAATTATTTTTAAAATATTTCAGTAACAAGTATTTCTTTAAATTAGTAATTAATTTAGACTACAAAGTACAACGTAGCATCGTTTGTGAATATAATTCGTGTGAATTGAAATGGATATTTATGACTAAAATTAAATGTCACTAGCTTTTTAGCTATAAAACCATGTCGTACGAATAATTTTAGAACTAGAAAAGAAAATATATTAGCAATTCTGTCTTGTGTTTCCTAACTTTAGACCTGTCAGAATTGTCAGATGTAGTATTAAAGAACGCACGCAAAAATTACTTCCAACTTATATTTTTTTACAATGTTCAGGGTGACACCAAAAAATCCCATTTTTAAATTAAAATAGGCAAAGTTTTAAAATATGGGGACATATTTTACCTTCTGTTGTTTAAAGTACTCTAGATATATTTTATTAAATATTTTATTTTAGTCACAGACATTATGCTAAAGTTATAGGTACCTAGGTACTTAAATAACCAAACAGGGCCGAAATGTGAATGCCGCTGACGAAGACGCTGGAAAGCACTGCATTCCTATTGGTGGAAGTTTCCTAATAAGCGCTGCGCCAGCGCATGTCACGTAGACATTCCCATTACGTCTTATGGGCCTTTTAACCTGTTAGGTGGGAACTTATTGGTTTGGTTTTTAGTTTATTAATAGGATACAGTGAGATGTAAGAGTAGGTACTCTATTTAAGTACCTACCTATATATTCAGTAAAACTTAAGTTAAATTACTTGGTAATTGGTCCTTGTATGGTAGTTGACTCCATTTCTAATTTGCTAATGGGCTTTCAATTCCCGAATTCTTAGCAGATCATTAGCAATTCCTGTTTATTTTCATAAAATGATAACGAATTTTAGACGAATCATACTCAATTCATATCTGACTCATGTCGTGATATTTCGGGAAATGAATTGTTATCTGAATTAAAAGAGGAATTGCGCTATAACGCCTTTTTAGACCTGAGCCCACCGCATTCATAGTTAAGTCAAGTTACAATTATACATAGTCAATGTGAGTCTACATGTCAGTCTACATGATTTGTCACATTACGTGTAGTAACGTAATCATACTACCTACCATTGGGTAAAGTCTTAAACAGAAGAAACAAAAACTTTAGGGGCTTCATCACGATTGATGTTTTCTCAAAAACTACTAGTTTTTTTTCCTGAATAACTCTGTTTGGTCACTAAACACCAAACCTATTTGACCGGGACCAACTGCTTAACGTACTTTCCGAGGCACGAGTCACCCATCCAGGTACTGACCTCACCCAGCGTTGCTTAACTTGTACGATCGTTTTCAACGTGTACTCGCAACTGGACTACGACCCCTGCGAGTTAATCAACACGGTTCTGTCATCCGTAATAATAATAGGTAGGTAGGGTAGGGTACCTATTTGATCGTAGAAAATCCGACATGCAAAAATAAACATTATTTATGTAGTTATTTGTCATATAATAATAAACGATGTAAATCTGAAATCTGACCACATCACAATCGATTGACCAATGATTTTACGAACAAAGAAATTACATAAAAATCTGTCCAATGATCCTCAAGCTCGTAACCAACGGAACCAAAGGTTACGAAGTCAGTACATCCTGGATTACGAAAGCGGACCGTAAAATTTTAATAATCACAATCACATTTACATTCGTATCCCAGTTGTATCATTGTGAGATCCTTATCACGTCATTATAACTGAGTAAAAGACATAATAAAACTTATCATAAATTCCCAAAACGCATGCGTAAGCTGTTAAAAAACTATAATCTACGATCTCGAAGCGCTTTCGAACATGGCTTTGGAATATAAACGGTGCATTTTCAATTCACTTTGAACTCTGGTTAATTTTTGACAGGAAAGTTGGTTAGGTAGACAGTACACTGAATGGGAATGTACGATTTGTTTGTTATTTCCGTGTACGGCTCACAGAGAAATGTGTACGTATTATTAAGGGCCTTCCATGAGCCAACTAGCGCCGCCAAACTTAAAAAAACAATATCTTCCAATATAATCAATTTTATTAAAACAGCTATGTACACATTGTTTATTACGATAAATACTATTTTTAAATGCTTATTTATAACGTGATCCAATTTCGCTAAGTTGTAGTTCGCATAATTGCGAAAAACGGCCGTTTTTGGCACATTTGTGATCTACAACTTAGCTTGCCGCAATTATGCGATGTATTGTATATTGAAAAATAGTATTTATACTAATAACGGTGGTGTACATAGCTTTTTTAATAAAGTTTCTCATGATCGGACTGTCCATGGTATCCGCAATGCCCTTCAGGATGCTGTTTTTTTTGTAAAATTCTTCCCAGAGCGAAAGGCAAAGCCAACTACTACATACATACATGCATACAGCCTGGTCTGATGTTAAAATAATGTCTGAATTCTTATAAATACATACATATACTAATATAACCTAACCTAAACCTACGCACAACCCTCCCAAATCCCTAAACGAACTAACTCGATGACCCACGCAATCATCAAGTTATGCAAAGAAACCTTGCTAAGAGCACAAAACTCAGGATGCTGTTACACGACTGGCGTCTTCTCGTTTCGGATCCACTTCGGCTGAGCGGAGTCCTCGTAAATTGTATTTTCGGCTTGTCGCCTAGCTACCATTGGACCGTAAACTTAACCCTTCGTGTGAGTCACGTAACGTTTAACATATTAAAACGTATATTTACAAACAAAGCGTACACAGGGTTAACAACACCGGACGCACCAGAAATGGTCCCAAAGGAAGTCGATGCGATAATGCGATCGATATTAAAATTAAACGATTACTTAAGCATCTGATTAACTTTTGACTTTGGTAGTTGACTTGTCGGTTTGTTAAGTATAGGTGTTTTACTCGCGACTCTTATTGTCGTTCTATTACACAGACCACTTACCCCATAGACCTGTAACAGGAGGGCGCCCGTTTCTGCCCGCACATGAGCGCAAAATTGCTTCGCGACACGCTCAACCTAGAGATATTGACATGGATTTAATAAGGCACCCATGCCCGCCGCTTCGTCTATTGCGTCATCGTTTGACAGAATTTTTCGCTTGCGAATGACAATGCCAGATTCTGCCCCACCATCAACCGCATGATGAACAAGATAACGAATAAATGTAAAAATATCTCCGTTTTTTATTAAAATTATTGGTTTAAAATAAAGTTTTGTACAAGTTGCGAGTCGAAAAAACAGCTTAATTAAGAATTCAGAAAATAGTAAAAAATCGAAGCGAATTATTCATTGTTTTTGTTATCATTTTCTACTACTCTCGCTGATTGTGAATATGCTATATAAAACCTGTAATAAGTCCCCAACAAAATGATAGGTAAGTACAGCTTCAATGGTCTCGTAGTTTTGTAGGTGGGGCAAAGCTCCATTGGAATGTGGCAATGTCATTTATACCGATTTCATGTCTATGGGGTAAGTGAACTGTGTTCTATTACTAACTTATGTCCCATTAGAATCAGAATCATTTATTCGCATAGAATAAGGGTATTACACATTATCAATTATGGTATAATCCCATCTTATGTTTTGATATTTTCTTGCAAATAACTCGAAGATTAGCTGAACGGCGAGATTATGAGGCGATTTTCAATTGTTGTAACTACTCGCAATTGTGTCCAAAATAATGCAAGTTGTAGCACTCGAAATACTATATAGATTTACAGTTGCTTCGGTGCAATTTCAAGTTAAGGACAGTTTAAAAAAATCTTTTATGGGACATAATTCTCATAAACTAAGAGCTTTCTAGACATACTGAATTTTTGAATGCGTAGATGCTGCGATTGTTAGTATTTCGGTAAAACCCAGACTGTAAAAGTTTAAATACAGTAAAAGTTATGAATGATTAAACTCAAAAAAAACTTTGATAACTTCTCCTGAAAAATCGTATATTGTTAAACCAATTGATACTACAAGCGACGAATGATGATTGATTTATGTATTATGACATGAATGATTCATCAGACTATCCTCAAATATAGTGACATGACAGCAGTACCTACCTATATTTCAAGTTAACTTGAAATTGCACCGAAGCAACTGTAAATCTATATAGTATTTCGAGTGCTACAACTTACATTATTTTGGACACAATTGCGAGTAGTTACAACAATTGAAAATCGCCTCATAATCTCGCCGTTCAGCTAATCTTCGAGTTATTTGCGAGGAAAAATCGGGACCTCAAACCTTATTGGTAATTTATGTTTCTATCTCCAGCCTGCACATATACTACCTACCTAATAACATATTTTTCTAGCTAATTATTGCCGACATCACTTTATAATGGCTAGAAAGGTTCTAGGTTATTTATTTATTTATTTTATTAATGGACTCGACAGTTCGTCATTTGCCAATGTCATGTTACAGAAAATTCAATGTATAATAGTCTTCTATCTTCCTCCAGGGGAGTCGCCGTAGCGTCATCACCCTGGGTAGCCGCGTCTTCTTGTCTTCATCCACAGGAGACGCCGTAGCGTCAATCACTGTGGACGAAGCAGCTCGACAGTCACGTTCACTCCCGAGCTCGTAGTGGGAATCTTGACCATGGCGCCAAACTTCAGATGCTGCTTGAATTCTCCAATAACTTCACCATACTGTCATTCGCGAACATTTTCTGATTAATTTAACGTGATAACACAAAACACCCACTGTAGACATTAAACTGAAAATTATTAAATAATTTCGCAACCGTCGTTTCCCGCCATTTTCAAGAGAACCAGGTTCTAGGTTCAAACTTGTAAATGTAAATTCAAAAATATTTTGACGTGCAAAATGTACACAACGTGCTTACTTGCAATAAAGAAAATTGACTTTGACTTCCAACAAAACTTCATCGATATTATTGTATTGATTGATGTTGGATTTATTAGAATTGGAATATAAACAAATCGCAAACCAATAATCCACTAATACTTAGTTTACAACGATTTAACGTCGCATAAAAGTGTACCGTACATAAAAAGATCCTTTAAGTAGGTAGGGGTAATAAAATGTGACATTTACTGCCGGATAAAATACCTTTTTTAAATAAAACCTACTTCGCAGTTACTTACAATGCACTTACTTACAATGGAACTTAGAAATCTCAGCGGTTACCTACTTATTATTACGAATTTACGACCAATTTGTAAAAGTGTCCGTTTTGTCACAATGGTGTAGGGGAGCAGTAGTTTATGTTCATATTATAAACCGGCTAGTTTCGCCGCTTGTATCTGTGTGCGACAGACACACACAGATGCGAGTCAATGTCTAGTCTCAGGATACTTCAGATGACGCCTGTAAAAATGGCGCTCTGACGTATTGGAAATTAGTAACATAACATAGTCGTACGTAGAGAATATGTTCTTAAATGACATGCCATGCGACTGGTGATGGCAGTCTGTTGTCGGAGCAACTCAACTCTGAGAACTAGGTTTAAATTAGGAAATTTTTCATTAGGGTTTATACTTTATAGTATTTCACACACCCAAGGAACTCCTTGGTGTACGGTTTCATCTCATTTCATGAGAGCATGATATGTATTAAGTTATCTAAAACAAACAGAGAAAATCTCTAGTGTCCTGGATATCGAACCGGGAACTCCAAAAAGTAAGTCCTGTTCCCTAATCACAACGCCACCGCGCCCTCATCGCTTAGTTAATGTACTGCTCTTACCATTACCATGGTTTTATGTCGCTAAGAAAACGGCGAACACCCTTCGCAGCCGTCCCATGGCAACGAGATTAGAAACGCTCCAAATTCCATATTGTCAATAGCCGAATAATTGAAATCTACGTTTTCTATAACACAGTAACATCACCTGCATTTTGGGCCTTTAAAAAAAATAGAGCGGATCCCTTGCAATATTTGGCGTCTCGTTACTCAATGTCTCATACTTTTGTACTCAATGCTATTATTCCCGATTTCGCCTTAGTTCCGTATTAAGCAATTAAGCCCTTAGTTATAGGGGGACAATACTGATTTACGATCGTTCTATTTTGGCGGTTAGTGCCCTTTGAAATTGGTACAAGGCGGCGTCTTCCCGCCAGGTGTGTTCGAATTTCGAATCTTTGTGCGTTCCGTTTCACAATGGATGCAAGATTTGCACAAAAACGTCTTACAAAATCCCCCCTAGAGTTTACAAAAAACGGTGCATGGTAACGTAAGGTACAGCCGGTCTGGGCTGTTTGGTCCGCGGTCGCGTGCCGGATTTTTTATTTATTCATACCAACTTCGTAGTAGACGGGCAGCGGTGCATTAACGTTCATTGGTCTCGTATCATCATTGCTAATAAACGAGATATCAAAACTATAGGGTAGGACTAAAACAACACTTATTTTTAAAACTTTTGCAAAAGTTAATAAAAGCTGGTCCTAAAAGTCCTTTTAAACTTGGGATATGAAAAGATTTGTAGACCTTTTTTATGTCTTATTGTTTAAACAGCCTTAAGGCACTGTCTTTGTACTTTTAAAGGGTGGGTTTAAATCGGAGAACCAATCCTATGGAGTTATTATTATTACTTATTTTCCCTTTGCGATATTAAATATTTTGCATGTCCATTGTTTTAATAACGTAACGAGTCAATTAATTTATTTAATGTAAATAATAAACCAGGTAATTAAATCCTCTTTGAAGTAAATTCATTGTTATTAGTCAATAGTATTTTGTAATGTCAAGTTAAATGATTTAAAATATAATATTGAACAAAGATTCATCAAATTAGATATATTATTTAGGTAGGTAGTAAGTACCTAAGTCATTTTACGCAAATAAGAATAAAATGTCTTCGTTCATACTCTACTAATCGAATAATTAATGAAAATAAATATTGATACGCGTGGGAGCGCAAATTTTGATCGCAACAATCGCACGTCAATCTGTCAATCAAACGCATGTGATTTTTTTTCTAACAATGCTTCGCGCATGTCACCGACCGGCCTTTGAGTGAATGAAGTTCGTATTGAAACGCCGCGGGCGACCGAATGATTGAACTATGGAGTGAATGACAACATTGGATTAGAATTTTATATCGTTTGACACAAAGGGCGTTAGACTGCAAAATCTCTATTAGCATATCTGTTAGCTATATATCTAGTTTAAGCTCACTTTTTCTCCTCGGCGTTGGCACCTTTTCCTTGCAAAGTTGTGTAAATGCAAATTTAAAAAAAATGTTGACGTGCAAAAATATACGACTTGCTATAGAGATAATATGATTTTGGTGATTCAAAGTTTTCCTTTAAATTAAACCATGACACGTTGTTAAAAAAATCTAAGTTAAGAAACCCTTCTTTTAATAGTCTGAGCTCAAACCCAAGAGCTCAGACTATTAATACGGGCCTAGGTCCCTTCAAGAGCGAATTCAGCTGATATGATTGACTCTCAAGACATGATCACCATCTCAAGTATGTCATTTATTAATAAACCAATCTTGAGGGCGTATCACGTGATGTCTTTCTCAAGTGGAAGAACTCAAGTAAACGTCGCGGTTCGCCTGCAATCAGCAAATACGTTCTCAAGGTGAGTTTGATAGTTCTCTTGAGAACAAAGTTTTGTTTCTTAATACGGCGTTACTCACGTGATACCGGTTTCCTAAACGCGCACCTAAGTTACGTTTATTAATAGGAACGGCATCTTGAGGTCGTTCTCAAGATTGACTTTTGAGCTGAGAGGGATTTACGGGCCTGAGAAGTGGACGGTGGACTAACTTTAAATCACGTTACTTAACCGCAATCTTAACATTCAAAGTATGGGATTTACTGGGCAGAACGTAAAGATCAAAATTCATATAAAACAATGCACATGCATGTGGAAATCCATTCCACGCTGGCGAGCATAGACAAAGCAAATACATCTTGTTGGTTGCAATATTTAACCTTTTTATTCACGGCGGTAACATCACTAGTGATTAATCCTACGGTTTTTAGTTTTAAGCTTCCATATAGGGGTGGCAAGTGATAAATACGGTGGCAGTGGTGATAAATTAAATATATCGATCGATAGGTCTAAAAATGATACCTTCTTTTTCTTTTTTTAAATGTTATTTTACTGATGGCACTAATTTTAGAACTATCAAAGCTTAAAATTATGAAATCGCACAACAAAATTGCGACCATTGGCAACTTATAATTTTATTTTATTATTTTACGAGCTAGGTAGTCCGTTTACTTTTACAAAAGTCTGAACACACACACACAAAATTAAAAAAAACGGCCAAGTGCGATTCGAACTCCGCGCATCGAGGCTTCCGTGCAACGCAACTTAAGCGTAACTTTGCTTTTGATTGCGTTGACGTAGAAGTTTGATTTTTTCACGGCTTCATGAGGTTGCAGACCTGAGTATTTGGTATTAATTTCAACTTGATCCGTCTACGCGTTTCTGAGATATAGGCCCTGACAGACGGACAGACTGACAGACCCTTGGTTTGCCGCTGACGCTCCGTTGCACGTTGTTGCGTTCAGTCTGTCACTTTTCACAGATTTTCATACATTACAACTACTGCCAATGCCGTTGCCTTTCCGCTCGTTTTAAAATAAGTTTCAGACATATTTCTAGGTAATTCCTACCAACCCTGTTTCCAGGTATGTATCTCCGTTAGGTATTAAGTATTTATGTGAGCAGTCTCGGCATATTGCAGTTCTGTGTAGCACGCGCGGTGGCAATACTATTATTATGTAATTTATACATGTGAAAAAGTTAATTGCAGGTTTGTTTTTGTTGTTGAAATGTTAACAACCAAATTATGTTTTATTTATAAACTTTGTTACAACAGATACATATAACGAAAAGGGTTAGTAAGCCGAAGGTTGGTCAGTATCGTTATTTGACCAAATTTTGTTGTACGAGTTTTCGACTAAAAATTAGAAATAAATTAATTATTGTATCTTACAAATCGATCTGCTTTTTTGTACAAAATGTGTGAAGTGTTAATAAAATTTTCTCGAAAATTATGAAGTCGTTTTTACAGCATCCTTTACTGCTTATTTTACATAGTCGCTTCAATGCTAAAATAGAAGTAACATTGCATTTGCAAGGTTTTCCAAACAGGAGTAGGTATATTTTCCTTCATTTTTACATTCCCTATCATCGTGAAGAACCTGACATTAAAATAACTAGGTATGTACTTAATAATCTAAAGAAGGACATTATTCTTTCGAGCAACGTTAATTTTATACGTAGGTACTCGCGGCATATAGGTATTATTTGTGGGCTTGCCAGAGTAATCATAGCATATTTTATTGCAATAAAGAATATTTACTTACATTCAATGAATGTAATTATTGTAGACATCAAATACTCCGAAACGATCAAATATTCAAAATTTTACGTGTTTAAAGTTTTTTTTATTATAAATATTAATATGGATCGTTAGCACACGCGACCGGTCTAGACGGGAAGTAGTAAAGGCGTTTTTATGGATTGAATAAAATCTGGCTCGCTCGGGCCCCCTCAAATCCTGGAGGGTAAAAACTGGTTGGGATAAGTGAAGCGTGAAGCATTGAGTCTGTTAAATTAATTGTAGTGTGTATAGTGCTTTAAGCTGAGTTTCGCTCAAGAGCGAATTCAGCTGATACACTCTCAAGACGTGACCACCATCTCAAATATGTCATTTATTAATAAAAAATGACGTCTTTCTCAAGTCGCGGTTCGCCTGCAATCAGCAAATACGTTCTCGAGTGTGAGTTTGACAGTTCTCTTGAGAACTGAGGTTTGTTTATTAGTACGGCGTTAAACGTGATACCCGACTCCTAAATGCGCACCTAAGTTACGTTTATTAATAGGAACGACATCTTGAGGTCGTTCTTAAGATTGACTTTTGAGCTGAGAGCGATTTATTAATACGGGCCTTAGACTGAGCACGGCCGATGTATGGCATGGGCCCGTCTAACGATTTAAATCTTAGGTTTTTACATAAGAAACTAATTATTAATGAAGATAAACTGCCTCTAGTTTAATCAAGTTTTTATGAAAAAAGTTGCAACCGGTGCGCCTGCGCATAGCATAACGTCGCGTGATGAACTTTACGTGTTCAATTATGCAAACTAAGCGACTTTTTAAAGTTTTTTTTACATAAATAAATCTTCGCAACTTTATCTCTTGCGTGAATTAAAAATTGTCTTTTACTCGTACGTAGGTATTCCTACTCGTCTACTACTTACCTATATTTATTAGGTAAGTACCTATATCATGTAACTGAATTTTCAATATTTTAATTTTATTATGAATGTAAGTACTTAAAACTTAGGTAACAGAGTATAAATTGGCCACCCTTATATTTTTTAACTGTTTCGTTGTTGTTCAAATAAAAAAAAAACTTATTAGGTTACCTACTTAGAGATATTTTTTTCTTATCAGAGTCAGGCTTTATTCATCTGTAACATTTTGTTATTTCTGTATATCAGTTCAGATGAATAAATGTATCTTTATTTATATTTATTTTATTTGATAAATACATAAAGTATAGAGTAATTTTTGTGAATCTGTGGTAGTGTAAGTATGACGCGCAATTTCCGAGACGTTCGTCCAACTGACAGCTCGAGTTCGCGCCTAAATTCGAAATGAGAACGCGTGAGAATACGCTCGCGGCGCGGCTCAAATTACGACGTTCGGGAATGTGAATGAACGACTTCAAAAATAAATAAAACGACACTGGAATCGACTTTTTGCTTGTTAACCGTCACACGTTCTGAAAACCCAAAACAGGACCACGGTATTTTATTTTTAATTAAAATTACTGTCGCATTTAGTAAATTGATATTACTTTTTTTATTCTTAATAAGGGTCGCCTGCGGTTTCTTTGCGGCCAGTGTGTTTTATGTGCGATTATTATGTAGATTTTTATGTCGGTCCGCATTGAAAACTGGATTGTGGTATACATATTGTTAACATAGCCCTAGTCTACTCAGGGCTCAATGTTGTTTTTTAGGTGAAGTCCATCATAAACAAGCTGTAAAATAAATAAAAAATCTTTTGATTTTGCAAAAAAAAAATGTAAAGGCTACCACTACTATTTTTTATTGATGGATTTTTTTTGTGTTGCCAAACAGAATTGGGCCGGCATAAAATATGTCATTGACACATGACGGAATCTTTATCTTTCGATACAATATTTTTTATATTTACATTACGTTGTAACCCCAGACCTGTGCCCCAGACCAACATAAATAATATCAGCGGTCTCTCTAGCAACGAAGCTGATCAGTCAATTTGCGGCCTGTCATGTAGCGTTGCCATGGCAACCGGTCTCGGCCGTTCTGGTCTAAACCGGTTAAGTTTTTTGGCTTGGCATTTAAGTGCATAAAGAAATCAATGTCCGAAAGTTGGACGCGATTTCTGAAAGAAATTAAATTAAATAATGCGTTCGAATCTGAAACTTGCCGACTGTCGGTTAACTGCATAATGTTATATGGTTACTGCTATAATTTCATACTTATACCGTATGCATTTCAAGTAGGTGAAGAGAATAACGAGCGCACGGTATTTTATTAAAGCTGCATTTTTGGTCGAAGTTCCTCGCTTAGTTTAAAATGTAGACTGAAGCGAAGTAGCGTCACTGAAATGTTGACTGAAGCGAAGTAGCGTGACTGAAATGTTTACTGAAGCGAAGTAGCATCACTGAAATGTTGACTGAAGCGAAGTAGCGTGACTGAAACGTTGACTGAAGCGAAGTAGCGTCACTGAAATGTTGACTGAAGCGAAGTAGCGACATGGAATTGTTGACTGAAGTAGCGTCACCATGCTGTCGTCGAGGAGCTCAGACTTGCACATGTAAATTTAAGAGTTAACGTGCAAAAATATGGAAAGAAGTGTGCTTGGCGATTCACTGATGCATATAACAATAAATGAATAGGTATATTTAAATCCGCCAGAGATCAAATTAAGTACCTAATAGACATTGCTAATCAAACTAAAGAGGCAGTGGCTACATCTGTCGTAGAACTGATAACCGGTGGGGTAGACGAGTTCTCGGGTGGAGGCCACGAATAGGTAAACGTGGTGTGGGACGCTCGCCGCCGACCAGATGATGGGATGACCTGCGCAAGGTGGCTGGCAGAGACTGGATGCAAAAGAGAATCGGGTTGAGTTGCGAGACTCGGGAGAGACCTATGTCAAGCAGTGGACTGATACGGAATGATGGTGATGTGCAAAAATATACATTCTTAATTAGGTACCTATATATTATTTGCAATGAACCAACTGAATCGGAAAAGTCTGAATCTTCAAAGTGAAGCGCAATAAAAAAGCTATTATTTGTCAAAATTACGTATTCTCTCCATCAAAAGCTTAAAATCGTTGCTTTGACAATGAGATCTCACAAATCAAGATAACACGCAGGCTAAGATAATCGTCATTTTATCCTGTCTTCTGAGGCGCTGTTTTTTCCCTATAGTTGTGCTTTAGGGTGCACATCAATTATATCGCAGAATCACTCTATCTGACGGTAATACGGCCTGGATTGCAATGTTTTAGGTGGGTTTATGTGCTGTCGACTGTACAACACGTGCTGCCTTCAGAAATTACGAGCCCGAGGCCTTTGTTCGGTGTAGTTTGGATATGATGTAGCGTGTGTAAGGGATGTGGGGTTACCATGCAGACGAACGGATTTCGGAAACAAAACCGGTATTTTTTTTAATAATAAATTGCCTATTAAAAAGAAACTACTAGTTTTTTGCATAAAAAATGCTGCATACGAATGTAACAATTGTAGCAATTTCAGATTGCGTACGCTAATGTTAGTCTCCGTTAGCGAGGCGTCCCGTTCGTCTTACGCGTTGTAGCATATGAACGACAGTGACAGCTGCGTTTAGGTTTAGGATTCGACTTAGTGGCCGCTATAGAATTAGCTACATTATCTCACACATCAAAATCTATCAAGACGTTTAGGCTACCAGGAGGCCACAAATAAATCGACATATCGTCGCTTGTAGTATCAATTGGTGAAAGGGACAATATACGATGTTTCAGGAGAAGAAATCATAGTGTTTTTTTTGGGTTTAATCATTCATAACTTTTCCTGTATTTAAGCTTTTACAGTTTGGGTTTTACTGAAATACTAACAATCGCAGCATCTACGCATTCAAAAATTCAGTGTGTCTCAAAAGCTCTTAGCTTACGAGAATGATGTCTCTTACATGATATATAGTTAATAAAGTAATTATATAGCCAAGTAATAGTAAACTAATATTAAAATTATGAAATCATTTAATTATTCCAGTTACTAAAGTTAAAACTCTAATAGCTCCTGTTAAAGGTCAAGGACTGTAGTCTTAATCTGTCCCTTACTTGTAATTGCACCGAAGCAACTGTAAATCTACATAGATACTATATGACAGTTGCTAGTTCATTATATTTTAAGATCCTCATTGTACCATAAGCAAATACAACAAAAGAACCTCCTTGGACGATTATAAATAATCGAGTTTGCTTATAGTGTGGTTCCTCTAGAACGCCAGACTTGTCCTTCCATAACTTGTTCTTCATAACTAATTCCTTGCGGTTTCTTTGTACTCAATATCCAGTTTTATTGTTTCAACTTTAAAACAAAAATCATTGCACTATAACTTTAAATTTTTATGTCCAACTTTCCCCTTTCGGATGCCGGGCGAAATTATAGCATTAAACGCAACACAGTCCCGCCGTAACAGCCTCGTTTGGTCACATTAGGGTTGCCATTCGCCGAAAATGTCTGAACATGTCAGCGGAATTGGCAGGGGTGTCCCGAAGACGGAACTTTGAAATGCGAAGCACTTCTAGGCATGTGAATGAGAATATTGCACTTAATTTTTATTGAAAATAAAGCCGTCAGTGTCAAATCGTCTTGGTTAAAGAAAAGTTTCGCCAATTTCGTGATAGTCTTCAGATTCTAAACAGTTGTTCGGTTTAACGATGATGATACAACCGAACCAGTCACGCACCTTTTTTGAAAGCCAACAAGAGTACCACTTGCGAAATTCCATCGCATTCTTCTTTTCAAAGTGAAACATGAACGATATATATATTACTGCGGTTTTTTCACCATCAACATAGCCTGGGGGACAGGCTATGCGAGATCTAGACACCATTCTGACCTAATGTGGGTCAGTAGATTACACATGCCTGAGATTTTTATTGTTCTTCGGCCTGAGGTTCAAATCTGAGTCATGAAAATCTAACGACCACAGAATCACTGATCGCGCGCCAAACAGAGACGCCACTACACCAATGTCATAGCACTGTCCCTGTCATGCGCGCTATGACATGGTATAATTTGATCGTTTTGAGAACCGTAATAGCCCCACAGACCATCTTAAAATGTCCCGACGATGTTTTCTAAAACTATGGCAACCCTATGTGTAAGTAAGCCGCCGCCGGGTGCGGCAGATGGTTCCGTAGCTCCCTTTTCAATTGGCCATCTTGGAGTCCCATTTTTTCCACCAAACTGATTGTGATCGCAGCCATTGTAGTTCAGAGTATTGTTGTTAGAACGCATTGTGTCGGAGAAATTCCCGGATTCGTCGTTTCTTAGGCAAATTGCAATTTTTCTATTGCATTCTGCAATTCTTAAGCCGAATGTGGGAATGTGGAGTTGGTTTAGGATAAGACGGGGTTTCGAGCACAATGAGGGATTAACGACCATCTTTTTATTTTCAAAGAGAGTACCATCAGGTACTATTTATTTCTCTTAAACATAGTACTGCAGTAAATAAGAATTGGTCGCAGGTATATTTCGTCGATTGACGATAACAAGCGCCGCAGACCAAGTAGTAGATGGCTGGGTTGATGGACTCACGTTACGCTCCCAGGTTCAATCCCTGGTTAGCCAATGACGTTTTACTCGTCCCTTATCTTAGGAAAAAATAGTACTGAAAGCATAAGTTGAAGGAATTCATCGTGCATCATGAGGAAACCTAAGCATTAAAATAAAAGTGTTATATGTGTAATCCACCAATCTGCACTGGTCATGGCTCGAATTCTCTCGATGATAGAGAAGGAACACACAAAACATACGATTTAGGCTTTACAATACGCAGTGTAGTTTCCACGACTCCTACTGAAGCTTACAAAGTTGTTTCTGGAAACAGATCACGTAGCAGCGATAATATGCTATGCTCGAACATATGTGACCTTCTCATTGCCTTCAGCTAAACTGTATTACTTATGGCCTTTCAGTATCGAAGGTTGGCTTTAGTTTTTATTCGACTGCGCAAGAAGGAGGGTTATGTATGTGAGTATTGATTGAGTATGCTTTGTGAGTGTGTGTGAATGTCTAATCCTTTGGCACGCGCTGCAGCCTAAACTGCTTGATGGATTTTAACATATGAGGTGTCGTTAGATTCGTCTTGATTGTAGGATAGGCTATAGAAATTTAATCAAAGTGGCTTAAATTTTTTGCAGTTGTATTTTGTTTTTGAAATTAATTTCTGAATAATGTAACTGATATTGTTGAAGCCGGCAATTAGACCGACAGTTTATATATAATAATTTCTGATTGTTAACGTAATAAATATTTGGTAAGTAGCTTTTAATAATAGCCCTTATTATAAATACATAAGAATTATTACACAAAACCTATCGCTAATTGGTCCTCTCACATCTCTTCTCCCCAATTCTTTATTCCTCCCTACCCTCGAAACTTTCCCGTCTAATGGCGAATTTTATACGGCTTAAGACCCTTAATTGAGTTATAAATCATGGAAAATGTCTTTGATTTACATTTGGCAGTCCCTCATTTCGGACCTGACGAAATTAGCGGGTACTTTTTAGTCTCCTTACTGTCATTCGAGGCACGTATGGACTGTAACGGAGCTAATGCAACAGGAATAGTATGGACACTGATATTACCATAATATTCAATTTAATACAATAGCTACCTAACCTACCATATTTGTTATTTGTATGTCCAATATGACGGACGGACGGATTGGGGGTAGTCGTAGCATCTTGTGCTTTGGATCAGAAAGGAAATTTAAAAATTTCATTAAAGGCACACTTGTTAGGAAGGCGTATTACAGGATAGATGACTATTTAAACGATGAACATGCATGGTGTGTGTCGCCGGTTCCGCATGAGGGATAAACTTACTAACAATAGTAATAGTTACGTACTGTATAGTTATTAAGTAATCATTGTATTATCATTGTTTTAAAAGATGTGTTGCTGAGAGTTTTTTTGCCACTTTTTCTCCTCAGCGTTGGCACCTTTTCCTTGCAAAGTGGTGTAAATGTAAATTCAAAAAATATATTGACGTGCAAAAATGTACTCAACGTGCTTATTTGCAATAAATAAATTTGACTTTGACTTTGAAAAGTAATGAAGAGTCAGTCAACAGATCACACTTTAAATATCGAAGGTCGAAGACCTTCGATATTTATAGTGTCATTAGTCTAGCTTGATTATGCTTTCAACAGCATGGTTTTTAAAGACGATTTGCAATCTTTTTTCGACGTAACAAAATTCCACAGCAGTTGAATACGTAAGTTACATCACAGATACTGCTAAAAGCGGATTTTCACATTATTATTTTTCCTTTTAACATTCCAACTAAAAAGTATTCGGTTTCGCTCTGAATCGTTCCTGATGCAAAGACTGTCCATAGCCATACAGCGCGATAACCCCCGCTGGTATTATGGGTACCTTTGCATCGGGAACGATCAGAGGAGGTTTATTTGATTAGTTTTATTTTTATCATTAGTTATTTGTTTTTAATTATACCATATTGTACTTACCTAGTAATAAATAATTAAATATTATATCTAAAAGTCAATTATATTGGTCCTCACTAAAAAGTTGATTTGAAGCGGTCCACGAAAATAGTAAAAGAGACAATCGAACCTTCCCGCAGTCATTCTACCACATAAGACCTGTTTGGGGCTGCGACCAATTCCAGGCATTACTTTGTACACTGCCCATACTGGTCTCGTAGTTAACAGGCTAGTCGAGGGCTGTTTTAATCTTAGTGGAATGTAGGATGGCCATAACGACGCCAGTTCTGAGTTATTGACCAATAAACACGCCGGATTTGAATACGTCGCGTCGGGACGGCGGCAACCCTTGCTGGGGTGCCATGGATCCTTTTTAAATTGCAACGTGTGGGATACGTGTGGGCACTTTTATGTACGAGTACATAATTCTTATGCTGTACGAACAGCAGATCAATGGTAACACTTGCTGTACGATTTCAACTGTTACGGCGCAGATAATAAGAACGGTCCAAAGTATTACACTTGATGTGCTTCGATGTGTACCATTTATTTAGTTTATTAATGGACTCGACAGTTCGTTATTTGCCAATGTCATGTTACAGACTATTCATATGATATCTTAGGCCCGTATTAATAAATCACTTTCAGCTCAAAAGTCAATTGAGAACGACCTCAAGATGGCGTTTCTATTAAAAACGTAACTTAGGTGCGCGTTTAGGAATCGGGTATCATATGAGTAACGCCGTATAATAAACAAAACTCAGTTTACACTTTACAGGTTGTACAGTAAACTTACTCTTTTGATATTTGAATTGAACGTTGTCCTCTTTATTATTCTGTAGTCTCTTTAATTTTTAAATCAATGGTTACTCTTTAAGTATAATTATGGCTCAATAAATAGGAATGGTATAAAGTCCAAAGTGTTCATTTGAATTAAGTACTTTCGGTTATAAGTGTCGCTTCTACAAGGAGTACTACCATTGATCTCCTATAAACAACTAGACACACAGTCTGCCTTCTAAAAATGTCCGAGCGCAAAGAAGGTCCAAACGAATCATTTGCTTTATTGGACATTATTTGGACGGTTTTAAAATTGTTTTAGTAAGATCTTTGTGTCTACCTACTTGTTTATAGGAGATCAATGAGTACTACGAAAGAAATACCTATAGAGTTACTGTGTGGCGATATTAAAAAAAATTTTATGCGGTTTACTACAAACCGACCAGCGTCCATGAAGATATTGATAAATGTAGATGAAGCGAGAGATGTGTGCCAGGATCGCAGCAGAGTACAGCTAACAGCAGATCAAGTGTAACACTTTGGACTTTGGACCGTTCTTATTATCTGCGTCATAAGATTTAAAATCGTACTGCAAGTGTTACCATTGATCTGCTGTTGTCCATACATTGTATTTATATACTACGGGAAACAGGCGTGGAATTTATATGTACCTACCTAAACCGAAGCCCAAATCAAGTGTTTTATTTTGTAAATAAAAACTACCCTCCCCTACTAACATTTTAAGCTTTTCTGTGATTATTCCATAGTTATTTTCACATTATTAGATCGGATCACTTTATTTTCACAATTATGAACAGGTTCGATCAATCAGTTCCTTCAGTGTTACATCACAACAGGTAATTAGACGATCTTATTTGTTTACGAAATAAGACACGTGATAATTTCACTAATTTCTCACGTAACATGAATTATCGTCGGTTTCCTAGTGGTCCTTCTATTTTCCTACGTCCACAGAATCTCGTTGCGAAATGTCTTTCATAAATAATAAAATAGTGTCCGTACACAGCCTGTAGACATCTTAACAGCTTATAAGTCATCTGTCTGGCTTTTCCCCTATTGAATTAACCGCTGTTTTGGGGAGGGGAGTACTTTCTACCTTCCCGTTGCTTTCAAGGGGAGACCTTGTTTTATGGTTTGGTCTTTGGTCTTTTTATACATCGTGTGATAAATGCCTTTATGAATTCAGGTACAATAATATGTATAACATGTCTACAAAACGGTACTTACAGTATTGAGTGAGTAGGTCTTTTAGCTATACATATAATAAGACTGTAAAAAAGTTGAATCTCCTAACTGCGAAGATTGTGGGACCAAGGAAGACTTGCAACATATTGTGATGGAATTTGTCCGGTACGCAACTAAAAGAGAACATATCTATACATATATATATATATTTTTTTGTTAACCTATAAATTGTCCCACTGCTGGGCAAATGTCTCCCCCCTCCTCTTCCATCCATCCCTGTCCTGAGCCTCTTTCAGCCACCCATCCCTGTATCTAACGATATCGGACGGTCGCCGGCGTCGGGGCAGACCTCGTTAGATACATATAGACGATATCGTTAGATACATATAATAAGACTGTAAAAAAGTTGTGTCTGTACATTGGATATTTTTTGAAAAGAATAATTGTAATGTGTTTTAGGATCGATACTGATGCCAAAACACTAATTTTTAGAATTTTTGTCTGTGACTTTGTGCAAGTATCACGCCTTAACTAATGAAGGGATTTTGATGTGAGTTTCACTAGGAGATAGCTGAAATATCCGGACAGCTCATAGGCTATAAGCCATGGCGGTATGTGATGTGGAAACAAGGATCCAGAGAGGAAGATCTGCCCCTGATCTCCTCCATCCTCCTCCTCTACGCAAACGAAGTTGCGGGGTACAGCTAGTCAGAAATAAAACTGTAGTGAGCCATTACTTCAAATTAAACGGAACGGTGTTATGTCTAAACACCATCTTCAACCAAACAATTGAGTTTAATCTGTTTACATACATAATAATAATTAGTATCAATTTTCCAAGAGTCACTCAAATATTTGTTTCTATAAGTTTCAACTTTTAAAATTCTTGTAGCAATTTATTGTAAATCCATATAACCGTTATATATAGGCTTTTTTTTTGGATAGTTTTACCTTACTTTATACTTTATTGCACACAAAATTATTACAAGATAATATTTACATGATAATGCATGTAGTACATTGGTCGAGCTTGTCTCTAATAAAGAATTGTTTGATACATTAAGTTAGTTTTAAAAGTGAAAGTGTGCTCTTTTCTTTTGGGATCTTCTCAAAAAGTACTTGACTGATTTTTGATAATTACTTACATAGTGGGTATCTATTCTAAACTATGTACGGACAACAGCAGATCAATGGTAACACATGCAGTACAAATTTAAATCTTACGACGCAGATAATAAGAACGGTCCAAATTCCAAAGTTAGCTGTACCTACTTACTGGATTATTAAAAGATTTTTACAATCGGTAAAGTACCTAGTTCTTGAGAAAGTCTCAACTTTATTGAGGCATCCTGTATACACATTGATCTCCTATAAACAACTAGATACACAGTCTGCATTCTAAAAATGTCCGAGCGCAAAGATGGTCGAAACGGATGAATGGACCCTCATTTGCATTATAGGACATTATTTGGACGTTAACAATGGACCCTTAAGGTCTGAGCACACCAGAACGCCGCGGAAAGGGATAATCGCCGGATCGCCTGAACGCCTCAGAATGATTTGTATGAAACCCCATACTGCAACGCACACCAATCGCCTCCGTAACGCGTTTACGATACGTTTCCGTTGGTCGATGTGCGACAACCATTATTTTGACGTTTTTTAAGACCTTTGTGTATCTAGTTGTTTATAGGAGATCAATGTGTATACAGTATTTATTTATTCAATACATAACTGACTGGTTTACAGATATCTCCAAAGTATACACCCTATATTCCCAGACACTATAATTGCTGAGAAATTTGTCATTTATTTAGTGTGAATCTCGCATATGTTTCATTCTTCCCCCATTTTATGGTTATGGGGTAAAATGAAATTAATGTATGTATCATGTAAAGTACAATTTGTGTACTTTTCACCTTCGCTCCCCCATTCAAGGACCAAAAAGCAATTTTGTGTACTTTATCGCTCCTGTATTGGTCATGTAGACTATTTAATTGTCTCCCATTCTCTTTAGCGTAGCGCTCTCGATTTTATTGTTATGGGGGTAGAATTAAAATAATGGCTGTTGTATGGAAATGCTTCGTTATTTTCACCTTGCGTGTCTTTCAAGGTTGGACCTAATTCTGTTTAGCTTAGACTTAAATTAGACTTGAATAACATTGATATCCTATAAACAACTAGATACACAAAGGTCTTACTAAAACAATTTAAAAAACGTCCAAATAAGGGTCCATTGTTAACGTCCAATAAAGCAAATGAGGGGCATCTTCTGTCTCACTCTTGCTTTTGACAACCATATAGCACCTTAAAGCGATGCATCCATGTCGATGATATCTCTAGGTTACACGTCTCGCGAAGCAATTTTGCGCTCACGTGCGGGCAGACACGGGCGCCCTCCTGTTACAGGTCTATGGGGTAAGTGGTCTGTGAATGTGGCATTAGCTCCGTCCCCCATAATTGCTTATTCTTGTTTCTTAGACTATTTGTTTCGTTACCATACTTTATGGGAATATTTGCTGTTATGGAGATAGACGCTACACTTTTCACCTTTGTACTTCAAAGGACTCCGTAAATCTTCAATATTGCCTTTTCGCTTTAACTACATTTGGTCTAGACTTATGATAGATGTGAGAACAGCAGGCGACGATTTCGTTTATTTTACAAACAGGGGTGATATAGGCAAAGTTTTATATCATAGACTACTATACCGCGGCCCAAATCAAATGTCTTATTTTGTAAACAAATAAATCCGTCCAATTACCTGTTGTGATGTAACACTGAAGGAACTGATTGATCGAAACTGTTGATAATTATGAAAATAAAGTGATCCGATCTAATAATGTAGACATAACTATGCAATAATCACAAAACAGCCTAAAATGTTAGTACGGTAGGGCAGTTTTTGTTTACAAAATAAGACACTTGATTTGGGCTCCGGTATAGGTATATTTACTTTACTTACTTAGGGTAAGTGTATTATGTAGTGAATTAAAAATACATCAGTTACATAGAAGATTTTCTCAAGAACTACTGGACCGATTGTAAAAATTCTTTTACAGCACATGGTTTTAACTTTTGTCTATCTAACAGTGAAAGAATTATTGCAATAGGTCAAGTAGTTTTTGAGAAAATCTCAACCTTAAAAACTCTCCTATACACCTTTCTCTGTCTTCGACCGTACACAAAATATTGACTATCAATAGGCGATCGTGACCGAACAGGGCGGTCGATCGTGCGCGGTTATCTAATGCCCTACGCAAATATTGGGCCGACACATTCCTGACAAAACCTTCGACACATGAAATAGTCGACCCAAAGTGTATCGACACGGTAATGGTATAGATAGGTGGAACAGTAGATTAACTGCTAAGTGATTTATTTATTTTATTAATGGACTCTACAGTTCGTCATTTGCCAATGTCTGTAACAAGAATATTAAATATATCATAGTATTCTATCTTCCTCCAGGGGAGTCGCCGTAGCGTCTTCACCCTGGGTAGCCGCGTCTTCTTGTCTTCATCCAGAGGAGTCGCCGTAGCGTCATCACTCTGGACGAAGCAGCTCGACAGTCACGTTCACTCCCGAGCTTGTAGCGGGGCTCTTGATTACAGCTTGAAACTTCAGATCTTGCAACTGCTAACTTATTTATCTAAGATTCAACGGCGTGTTCGGGTTGACCTATCCTCCCACTGTAAGGGTGCCTTTCCTACCAGAGTGCTATGTTACGTTGCTATGGATGAATTTGATATCCACCAATCATTGGTCCACATAGTATGAATGAATATGATTGGTGGATACCAAACGCATCCATAGCAACGTAGCATAGCACATCTCTGGTGGAAAGGCAGCCTAACTCCCGCAATAACTGGATCAATAGTAGTTGTGATTCTGTCGTGGTCGCCAAGTAAAATTCTAAACCTAAACGCAAATGTCACTGACATCGCGTCAATAGTAAAATCGAGATAGTCTTAGATAGTTTTAAGCACGAATTCAACGTACCCGCACTTTTTTTTTATCTTTATTGGAGATCTTGGTCGCTATACGACTAAGTCGCTCTATTGTGCCTCCATAAAACTACATAACATGGAGTACATATAATATACTAACACTATACTAGCTTAAATCTAAGTCTCACTAACCTATACAGTGCCTTGGCTTCCTCCAACAAGGGGAAAGCCAAGGCGCTGTTACAGCCACCTACGTCCCGCACTTACGACTGACAAAATTATATGGAAACTGATAATTTGTAATACTTATATATATATATGTTTTAATGTAGTAACCATAGGTAATAATTATATCAGTATCTGGATCTAATATCTCAACAAGAAAACAAAAATTATGTTTTCCAAAGTGTGCAATGTCGTAGTTAGATGGTGTGGTTCGGCGCTTTACGAAGTATCTAGCCAGGCCGTCTGACTGCGACATATGTACACATAGTGAGTGCAAACGTTCGCCAACAAATTGTTATGCAATTTGGCGAAGCTTAGAACTAAGTAAAATGTGTAAAATTATAGTTAAGTAAATAAATTAAAAAAAAAATTGTAAGACCGAACTCAATCTCCCTCTCAAAACTGTCTATGACTATCGATTTTAGAGTACATACTTATTTAAATATAAGTTCAAATTTAATTTAGGTAGCACATAAAACAGAATATCACCATCGCGAGACAATGTGTTCGTCCTCGTTGTGATTGTCCAGAAGCAAACTTGTCGCTTGTTTTTGTCTCAGTCATGTGGTAGCCCTCGTTGAAGTAATCTCGAGATTCAACAGCGATTTGCATGTCGATGAGTTACTGTACTGTACGAATATTGACGTGGTATCGACATTTGGATCCATCAAAGGAATGATTGATTTGCAGCGAATGTTTGACAATGAGATGATGGAATGAAGATGTGGATGTTTATTGTTGGGGAGTTTAACACGTGTCCATTGTGTTGGTATTGCATGGATGGTTTAGGTGAATTCTCCCTTTAGATAAAGCTGTGCTATGCAATGGAAGCTGGAATGTATATATATACAGGGTGTAACGTAAAGGGTATATGAAGCCGAAAGGACGGTGATCAGTATCGGTAACTGAACAATTTTTGTTCTACGACTTTTCGATTTTCGCGAATTTGTTTTGTGTCTTTTCATACATTTCGTACCGGTCAGCTGATCGATTTGTATGAGACAATAATTTATTTTTATTTTTTATTCGAAAAGTCGTAGAACAAAAGTTGTTCAGTTACCGATACTAAACACCCTCCCTTCGGCTTGATATACCCTTTACGTTACATCCTGTATGTACATACATATGTATATGTGTATATATATACATTCCAGCTTCCATTGCATAGCACAGCTTTATCTAAAAGGAGAATTCACATGTGTGTGTGTGTGACAAGCAGTAATAACTACTACAATAAATTTTATGATTTTAGCTTCATTTTTATTGTCATGCAATATAATTTAAGTTTGTAAGGCGCCGACAGCAATGTTTTTACAGTTGGCCGTTGCTGTTTTGTTTAAAACTTATTTTCGATTGGACCCTTTGGATTGAAAATGTTGTGGAACTACCTGGCTGCTATACCTGCTTTCTATGCATATTGTTATCTCTTGAGGGCCATATCCTACTCGTAGTAGAGGAGTGTACTGTTTTTTCCAGTGTATGTACACATGTACAGTCGACAGCAGATCAATGGTAACACTTGCATTACGATTTCAAGTCTTACGACGCAAATACTAAGAACTGTCAAAAATTAAAAATGTTACCATTTATCTGTTGTCGACTGTACAAGTAGGTACCTATTCATGTATGTTCCACACGTACAAAATGGCTATAAATTGCCAAAATTCAGAGAAACTTGTAATGGTGGCACTTCACTTGGCTATTCGTATTTGCGTATTTGTCATAATTGCCATGTGTGGTTGGTATGTGTCTTATATGTATGTACTCGTCAAGTATTTGACAAATACGACAAACATCCAATAGCGAATACGAATAGCCAAGTGAAGTGGGGGCATAATACTATTCTTAAGTGGGAGCATAATTATACATCTCAATCAATCAATCAAATATACTTTATTTGCACACAAATGAAAATACATCAGTTACATATAAAACCAAAGTTAGCTAGTGTACAGACAGGCGGCCTTATCGCTTTAAGCTATTTCTTCCAGGCAACCTTCACAACATTTTTAACATCTATTCGCTTTATACTCGTTTGTACAATTTTTTGTGTTGGAAACTGATCCCGGTATCGGTGGAGACAAACTGCCGTGATCCGTTTCCAACTCAAACGGATCCCGGGATCCGTGGAGAGAACCCCATAAAGACTATGTATATTATTAAATTGAATTTGAAAATGCTGTTTGCGTAACACCACCCCATAACGCCTTCTCTAGATCGATTATCTACCACTCCTTTGCAATGGCGCCACTAGTCTTGCATCAATTCAATCCAGCTCCATACAATGTAGAGTAATAACCGAAGTTAGAGCGCCGACCATCAAAACAAGCACGCAATGCAGTCCGGCCAATGATTTGATAACTGCAACTCAGAATATAGGAGTTATCCAGAAGGCACTCATACTCATTAATTCGGCCTTAGGTACACTATGGAACACTTGGTTACGTCACGTTTCTTACATATTATATGTTTGTACACATTCATTAATTATATTTCAAATCACATGGCTGGGTGATGTGAGCGCAAAGAGCAGCACAGTAACACTGTTCTTAAATCAATTGCAATTGTCACAATTGCAAGTTTCACCTAGTTTATATACTATAATAGCAGCTGTAAATGCACGTAATTTATTTTAGGTAACAATTTGAATTCAACTTTACTTACTGCAACAACTAGTCAACGGTCAAGTAGTTCAGAATTTGTTTTATTCATTATGCCAAGCTCGACGAATAAAAAAATTAGTTGCGCAATTTGGCTACTTTAAATTATAATAAAATATAATTGTTAAAATAAAAATATTTATTAATTTGAAAAGCAAAATCAACAAACAGAATGACATAACTCAATTAGTTCTTCTTTATAAAACGTAAACAGCCTTATGTCCGGCCAAGGAGGTCGGTACACGCAACATACCCTTTAATGTATGATACGATGAAGAATTTCGGTAGGCGGGACGTAAGCCTGTGGTGGCTCAGCTGGTAAGAGCGTGTCACGGAATGACAAGGCCGCAGGTTCGGTCTATTCCACTAGTCACTACCAGCTGTCCCCCCTAGGGCGGAAGAGTGGATTTTTTTTCCACCCATCCCTAGCAAACCATCACTGGTAGGGACGAGTGGAAATGAAATTCCACTCATCCCAACCAGTGATGGTTTGCTAGGGATGGAATACCAAGCCGCTTTTGGTAATAAGTACAGTCGAGAATATAAACATGCTAATGAAAAAGATATGACATTACAAGAGAATAGTATTGTTTTAATAATTAATAATAATTTAGCGTAATTTTTCCAAACATAGCCCAACATCAATGTCCAGGGTCACTAGCTGCCTTTGTATATATTGTATGACTGTGTCCCGGATTATGCATTTTCGTTCCCTTTTCTTGAGTTTTAGGTTATTGGTGATTGCAACATATTTGTTCCTAAGAACACCAGCTGCATATTTCTGCAGTTTGCTCAGTAGTTGTTTCAAGTCCTGCCCACGAAATATTTAATCATTTAAAAAAAGTCAAGTAGTTCTTCAGAAAATCTCCACCTTGAGACCCCTGTATACATTTCTCTGATGATTGATGATGACTGTATAGCGTTCAAATGCCCTACAGTTAGTTGGGCATTTAAAAATGGCTTCACTTTTAGCATATCCTTCTAGTATATCCTTCTAATATATTTCGTATTCCGCTAACTGCAGTTACGATGCACCGTAAAACCGTGTTTGCGTCGTAAACGCAAGGGGGTTGGAAGGGGGACGGGGGGTGTAATGTTATTAACCGAGTCGTTAACTTTATTGTACGGTATTAAATGTAACATGGAAACGCTATCCAATTGATAGGCTCTTAACTAAGTTTGTTGGCGAATTAAGTAATTTCGTTTCGGCTTTGCTTTTGGTGCGTATTTCTATTTCTTCTTGTCGTGTGGTCAGTGGCCAGACCTATTGTCAGAGTAGTTTACCTATTTATTCCGCTGGCTCGGTGACCCGAACTGGATCTTAAGAAGACGCCAGTCATTGCTGTCCAGCACCAACTTACGCCACTTTTGTGCCTGCAATCGGCCCAGATTCTTCTCATACCGGCGCCAGACATATGATTTTTTTTTCGTATTATTCTTCCCAGTGGGAAATGCAAAGCCAACTAGGGCATACAGCCTGATCCGATGTTAATAGAATGTCTGAATTCTTATAAATACATACATATATACGAAGATAACCTAACCTAAATCTACGCACAACCCTCCCAAACCCCTAAACGAAATAACTCAACGATCCACGCAATCATCGAATTATGCAAGGAATCCTTGCTAAGAGCACACAACTTCACAAACACGACTTCTTTCGAGCTAAGACACTTGTTTCGAGCTTCGGTTTAGTTTTATTAATGGACTCGCCGGTTTGTAATTTGCCTTTGTAGTCACAGACTTTCCGTCACACTCGAGCAATCTCACAGTCATCGGCCCAATTCTACTTGCTGGCGGCGAAGCTTCGGCTTAACGAATCAGAAGCGTGCCTTTAATGAGATCTCATTAACTCCATTAAAACAATGAGCTTTTAACTCATTTTTCACGGTCTTCAAACTCCAATTTAGTTTAGTTTGGAAGAATTCTTGTAATAAGGTTTTACGTAAAAAATTTCAAATAAGTCATTGAAAGCTGCGGCTACTATACCACTAGAAGTAGCGCGTATTGCGAGGTAGGGATTTTGAGTAGATTTAATATTTGGTGAGGAAAATTTTTTTGTTATTCTAGAATTTTCCGAGGCCTTTGTTATTTGGTGACCATGCCAGCCTAGGAAATAATAAAATAAACTTAATTAGATATAATTAGGTCCTCTTTGATTTGTGACAGAATGTATGACCGGACTAGGTGTAATAAATAAGGGACTTGGAAACCGTGAACGAAATACACTTTCCAAGCTTAGGTACTTATATTTAATTAAACTTTAATTAATTACAATATTAGGTTCAGTAGTGTATAGAAGAATATTAAACGATTGCTTGATCCTCCATTCTCTAACCAACCGTATTACAACACTTAAAAGTCTCTGGAATTATACAAATACCGAGAAATATTTAGCGAACTATTCAGATGCCCGAACATCAAAAAAGATCGTAAGAAAAAGCCAGCCCTCAAAATTATCGCACGAAATAAATAGCAAGGGAAGATATTGAAGCGCCCCCTTGCATAATGTTCCAAGAAATTTATTATCGCAAACCGAGCGATAAACTCAGAAATAAATTGGGTTGCCTTCCATAATAGAGTACTAGAGTACTTAGAATCTTTTCACGATTCAAAGTTATCGTTCGAAACGTTGGCGATACGTTTTCGAATATTATTGTTCGCACACCGTTCCCGAGACGTTTCTGCTGAGTTATCGGTTATTGTCATGTGTTCTTTGTTCAAGTCGAGGGGTTTGGAGAATATGCGCCTTCGTGTACTTAACTGGCTGTACGTTTTAATAAAGCGGCTTGAAGTGGTATCTTTCTTAAGTGTTTCTCTCGATTACAATGTGATTTAAGTTTCATATAAAATTCTTTCAAGCATTCAATTTAATACGGAACCCGTAAAATTACAACCGAATCCAAATATTATAAGTGAGAAATTATTAACGATCAGGTTCACAACGTCCACTTCCTATAATGTACACTTCCCGAAACCACAGAATATATAATTACGAAACGTCCACTTCCTAGAAAGACCATTCCTGAAAAGACTATTTCCTAAATCGTCCATTTTGTGACTGTTCTCGTCAGTTCACATCATCTGTAGGCAGATAGAACGGAGCCCGAGCGCCAGTGCCAAAAATATAATGATGATGGCGCTCCGTCCTCTCTGCCTACCTCGCGAGAGAGTGTACCCTTTCCGAGTGAACGTTATGTTAAGTATACCATTTAGGAAGTTGACGATTTAGGAAAAGGACCTTTTAGGAAGTAGACAATATATACATACTTTGTGAACCTGATCGATTATTCGATCAGATCAGTACCGGAACGTCCACTTCCTAGACTGTCTACTTCCTAAAAGGTCCTTTTCCTAAATCGTCCATTACGTTCGTCCTAACGTTCATTCCTAAAATGTCAACTTTTCGAAACGTCCACTTCCTAGAAAGACCATTCCTGAAAAGACCATTTCTTAATATAGGATTACGGGAAACCGTCTTCCACGAACCGAATATCGGTAGACTTTTTACACGTCTTTTAATGCTTGTTTACTTTTGTGTAGTAAATAAAACCGATTTTTATGTAATTAAGAATTTTAGACATATTTTAAAAATCTTTAGGTAAAGTAATAAGCGTATTATGTATATTAGTAATAGATAAATACTTGTCGTTATTATTGGTTGCATTGTTGTTTAAATTGTTTGTGCTGTCGACTGTACGTCTACAATTTAGTACCGAATAATATTCGCATCAGAGCGTATTTTTAATGACATTTTAGTACATTACATGATTTTACCATCACTTTAATATCGACATTTAATTTAATGTGTTTGCTTGTGACGCGTTTTGTCAAACTCTATACAATTAGGTCCTCTGATTGAAAGGCTGGCACACATAGATCGCGAACTACCAACTACGGATATAATTCACATTAAAAATTGTGATTTATATGTGCTAATAAAAAAAGGAAAGCTTAGTGGCTGGATCACTGAACTTACAATGTAGAGGGCCCAGGTTCGAACCCTGGTAAATTCAGCTATGGTTACCAATTAGTTTTCCTCAGGTTTTCCAAAGGAAAAACTTGCCTACATTAATCAAATGCTCTCAAAACGACGAATGAAAACATTGTGATTAAACCTGCATGTTTAATAATACAATCTAAGGCATGTGTAATCCACCAATCAGCGCTGAACCCGCGCGGTGGATCATGGCTCGAGCTCTCTCGAAGGAAAGGGCAGTAGGATATAAAATAGACTGATTATGATCATAACTATTAATTTCCATTTTCTATTGTTCATTTGTGGACTACCGTGAATTTCGATGTTATTATATGCCCACACATGAGCACAAAATTGTTTTGCGACACGTGTAACTTAGAGATATTATCGACATGGACGCATCTCTTTAATACGGCATCCCTGTCCCCCGCTTCGTCTCTATGCGCTCATCGTTGACATAATTTATTAAATTGTCTATTGGGTAAGTAGTCTGTGGAAATAAAGAATATTTGAATTGAACGAAAGTCACTTTGATAGGCCGTCTGTATTCGGGAGCGTTTTGCTGTGACGTAAATTATTGTACTCAGCGCTAGATTATTATTAGAGTTTGTGAATACGCCCGTGCGTGCCGGAGGGGTGTGAATTATACCGAAAGTTGCATCATTGCGCTTTATCATCGCGTCATAAATTGCTCGTTTACTACCGGTTTATTACGTGTAATCAAATCTGTCTGTGCGTTTGTTTTATGAATGTAATGTTGTTGTGGGTGGAGACGGTAGCAGGAGTAATGGACTCCGCAGTTAAGGCTGAAACACACATAGAAAACAGCAACTTATGAAAGACTAGCTGTACCCCGCAACTTCGTTTGCGTAGAGGAGGAGGATGGAGGAGATCAGGAGGCAGATCTTCCTCTCTGGATCCTTGTTTCCACATCACATACCGCCATGGCTTATAGTCTATGAGCTGTTCGGATATTTCAGCTATCATCACGATGTTTTCCTTCACCGTTTTGAGAGCACTCCGTAAATGTACGTAAGTTTTGTCCATCGAAAACACCGAGGATAACTCATTGGTACATGGCTGCCCTGGCTTGGAATCGATCCTGGGACCCCGGACATATTTCATCGAAATTTTTAGCAGTCTTAATGCGCTAAGTTGAATCTCCTAACTGCGAAGATTGTGGGACCAAGGAAGACTTGCAACATATTGTGATGGAATTTGTCCGGTACGCAACTAAAAGAGAACATATCTATACATATATTTTTTTTGGTAACCTATAAATAGTCCCACTGCTGGGCAAAGGTCTCCCCCCTCCTCTTCCATCCATCCCTGTCCTGAGCCTCTTCCAGCCACCCATCCCTGTATCTAACGATATCGGACGGTCGCCGGCGTCGGGGCAGACCTCGGCGTAGGTGGAGAGACGATATCGTTAGATACATGTAATAAGAATGTAAAAAAGTTGTGTCTGTACATTGGATATTTTTTGAAAAGAATAATTGTAATGTGTTTTAGGATCGATACTGATGCCAGAACACTAATTTTTAGAATTTTTGTCTGATTGTCTGTGACTTTGTGCAAGTATCACGCCATAACTACTGAAGGGATTTTGATGGGAGTTTCACTAGGAGATAGCTGAAATATCTGGACAGCTCATATAAGCCATGGTGGTATGTGATGTGGAAACAAGGATCCAGAGATGAAGATCTGCCTCCTGATCTCCTCCATCCTCCTCCTCTACGCAAACGAAGTTGCGGGGTACAGCTAGTTATTAATAGTTTAGGTTTATGTAAATTAGATGTAGGTATATTCCACGACATTTTAGCTGAGCTAATTTCAGGCCCAGCTAAAATTTTGTAAAATTTAAGTAGAACTCTAGTGCGTACGTACGGAAAACAGCAGATCAATGGTAATACCTGCAGTACGATTTTAAGTCTTACTACCCAAATAATAAGAACGGTCCAAAGTCCAAAGTGTTACACTTGATCTGCTGTTAGCTGTAAGAGAACGCAAAGTCTACGAAATTCCTGGGATCGTTTTAAAATTCGCGATCCACCCACATCACAATGCCGGGTGATTTATAAAGTGCCATAAAGTTCGCGTACGTTCACTATCTCCAAGGCGTATCGTTCCGCATTCCCAGAGTTCGCTCTAAATAAAAGTTAGCGGTAATAGTCACCGCGTCGTCCCACGTGCTATGTTTAAGGAGACGCTTTGTTTCTAATGTATGACTTTCTGCGCACTATTTTACTTCAAAATATTATATTATCAGGCTGTATGCCTTAGTTGGCTTTGCCTTTCCCTCTGGGAAGAATTTAATTTAAAAAAACTACTCAAAATGCCATGTGTTAGGGGATTCCTTGTTAAGCGCGCGAAACGCCATTAGCTACTTTTTTGTGAAAATTATAATTAAATAGTTTCCGTGGTATATAGTGAATAATGATCACGTTGAGTTAATCAGTAGATGTCCGCGAACGTTTCTATTAGTTGGAGTGCTCGAAAGAAGTCGTGTTTGTGAAGTTTTGTGCTCTTAGCAAGGTTTCCTTTGTGTAGCTCTATGATTAGTTATTTCGTTTAGGGGTTTGGGAGGGTTGTGCGTAGGTTTAGGGTAGGTTATCTTCGTATATGTGTATGTATTCAGACATTCTACTGACATCAGACCAGGCCCTAGTTGGCTTTGCCTTTCCCTCTGGGAAGAATTTTACAAAAAAAAATGTCATGTGTCAGTGACGTTTCGCTAGAGTGGCCAAAATGGCGACTACGATTTGTCTGTCGTCAGCACCATTATAATTTAACAAAATACTCGACAATCCGAATTTTGCGGATATTATGTTGTCGAATCTTAATTTTTTTATGTTTTATTATTCAGGTAAGGTTTCGATCAAGTCTACCGTACCCCTTGATGAAATTATTAATATAGATAGATGTACTGATAACACTCATTTATTTCGTTGAAGCAGGAATTTAAACCGGTGTTGACAAATCTCGCTGATCATTAGCCCGCTATAGTTTTAATTTAGAAAATTTCGAATCGTAATGCATTAATATGTTATGTGAATGTCGGTTCCTCTTTGCCTCCTGTAGCCAAAACGGCTTGTAATCTTTTCTTTACATAATTATGTATATATCTTTATTTCAATAAGGTACAATATAAAATATTATAAAAGAAACATTTCATGTTATAAAAACATAGACTAAATTATTTTAAAAATTTTGAGTGATAGGAAGAGTACCCGAGACACTGGCAGCGTTACCTCGCTGGATCGCGATGCTAATCCGTTGAGCGAATAATTATTGTACAATGCTTCGTCACTGAATGAATATTATTATTGTTATTACTTGGTAAGTACGCCAATACCATCGCGTCTCAGCCGCAAAATTCAGAGTAAAAAAAAAAAAAAACTGTCAAGTTTCGCCGCCATAGTCAAGTCTCCATTGCTAATCTTTGCGTCGATGCCGCGGGAGTGTTTTTCCTACAATTTGTGGAAAATTTTGCTGAAAACGAAAAAATTCGTGCTCGATCAGTTATTAGAACTGGTTCGAACGGCTTGATATCGCCTGGGGAAGATGAGAAGAAGATATCGAACAAATGCAGTGAGGTTATGTGAAGTTTACGAATAACCTGAGTGACGAAGAGTTGTGTCTTCTAGTGATGCTTGTACAGTGTACACCCATGCGATGGGTTGTAATTTGGAGTGATAGTTGTGACGTCTAACGTCCAAACTCGGGTGAGGAATATATATGATATTTCCACCACGAACATACGTGCAAACAATTTGATGCGTATCTATCACTCCCAGCGAGAGGCTGTATTGAGAGCCTGGGCTCCTTTCACGATATACATGCGAACAATCGATATGTATTGCCTCAGGAAGGTCACGTATGGCGTTTAAACAGATAAGTATTAACCTAACCTAAAATGAATCATAGAAAGTCAAAGTACAGTAGATCGTATGACTATGTACCTTCTTACAATACATACTGGACGACATGTCACAGTCGATTCTTGAACAACGTCAATAACAGACAGACCCATTAGAGAATGTTTTGGGAATTCTCGCAGCGGTGCCCATGGGGAAAAATACCTCGGCCACTAGATAAAGAAATGAAACAAGATATCCTGATCCAGAGAAATCTTGTACTTGCCATACATTGTTCCTATTTCCAACTGAAATACTAAGGCTGTGATGTCAGAATAATATAAATACATTTTAATTTTAACTAAATATTTAATAAATATCATCCCTCGATGAGAGAGGTCTGTGCCCGAGCATGGAGACATATACCTAAATAGACTGATGATGATTTAATAAAGCAGAAACATATGGGCTGTGTTTTCTTTTTGCAGTGGATACTGCTCTTAATCTCGTCCTAAAAGGAACGATTAAAGTCCTGAACACCATTGTATCAGTGATGCCGGCTAACTATTATATATATGACTGATAACATTTACAAATGTGTCTAGCATAGGCGCTTGTACCACAGATGCAGTTGATAAATATCATTTGAATATAACTTGTCTGATAAATTGAATGAATGCAAAGCAATTGTGCGACCATTTCTAAAGACAGTATATTGGCTATACCAACATCAAGACTTTTCAATTTCCGTGACCTGCTTATACCTAGCCAACAAATTCAACAAGAATCCGTTAAAATCTTCTGTGGAACCTAGGTACACCAGAACAGCCTAGCACGAAGACCAGCAACCCTGTATTACCACCAGCATTGGATGGAACACAGAAGCAAGGACGGCACCAGACCAGTCCTACCTGCATTAACCCAAAGGTAGTCCTACCCGCATTAACCCAAAGGTAGGCTCACGGGTATATGTGCTTGTTATATACATGATTTATATAATATTTTATTATTAATGACAAGACCACCTGGTCATGACTTGAGGATTATAAAATACCCCTTAAACAGCAGGTATCACAGATAAATCTGCCATGTATTACATACTTAAATATCAATAATACATATTTAAATGTCAATAAATCAAAAACGTGAATTTATTCATTTGAATTTTTCTTGCATATCCGCTAGTTATGCGAGTCGTTTCATACAATCGTATGCGAGGTGTGAAATTCACCTGCCTATAGGATAACTTTCAACTGATGGGGTAATCACTCCCCGGCCGTACAAGTTGCATAGGCCAACTCCGGGCCAAATTTTTCTTCATTTTGTTAATACCAAATCTAATAGAGAAAGGGTAAACCTATTCTTCTAACCTACTTCACTTTCAATGCCTTTATTAATGCATACATATAAATAGGTATCTCAAATAATTAGATACATACTTGTAAAGCTAATGAACAGACATTGTATTTATGGCTTGCATACACTTAAATATTTAAAAGACACCGGAAATTCCTTCAGTTTCAAATACAGTTCCTTGAGTGGTCACAAAATTATGTAATGAGTGATATGTTACCTAGGATCACTAGGTCTTATCTCTACAGTTTATTCGGAATCATAAATATTTCTCTTATTGTAATTGTATGAAATGCCTATATCATTTCATATCGCTGTGCCCTTCAGGGTGTGTTGTGTATGTCATATCTAAAGACCTAATAATGTAGTAACATACATTTTGACATTATGTATGCAATTAAATAAATTAAAATTTAAATATTCGGATGCTTATGTACAAAATATTTGAATAAAGCTACCGTAATGACAGCTAAAGCATTAGGAAATTTGGCTTTATATTAAGTATTAATACAAACAATTGATGTCTCATGGCTTCAAAAACTCTGCCCTTGGGCATAACCCAGTATCTGAGGTGATTCCACATTAGCCTTCCACAAGAAAATCGGCTATAATTAAGTACTGACATAATGTTATAATGGGTTTATAACCGAAATAAATCCAAAGTATGAGATTTTGGTCTGACTTGGGTCATGAACCGTTGCATGCATTGCAAAATTATTATAGCTGGCTGGCTATTATACAAAGATATTTGAATGGACCAATCACAACAGTCTCCTATAATATAAAGATAATTATCAGGTAATTAGGTATACCACATAAGTTACAAGATGAGTTCGACTAGTGACATGAGTTCACTTGAATAAATAGGTCAGTGTTCATCAGAAAAAGTTTCTGTGCCTATTAAATATTATAAAAGTTAGATGACGTAGGGTTGCCACGCTGAGGTACGCGTATTTACGCGATTTCCAATTAGGTATTTTTAAAAATCCTTTCAATCTTTCTATAAAAACATATGCTGGACACATGTCTAGATGCAAATTAATGTTCACAATACCTTTACCATAGCATGCTCAGAACCTTATATGGCAGGTACACAATTAGGCAGGTCCCTAACACCCCACATCTTAACCACATATTAAACTACTGTGGCAAGGGAGCGAAATACGTGGCATATAGTATTACATACCGTATTATTTGATGTTGAGGTATTGGTGTAAGCTCAAGGGTCACAGCGGTCACAAAGATGTAGTGTGACATACATATGTAATGTCATCAAAAGAAAATATTGAATCAGACCCCGAATCCAGCCGAAAACAGGCACACCAAACCGGATTCGTAAACGTGCAACAATCAAAACAATGCAAAATGGGATATCATTATGTACCTACATTTCCACTACTTATTATCGTTATTTTCTATTTAGGTATCAATCAAAATATGATTTCGGAACAAACTCTGTTTCCAAAGATTACAAATCAAATCAATTTGTTGCCTCATGTGTACATACATACATACAATTTAAATATTATTTATTATTTATTTGTCAATTATTAATTTATGGAAAATGATTTTATTGACCCAGTGTTTATTTACCCATAACCTTGGATTAACCATAACCCCATGGTGCGCTGATGGGAATTAATCGGCCAAGTACTTCATATATTTCAGGATTTACTCTGAGCAAAGCAGTACCATATATGTATAAAACAGTACAATACATGCCTCTGACAAGCGGCATGTGATATTGCATTTCTGGATGAGGATACGTATGATACCTCTGTTTCACAGATCACTTTTAAATATGCTGTATGTTTGCTTAGCTCATTAAATTGTGCAAAAGCCCAGTACTACCCAAGTTACCTCACCCACAAATATGCTATCGTTATAGAGTAGACTTAGTAGTAAGTAGACCTAGTAGGGTATACTTAATCAAGTATTTCTTTAAGGTTGATTCTTCAGTATGTCACCTTTACCTAAGCAACATATTGCCTGGGATACAGAATCCAGTCACAGGACTAAAACATTTAATTTTTTTTTTTTCTTCTTCTCTCTAATGAGGAGACCTTTGGAGATTCTTGCTAATAATGAGTAGTTTTTATACTATACTCCTTATAGTATCTCCAGGTGCAGACCTTAATAAGGGTGTAAATCATTGAAACCCTGCCTAACCAATTGTTAAGTAATAGTTCCACTCCTATAACAATATAACCTCATCTAAATTTCACTTATGTCATTTTTAATTTTAATCCAGAAATATTGCTAATATTATATATTGCTTACATACCTATTAGGTATAGTCATTGCATACCCATTTCAAATAAACGCGTTCAATTCACAAGTAAATTGATACTATACTAATAATAAGTTAAAAGAGACCTTGACAGGCATAGGGTTCATAATCTGTTAGCAGATATATCAAATTATATACCTTGGTGGTGTGAACTGTTCTATAATTACTGCTCAAAGCATTAGACATGCTGAGACATCAGCTGCGAAATGGCTTGACATCAACATACTATATTCAATTAGATTATAACTTTAATTAATGGTTGTCTAGATGGAGTCATCACACACACATCCACTAAATTTTATGATAGAGACGTATTGGACTCCAATAATTCAAATTGCCAGAGCTTGTTAATCCCAGCCTAGCTTATACACCATGCTACTGCATTAGGTCCTACTTGATCAGCACAATATCATATTAAATGGTTCAGTGACTTCATGATGTGAAATGTGGTACGCTACTAAATTGGAACTTACAGGGGTTCATACCTATCAATTAATAACGCAGATTGATTGATGTGCAAATGGGCATACATTCATATAATAATAATTCATAATTTTTGTGTCGTCAACGACCATATTGCATTATGACGGAAGAAGTAAACATAACAAATACCTAATTAAAACAACATAGTTGCCCTAGAATATTTATCCTGTTTCATGATAGATGATACTTTCAACATCTACCAAGTAATAACAATAATAATATTCATTCAGTGACGAAGCATTGTACAATTGTAAATTAAACGAACTTACCTGTTGTGAAGTTCAATTATAATTGTACATGCTTCGTCACGATATGAATAATCCCACCCACCCCTAACACTCCCTAGTAACTAGTCATGAAACAGTCCTTATACTTTGAACTACAATGGAGACTTGACTATGGCGGCGAAACTTGACAGTTTTTTTTTTTTTTTACTCTGAATTTTGCGGCTGAGACGCGATGGTATTGGCGTACTTACCAAGTAATAACAATAATAATATTCATATCGTGACGAAGCATGTACAATTATAATTGAACTTCACAACAGGTAAGTTCGTTTAATTTACAATTATAATTTAATATTCATCATCATCATCATCAGTCTATTTATATTGCCCCACTGCTGCTCGGGCACAGACCTTCCCTTACATCGAGGGAGCTCGGGCCATAATCCACCACGCGGGCCCAGTGCGGGTTGGCGGATTTCAAATGCCTTAGATTTTTTTTCTTCTTCTACGACATGCAGGTTTCATCACGATGTTTTCCTTCACCGTTTTGAGAGCACTCGGTAAATGTACGTAAGTTTTTCCGTCGAAAAAACCGAGGATAACTCATTGGTACATGGCTTCCCTAGCTGGGAATCGAACCTGGGACCCCTCCATATTGCAAGTCCATTGACCCAACCACTGAGCCACCGAGCTCTCTAGAGAGCGAGAATTTAATATTAGCTTTTGTTATTTGTAAACGCCTACGTATTTATTTAAGGAATAATTAAATCAAATAAGGAAAGCTTTAGTAACCTATGAATACTTAAATAACGTATCAGCTTTGTTCTACATTGAGAGTACACTTTGAATTTTCCTTATGCTATTTATGTACTTGAAACACAATGGAAACAATAAGCGTAGACGTCATTAATTATATATTGCACAAAGTTCAATGTACTGCCAATAACTAGTGACCTAGGTCAGTGAGCTCCTTGTAGCAAACAAAGCTAGCTCAGACTTGCAAGATGCATTATCTCGAATAAAAGTATTTAAAAACGTCTTTAATATAAAAGGCTTTAAGAATTCCAATGGCAACCCTTGTGGAATTGCAGTATACAAAAAGCTGACTCGCCTAGACAGCTGCTCATCCAGACAGCTTGCGTGTAAACAGGTCTACGAATCCGGTTTGGACCGGATCGACGGCGGCGTCTCCTTAAGTAGTGTAATTGGGCCAGGATGCGGGAATAACCGTCTGAGTCATGGCAACCTCGTGAGTCCCGCCCACTGTTGGGTTGATACACTTTCTATTTCGTTCAGAACAGTACGGTCTAACACAGAGAGAGGTACAGACTACAGAGGACTCATTATTATGTGCCGTTCTGTGATGTTTTAGATGTCTCCGCAGGATCACCTTTCGGACTTGTACCTGATCCCCATGCAGCATATATTCTCTTCTTTACATTAGCGGAATTTTGAATACGCACGTGATCCAGCCAACATTGCGTGTTGTCCAACATTGCCCTAGGAATCAGGCAGTCACTTTGTTCAATGGAATGCCTAAGGAATTAAAATACATACACAGCTTAAACATATTTAAGACAAAATTGAGAGATTTTCTGTTGGAAAAGTGCTGCTATTCCATTGACGACTTTTGAGACTTTTGTAGATTGAATTGACTAAATTATCGTAAGCAATGTTGACTAAATTATTATTATTTATATAAATGTTTCTTTTTTCTTTTTAATTGAATTTGTGTAGGTACTTAGTAATCGATGGTTAATTTAAATTATTATTATTAATTATTACTAATATATATAGCTCGATTACCACTCACTGACTCACTGATTGACACGCCCGTTTAGTCTGAAGGAGTTCCCGGAGGTGAAAGTGATGTAGGGGGGAGTTGTATAGTTTAGTGATTGGACCAGAGGAAAACTATAGGGAAGTGAAAAAAACAAAATGGCGGCGGGTCACGTGATGCCATCTTCGCCATTTTCCAACCGATTTCGTTTAAATTTGGAACACGCGTCACATGGTACACCTAATTTGTGATGAAATTGAAAAACAAAAGAAAAACAAAATGGCGGCGGAAATATAGCCGATTGAAAATTTGGACATTTCAGACCAAACTTTGACGAATTAGCTGGCCTAGCACGAGCGCATGAGGAATATCCAACCAATTCCACTTCGTAGCACATATGATGCAGTATACCAGAAAATTGTCAATTTTGGGAAAAACAAAATGGCGGACGAGCATTCAACCATAATATTTTCTCCATATATTTTCCTATACGAAACGAAAGGATTACTGACGTGCGGTAAATATCTATCAGTAACAATAGCGAGGCCGAAGGCCGAGCACCCTCCGGCGAGGCCGAAGGCCGAGCTCCGCGTAGGGCGAAGCCCGAAGCGATAGAACACCGCGAGGCCGTAGGCCGAGCTCCGCGTAGGGCGAAGCCCGAAGCGTCCCCTTGCCAAGCAGAAACAACTCCCCACCTTCCAAGTAACTTTTGCGAGGCCGAAGGCCGAGCCGGCCTGCGAGGCCATAGGCCGAGCTCCGCGTAGGGCGAAGCCCGAAGCGTCCCCTTGCCAAGCAGAAACAACTCCCCACCTTCCAAGTAATTTTTGCGAGGCCGAAGGCCGAGCCGGCCTGCGAGGCCATAGGCCGAGCTCCGCGTAGGGCGAAGCCCGAAGCGTCCCCTTACCGAGCAGAAACAGCTTCCAACCTTCCAAGTAACTTTTGCGAGGCCGAAGGCCGAGCCGGACCGCGAGGCCGTAGGCCGAGCTCCGCGTAGGGCGAAGCCCGAAGCGTCTCCTTACCGACCAGAAACCACTCTCTTCTTTCCAAGTAACTTTTGCGAGGCCGAAGGCCGAGCCGGACTGCGAGGCCATAGGCCGAGCTCCGCGTAGGGCGAAGCCCGAAGCGTCCCCACGCTACCAAAGGCTGAAAGATTCCCATGCTTTTCGGTTATGAACAAAGTTATGGAAATTGTGTACAGCTAGCAACGTTTGGTTTATGAAAACCTTGAATAAATTTCTGGCATACGGTCATTTCGAGCGTTGCTTGCTTTATAAAACACAACCATAACCAATTTTACATGAACTCTTTTCGAAATAAATGTCTTTCATAGAGTTTTGAACTTGCAACTTTCGGGCGGTGCTTGATATAATTAGTGGATGGCTTGCACGAATTATTTGCACAGCGAACAATCCGGATAATGTTTATTTAGTTGCGGCGCCTACAACACGAAAACAAAGCAGTCTCGCGGGCCGCGCGCGGCCCGCGCACCATGCAACACCTAGTTAATAATATATATAGCTCGACTACCACTGACTGACTGACTGACTGACTGACTGACTGACTCACTGATTGACCGTCCCGTTTAGTCTGAAGGAGTTCCCGGAGGTGAAAGTGATGTAGGGGGGAGTTGTATAGTTTAGTGATTGGACCAGAGGAAAACTATAGGGAAGTGAAAAAAACAAAATGGCGGCGGGTCACGTGATGCCATCTCCGCCATTTTCCAACCGATTTCGTTCAAATTTGGAACACGCGTCACATGGTCGACCTACTTTGTGATGAAATTGAAAAACAAAAGAAAAACAAAATGGCGGCGGAAATATAGCCGATTGAAAATTTTGACATTTCAGACCAAACTTTGACGAATTAGCTGGCCTAGCACGAGCGCATGAGGAATATCCAACCAATTCCACTTCGTAGCACATATGATGCAGTATACCAGAAAATTGTCATTTTTGGGAAAAACAAAATGGCGGACGAGCAGTAAACCATAATATTTTTTCCATATATTTTCCTATACGAAACGAAAGGATTACTGGCGTGCGGTAAATATCTATCAGTAACTATAGCGAGGCCGAAGGCCGAGCACCCTCCCGCGAGGCCGAAGGCCGAGCTCCGCGTAGGGCGAAGCCCGAAGCGATAGAACACCGCGAGGCCGTAGGCCGAGCTCCGCGTAGGGCGAAGCCCGAAGCGTCCCCTTGTCAAGCAGAAACAACTCCCCACCTTCCAAGTAACTTTTGCGAGGCCGAAGGCCGAGCCGGCCTGCGAGGCCATAGGCCGAGCTCCGCGTAGGGCGAAGCCCGAAGCGTCCCCTTGCCAAGCAGAAACAACTCCCCACCTTCCAAGTAATTTTTGTGAGGCCGAAGGCCGAGCCGGCCTGCGAGGCCATAGGCCGAGCTCCGCGTAGGGCGAAGCCCGAAGCGTCCCCTTGCCAAGCAGAAACAACTCCCCACCTCCCAAGTAACTTTTGCGAGGCCGCAGGCCGAGCCGGCCTGCGAGGCCATAGGCCGAGCTCCGCGTAGGGCGAAGCCCGAAGCGTCCCCTTGCCAAGCAGAAAAAACTCCCTACCTTCCAAGTAACTTTTGCGAGGCCGAAGGCCGAGCCGGGCTGCGAGGCCATAGGCCGAGCTCCGCGTAGGGCGAAGCCCGGAGCGTCCCCACGCTACCAAAGAAAAAGATGCCCTTGCCTTTCGAATTATGAACAAAGTTATGGAAATTGTGTACAGCTAGCAACGTTTGGCTTTTGAAAACTTTTTTTAAGTTTCTGGCATACGGGCATTTTGAGCGTTGCTTGATTTAAAAATCACAACAATAACCTACTTTAAATGAGCAAACTCTTTTCGAAATAAATGTTTTTCACAGAGTTTTGAACCTGCAACTTTCGGGCGGTGCTTGATATAATTAGTGGATGGCTTGCACGAATTATTTGCACAGCGAACAATCCGGATAATGTTTATTTAGTTGCGGCGCCTACAACACGAAAACAAAGCCGTCTCGCGGGCCGCGCGCGGCCCGCGCACCATGCAACACCTAGTTGTTATTATATTATGTAAGTCATTCGAATACAATGTTTATGAATAAATTAAATGAAAATGAAACGCATTCGAAGCCAACTTTCGCATTTGAGATTTTCTCAAAGGTACTTGACCGTAATTTGCCTTACCTCTAACTGTAGTAGGTATTTCGTTTTGCTTTTTACCCGACTACCCCAGAAGGAGGGTAAAGTTTTTCGTGTCCATGTATGTATGCCCATTCCTTCCTGCCATCCTGTAGCCTAAACGGCTTGATGGATTTTGATGTAAGAGGTATCGTTAGATTCGTCTTAATTACGGGAGTGTCATAGGGTATAAAAAAATAATCAAAAGGCGATAGTTTTGTTGCAGTCGGGTCTTTTGTTTTTCGAAATAATTTCTGCTAGTTAGACATTCTTGTCATGACTCTTTTTTATTTCCATCCTTATAGGAATGCTATGATGAACTAATCTTAAAATATAAACGTATATGAATCACAAAGATACCGAATTTCCTGCTCAAGCATTCCTGGTCTAGTGTCTAGGCATTCTAATATTATCTAGACTAAAATCTCCGCCTAGCTACCTAGAAAACTAGTGGCACATTTACTATCTGTGTGACAGAGTTACGATCGCTACGTTTGCAGATGTTATATATTATCGTAGTTTTTAATGTAACAGTTTTTTTTGTGTAACGTATGTTATAGTAATTTTCCTCAATGTCGCGCATGCGTGCCAATTTTTCGCACGTTGTCAAGGTTAGATTTCGTACGCATGAGTTTATAGAGGATGACTCTCAATGTTAATCAGATATCAGGGTGATGCTTTTATACAACGAAAATCTTACAAAATGGCGGCACAGGTCTACAGCTGTGCAAGTTATAGCACTGGATTTCCATCAAGGGCCTGACATGAACCGAGAAACGGCCACTTTTCGCATATTTGAGAACTACACCTTAGCTTGTAGCAATTATGATATGTATTGTATATTGAAAAATTGTATTTATCCTAATAAAGATTTGCTACATAGCTTTTTTATTAATATTGATAATATTGGAAGATATTATTTTTTTAAGATTGGCGGCGCTAGTTGACTCATGTCAGGCCATTAACCGATAGAACTGTCAACACTGACAAGAACTGAACCATATATAGGTAGATTGAAAATGAATTAAAATATCCACAGATCGACCAGGTGGATTTAAGAGGAGATTTAAGAGGTGTCCGTGGATCCACATGTGGAGCCGAGCTGTGGATCCAAGTGTAAGGAGGGATTCGAACCCCAGGTCAGGTTGTGTCACCAATGAGTTTTCCTCAGGGTATTTTTTCCCAAGAAAAAATTACGTACCTACCTACATAATTACCGATCCTCTTAAAAACGGTGAAGGAAAACATCGTTAGGAAACCTGCTTGCTAGAGAACAATAATGAAATCTAAGGCATGTGTATTCTACCATTCCGTAATGTGCCCGTGTGGTGCATCATGGCCCGAGCTCCTTCCATGTGAGGGAGTCTGTGCTAGGGATATAAAAAAATATTTATTTTAATGTTATTCATGTTAGAAAACCAACAGCGTTACAGATTTTGCTTATTTGGTAGAACTTAAAATAAAGCTACAGCCAATTATGGGTTTTCCCGGTTGATTTTACAAAGTTTATGATTGTATGGTGGTAAAAGTGAAAAATAGGCTGATTATGATACTAAACCTAATTTATCAGCACTCCCTGTATATGTATTTATAGTAACGCCTTTGTGAATGTTTCTTTTTTCTATCCCTAATAAATATTTTCATAATTTCCGCGTTTATTAGTATAGTATGAGGGTTCGAAGGGAACTAGACACAATTAATAATGTTCATAACTAGGTACTTAAGCCTGTCATTGGTAGCGAGTATGTGTTGTGACTTCTTCTATAATGATTTTATCATCATCAGCCCGTATCAGTCCACTGCTGGACATATGCATGTCCCAAAGCGCGCCACTCAACCCCACTCTCGGTCCTATGCATTCAGTCTCCGCCAGGCATCTTGCGAAGGTCATCCCTCCATCTGGTCGGGGAGCACACACTACGTTTACCCGTTCGTGGCCTCCATTCGAGAACTCGTCTACCCCATCGGTTTTATATTCGAAGGGTTTTCCCGGCGAACATGCCCTTCGCACTGACTGTTTATGTTTGACAGTTTGATCACTAAACCACACGAGGACGAGAAGAAGTTTTTATCCTGATTTTTTTCTATTTATACCCATAATCGGAAAACTTGCCAGAATAAAGACTCAACCGGCCGACATCCAGTCTTTTGCCCAAGATGCCTCTTCGCATCTTGGTCCAAAATTGCCTGAAACCGTACCACCGGTCGGCCACTAATTATCAGACCATATCCAATACTTGACCGCAGCAATCCTACGCTCCAAATGCCATCGCCCCATCATACTTAACAACTTTGTTGCAACAAGGTTGACCACTTTCAAGCCTTCCGGCGGCCTACGGTAAGCTGCGCTTACGCACCGGGGTACCGTTGTAATCCGCCATTAAGTTTTGCCTGTATATTGAATGTTTTTATGTGTTATTATTTATTTATTTTCTTTATTAATGGACTCGACAGTTCGTCATTTGCCAATGTTATGTTACAGAATATTCAAAATATCATATCGTCTTCTGTTCATCCAGGGGAGCCGCCGTAGCGTCATCACCCTGGGTATCCGCGTCTTTTTGTCTTCATCTCTGGACGAAGCAACTCGACAGTCACGTTCACTCCCAAACTCGTAGTGGGACTCTTGACTATAGCGCCAAACTTCAGATCTTGCATAAATCCTCCAATAATTTCACCATACTGTTGTCATTCGCGAACATTTTCTGATTAATTTAACGTGATATTAAACACAAAACGTTTAAGTTTTGTTTTACACATAAGTATCGAACTTCGTCACTTTTTTACAAAAACGTGAACTCAAAGTGATACTATATTATGTTAACTGATGTTTTACTGTACTTTTGCCAGTTAATTAGCAGCAAAATAGTATTTATTTTCATAATATTGCAGAGAAAATGAACTATACCTACTACCATTTTCGTGAGATATTGGTAATTTACGGGCAGTTGACGGGCATTGGTACATTGATGGGTATATGTACGGTTACCTTACTCGGACCTATAAATTAGACAAAGGCGAAGCTAAATTTAAGTTACTAATAGTTAACGTTATACTAATCTATTCACGCCACAAGTCAAGGTCGTATACGTTATTCAATATTCATGCGGCTATTAATATTAAAGTTACTTCCACATTACTTCTACAACCTATTGTGTGACAAAGTTAGTTTTCCTGTTAGTTAAGGGCCGTCCATGAGCCAACTAGCGCCGCCAATCTTAAAATAATAATATCTTCCAATATAATCAACTGATTAAAAAAGCTATTTACAAAATGTTTATTACGATAAATACTATTTTTTAAATGCCGTGATTCAATTTCGGTAAGTTGTAGTTCGCATAATTGCGTTTTTGGCACATTTGTGAACTACAACCTAGCTTGTCGCAATTATGCCATGTATTGTATATTGAAAAATAGTATTCATCCTAATAAACATTTTGTAAATAGTTTTTTTTTATAAAATTGATTAAATTGGAAGATATTATTTTTTCAAGATTGGCGGCGTTGGCTCATGGAAGGCCCTTAACGGGAAAACCGTTATGAAATTCCTAGAATTGCAACGTGTGGTGTAGATTTAACGACGGCGTTTAATGCTGAGAACATAATTACCTAATACGAGGCGGACTTCAAATAGTTTCCTGCCCCCCCCCCCCCCCCCCTTGTCTGGGGATTTGATGAGGCCCCGCGGGGGGAGGCGGTAGATAACCGCAGGTCGATGAATAATGGGCGTGATGCGGAACGTTCAGTCCAGAGTCCAGGCATGTGTGGTCTACTGTGTTTTTCTTTGGGCTTCAGAGTGATTTCGACTATTGGCCGAGGTTCAGAGACACATTTGAGCATAAGCCGAGTCTGAACTAACTAACGGTAAGATAACTTCTGCGAGTAATGTACGACAGCAGGTGTAAATTGCGGAGTTTATACTCGCAGAAGGTTTCTTGCAGGTGGAGACGAGGTCTTACAACGTCAATTTTCATATAATTTGGACAGTTGTAAGAGTGAGCTAAACTTGTACTTAAAATTGTTTATGAATCTCAGTCGTAAATGAATATAAACCAATAAAATACCGTAAATTGATAAAATCGATGGCATATACAGAAAATCAGGATAAACAATGACTGCAAAGAGATGACAGTAGAATAAAAAGTAGGTAATCATTTGAACCGAAAAGATACAAAAGAGATTTTATGTTACAAAGAACACCTTCGTGGAGTCGGTGCAGTCTCTCACCCCCACATAAGATTAGGTGTGCGGGTTTTTAAAAATTGTCTCAGCGGCCCGCGCTTTGAGTATCCCTGCGCGTGAGTTATTTGGTCTATATTTAGTAGCACAATCATCCTGTATGTAATAGGATAACGCAACAGTGTTGCACATGCCAAGATGCCGGCGACACTGCCCCTAAATAGATCCTCGATTCATTGCGACGCTATGCGGTATATTTTTGACAGTTCCGTTACCCTACAAGCGCCTCCTAATAAGTGAGCAAATTGAGCTAGAAAATATTTGAGAGGATTGTTGTGTGTATAGGTGTATAAGAGTGTCCTTGAATACATTCGACAAATTTAAATTGGGAGTTGTACTCATGATAAATATTAAATTGGTAAGGTTTTTTATCAAATGAAAACTATAAAAAAATTGAACTAAGCACGTCACAAATCCAACAATCACCTTGGAAATGATTACAATTGCCTTGCCATTAGGTTAAATTCCAGTGAAAGATAATTAAAACTATCTTAAAATACAGTAGTAATACAACACTAACGATGAACATCAAATTAAGATATTTTTTTTGATAGGTAGTTGTTTTTGATATTTTTTTTGATAGAATTAATGTATGTCACACACAAGCCTAACCATCCCTTTAATTTTGTCGAATGAATTCAAGGCCAGCCTGTATTGTTTTAAAGCCACGATATTATAAGCCGTGTTATTAGTCCAGTGTCCCAACCATTGCACCGAACTTTCGTAGTTCATAATTAATTATAATTAAGTACGTACCTACATTTAGTTTATAATAATCATAATTCTTTCGCGTAAGAACTATACGTAGAAACATCCTTTGAAACTCAATCTAAAATAGCAGCTAGTTAAATATCATATTATTTCTGAGAATGAAGCCATAGCTTAAAATTGTGAATCACATTAAACCTACCAGATTATGTACATATTGCACAAGATAATGTAATAGATAGAATACAAGAGGAAACCACATTACAGATTATTATTTAAGAAAATAAAATTTATACAAAGGCGGTTGTAGCTTTTAGCGATCTCTTCCAGGAAATCCTAGGCGAAATAATGTTATTCGCCGGTTGACATAACGCATCGTCGTATATCCCGGCATTTATATATTGGGGGCTATAGCCAGATTGCATTAGAATCATTTACGATTCTAATTAATACCTACTTTAAATGGCACATCTTGCCATTTTAATTTTATAAATACGATTTACTTATGTACGAGTATGTAATGTACTAACAAAACTGTCATTTTTTTCTTGAAAATTACCCATTATCATGAGATTTTATAAACACTTAAAATTTCAGTATTAAACCAAAAAAAAAACTCGCTAAACTTTAAATTACAACTTCCGAGACGCGTGAAAGCACAGAAATAGCAATTTCGCATGGTAACAGCGATAAACGTATCAATCTGGCATATCTGCGCGTGAGCACGTGCGCGGCTGGCACAGTGACCGAGATGCGCGGGCGCAGCCGGCGCCGGCGCCCGCGAGTGACGCAACGCCGCGGGGCGCGCTTGTCACGTGAACACTATCAGTAACCATGCCTCGGAAAGCACGTTAAGCAGTTGGTAACGTAAACGAATTCAGAAAAATCTGACTATTTAAGGTTTAAAAACTCTCACGTACACTTTTTTCTGTGTTAGATAGTACAGAGTTTAGGATTACTCTGATCTGGTTTTTTTGTCGTGTGGTTTAGTGACCAAACCTATTTGTCAAAGTTATTCAGGCTGCCCGTAGGCCTTTGACGTGACCTAACCACTGCTGTCAAGCGACAACAACCGAGACCAACTGCTTAACGTGCTTTCCGAGGCACGAAGGGGCTCAGATGAAAGTGTCACTAGCGGTCACCGGTTCGCCCAATGTTGCTTAACTTCTTTTTCTTTTCACGTGTGGTTTAGTGACCAAACATATTTGTCAAAGTTATTCAGGCCGCCCGTAGGCTTCTGACGCGACCTAACAACAACCGAGACCAACTGCTTAACGTGCTTTCCGAGGCTCAGATGAAAGTGTCACTGGGTCACTCATCCAGGTCCTGACCTCGCCCAACGTTGCCTAACTTGTACGATCGTTTTCAACGTGTACTCGCTGGCCTACGAGTCCCTTTTATTACTCCCACTATTCCCAATGATTTGTCAAAACGTCACCTCGTCATCGCCATTATTTTATCTATATCACACGTAGGTATAGCTGATATTTGAATGTATGAATCACAGCTATAACTACAGCCATCACTCCCATGAATGTGGGCGTTTTGAACTTTGAACACTAACCTACGCTATGTGACTCACCGCAGTACTACGGGTATTTCGACGCCGAATGGTTTACGAATACTAACAGCGAATGGTGCGATAGTAGACGGGAAATCGGATATGGTTTGAATACCATACAGTTTGATAATGAGGAAATGAAACGAGTTTATTTGCTCGAAACATGGCATCATCATCATCATCAGCCCGTATCAGTCCACTGCTGGACGTAGGCCTCTCCCAAAGCGCGCCAATCAACCCTACTCTCGGCCCTCTGCATCCAGTCCCTGCCAGCCATTTTGCGAAGGTCATCCCTCCATCTGGTCGGGGGGCGTCCCACACTACGTTTACCCGTTCGTGGCCTCCATTCGAGAACTCGTCTACCCCATCGGTTATCGGTTCTACGACAGATGTGACCAGCCCATAAAACATGGCATAAAAACTGACAATTGTGTTTTGTTGTTTAGCATGCTTTTTGACATTGAATTCACCAATTTCATAATCTTACAAAAATCTATTAAGGAATAAAGTCATAATCTAATATAGTTATGCTAAGTGGTGTGGCAAAAGGTGCATGTTTCAGCTGAGCTGACACCGTGGTGTGCAGCGCTGTGACTCGACATGCACCTCTTCCCTGCCAGAATATATACCTGATATACGGTATGATAGCGGGCTTGAACTGAGATTGTCTAGTGCTATTTTCCCTTTGAACTATACTAGGGTGTGTAAGGTGGATGAGTGTTTGTGTGAAAGTTGAGGCTGTTAGACATAAATCTGATGTAACTTCACTTCCCTTAAACCGCATTATTGTCAGCTTCGTTAAAAATATCTAAAAGTCATCATCAGACTATTTTTATGTCCACACCTTTAGTGCATATACCTTCCTTCACATCGAGCGAGCTCGGACCCTGATGCAACAGGTGGGTAAGTGTGGATTCGTAATTTACACACCTCCTCCCTAATCGTTGCCTCAGTGCTGAGGATCGTGACCCTCACCAGCAGGTGCCGTCGTGGCATGTATGAAATGGCGCCAGGAGACACGGTCTTGTGCTCTTCTCACAGCCTCTTCAAGGGGCACGCCGAGGATTCTGCCAACCACATCAGTCCAGCTGGCTGGTCTCCGGCCACGTGGTCTAGACCCCTCAACTCTGCCGAGCAGTATAGTTCTCTCCAAGTTGGAAGCGTCCATTCTTATGACATGGCCGAAGTACCGCAACACATTTCAGGTAACCGCAACACATTTCGCAACAATTTACACACACATTAACATAAACATGCATGTCACAGCAACCGAGCAATGGATTATAGACATGAGAATGGGTTTGCTGTCACTGTCAGATCTACAATTTGGAGGCCGGTCTGTCTTCTCGCATCTATATCACCAACTGGAGTAGACAGACTAGAGTCAAAACATAGTCTCTTACTGTACCTATATACGTCACGTTCTCATGCGGCGAGGGTCAATAAAGCTATTAGACGGCGTCGCGAGCTATTACAGATAGCTACAAGAGGATGTGGGAGTAGGATGTCCAGGCTTCTAGTGTTACAAACATCTTGCTGTGACGGACGAATGTTCTTGAAGACCATAAAAACCAGATGTGTTTAGTGCGATCTTTGAAGAAAAAAATGCTTACGCTGTGTGACACCCTCCATCATCATCATCAGCCCTTTACAGTCCACTGCTGGACGTAGGCCTCTCCCAAAGCGCGCCACTCAACCCTACTCTCTGCATCCAGTATCTGCCAGCCTTCTTGCGAAGGTCATCCCTCCATCTGGTCGGGGGGCGTCCCACACTACGTTTACCCGTTCGTGGCCTCCATTCGAGAACTCGTCTACCCCATCGTTTATCGGTTCTACGACAGATGTGATCACTGCCACTTCAGTTTACTGATTCTATGAGCAATGTCAACTACTTTTGTATTCTGGCAGATATACTCGTTTCTTATTCTATCTAACAGAGAAATGCCAGACATAGCTCTTTCCATAGCACCTCCATACAAACTCATAAAATCTTATACCGACCGCTCCCGGACTAGAACGCTCCCGATCCGCTGTCTGTGTGGCTTTAGGCATAGATTTCTTCGCTTCGCTCTCAAGCCTTGCCTTTCCAGACCTCGTTCTTCCAGCGATACTTATGATGGCATCACCCGAAGGTTGCCTGGAAGAAATTGCTTAAAGCGATAAGGCCGCCTGTCTGTACACTAGCTAATTTATGTTTTATATGTAAGTGATGTATTTTCATTTGTGTGCAAATAAAGTATATTTGATTGATTGATTGATGGCTGTTCAGGAAACTGTCATTCAAAATTTTTAAAGTCCTCATTTTAAATGAAATTCTCTTCGACATCGACAAGCCGATTCCGTGGAAGCTCTTCTTCCTCTAGCAAGCGATGTTTATCTATAGTTTTTCTTGGAAACCTGGTCAACCTACTCGACTGGGGCGGAAGATAACACGACCAATTTGCAGATCTAATATCTGTGGCCCCAGCAAATTATCCTCGCCCGCGTACAGTCGACAACACAGCAGTGAATTGTAGTTATATTTCAGTTCCTATAGCGTAGACAATAAGCGTGCATAGTCTGAGCTGATGTCGAGTGTACGAAGAGGGTCCATATGGGGTTGCTTCATGACGTGTCTCGAATTTTGTCGTATTATACTTACTACTCGTAATGTATTTGGGAATTGGGACAGGAAATGACGAAAAGTCTTTCGTAAGGGTGTTATCACACCTTGCGATCGACATGGAGAGATTCAACTATGACTCTTTAATTTGTTTCTTATAATAATCGATTGTAAATCGACCATGGTTGTAATGAACGCATGGATCGACGTATATATCGCTAAACTTAAAATTGCGTAGTTTATTCAAGATTTCCTCAGGTTCGATCAATTACTCCTCGATTATATTGCTTAAAAGGTGCTCGGTGGCTCAGTGGTTGGGGCAATGGACTTGCGATACGGAGGTCCCAGGGTCGTTTCCAGCTAGTGCAGCCATGTACCAATGAGTTATCCTCGGTTTTTTCGACGGAAAAACTTACGTACATTTACCGAGTGCTCTCCCGGTGAAGGAAAACATTGCGATGAAACCTGCATGCCGTAGAAGAAGAAAAAACTAAGGCATGTGAAATCTGCCATTCCGCACTGGGCCCGCGTGGTTGATTATATCCCCAGCTCCCTCGATGTAAAGGAAGGTCTGTGCCCGAGCTGTGGGTACATATAAATAGACTGATGATGATATTACTTACGTTTTAAGATCCCCTGGACAACATAATTTAGGTGGATTTTGGTCGCACGACAGTTACAGTACTCTTATGATATTTCATGATTACCAAATACATTTCTCATACCTACATGAAAGTGTTGTTCTATATCTTTTTATTTATGAACTTACTGATAAATTACATGTCTATCGGCATCGGATGTTTTATTGACGCTTCGATCGATGTTATCGTTCGATGTCGATCGCATAAGTGTAATCGTACCCTAATAAAGGACCTTTTTTATTAGTTTCGTCTGTGATTTCCTGATAGATGCGTTTCTTTTAGAAATTTGATACCGTTTTTGGCACGTCTTTCTTTGATGCGAGGCTAATTTGCGTTTTGCTTTGATATAAAATCAGGATGGAGGGATAGGATTTCATTTAGGATGTCGACCGTTTTATTTCGGTTAGCTTTTAGAAACTTTCCATATATATATATACTACATGATTATTCGTTTGAGATGCAACATACGAGTTCTTTATTCGATAGCCATAGGTTTGGCGGCAAAATGTGGTCAATGTTAATTAAACTATTCACATTCGTGCGGTGGAACACAGAGAAAGGTGTACAGGAGAGTTTTTAAGGTAGATATTTTCTCAAAAACTACTTGACCTATTGCAAAAAATCTTTCAATGTTTGATAGATAAAAGTGCAAACTATGTAGCTGTAAAATAATTGTTAAATTCGGTCCAGTAGTTTTTGAGAAAATCTCAACCTTATTGAGGCCTGACTGTACAAATTAGCGACTGACCACGAATTGTAGTTGTAGTGTGGTTGGGATACGTGTGAAACAAACCTTAGACTGTATCTGTCATCATAATATTAGGAAAATGGGGATATTTTTAAAAATAAGTATTCTTGCAACATTTTAGTTTAGAACCCATTAAGTACAGGGCATTATCGATGACATGAGGCAATTTGTTGGGGATTTATCTCGGGACGGTATCTCGCTATCGTTTGCTAATGACAGCGGGGGACCGTAAACGATATTTGAAACAGATTGCTTTGAAGGAAACTTATTTTGTGGCTGCGAAAAATTGGAAAAAATGAAAGTTTGTCGACGGTTTTTTGGTTATTGGACTTTGAAGGTGGTATTAACAATTTGTCTGCAATTTAACGGTGCAAGTTGGATAATGATGTTAGATATTGAATATCGGATATCTTGGATATTGGATATTGAAGGATCTCAACGTCTTCCTTTCTCCAGAGTAGTCGCTGTAGCGTCGTCACCCTGAACGAAGCACCTCAGCGTCTACCTTTCCTCCTTCAGAGAAGTCCCCGTAGCGTCGCAACTCCTATACAAGAATAACAAAAACAATGAATAAATCGCTTCGATTTCTTAGTATTTTCTGAATTCGTAATTAAGCTGTTTTTATCGAATCGCAACTTGTACAAAACTTTATTTTAAACCATTAATTTTAATAAAAAAACTTAGATATTTTTACACTTATTCGTTATATTATTCATCATACGGTTGATGGTGGTACAGAATCGGGCATTGTCATTTAAACGAGGAAAATTTTCTAGCCGTGGGCAGGACTTGAACCTGCGACCTTGTCATTCTGTGACACACTCTCACCAACTGAGCCATCACAGGCCACAGTCCGACCACCGAAATTCTCAATCGTATTATACATACTATGGGTCAATGCTATCTGCCAGCAAATCTTAACTCGCCCTAAGTGCTCAAGCCGTCCAGACAATTAATTGTCAGACAAGCATCCGGTCTAGACTTTCGGACACTCCAACTTGAGTGGACCGCCGTAAACTTTACATGTTTGTTATTCTAAGTGCTTATGGATAAGTGTTTACTTAAACTTAAGTACGCGATTTGTACTGTATTTTAGATATTTACTGGCTCTCCGTCGTGGTTTGTGAGTTTCAAATGGGAACTAGATATTTTCCCGTGGTAAAACGTGGTATCTACATTGTACTGTCGAAGACAAAGAAAGGTGTACAGTAGAGTTTTTAAGGTTGAAATTTTCTCAAAAACTACTTGACCTATTGCAAAAATTCTTTCACTGTTTGATAGATAAAAGTTAAAACTATGTAACTGTAAAATAATTATTAAATTCGGTTCAGTAGTTTTTGAGATAATCTCAACCTTATTGAGGCCCCCTGTATACTTATCTCTGTCTTCGACTGTACATGTATTATTTCGGGACTAACTACTATTATCTGGGCGAAATATGGTTTAAGTCTGTCAAACAAAGGTTATCCTCAGCGTTGGCACATTTTCCTTCCCTTTTCGGTTTAATTAAAGATAATTAAAAAAAAATTAAAAACGTGCAGAAATATTCGAAAAGTACTTGCAATGATATGACTCTGATTATACTTTGTTGGCGACGCGATCACTATGGTCCTCTGCGTAGGACCACGGAGGGGTGAGGTACGAGGCGGCGGGGGATCTATCGCCTTTTTGCAATTAGCAAATGAGTCGCATCGCGAGCTGCATTCCACGCCGGACGCGCGTCACCCCTCCGTTCAGTTTACGTTAATTTAACCTATTTCGAAATAAAGTATCGTGTTTTCCAATTTCCTGTTTAAATTTCGATCCACTTCCTACACACGTGATTGAACAAGCATCAAAATTGTATAATACCTACTAAACGCTTTGGACTGATTGGTGATGATGAATGAAGAGTCTATTGAATAAATAGATAATAATAATTCATGTTTTATGTATTATATATTTATTTTAGTGTCAGGTATTTCATAAGCAGGTAATAAAACACTTAATTCACTTTGTGTTTGTTTTCATTATTCATTATTTAATCCATTTACGAGCTAACTACCTAACTAAATTGGGAAATAAAATTCGGAATTAGAAGTAATGATGTGGTTTTATTATTTATGTACTAATATGAAATAAATTATTCAGTCATTTACGTCAATTGCAGTAGGTACTTATTCGGTAATGGGAGTCTTGACTCGTAATTTCTACATTAGAAAAGGTAGCAATGAATTTATTAAAATAACTGACTAGGATTGCATACAAATCTATACATATAATAAGACTATAAAAAGTTGTGTCTGTACATTGGATATTTTTTGAAAAGAATTATTGTAATGTGTTTTAGGATCGATACTGATGCCAAAACACTAATGTTTTGGCGTGATACTTGCACAAAGTCACGTCATAACTAATGAAGGGATTTTGAAGGGAGTTTCACTAGGAGATAGCTGAAATATCCGGGCAGCTCATAGGCTATGAGCCATGGCGGTATGTGATGTGGAAACAAGGATCCAGAGAGGAAGATCTGCCTCCTGATCTCCTCCATCCTCCTCCTCTACGCAAACGAAGTTGCGGGGTACAGCTAGTTAGATATAAATTGAAAGTCAACCGTGGAATCAGAATTTAAATCAGTTGAAATATGAAAACTACTGATGGAGTCCAAAAATATAGGCATTTTAAAATCGGGAATCTGATAGTAAGACGTGACGGCACGTCTTACTGTCTCCTTTTGCATCCAGCCTCTGACAGACACCTTGCGCTGGTCATCATTTCGCCATCCTGTCGGGGGGCGTCCTGCGCTACGTTTACCCTGTCGTGGCCTCCATTCGTGCAAGTGTTACCATTGCTGTTGTCCGTACGTGCTCCTCGGTCTACCTCTGCCGTCCCTTCCATCAACATCATCATCAGTATCAGTCCACTGCTGGACGTAGGCCTCTCCCAAAGCGCGCCACTCAACCCTATTCTCGGCCCTCTGCATCCAGTCTCTGCCAGCCATCTTGCGCTGGTCATTTCTCCATCCTGTTGGGGGGCGTCCCGCGCTAGGTTTACCCTGTCGTGGCCTCCAGTCGAGGACCTGTCTACCCCATCGGTTATCGGTTCTACGACAGATGTGGCCAGCCCACTGCCACTTCAGTTTGTTGATTCTATGAGCAATGTCAACCACTTTTGTTCTCTGGCTGTTATAGGTTCTTATTTCTTATTCGATCCCCTTGGAGAAAATTGTAATAATTTACTTGTTATTTATGTTTATTTCTTTTACTTATAGGTACTTACCTACCACTTCAACCTTACTTTTTATAAGGAAGACATAGCTAGTTAAGCTCTCGGGTTGTAAGTTGTAAGTCTAATTAAACTATGTGTAGTGTTTATATTATATCTACTTCATACTCAAATACATTCTACAAGGAAAATACATTTAGGTGTAGATATAATGTTAAAAGGAAAATCCAATAAGGTGTTTACCTAATGTGTAAATGTAAGTATACATAAAATATCATCTAGTAGGTACGGGTAAGTACCCAGAAACACAGAATTTTGATCCTAAAGTTCGAATTACACTACAAGTAATCTAGTGTAGTTTGATATACATAGACATATTGTACAGTCAAAAATATATGAAAGTATCTGTTGAGACGTTTGAATAAAAACGATTACTTTTTAATATTTTATGCGACCGTACCAAGAGGCCGCGGCAGACCGCGCTTGTCGTGGACAGCGGTCCTGAAAAGGGACCTGGAAGCAGCTCAGGTGACACCAGAAACGACCCAGGAAAGAGCGTCCTGGCGAAAACAGACTAGGAGAGCCGACCCCAAATGACATGGGAAGTGGCTAGGGCAAAGAAGAGACTTTTTAATATTTTAATAGAAAACTGTATGGAGATGGTGATTTTACAAGATTGAAATTGCAGGTGAATGACTGTCATTATTGACAGATGTTATTATAATAATTTTAGGCAAAGGCCACTAACATTACTGTGCTCAAAGCCCATTAACATTAGTGTTCCCAACGGTATCCGACTATGCAATTGTAATTTATAAAAAATTGTTCTTTTCGAGAAAATCTCAATCTTATTAGGAACCCCTGTATACAGTAGTTTTCTCTGTTTTCGAGTGTAATTTCGAGGTTTTGGTTCAAAATTCTGTGTTTTGGGTAGGTATACTTTCCCGTAATTAGAACCTAGGTACTAAATTTCAGTCCATGTCTTTCTTTATTTTTTTTCTTGTACGGACAAAGCAGATCAATGGTAACACTTGCAGTACAATTTCAACTCTTACGACGCAGATAATTAAAACGGTCCAAAGTGTTACACTTGATCTGCTTCGATGTGTACAAGCACAGACGACTTACCCAATAGACACGAATTCGGTATTTGCAAGCGAAACATTCTGTCAACGATGAGCGCATAGAGGCGAAGGAGGACAGGGGTGCCGTATTAAAAAGATGCGTCCATATAGATAATATCTCTAGGTTTAACGTGTCGCGAAGCAATTTTGTGCTCAAGGGCGTGTATTGATGTGCTGTCGAGTTACCAGTGTAGAAGTAAGAGAGCTACGCCAACAAACTGCATTGCTGTTTGGCGAGCGATGTAACATTGCAATTTTGTTAAAAATTAATAAATAAATTTTTTTAAAAGACACGGGCGCACATTAGCGCTCCTGTTACAGGTCTATGGGGTAAGTGGTCTGTGTGTACGAGTACAGTCAGGCTATCTTCAGACTGTACCGAACCCTTGCAGCCTGCAGACAACCAGATAACTGGTCCGCCATATCACGTAGCGGCGTCTGCCGGTGACTGAGTAGGGTCCCCTTTTATCTAGCCTCTAATACGGTGGAATTAAACTTATAATGCGAATTCCATGCCGACTGCTCCCGTTTCGCCTTATTGCGGAGACCCCTTTATTTGAGCGTGATTGTACTAAACTGTATGGTATGTATAGTACAGCTAATATCAGATCATGTGTAATACTTTGGGACCGTTCTTATTATTTGCATCATAAGAGTTTAATTTGTACTGCAAGTGTTACCATTGATCTGCTGTTGTCCGTACCTACCTAATATGATGATTCCATGGCTTGTGATGCTGCTGTATCTGGTCAAAGTCAAATTTCTTTATTGCAAGTAAGCGCGTTGTGTAGATTTTAGCAGATCAACTTTTTTTTAAATTTACATTTGCACCACTTTGCAAGGAAAAAAAGTGGCAAAAAAACTCTCAGCAGCACATTTTTTAAAATAATGATAACACATTTACTTAATAACTAGGTATTACACAACTATTACTATTATTAGTAATGTAAACTTTATCCTTCATGCGGAACCGACGACACAGAGAATGCATGTTCATCGTTTAAATAGTCATCTATTCTGTAATACGCCTTCTTAACAAGTGTTCTTTTTAATTTCCTCTCTGTCAACGTCGTGACACTTTCTGGCAACTTGTTTTAAAAGCAAATACAGTTCCCCAAGGTAGTAAACTTAACTACAACAAGGCTCGACCTAGCGGAGGCACATGTAGGAGGGGGGGGGGGGGGGGGGGGGGGGTCCCCTCTTTTTGCGTTTAAGGTTAAAAAGTACCTACCCCTTTTAAGATCGATGGCGCCACCTTCGCTGTGTATTGCCGATTGCCGTTTTAATCCGTGTTCTAGATCGTTGCTGCGCCCGCGCCGGCCGGTTCAAAGCACGCCGCTATATTTACGCCGCGCCCTGCTATCTCCACATCGCAACGCAACGACAGCTGACTATAATTTACTTGCAATTTAGCTATTTTCAGTTTGAGGGACAAGTCATACACTTACGGTTTACGGTTTAAGATATTTATTTCTCTAAAAAAAGGATATAATCCACTTCATCATCAGTCTATTTATATTGCCCCACTGCTCGGGCACAGACCTTCCCTTACTTCGAGGGAGCTCGGGCCATAATCCACCACGCGGGCCCAGTGCGGGTTGGCGGATTTCACATACCTTAGATTTTTTTCTTCTTCTACGGCATGCAGGTTTCATCACGATGTTTTCCTTCACCGTTTTGAGAGCACTCGGTAGATGTACGTAAGTTTTTCCGTCGAGAAAACCCGAGGATAACTCATTGGTACATGGCTGCCCTAGCTGGGAATCGAACCTGGGACCTCCATTTTGCAAGTCCATTAACCCAACCACTGAGCCACCGAGCTCCAATAATATAATCCACTTAACTTAGGGAAATACAAAATATATGATAAACTTTAAGTGTTCAACAATAAGCACGGAACATTCCGAATTAAGATTTTTTGTGTGGGTAAAAGTGAAAATGAATACAGAATATAGTGACACAATCGAACAAAACAGAGGTATGGCTTCCATTACATATCGATTCTAGTTGCTATGAAGTTATTATTCTATTGCTATTATACTTACTCGTATTAACCTCCACTAGGTGTCAAGACTTCTGTAACGAAATCGGATTTCTCATCAGTCTATTTTCATGTCCCCACTGCTCGGTGACAGACCTTTCTGGGAGAGAACGAGCCATGGTTCATCACGAAGGCCCAGTGCAGATTGGCATATTACACATGCCTTAGTTTTTTCTCAAGTTCGCGATGTTTTCCTTCACCGGTTTGAGAGCATTCGGTAAATGTAAATAAGTTTTTCCTTCGAAAAAATCGAGGAACACTCATTGGTACTGACAACAGCAGATCAATGGTAACCCTTGCAGTACGAATTCAACTCTTATGACGCAGATAATAAGAACGGTCCAAAGTCCAAAGTGTTACACTAGATCTGCTGTTAGCTGTACTATTGGTACAGTCGAAGACAGAGATAAGTATCCAGGATCCTCAATAAGGTTGAGATTTTCTCCAAAACTACTGGACCGAATTTAATAATTATTTTACAATTACATAGTTTTGACTTTTATCTATCTAACAGTGAAAGAAATTTTGCAATAGATCAAGTAGTTTTTGAGAAAATCTCAACCTTAAAAACTCTACTGTACACCTTTGTCTTTCGCCGTACATTGGCTGACCTAGCCGGGGTCGAACCTGGGATCTCCGTATCGTAAGTCTAGATACCCAAACACTGCCACCAAGCTATCGAGGGTTTTATATTTACAGCCAAATATCTCATATTATACCAATATACAATAAAATACCACACATTGTACCGGTCATACCGGAATTACAATAGAAAATACTTCATTTAATTTTCTTTTTAGTTCACAACATTAAAGCTTTCATATTTCCACCTTGTCTACTGAAAAGCTACTGAATTTTCTTCGGTTTTGCATTCTTACATGTACCTAGGTAGGATTTCCCGCCGTTCAGTTTTATAATGGAATGTTCCATATAGGTAAAATTTATTATTTTAGATTATTAGGTAGGAGTTATTTAAATGTTATTCATTTAATTCTGAGATTTTATTAGGGAATAAATCACCCTGTAGTATAAAGCCTACCACATGTAATTTCAATAGGAAGTCAATACAACGAGTTTCGACTTTAGTGTAGTAGGAATAAAGCCTAGTTGCCGATAAGTTAATTAAGCCTAATTAGGAGCGGGTTTTACATAGAGATCACGCCACGACGACACAGGTGTTCATGCGACAGGCAGGCGCCAGTGGTCGATCGTATGATTTTCATTCAATTTTCATAGGATTTTTATGGACTTTGATTTACTATACCCAAGGCCTATAGTAGCGTAGCATTTAATGTTAGTTACGTCTAATTAGGAACTATTTCAGAAAGTCACGCCACTTCGCACAGGTGGCTGGTGCGACAGACCGACGCCGAAAAGGAGGGGACGAGAGGTGAAGAGAGGAGGGGAAGCAGCGCCTGCTTAAATAGACTTGACCGAGCGTGGCGAAGGGGCTTCTTCTTTGGATCGCGGAATCGCTGCCGGACGTACGTGCGATCTTAGCTGAGTTTGGCGCGCAATTCGTTGTGCAGTAGTAGTCTCTCTTAATTTTAAACTTCTTTCTATTGAAGTTTAATTTGTGTATTTTATTTATTTATTATATTCCCCCGTAGGGCCCGTTAGGTCAAACTCTTCCTATTTCCACTACCTTATACCCTTTTTCCTGACCACAATTCCTCCTAAACCAACCAGCCCGATACAGGACAAGACACCTTTATCCTGTGTTAGTATTATAACAATCTTGCTTGAGTCTGAGTGAGAGTGTCGGGTAAACCTAATTCCTATACATTCCCATGTTCCAACCGCTTGGAATCCCAGCGATTTCAAGTGAAGAAAGGTATTTACCATATGTATACTTATTTATTATATTATTTATTCTTTATTATTCATTCATATATTCCCCTACGGCTGAGCGGACGTGAGTAAGGTTTAAATATTTTGTTACTAATCATATTTATTACAGCTATTCTCCGTGTTGGGTAAGTGCTACTATTGTCTAGCTCTGTGTGTACATTTTAATGTTTCATTATTTTTATCACTGTTTTGTGGGTAATTGAGATTCGTACTTAGGGTTCATGCTTATGCGAAATGTGTTGGCATCCCTATGAACGGATAGTTGATTTAATTATTTCACTTCTTTAATTGTACACTTCTTTCTCCTGGTATTTCTCTTGTGTGTGTGTATATTTATTATGTGCCTATTCTATAATATTCCTTGACTGACATTTTACTGTTGATGAGTTTATTCATATATTTTCTTGTATTGTGTTCATTGTTGTATACTTGTGTATTCAAACCGCTTAGGCAATTAAGGCGTAATATTAAGGGTGGCGGTACGCAAGCGAACCTACCCCGAACATAGATTGAATTGTGGCCTAGCACTATATTGGCCTAAAGTTAATAATCATCGGGTTCGAACCCTGATTCATGCTAACGTAACTCTGGGTTGATTGAGACATATTCTCTGATATTATCACGGGTAAGCTATTCTAAACGAATTGACTTGCTGGTGGTTTTATTGGAGCACGCAGTTACACTATACCCGCAGCTATCAAATTTTCCCCACACTGCACACCGAATTGGCTGTGTAGAACATCGCTTGGCCGGTGTTGGTTAAAATCTATGCAGTTGGTGTTGTAAAATTACCTAAGTAAATATTATTTCTCTACATATTGGCGCTCCCTCTCATACACGCTTTCGAAGCATTATCGGTGGAAGTTAGTTTGGACATAGAGTTATTTAACCAGCGGGTCCACAGCCTGCCCGTTTGTAACTCCATGGTATCGTTGCTAACCGATGCTAATAATGTGAACAGGAGATAGTCTAGGGAATGCGGTATTCTGGGACTATCTCTATACTCTACACGCAGCTCGCAAATTTTCCCTACACTATACACCGATAGGGATACACACACAGCAGTGAGAAAAGTGCCAATATGAGCCTTATTAGACCAACTATACTGGGACTCACGACCCCTGGTATTAATGGTCTATGGTGGCATCGCGGAGTTTAATGGGTTACAATACCAGACGTAGTATGGGTTGAGACTGACATTCGGTGATAGCCGGCGAGGTAATACACAGCTTATTCAACCTTCAACCTTCATTCACCAAACTCATTTAGGCCAGGGTTATTTTGGTAATGAGGAAGTGGATTCAGCCCACTAGTACGGCAAGCTGCTGGGCTTTAGTTTAAATCTATTCCCTTCAATAATCCTCCTAACAATCATTCTCCCATCTTTCTGAACTTCCTACCAACTCCTTCTGAAAGCATACAAATGCTTATTAAATGTAACTTATGGTTTATTTATGCACAATCACTTCGGTCTGTCTTATTCTTACCGTTACTAAAATTCATTCTATTCTTATTTTATTCCTACAGGAAATATAAAAGGTATTGAACCTACCTTTTATTTTGTGGAAGGGTATTGAACCTACCCTTTCAGTTGTGGAAAGGTATTGAACCTACCTTTCCAGTTGCAAGGTATTGAACCTACCTTTTCGGTTGTGGAAAGGTATTGAACTTACCTTTCCAGTTACAAGGTATTGAACCTACCTTTTCAGTTGTACAAGGTATTGAACCTACCTTTGTACGCACAATGTGCAAATACTTCTATCAGTAACTGGGCACTCCAGAAACCACTAGAATGAATCTAGTAATATTAAGAAATTCAATGAGAGGGGCTGAAAGATTATTAGTTTTGCGAAATAGCAACTTTTAACATCAGATTCCTCTCCATCATCCTTTCCTGAGGAGACTCGCATTCTGGTTGGAGTCTATCCCCTCTTGGCGTGGTGTTGGAGCCAGGGGGGTGAAAACATTTTTTTTTAGAGGTTAACCTCTTACAGGAAATGTTCTCACGTCTAACAGTAATTTCTTACAGAGATTCAGATGTCCAGAGTAATATTCTTTACTTCCATCCAGAGTTCCAAACCAATAAATTGTATTGTCTTCCAGTACCTACCTAAATCTATTTCTTTATGTAGTTCCCTTTATTTTGTGTAAATATTATCTTGAAGTCGATATTAACCTATTTTTCTGTTGCAGGAAAACTCCGTTACGGTATTAATATTAGTTGTAAGAACCTCTCTCGATTCTAATTATTTATTTTCATTTTCAATATAAAATGTATAAGTTCTTTTGATTTAAAGATTTCATAGGGTTAACTCATAGTCACGGTAGTTCTGTAGGTATACTGTTGCGTTTTAGTATTGTATTCAGGCCTTGGGTATGGTCAATAAGTATGTCAGAAGGTAGGTAGCTAATTAACTTCAATTTCAAATTCGGTTATATGTAAATAATCTAATTTAATTCTCATTTTAATTAATAACCTTTTATACTTCTATATAGGGACGTTATTTCGAACTTAAGTAACTTCTTAATAGTTGTCAGTACGCTCATTTAGATTTAAGATAACTTAGCGTAAGTTTTATTAATCGTGCTAGTAATAAGTCTAGTAGTTTTGTATGTTAGGTTATCGCAATAAATATTATCTTTTCGTTATAAACCTGTTATGCTTTAATTTATATTCATCTACCTGATCTCCGCTGAACCCTTGAAGATTCTGTGTGTTACTACATTAGGAAATAACAACGTAGGGTTAGACGATCACATTTTGGCCTTATTAATTCTAGTAATTTAATATTCTATTATCCTTAATTTTGCTTTAATTATTCATTCCAATTTACTTTATTTCAATTAGCTTAATATTTTACATAGTAGTATAAAGTCAATTGAGTAGGTACACATAGCTTTAATTGTAAGGAAGTTAGTAAGAGCTTTGGTAAGTATCTTTTAAGCTTAATAATTTTGTAGGTTTATCTAGCTTTCACGTAGGGGTTCCAGAGCTGGTGCTTTTCGTAAGTATTTAGGTAGGTCTCTTTTAGCTTTTTTGTAGGTTTTCACCCCTTCAGGGTTGCGTAGGCTTTTCGTAGAGTCTTTTTTTGGGGTGTGTAGAGGGCGTAGCTTTTTAGGGTGGGTTGGGATCGTCACAATATGGTGCCTAAATTCCCAGGATCTGTATATATCTATGTATAACGTATATTATATTGTGTATTTATGTATATTATTATGTATTTATGTATATCTTAAAGTGGACTTCGGTCCACAATATGTTTCCGTGTAAACAAATGAGGGGTTCAAGAGATCAGTTGTGGATGGATTGAATTGATGCATTACAGGTTTTACTAGGTTAAATTACAGGTTTATTAGGTTAAATTACAGGTTTACTATATTAAATTCACGCGTTAATAATAGTCTTAATAAACTAGGTACGTAAAATTACATTTTGTTAGGATTTTAGGAAACTTAAGGAATCGGGGGTGCGTTAGGGTTATGAGGCTAAAGGGCTAAGGTTAGTCGTAACTCGTAAATAGTACTAGGTAATGTTAGGTGAATAATATAAGGTCTAGGCAGCGAAGTTGGTTACGTAGGAAACACAAGTAGCGATGAATGTGGAGAAGGTGTTATGTCATCATCGCAGTAGACGGAATTCCGTCAGCGCTTTCAGCACTATGGCAGACATGAGTTTATGTATTGGTATTTATTCGCTTGCATTGCGTAGGTTTATTCAGGTAATTCTGTCATTTTGTCATGGTAATCACAGGAACTGGGGGGTGTTAGGACTGTACTAAATGGGGGGTGTCGGGACTGTAGGATATGGAGTGTTCTCTATTTAATATTCTAGGAAAAATATTTTTCCGAATATGTTTCGGTCCCCTAGTTACTTCTGATACTTAGGTTAAGTCGGATAATGTGTAGGTTATCCGACTACAGATAGGAGAAGGGGTAATGTATTTCGAATGTATGTATGTCAGTTCTCTCCTGATTTCTTGTAGCTAAAGTTTTGGCTTATTAGGATAGTGTATAAGTTGAGTAGGGTAATGTTTCGTATGTATGTCAGTCCCCTCGTAACTTCTTGTAGCAAAAGGTTTGACTTGCTAGGAATGTGTAGGTTGTAGTTAACCGGTTGCAGATAGGAAGGGTAATGTTTTCGAATGTGTGTGTCGGTTCCCTCGTAACTTCTTGTAGACTAAATGTTTTGCTTTGGTCGGATAAATGCGTAGGGTCATTAACCGACTGCAGATAGAATGGTATAATGGTTTTCGAATGTTATGTCGCTCGTAACTCAAGTGTCGGTCCCATCATAGCTATAACCGACTGCAGATAGGAGTACGGTAATGTTTTTCGAATTTATGTATGTCGGTTCATTTGTAACATGTTTAACTATGTTAATTTGTATTTTATTAACAGACTACCGATAGTAGAAGGGATCTCAAAGTATGTGTATGTATGTCTTTTTGTGATGATAATGTATTTTGATGTATGAGTACATCCATCCTGATCAAGAGATTACTATAGGATACATAGATACGGGACTGACTAGCCGGGGGGGTGAAACCCCCACCCTTAATAAGTCAAGTTTAGATGCGGTTGAAAGTTATATTCTCATTACTTACTTAAGTATGTCTGTTCCATCGGAACTTAAACCGATTGCAGATAGGAGACGGGGTAATGTTTTCGAATGTTATGTCGCTCGTAACTCAAGTGTCGGTCCTATCATAGCTATAACCGACTGCACATAGGAGTAGGGTAATGTTTTTCGAATTTATGTATGTCGGTTCATTTGTAACATGTTTAACTACGTTAATTTGTATTTTATTAACAGACTACCGACAGTAGAAGGGTTCTCAGAATATGTCTCTTTGCGATTCCTGTAGGTTTAATTGCTAGTGTATTTTGATGTGTGATGTATTATTACATTAGGTTTGATCAAGAGATTTCTGTAGGATACATGGGTACCGAGCTACCTAGCCGTGGGGGTGAGACCCCCTCCCTTAATAACTGTCACTTAGTAGGTAGTTTAGATGCGGTTAAAAGTGATACTCACTAGTTACTCATATAGGTTAGGTACTTATGTATGTCGGTCCGTTTGTCACTTCTAGTAAGGTCTTGGAAAAATAGAAATCAGGATGGCAGCAGATGGATATCAATCGTCGCTGCCTACCACCATGTGAGGCTGGCATGAATATTGTATGTGTGTAAATAGTGTATGTTGGATTCTAAGTTGCTTGAGAGTTTCTCAAAATGAGCGGCTACACAGGCCGGGGGTGAGGCCGGCCGAGTATTTAAAAGGGAGTTAGCCGTAAACTTAGGTTAACTTCATTGATCTTTAAACCACGCGTAGTCCTTTTACATTTTGATAAAAACCGATAGGTAGGTAGGATAGGAACCGTGGTTAGATTTGAATCATGCAATTATTTTAAGTCTCGTTTATAGCTAATATATTACGTATTTACTTTAGGAATACTAGGTAGGTTCGTCTGTCTGTCTGTTTCATGTTTTCTCTGTGTATGCGGAAACTGAAGTCAAAATGTGTTGTTGCTTGTTAGCCATAAATCTGGGTTAAACTCATTTCTGTTACTTTGTTCTGACACTTTCACATTTCCGTAAACGCCGTTATACGTTTAGGAATAGCATTGTTTTAGGAATAGCTTATAGGTGTGTTCATCATATCCATCTGCGGATATAGGCGGCAGGTTGTGTTGTTAGTCATAAACTTGATCATCAACATCGAGAAATTATGTCTAGCAGTTTTACGTTTAGGAATAGCATTGTTTTAGGAATAGCTTATAGGTGTGTTCATCATATCCATCTGCGGAGATAGGCGGCAGGTTGTGTTGTTAGTCATAAACTTAATCATCAACATCGAGAAATTATGTCTAGCAGTTTTACGTTTAGGAATAGCATTGTTTTAGGAATAGCTTATAGGTGTGTTCATCATATCCATCTGCGGATATAGGCGGCAGGTTGTGTTGTTAGTCATAAACTTGATCATCAACATCGAGAAATTATGTCTAGCATTGGTTTAGGAATAGCACTAGGTAGGTAGACTATAAAATCCATTAGGATCTTATTTTAACCCGTGGGTTAACGTTAAGCCCCGGTTATGTTTAGCATTGTTTTAGGAATAGCACTAGGTAGGTAGACTATAAAATCCATTAGGATCTTATTTTAACCCGTGAGTTAACGTTAGCCGCGGCTATGTTTAGCATTGTTTTAGGAATAGCACTAGGTAGGTAGACTATAAAATCCATTAGGATCTTATTTTAACCCGTGGGTTAACGTTAAGCCCCGGTTATGTTTAGCATTGTTTTAGGAATAGCACTAGGTAGGTAGACTATAAAATCCATTAGGATCTTATTTTAACCCGTGGGTTAACGTTAGCCGCGGCTATGTTTAGCATTGTTTTAGGAATAGCACTAGGTAGGTAGACTATAAAATCCATTAGGATCTTATTTTAACCCATGAGTTAACGTTAAGCCGCGGTTATGTCTAGCGTTGTTTAGGAATAGCACTAGGCAGGTAGACTATAAAATCCATTAGGATATTATTTTAACCCGTGGTTTAACGTTAAGCCGCGGTTATGTCTAGCATTGTTTAGGGATAGCACTAGGCAGGTAGACTATAAAATCCATTAGGACTATGTTTTGAACCATGGGTTGACTTTAAGTCACGTTTATGTTTAGCACCGTTTTAGGGGTACTAGGTAGATACGTCCATCGTCGCTGTCTAGGTACCGCTACGGGAAACAAGTTTAAGTTTATGTATGTGGGTAGGTAGATGTTTGAGCGCGTGCGGTTAAGCTATCGTTTTATCCATTACCTTCCATTTTCAGATGTACGTTTAAATTGTTTTGACTCTGATTGTTGGTAGGTTTGGTTAATAATTAGAGATTCCTAGTCGAGGTGCGATTTGCGAGCACGCGTTGACACCGATCGTTCAAGTTATGCAACGTTGGACAACGTTTGTCTGTATTTGAATGGGTGACCGTTAGGATTTAATTCGTTAGAAAAAAAATGATTGGTTGTTTTGTCACTAGGTATTTGGCTGAGAAATGACAAGGATCGTTCCAGTTAAGCTAGGGTTTGAATAAGTAGTTATTTATTTTGGGTTATGTTATTAGCACTTGTTGACACTAATCGTTCCGGTTAAGCAATTGTCGGCGAGGCGCTAGGGTTTTGTTTGTTATTAATTTGTCTGATTGTTTCCTTTTATTTTGTTGTTGTTTCAGTTGAAATATATATACGCATAATGCTTCGGTTTTAAAGTTCGTCTGTACTCTGTGCTACGTTAAGATAAGTTATTTTTGTTTGCAGTCTAGTAGGGTAGGTACGGACTGACCTGGATGTCGAACCCGGGCCTCCGTGACCTTAGTTGTTAACATAATTTTTTTAAAGATACTTATATTATTGCTAAATTATTCGAATTTATGTAGTGTTGGGCGGCCCATCCAGATAGACGGAAGATCTGCGAAGGGCCACTGTCACTTTGAAGTCTTGTTGTGTAGCGTGTCTAGGGGAGGTCTATGTCCAGCAGTGGAGTACTTGTGATGATGTCGATAAAATTAACCTAGCTAAACGTTATGCGCTCGCGCAGTAGGTAGGATTTTCGACAGACCTCGTATTTTTCTTTGTTATAGATAGATGTGTAATTGCACTTGTATTAGGTAGGTAGTTGTGCGTGTATCACCACAGGTGGAGCTAACGTCGCCGTTATCGTTAGTTGTGTGGATATAAACACAGGTGGAGCTAGCGTTGTCGTGTCATTTTTTAGTAACAGCGCCATCTATCGGCCTTGGTAAAAAGTTTTAGGTTTGTTACCAAGTAGCAGACTTTGCAGACGTTGTGGGTTGTTCGATTGTCGATGTTTAATTGAATTGTAGCAGTTGTGTAGTGGAGTAAGGTGTTACTTCGATTGTCGTTAGTGTAGTTCAAATTATTTAAACTTGTATTTGGTTGTATGGTTCTTATGACCTTTACCTATCTCCTGAAGTCGAAAACAATGTTGTCGTTTTTGATCGGTGTTACCAGATTGGCGAATTAGTTACAAATTCAGGTGAATTTTTATAGATAGTATATTTATTAGATTCCTCGAAATTGTTCAGGTTTAATTATACTAATTGTAGTGCGTTCAGACATGCAGTAGACAGTCTGATGCTTGTTTTAGGCGTGTTGGTTTTACAGCAACACGTTGTTTCTTAGGTTTCTGATTGAGTATGGTTAATAGGGAGGTCTTTTAGAGTTCAAATTCGGTGAGTCGTACAGTGGTTCCACATAATCGTTCGATTTCTTAGCTTCGATAATCAAGCTTAGGATAGTATTTATTATCGTGTAGATTTTTTTTTTTTTTCGACGTCGCGTCTGTTGTCAGTATGTACGTTTAGGAAATGATAGACGAGAAGTAGGTATAGTGTGCATAGGGCCGGATGCGAACTAAGCAGTGAATTGTAATTAGTAGTGGAAAGATAATATCTTTCATCGTATTATGTGTAGGTATTGTGATAGGCTGGGAGGTAGCTTATTGTTATGTTAAGTGTTGAATTCTACTTAGAATTATATTAGAAGTATTTTCCTTGAATGGTTGGATAATCAAGCCTCAGATATTATAGATAATATCTTCGGTTAATTCTCCAGGGGGTGGTGTACCGGTCATACCGGAATTACAATAGAAAATACTTCATTTAATTTTCTTTTTAGTTCACAACATTAAAGCTTTCATATTTCCACCTTGTCTACTGAAAAGCTACTGAATTTTCTTCGGTTTTGCATTCTTACATGTACCTAGGTAGGATTTCCCGCCGTTCAGTTTTATAATGGAATGTTCCATATAGGTAAAATTTATTATTTTAGATTATTAGGTAGGAGTTATTTAAATGTTATTCATTTAATTCTGAGATTTTATTAGGGAATAAATCACCCTGTAGTATAAAGCCTACCACATGTAATTTCAATAGGAAGTCAATACAACGAGTTTCGACTTTAGTGTAGTAGGAATAAAGCCTAGTTGCCGATAAGTTAATTAAGCCTAATTAGGAGCGGGTTTTACATAGAGATCACGCCACGACGACACAGGTGTTCATGCGACAGGCAGGCGCCAGTGGTCGATCGTATGATTTTCATTCAATTTTCATAGGATTTTTATGGACTTTGATTTACTATACCCAAGGCCTATAGTAGCGTAGCATTTAATGTTAGTTACGTCTAATTAGGAACTATTTCAGAAAGTCACGCCACTTCGCACAGGTGGCTGGTGCGACAGACCGACGCCGAAAAGGAGGGGACGAGAGGTGAAGAGAGGAGGGGAAGCAGCGCCTGCTTAAATAGACTTGACCGAGCGTGGCGAAGGGGCTTCTTCTTTGGATCGCGGAATCGCTGCCGGACGTACGTGCGATCTTAGCTGAGTTTGGCGCGCAATTCGTTGTGCAGTAGTAGTCTCTCTTAATTTTAAACTTCTTTCTATTGAAGTTTAATTTGTGTATTTTATTTATTTATTATATTCCCCCGTAGGGCCCGTTAGGTCAAACTCTTCCTATTTCCACTACCTTATACCCTTTTTCCTGACCACAATTCCTCCTAAACCAACCAGCCCGATACAGGACAAGACACCTTTATCCTGTGTTAGTATTATAACAATCTTGCTTGAGTCTGAGTGAGAGTGTCGGGTAAACCTAATTCCTATACATTCCCATGTTCCAACCGCTTGGAATCCCAGCGATTTCAAGTGAAGAAAGGTATTTACCATATGTATACTTATTTATTATATTATTTATTCTTTATTATTCATTCATATATTCCCCTACGGCTGAGCGGACGTGAGTAAGGTTTAAATATTTTGTTACTAATCATATTTATTACAGCTATTCTCCGTGTTGGGTAAGTGCTACTATTGTCTAGCTCTGTGTGTACATTTTAATGTTTCATTATTTTTATCACTGTTTTGTGGGTAATTGAGATTCGTACTTAGGGTTCATGCTTATGCGAAATGTGTTGGCATCCCTATGAACGGATAGTTGATTTAATTATTTCACTTCTTTAATTGTACACTTCTTTCTCCTGGTATTTCTCTTGTGTGTGTGTATATTTATTATGTGCCTATTCTATAATATTCCTTGACTGACATTTTACTGTTGATGAGTTTATTCATATATTTTCTTGTATTGTGTTCATTGTTGTATACTTGTGTATTCAAACCGCTTAGGCAATTAAGGCGTAATATTAAGGGTGGCGGTACGCAAGCGAACCTACCCCGAACATAGATTGAATTGTGGCCTAGCACTATATTGGCCTAAAGTTAATAATCATCGGGTTCGAACCCTGATTCATGCTAACGTAACTCTGGGTTGATTGAGACATATTCTCTGATATTATCACGGGTAAGCTATTCTAAACGAATTGACTTGCTGGTGGTTTTATTGGAGCACGCAGTTACACTATACCCGCAGCTATCAAATTTTCCCCACACTGCACACCGAATTGGCTGTGTAGAACATCGCTTGGCCGGTGTTGGTTAAAATCTATGCAGTTGGTGTTGTAAAATTACCTAAGTAAATATTATTTCTCTACATATTGGCGCTCCCTCTCATACACGCTTTCGAAGCATTATCGGTGGAAGTTAGTTTGGACATAGAGTTATTTAACCAGCGGGTCCACAGCCTGCCCGTTTGTAACTCCATGGTATCGTTGCTAACCGATGCTAATAATGTGAACAGGAGATAGTCTAGGGAATGCGGTATTCTGGGACTATCTCTATACTCTACACGCAGCTCGCAAATTTTCCCTACACTATACACCGATAGGGATACACACACAGCAGTGAGAAAAGTGCCAATATGAGCCTTATTAGACCAACTATACTGGGACTCACGACCCCTGGTATTAATGGTCTATGGTGGCATCGCGGAGTTTAATGGGTTACAATACCAGACGTAGTATGGGTTGAGACTGACATTCGGTGATAGCCGGCGAGGTAATACACAGCTTATTCAACCTTCAACCTTCATTCACCAAACTCATTTAGGCCAGGGTTATTTTGGTAATGAGGAAGTGGATTCAGCCCACTAGTACGGCAAGCTGCTGGGCTTTAGTTTAAATCTATTCCCTTCAATAATCCTCCTAACAATCATTCTCCCATCTTTCTGAACTTCCTACCAACTCCTTCTGAAAGCATACAAATGCTTATTAAATGTAACTTATGGTTTATTTATGCACAATCACTTCGGTCTGTCTTATTCTTACCGTTACTAAAATTCATTCTATTCTTATTTTATTCCTACAGGAAATATAAAAGGTATTGAACCTACCTTTTATTTTGTGGAAGGGTATTGAACCTACCCTTTCAGTTGTGGAAAGGTATTGAACCTACCTTTCCAGTTGCAAGGTATTGAACCTACCTTTTCGGTTGTGGAAAGGTATTGAACTTACCTTTCCAGTTACAAGGTATTGAACCTACCTTTTCAGTTGTACAAGGTATTGAACCTACCTTTGTACGCACAATGTGCAAATACTTCTATCAGTAACTGGGCACTCCAGAAACCACTAGAATGAATCTAGTAATATTAAGAAATTCAATGAGAGGGGCTGAAAGATTATTAGTTTTGCGAAATAGCAACTTTTAACATCAGATTCCTCTCCATCATCCTTTCCTGAGGAGACTCGCATTCTGGTTGGAGTCTATCCCCTCTTGGCGTGGTGTTGGAGCCAGGGGGGTGAAAACATTTTTTTTTAGAGGTTAACCTCTTACAGGAAATGTTCTCACGTCTAACAGTAATTTCTTACAGAGATTCAGATGTCCAGAGTAATATTCTTTACTTCCATCCAGAGTTCCAAACCAATAAATTGTATTGTCTTCCAGTACCTACCTAAATCTATTTCTTTATGTAGTTCCCTTTATTTTGTGTAAATATTATCTTGAAGTCGATATTAACCTATTTTTCTGTTGCAGGAAAACTCCGTTACGGTATTAATATTAGTTGTAAGAACCTCTCTCGATTCTAATTATTTATTTTCATTTTCAATATAAAATGTATAAGTTCTTTTGATTTAAAGATTTCATAGGGTTAACTCATAGTCACGGTAGTTCTGTAGGTATACTGTTGCGTTTTAGTATTGTATTCAGGCCTTGGGTATGGTCAATAAGTATGTCAGAAGGTAGGTAGCTAATTAACTTCAATTTCAAATTCGGTTATATGTAAATAATCTAATTTAATTCTCATTTTAATTAATAACCTTTTATACTTCTATATAGGGACGTTATTTCGAACTTAAGTAACTTCTTAATAGTTGTCAGTACGCTCATTTAGATTTAAGATAACTTAGCGTAAGTTTTATTAATCGTGCTAGTAATAAGTCTAGTAGTTTTGTATGTTAGGTTATCGCAATAAATATTATCTTTTCGTTATAAACCTGTTATGCTTTAATTTATATTCATCTACCTGATCTCCGCTGAACCCTTGAAGATTCTGTGTGTTACTACATTAGGAAATAACAACGTAGGGTTAGACGATCACATTTTGGCCTTATTAATTCTAGTAATTTAATATTCTATTATCCTTAATTTTGCTTTAATTATTCATTCCAATTTACTTTATTTCAATTAGCTTAATATTTTACATAGTAGTATAAAGTCAATTGAGTAGGTACACATAGCTTTAATTGTAAGGAAGTTAGTAAGAGCTTTGGTAAGTATCTTTTAAGCTTAATAATTTTGTAGGTTTATCTAGCTTTCACGTAGGGGTTCCAGAGCTGGTGCTTTTCGTAAGTATTTAGGTAGGTCTCTTTTAGCTTTTTTGTAGGTTTTCACCCCTTCAGGGTTGCGTAGGCTTTTCGTAGAGTCTTTTTTTGGGGTGTGTAGAGGGCGTAGCTTTTTAGGGTGGGTTGGGATCGTCACAATATGTTTTAAGAATAATCTCAAATTCACGATCTCCCACGATTCTGCTTCCGCTATCGTCCATCACTGAAAAACTACTAACACCGTATCGCAGTAGGTACAGTCCTTGACATACAACTGTTATACGCTACAAAATTAACTGTTACGATCGTCTTTACACTTATTACCACTAACAAAATGCTCATTTTGGTATGCCCCAGCCTCCCTGACAACAAAAGTACAGTAATAACACGTAGTATTATCTGAGAGTACAGGAGGAGCCAGAAGCAGCCAATTTTTCTCAGCGTTGGTATCTTTTCGTTGCATAATGGTGTAAGTGTAAAAAAAATGTTGACTTGCCTGAAAAATACTTATTCTCAAATATACACAACTAAAGGCATCGCAGGCCAGTCTCAAAACACATGCCCTTGCACTATTTACACGAAGCGTTTCGAGGTACCTTTCACTACCTTGTTTCTCGGTACCTATTTAAGATACACCAGCATGATTATAGCTCCAACCTCACACATCATACTAAATTTCATGATTTTAGGTCCACCAGATCCTGATATAATTGCCAATTTCACCACTCACTCACTGATTGTCAGGTAATTAAAAGTCCAGGGCACGTTCACTTGCGGTGCACAACTTTAGTCAACCTGTGTGGCACGAGATCTGAGGCCGATATTAATAGACAGTTTTGAACAGGAGCTTAGCGTGAGATCGCTCTTACGACTGTTAAAAATGTATGAAATCGACAGTTGCAAGACTGAACTCAAACTCAATTCGCACTCAAAACTCTATGAATATTGGCATCAACCCTATTCATGCTTTAACAGAATGGCTGTTCAATTCGTGATTTACTTGTTGCTAAAACTTTTTGCTTTCCAAAAAGTAAAGTAAGTAAAACAATTTTATTTATCATTAATAAATAGTACGTACAAAGAAATAAATACATTGTTATAAATATAAGTCATACATAAACAATAGATTAAAACTATGAACTAAAATGCAACTATAAAGTGGATATAATGCTAATAAGAGATAACGACTATAATAAATATAACAATATACAAACAAACATTCAGATTTTTTTTTTATTCGTCATAACTAAATCCACAGCACTTAAATAAATTACATTTCATTTTTTTTTTATTTATCTACTAATTATAATTAAACATGTTAAAATTAAAACTATGTACAAAATAATAATAATTTTCAGTTTAAGTCATAACATACTGCCAATGACGGATTTACAATATTAAAAATGAACACAAAAATTAGGGAAGTTAAGTGTGTGTTGGTTTGATATGGAGGGTGGGTGAGGGTGTGTACGTGTATGTTATGTATTTACAGTAGTACTGTTAATGATAAATAGCTATGCTAGCTCAGCATAGTGCTGCGGTATGCCACATTCTATTTTAATGTCTACCAGAAAATTACTCACAGCATCGCTTGCGCCTTTTGGTTTGTTGTGTATTCCGAATTAGTATTGTAGTCCAAGTACAAATCATGCATGAAATACACTTTGGTGTGTGATTTACAGTGTTTCTTGTTTACACAGTATTATTGCGTTTCAAGGTGTATTCCGATTGCGGGACTGATTTATGGTTATTATGGGAAGCGTTTAACTATAGCCTACAGTCTACAGGAATGTAAACTATTTGCAATGGTAGGAAAATAAATAAATACGCAAAATTTGACCGGTTCGTAATACTCTTTTGTCGTGTGGTGCTGGGGTTCCCAACCATACTGTTAAAAACAGTATTATACTTTTTTTCGCTTGTTACATTTATTCGGTAATTATTTTATAATACTAAAAACTTAATCGAATAAGCCCCCTCTGATTGTTCCCGATGCAAAGGTGCCCATAATACCAGCGGCGTTACCGCGCTGTATGGCTATGGACAGCCTTTGCATCAGGAACGATTCAGAGCGAGGCCCGAGACCGAGGTCCCGCATTCGCCGCCCAATGCCACGCACAAACTCCCTGGCCTCCGCTCCCCAAGGACCCGCTGTCTCAACCGCAAAGGGTTGTGCGTGTATATTTTTCGATTGTTAATACTTTTTACTGTTCAATAAAAAAAGTATACAAAATACTGTTTTTATATCCGCTGATATGCGAAGTTGTAAATTTATTTCAATATTAACTTAAATTGTGGAGCATCGTATTTAATTACCTTCAAAAAAAATACCCTTCGTGCGGATCTGGTAGGCACATACTTTTTTCATCGTGCCATATGTGGGGCACAGGTTTATGAAGCTAGTTCGTCGTCCATATATGGGTCACTGGACTGTGAACGTTTTAAGAACGTTTTTGTAGAGATTTTCTCAAGAACACTTGACATATTATCAAAATTCTTTTACTAGCAATACTTTGGAGTACACACTATGTAATTGTACAGAATTTTGAAAATCTTTGAAAATCAGTCAAGTACTTTTTCAGAACATCTCATTTTCATCACTCTTCTGTATATTTTTCTGTGTATTTTATGAATGATTGATACTTTTTATTTTTACGTAAGTACCGTTAGTGATACATATTTATTATTGCTCAACAAGCTACCTATTCATACGCTGAATTCTCTACCCAAAGGTTGTCTAGAAGAGATCGCTTTGAGCGATAAGACCGCCAATTGTAATATTAACGATTATTAGCCTTATTTCTTTTGTGTAATTCTTTTCTTTTTTGCGATAAAGAATATTTATCTTATCTTATCTCTGTCTATTTTTATCTTGCATGATACTTGCGAGATCATTAGTGAATTCTGAACGCCCCTATTCTCACCATCGTCTGCCGCCTTTATAATCGCATCTGAATTCATGTCTTGGCTTCAGGACGTGACTTTTAGCGTATTCCTACCGCCTTATTGCTAAAAGAACAGATGTGCCTAGAACCAGCTGTATACCTAGATCAATTGATTTATACGCAGACATGTGATAGGTTTTATGGGGCCTAGATTTCCTTACGAATTTCATTCTTATTTATTCGGTCTACGCTGAAAGTTTTACAAAGCTTAAATCTATATCATTTCGCAGATCTCAGCGTGAGCTCGCACTTATGACTGTCACAATCTTATGAAAACTGTCAGTTGTAAGACCGAATTCAAACTCCATTAATACTAATCATCATCACGCATGTAGACGATGGACTTCCATCTGCTGCGATCTTGGCCTACTACTCTCGCTTCCTCCACATTCATAAATCTCTTCATGCACGCTCATCGGTACAACTAACAGAAGATCACGTGTAACACTTTGGACCGTTCTTATTATCTGCGTCATAAGAGTTGAATTCGTACTGCAAGTGTTACCATTGCTGTTGTCCGTACGTGCTCCTCGGTCTACCTCTGCCGACCCTTCCATCAACATCGTCATCATCAGCCCGTATCAGTCTACTGCTGGACCTCTCCCAAAGCGCGCCACTCAACCCTACTCTCAGCCCTCTGCATCCAGACTCTGCCAGCCATCTTGCGGATGTCATCCCTCCATCGGGTCGGGGGGCGTCCAACACTACGTTTACCCGTTCGTGGCCTCCATTCGAAAACGCGTCTACCCCATCGTTTATCGGTTCTACGACAGATGTGACCAGCCCACTGCCACTTCAGTGTACTGATTCTATGAGCAATGTCCACCACTTTTGTCTTCTGGCGGATATACTCGTTTCTTATTCTATCTAACAGAGAAATCTGTATCTAGCATAGCTCTTTCCATGAGCGACTTTGAACTTGTTGGCTAGTCTCACCGTCAATGTCGCTCTATGTATTTCTTTCATTCATCCGCTGTTTCTTCTACATGTTCTTCCCACTCTAGTATCTGCATTCTGTCCGCAAGCTCTGACCGCAATGAATAAATAAAGTGCTGATTTAGTCGCCGGTCCGCATAAAGTATTCAACTGCGGTCACAGTTTTTGGCAACGGCGTTGCTACGTGATTCCCCCGTTTGATGCAGTGGCTCGCTGCGGTGTAAATCGTCTGGGCCAGAGGGCGTTTCATTTGGATTCTATCTTACAATAAGGTATTTGACTCAGTTTTTTAATGCATCGATTCGAATACTCCTTTTTTTTTAACCCAGGTAAAACATGCATGCAAATCATGTGTCACCACGCCCGGGGGAGCGTGTTGGTTATGTCGGGCTCACCGCCCTGAAGGGGCAGCATACCGACTAAACGTCCTGGGGTGTTCCACCTCGTGCCATTCTCGCCGAGCGAGCCACGGGAAACTGTGATACAACCGCGACCCGACTGGCGCCCGAGCACTCCCCATTGTGGGCTGTACTAGCCCACAATATATAATCCATTCATCCCTCACCTTCCTCCTCCCCATCTGAGCCTCGAGCCGCTCGGGCGCCGTGCGGTTCGCGCACTGCGTCCGTGGGCCCGGGCCCTTACTTAGGCGGCGGCACCTCGTACACTCCGGTACGCTTGGCACCGCCTCGTACCACCCCATGGCGCGGATTTCTTTCTTGCCAAAATTCGAATACTCCTGCTGAAGAGAACTGTGAAATCAATCAATTCAAATAAGACGAATATTTTGTCAAGCATACCAACCACACTTGGCAATTATGACAAATACGCAAATATGAATAGCCAAGTGAAGTGCCACCATTAGAAATGCCATAGGTATATTGTAGTTTTGTTATTTCCAATCTCTTATATAATTATACAATTTTCATTGTAACTAGATTTCTATTCCATTACCAATATCGATTAGGTTCCAATGTGTGTTCTAATGACAGGTTATTTGTCAGTATGCCCCCTTTATGCATAACAATAGTTGTCCGTTGGCATGGCGATAGCGCGGCTCTGGTCGCCACGCGTAGTGTACCACAAATTGCTCGGTTAGCTGCGCGTACGCAGATATTAATCATTGTGAGCGGGAATATCTCTCAAAGGGCATAATGGTTGCTAAATCCACTACTTATCGGCGGTCGCGCGGCGGTTGCTCTGGTATTAGATTTGTATGTGGTATAGGTGTTAGATGATAGCGATTTCTATAATATTGTCGCGACAGTATGAAAATTGTCGGAAATAGAAATTTCGGGAAAGTTCTTGATTGATCAAGATCAATAATCATAATTATCAATTATTATATACAAACGGATATCACTCACTTATTGTTGAAGTCGGCAATTAGATCGACAGTTTCGACCGATTTCGACGGTCTTTCTCAAGGACGCCCGCGTCGCCGGTGACGTTTCTTCGCGCACTTTTTTCACTTTGAAAAATACCGTTGGTCTAATTGCCGACTTCAACAGTATAAGTGAGTGATATCCGTTTATATATAATAATGTTTACAATTACAGTTGTTGTTTTATGTTATATGTTACTCGCTTGTATCGTATCACTTACACTATCGTCCACATCCTGTTGCGCCCCTTCAGAAAGAACTAGTGACAAATGATGTACAATATTGAAAAAAAACACCATGCTATTGTCGCGAAGCCATAACCGAAAATCGGCATTTGTTCTAATAGTTTAACGGCCACTTTGTTATATTTTTCGCGAGTTCTGGGCGCCATGTTGTTTCTCTTTGAATTTGTCACGTTGATAATTGTCTGTGGTAGCTATGGGATTTTATTCAGTCTTCCTCGCGTTGTTTTGTGTGTAATGTGTTTGGATGTTAATACACAAATACACACGCTTAGATATAAAAGACATTGCCACATTTCAATGGAGCTTTGCCCCACCTACAAAACTACGTGACCATTTAAGCTGTGCCTATCATTCGGTTGGGGACTTATTACAGGTTTCATATTGAATAATCATAATCAGTATCATTTTCTACTACTCTCGCAACTCCTATAGAAGAATAACAAAAACAATGAATAAATCGCTTCGATTTTTTACTATTTTCTGAATTCTTATTTAAACTGTTTCTTTCGAATCGCAACTTGTACAAAACTTTATTTTAAACCAATAATTTTATTAATAAACGGAGATATTTTTACATTTATTCGTTATCTTGTACAACTTGCGGTTGATGGTGGGGTAGAATCTGGCATTGTCATTTCTCCTTTTCGTTATTGAATTGAACATCTCTGAATTGCTCCTTTAATCATTCATTGCTTACTAATTGGGCAAACAAAATAGGTACAATTTGTATTATCTTCGTAAAATGTCACCTTTCTTCTAAGTTTCTAAGATTGATGTTCTGTGCATCTAAGTAATTAGCCACAGACCACTTATCTGCGTAATGAGCTACTAGAGTCTCTTATGTTCATCTTTTTGGGATTACTTACTTATTTGGGTCAGCAGGTCTCAAAAACCAAAATGTGTTAGGCCCTGAGAGTGTATGTTTTCAAACCACTTACCTGAAACTAACCTTTCTTCTTTTCTAAAACTACAATATCATGGACTTCTTCTTTCAGAAGTCCATGCTATTGCAACATATTGTACTACTCTCTCGCCTTGCTAGTAAATCAGTTTTTCTTTTGTGTTTTCAATCGTATTGCTATACTTAACTCGGCGCCACTGTCAGTTAGAACAACTGAAGCATAGACTACTAAATATACTACCTTTTTTCTGTGTTACAATGACAGCCAGTAGCCTTTTGACTACACAATTACCATATTTATTGTCGCGTAGTAAAGTGATTAATTGCGTGCATCTATCTGGCTTGCACTTACAAGAAAGTTTTTCTATGGCTCGATTGTCTATGGTTACTTTGCATAATGACACTGAATATGTCATTGGGGTCGGTAATATTCATATCAATCTCTTCAAAATGATTAATTTAATGGCTTCTTTCGTTATATTTGCACATTATTTTTTGCATTATGCAAATGATATGTTTTGTAGATGAGTTGGTAGATCTTCTAATTATTTCGCTTCGTCTCGATGACTTATTGCGATTTATACCTAATATGGTTTTTTAAAAGTCATGAGCAGTTTTTAATCTTGAAAAAGAATATATATAAGCAAACAATGCACCTAAACTTTCAACTGCCGCCATTGATCTCCTATAAACAACTAGATACACAGTCTGCCTTCTAAAAATGTCCGAGCGCAAAGAAGGTCCAAACGGATAAATCATTTGCTTTATTGGACATTATTTGGACGTTAACAATGGAGCCTTATTTGGACGTTTTTAAAATTGTTTTAGTAAGACCTTTGTGTAACTAGTGGTTTATAGGAGATCAATGACTGCAGGCAAGTGATTTTGAAAAATAATATTGAAATTTTAAAGAACGAATAGGTAGGTACCTAATGTTGATGTAACGGTTTATTTTGTGGGTAAAATTTACATGTCTTTGTATAACTCTTTCTTGTAATAAAACATTACCTATCGATCAATTTCCAACAAGTCTTGCGTTACTTGTACCCCGCTCCATCCTCCTAAGAGCTTCAATTTGTATTACCCCACATCATGTTTTATTTTACCCTAAACATTCCCCTCATGGTACATTGCATAATGATACGTTGCCAAATCATAAATTGCCCACATTTTGGTGCCCAATGTTTTTTGCTTCCTTGTTTATAGGGGTGTTTTGTGAGTCACTCATAAGTTCAGTTGCAGTTTCAATCATGTTAATAATGCCTTAAATTGGCTCTAATTGGTTGCTGCACTCGTAAAGATGATATCAAATTGTGTTAATGTTCCTGCCTACATGTTGCATGACTTTATTTGTGAATGAGTCATTTATCGATCACAATATTGACATTATCTGAAGTAATGGCTTACTGTATAGGTATATTTTTGTTTGTTTTATTGTGGTAGAACTGCTTACATACACCCTTCGAATATCCAAATTTTCAATGCATTACAAATGGTCAACGTACTCGTATGTGTGGGTTTCAAAATTACTCATCGCATACAAATCTTAAAAGTACGGACATTGTGTCTTATTTATTTTATTAATGGACTCGACAGTTCGTCATTTGCCAATGTCATGTTACAGAAAATTCAATATATTCAATAGTCTTCTATCTTCCTCCAGGGCAGTCGCAGTAGCGTCTTCACCCTGGGTAGCCGCGTCTTCATCCAGAGAAGTCGCCGTAGCGTCATCACTCTGGACGAAGCAGCTCGACAGTCACGTTCACTCCCGAGCTTGTAGCGGGAACTCTTGATAAAAGCTTGAAACTTCAGATCTTGCATAAATAATCCAATAACTTCACCGTACTGTCATTCGCGAACATTTTCTGATTAATTTAACGTGATATTAAACACAAAATAGCCCCTGTAGACATTAAAAGGAAAATTATCAAATAATTTCGCAACCGTCGTTTCCCGCCATTTTCAAGAGAACCGACATTGTGTCTTTATCTAATTACTTTCAGAATAGTCTATTTGAAGAAGTAGGTAGTTCTGCCAAAATAATAGTTCTGCCAAAATAATAAGCATAAACACAGGAATAAACTTACTTGTTGAGGGGAAGCCTGTTTTTCAAATTCGGTGTTCTAAAGTTGGCCCACACTTGCGAAACGTCATTTTGGGTTGGTCGAAGTTTGCAGCATGCTGAGTCTAAGGCAGTGCGCAGACCAGAGTCACGACTGTTTTAAGACAGACTTGTCAGACTTGTCGCTGAGCAGTTCTCGTAGGTATTAGACAGCTTTGTCTATGAGACGTCTCGTTTGAAGTGTGCGCGGGTTAAGGGCGACCAACCCTTCAAACTAGCATTCGTAAGCAATACAAGTCAGCAGTAATAAGTAGGACATACGTCACACTGCCTTGTATTGCAGAGTTGCTAATTAGTTTACTTTAATTTTAAGCATAGTGTTACGTGGCGAAACTCAAACTCGCGTTTTTAGAGAATAAGATATTTATTTTGAATGAACTTAGATATAATTACAGAGAAGTATCCAGTAAGGAAGTTAGTAGCATAATGTTAGTGGAGGACGCGCGTCAGTGCTTTTTACTGAGCGGTTTTGGAAGGGAGGCTTCGGTGTCTGGGAATCGGTTATCGGAGGGTGAAGCGTTAAGATTACGGAGCTTTTAGGGATGATGTTAGTCAGGTGCATCTGGGAACTGGCTGTGAGGCGTGTTGCGATTAGGTGAAGATTAACAAACAACAGTCTGCGAGTAATGTTTACCTAAGTATGGAATAGAGTGGGTTTGGCATGTGCAATGGAATGTTAGTTATAGATATCGGGGCCGGCGCAGCGGTCCAAAGTAAGATAAATTATATAACTAGTTAAAATAAAGTATGCTAGCTTAATCTACTTAGTGTTAGTATTAGTCTTAGTATTAGCCTTAGTATTACATAACACCTCCCCCCTTAGAACAAAGATTGCGCTTCGTTGCGTGATTTTTGAGGGGATCTGGGTGTAGCAGACTCTTCGGATTCTTCATCTTCGGTTATGCATGAAGTTCCTCCAAATCGTTGGCCTTGTGTCAGTACTTCTAATGGCACCGCCTGCTGTTGTCGATATCTTGTAGATGAGCTACATCATTATGAATTCCATAATGTACCCGAATAATGATAATTTCGGCGAGTGTTTCTGCGTAAATGATATTTCGTTGGCGTTCGGCTGCTTGGAGTATATGTTCAGCTCCTCCTTGATAGTGTTGATGAGAGTCTAGGCGGACGTTGTTAAATTTGATTGGAATTAATTCTGGAGTTTCTGGTGCATCTTGTTTTTGCGTACAGTCTTCTTATATATCCACAGTTACCAATGGATGGATCAAATTCTGCTGACATCTTGTTTACAGCTGATAGCATGACGAAGCTGGTGAATACCTTGCATCCGTCTTCAATGTTCAGGATGCTTCCTCCTTGTAGCTCATGATGCGTGGTGTTATCTCCACATTGTAAGACGCATTGTGTCTCACGTTGTAGAATGAAAATCCATCTGCTATTCATCAGTGCTTGAAAGGTGTTGAGAATGTAGTGACTTCGCAGGAGTCCGGATGGTTCTTGTTATTAGTAAGCAGACTTGACATTTCGCACGTTGGTCTGGTGTTATAAAATTGTAGATTGGTAGTTCTTCTAGTACGGTCTTCTCGACGTACTGTTGACGCGTGGAATTCGTGGCCAGGTATGTGTGCTCAGGAAGGATCGTGGAATAGCGTGACGAGTTGGGATGTTGGATATAGGTATCGAATAAAGATGATACATATGTTTATCGTTTGTTATCAAAGAATCATTACATATACTAATTAAATAAATACAAAATAAGTAAGATGTTATTTTAGTGGATTCTAAAATTTCATGAATGCTACGTGCAGTGACTGGAGCTACTAAAGATTTATCTACTCTAGCATGGGAAGAGGTCAATAATTCCTTATAATAGTCTCTCGGAGGAGATTATGGAATGTATATTTCACCTGATTTTATAAATAAAATACTCGTAATTACATTATCTAGTACTTGTTTGAGTGACGTAAAAGCTTTGAGAGGTTGAATATAAGTTACTGAAATTTATTCACTTATTTCTAAGCTAGATATTATTTTACTAGTTTTAATTAAATACGACTAATGATTAACTATTAATTCTGATTAGATTCTACGTGTAGGTTAGTGTCATGCAATGGTCTGAGCCGATTTGCATGCACGACGTTATTTTTACCGCGTTTACGAACGACGTAATTTTCATTAAAACCTAATCTGACAATTTCGTAGGGTCCTTCCCATTTGCTATCTAAGTTGTTAGGGTTAGGAACTCGCAACATGACTTTGTCGCCTAAGTTATATTTAGCTACATTTTTTATCGTATTATCGTAGCGTTCTTTGGCCCTTTCTTTCATAGAGGAGACGTTACGTCCGGCTACGGAGCGCGCGATTTTGAGCCTTTCGTTAAGATCATTTAGGTAATCATTAGTAGAATAGTCTCTGGTGTCCTTTAGAGCGTAGAGTGAGCGTGGTTTGTAGCCGAATAAGAGCTCGTGGGGAGTGTAGCCAGTCGACTGATTCACAGATGTGTTATGGCAGATTACCGCAAGTGGTACGATTTGGTCCCAATTGGAATGGTTTCGTTTGTGGTACATGCGAATATGGTCCCTAAGGGTCGCGTGAAATCTTTCTAGAGAGCCGTTTGTTTGTGGATGATAAGCCGTACTTAGGGTATGAGATGAACCTAGCATTTTCATAAGTTGTTTAATTAAGTTGTTTACGAACTCTGTCCCTTGATCAGAATGGAATCGTTTTGGAACTCCGTAGTGTTGGCAAAAGGTTAGTAGTGATTTGGCTACCGATATCGCTTGTTTGTCGGGGATTGGGTATGCCTGAACAAATCTTGTCAAGTCGTCTTGCATCGTCAGTATGTATTTGTTAAAGTCGCCAGTTACGTCCGAGTAGGATACTAGATCGATCGTGACTCGTTCAAATGGTTCGGTAGCTGATGAGGTGATTACCATTGGAGCTTTGAAGGTTTTCCTTTGAATTTTGTTTCGCTGGCAAACCTCGCAGTTATCTACATAGGTCTTGATATCGTTTGTCATACCTTTCCAGAAAAATTCGTCTCTAATTTTTCGAGTAGTCTCTATTATGCCTCGATGCCCTGAAAGGGGCTCGTCATGAAACGTTTTTAAGATATGAGGGATTTCGTCAGGCTTTGGATGGTTTATTTTATTCTCACAGATTACTATCTCACATTCGTAAACTTCAGCAAAGTATGCAGTTATGTAAAATTGTTCGTTGCCTTGCATCTTGCACGTGGGATCGTTTTTGAGATTAGGAACGTATAGAGTTTTTAGAGTGTTTGGTTGTAGGCAAGATAAGAGTGTTTTAAAATAGCTTTCTGAGTCCCATGGGTCGAAGTGGCTAGGCCTCGTGACTCCAAGGTAGAGGTTTTGGTTTTGGTTTGAGATTAGTTTGTCGACTTGATAAAGTTCTTTGGGTTTATCGAGATAAGGTTGAATTTGCGAACATAGATTTAGAGCTTCGACAGAGAATTGATTATTTTCAGAGAGGTTGCCGGAAATAGGAATTAAAATGTCTTTGTGTTTTTTGTCAAATAAATTGTCCGAAGTGAATTTGAGACTAGGTATGTCATATGTAGTGAATGGATTCGATACGTAGTGTTCGTAATTCAATTGTAAGTAGTCTTCGAATTTGTCATCAGTGTTAGCGTTATTAGTGATAGTGTCACTAGTATTATCGTCTTGTGTTGGATCGATAATGTTCGTATTTAATATTGGAGGTCGTGAGAGTGCGTCGGCATTGGTATTATTCTTACCAGCCTTGTACACGATTTCGTAATCGAATTCTTCTAGTTTCAATCGCCAGCGAACTAGGCGACTACCTGGGTCTTTGATTGAGAAGAGCCATGTGAGGGGCTTATGGTCTGTTACTATTTTAAACTTTCGACCGAATAGATAAGGGCGAAAGTGTTTGACTGACCATACTATAGCAAGTAATTCTCGCTCGATAGTGGAGTAGTTTGATTCGGCTTTGTTTAGAGTTCGAGATGCGAAGGCTATAGGCAGGTCTTTTCCTATATCACCTTGCGAAAGGATAGAACCTATGGCGTATAAGGAGCTGTCAGTTGTTAATAGGAATTCTCGGGAGAAGTCAGGGTATTGAAGAATTGGCGGACTAGTGAGTAAACGTTTGCATTCGTTAAAAGCTAATTGTTGAGATTCGCTCCACACAAAAGGTACGTCCTTTTTTAGTAAGCTAGTTAGGGGCTTCGTGATTTTACTGAAGTTAGATATGAAACGGCGATAGTAGCCGGTGAGTCCGAGGAATGCTTTTATGTCTTTGCATGATTTTGGGACGGGAAAATCGTTAACGGCTTTTATTTTATCAGGGTTCGGTTTGACTCCTTCGTTAGAAATAACATGACCGAGATAGGCTACTTCGCGCCTGAGAAATTCGCATTTGTCTGGTTGGACTTTAAGTTCGTATTTGCGGAGTCTTTGGAATACTTCTTGGAGTTTTTGCTCGTGTTCTTGGAGGCTAGAAGCATAAACAACTATGTCATCGAGATAAACAAAGCAACGCTCACCTTGGAGTCCGCATAGTACGGAATCCATGACACGTTGGAAGGTAGCGGGTGCGTTTTTTAATCCGAACGGCATTCTTTTGAATTCGTAATGCCCGTAAGGTGTACTGAACGCTGTTTTTTGAATATCGGTTGAATTCAGCTCGAGTTGGTGGAACCCTGATGCTAAATCTAGGGTTGTGAAATATTGAGAGTGCCCTAGCTTATCTAAGATATCTGTGATATTCGGTAAGGGATAGCTGTCTCCTACAGTGACGTCATTCAATTTACGATAGTCTATTACGAGGCGCCATTTCTGTTTCCCTGAAGCGTCTAACTTTTTGGGCACCACCCAGATGGGGCTACTCCAAGGAGAGGAGCTCGGTTGAATTATGTTTTGATCTAGCATCTTCTTAACCTGGGACTTGACTTCTTGTTCATGAACTTGAGGAAATCGATAAGTTTTTGTATTAATAGGAATGTCGCTAGTAGTTGGAATCGAGTGTTTAGTATGATTGCTGAATGTTAACAAATCTCCTTCAATATAAAATATATCTGAATATTCGGAGATTATTTTATCTAAGGATTCTATTTCCTCATTATTTAAGTGATCTTTTCTAATTACGGAATGAACCCTGTTCTGTCTGTCTAATAAGTTTATCTTATTAGAATTAGAATTAGTAGAAGTCTGATTAGTGTTATTTAAATGTTGTACATTGTAATAATAGGGAGCGACCTCAATGGTCGGGATACTGATTACTTTGTCTATGTTATTGGCATTTACACAAGTAATTACAAAAGTATTATTTTCGACCTCAACTAAAGCGTGAGGTATGACGACGCCTTTGTCTATTATCTGTCTATTGACAATGGCGGTTCCGGATTTTAGTGAATTTGTTTTACAATTTATGACTGTTTCTGTTCGACTGCCAAGGAATTGTTCGTTCGGGTTTGCGTTAGTTTGCACCTGTTCACCTAGGAAGTGTAACTTATATGATTTGTTACGAACTCGCATAGTTTTTGATTGGATGTAGAGATTTACGTTGAATTTAGACATAAAGTCGTTACCTAAAATACCGTCTGCCTGGATGTTCAGGTTAGCTATATGGAATTTGAATTTAGGAAAGTCATCGAGTGAGATATCTGCGGTACCGAAGCTATGAGTTGACGATTGCGTGCTGGATATACCGACAATAGACACAACGGCATCTGTGTTTACAGTAGCTGTGCCGATCTTATCTTTTCGTATGACAGATATACCGGCTCCGGTATCGATAAGCAGTGTGACGGGTTTGCCGTCGACATGGAATGTGCAATGTAAAAGATTCTCGGGCGGAACGTCGTTCAAAGATGAAATAGCATGTGATTCTATGTAAATAGAGTTGGGTTCCGATTTAGATTGAGGTTTAGTGTTTGATTTAGTTTTGGATTTAGTGTTTGATTTAGTTTTAGATTTGGTGTTTGATTTAGTATTCGATTTAGTATTTGATTTAGTGTTTGATTTAGTGTTTGATTTAGTGTTTGATTTAGTGTTTGTTTTTAATTCGGATATGATTTGAGGTGATCTCGAGCGAATTTGGGGCTGATTACCCTGTCCGTGGAGTGAGTCATGCGAATCGAGAGTTGATTTAGTGATTGATTTTGATATGAGATCGGGCGATTTAGAGCGATTTTGGGGCTGGTTACCCTGTCCGTGGAGTGAGTCATGTGAATTATTAGAATCGAGAGTTTGTGTCGAGCTATCGCGAGTAGCTCGCGGAGTTTGTGTTTGTACTGACGTCTTGTACGTGGATGAGGTTACCGCGACCTGTCCTCGATGGACTGCATTCACGTGACGCCTGGGGGATTCTGTACTTACCATTGTAGTTGGAGAGCATCCACATCTAGGTTCTGGACCTCGTCCGAGTTCGGGAGCTCGTAGTGGGCTGAATCGGTTCCCAAGGAGGTGCCCTCCTCCGAGGCCGCGTATGAGTTTAAATGACTCACGTTTGCGTTGGTCTTGTTAGACAATGGGGCGGCGACTGTGGGCGGAGCCTGCTGAGATCGCAGGTTATTATTGTAGGTTCGTTTCCTACAGTCAGCAATAAGATGTCCTACCTTTTTGCAGTAGTTACACGTCTTCGACAGATCATATGACGATGGTGATGGAGCGGCCCTGTTGGAAAGGGCCTGTACCTGTGGCTGATTATGTTGCACAGGCTGTCGCGGAACTGGATTCCTGTTGGTGAAAGAGGATGTGTGTGTGGCCCTAGGTTGATTTAAACCGCTCCGAAGTAAGGCCTGCCTAGCCCTATTCATATTACGTATCTTGTCTTCTTGTGTGGCAAAGTTACCGGCATCACACAAGGTCATGTAATTTTGGGTCCGCAACATACTGCCTATGTCGGACGCCAATCCGTTAATGAATACATTTAAAGCTGTTTCCTCGGTGGTCACTTTTCGACCTTCGAGCGAATTATCTGTAATCTCCGCTGATAGTTTCTCCAATATCTTATTACGACATTGGTCTACGCGCAAATAATATTCAGTAACCGATTCACCCGGCTTTTGAAACATGCATTGTAGTTCCAAAAGTAAATGTCCTAGGGTTTTTGTTTGCGAGTATTTTTTTATAAGAAAGGCTTTCAGCTCTCCCCATGTTGTGTATTGTTTAATATGGACATCGGAAGATCCGGGTCCCGTTATCTTATTTAGAGCGTAAATCAATAATATAGCACTTTGTGGGGGCGTCGCGAGATGAAAAGCTGAGTCGCATGATCTAATGAATCTATAAACTTGATTGGCTTGAGTCGTATTAAATTCGGGAACTAGTTGTAATAGGGTTTTTAAATCCATGATGGAGTGTCCGCTGTCTGGCACAGCCATTACGGAAATTGGATTGAAATTTCAAAAGAAAAATTATATAAATTGTAATAAGTATATAGGTATTATATACACACGATATAGTATAGAATATGTATGATACTAGTATAGACACGAGATAATATGGAGTACGTAAGAATATAGTATATATACACGAGATAGTAAGGAGTAGGAATTAGAACACACAAGTTGAGCCACTTACCACAGTAACAGTATAAGGGTTCGCATGGTCCGGCGAAGCTGGTTAAAAGCCTGCGGCTACCGCGAAGTTTCTTCAGCTCGGCGATTCTTGTCCGATTATGAAGATGGTCGACGCGTTAATGCTTCGTCTTATACACTGGATCAAGCGATTAATCCTACCGACTGCGCCAATTTGTTACGTGGCGAAACTCAAACTCGCGTTTTTAGAGAATAAGATATTTATTTTGAATGAACTTAGATATAATTACAGAGAAGTATCCAGTAAGGAAGTTAGTAGCATAATGTTAGTGGAGGACGCGCGTCAGTGCTTTTTACTGAGCGGTTTTGGAAGGGAGGCTTCGGTGTCTGGGAATCGGTTATCGGAGGGTGAAGCGTTAAGATTACGGAGCTTTTAGGGATGATGTTAGTCAGGTGCATCTGGGAACTGGCTGTGAGGCGTGTTGCGATTAGGTGAAGATTAACAAACAACAGTCTGCGAGTAATGTTTACCTAAGTATGGAATAGAGTGGGTTTGGCATGTGCAATGGAATGTTAGTTATAGATATCGGGGCCGGCGCAGCGGTCCAAAGTAAGATAAATTATATAACTAGTTAAAATAAAGTATGCTAGCTTAATCTACTTAGTGTTAGTATTAGTCTTAGTATTAGCCTTAGTATTACATAACAATAGTAAATTAAGGCATTGTAATCTAGGCTTCGGTATAAGTTGGTTCATTTGTAATTAAAATAAATCATTTTTAAAACGTAAAAACGAGCTTCAGTCATTTAATTCGCGCTTCATAATGTTTGTAACGAATAGTCTGTCTTAAAATAATCGTGACTCTGGTCTGCGCACTGCCTAACGCTAGTCGATATCGATTGAATCCAAAAAATGAGTAGTTATTCTACAGTCACTCATAAAAGGCAGAAGCTCATAAAAGTAATAAAAGGTAGATCCAATCTCAATTTAAAAATCCTGCCCGCCCCCACGCTAGATAACACGTATCGTGTGAATAGGGGGCCATTCCTAAAGCCTGTGGCACTGGCCAATCACTATTAAGTCATTATTGTACACAATCATATATGTTAGTGTACAGGCGAATGCAAAAGGTTGTGGACGACAAAATAATGAATGAATATTTATTTCGAACGGATAGGTATTTAAACCAGCGAGCGTGCATGAAGAGACTTGAATGTCGAGACAGCGAGAGTTGTGTGCCAGGATCGTTACAGATGGAATTCCATCGTCTCTGTCTACCACTACGAGAAACAGACGTTTATGTGGATATTTATTTTATTGAACAATTGAAAATATGGTTTTTCAAAACAGTTTTTATGCGACACTTCACGTTGTTAATAGCCAAATGTATATGCAAATAGGCCAGGCCGTGAAATTAAAAAAAATCTCATTAATATCACCCAAATGCAACGCAATCTCATCCATCGGTAAAATAACTACTTTTTTTTTTAAAGAAAAAAAAAACAGTTTACAATTTAGGTTGATACCTATCCAGAACTAGAATGGGACTGGAAAAATATTTACTATTTAATACCATAATAACTATGGTACTGAAAGAAAATGGGTTTTATTGCTTCAAGACGAAACCAGAGCCATACTCGGCCTCCTGTCAAATATTGTGCGGCTGAAAGCCGAGCTCTAGAGCACGCGTCTGTTATGTTCGGCGTTCGATCAATATAAGTTAGCTAATTGGCTATTTTTTGGGAACTGGTGAACGGATTTAGATTATTTTGTAAAGTTCATTCAAATAACATTTATTTTGTATAATGAATACATTTGTTTGTCTCTCTGTACAATAACCGAACGCAACCCGCATGCTGCGCACGCGCCTGTGACGAACTTCACAATCGGACCCCATATTGTTATTTTTTTTTCTACAATTTAAGCGCAGTGGGCACGCTTCGGTTAATGGGCCCGTTTATTGATTTAGATTTAAATAGAAAACATGTTTAGTAATGCGTCGTTGCACGGTAATAGTTATTCGAAACTGGTACTAAAAACCTGTTCATTTTATATTTTTATTCTTTAGTCATAAATATAATCACTACGTTTTAATGTTAGGTATGCTAACAGCAGATCAAGTGTAACGCTTTGGACTTTGGACCGTTTTATTATCTGCGTAATAAGATTTGAAATCGTACTGCAAGTGCTACCATTGATCTGCTGTCCATACCTATTGTAAAGAAATGTTTTTATTTAATAATCATTGTAATTATTTTATAATAAGGGACCGGATGCAGATGGTAATCGGTCACCGTTGACTATCTCAAACATCAAGATTTGCATTGTCGTGAGGACTAGATGTAAATAAAATCTGAAAGAAAAATCAAACGCAATAAAGCTATAAACCATTTTAGAAACATTTCTGTGGATTTTACAATGTTATTTTAATTTTATGTAGGTAGTTTTCATTATTTATAAAACAAAACTCAGATTTCTCTTTAAAAAAATTATACCCAACGGACGTAGCATATTTTTATTTTAAATGGAACTTGTCTTGTCATACTATTATCAGCAAAGCAATTTACTGATTCGTACTAAAGTCACGGATTTCATAACCGGGTCTTTTTGAATGGGGAATTTATCGGCCCAGTGGGAATAACTCAACGGGATCGTGCCAAAATACTCGGTATTCGAATTTCGGTGCGATTGTAAACAGAATAAAATTAAGGAAAAAAAATAGGCTTATAGGATAAGAAATTTTTATATGCGTAAAACAATATGTGGCTGGTGACATTTTTGTCTTCACATTTCTGTTAATAGAGCTCACTGGTTTGCTATTAGAGCTTGGTTAAAAGTACATTTTTTTCCAATTCCAGAGGTTGTAGAACTTGGTCTTGGTTTCATTAGAACAGCTGTTGATTGAGGTGCTAGTAGCTAAAGGTAAAGAAAGGTGAGAGTAGATGCTAGAATAAGAGGCGTGAATGATTTGATGTGTGTGAAAATCGTGCCTGAATTGAAATGTGGTTGTTTAGTGACAAAATTGTGTGATATTTGTTTTGATGATGAACGGATTTTAGGGTGACTTGATCGATGTGTGAGAGTTATCTAAGGTAAGATACTACTTACACTTGTACTTACACGCTTTTAAAAGTTTGAGAGTGCTCCACACTAAATTGAATCGTAGCTAAGCGCGGCGTTTTGCGCGATATGATTGACAGTGACAGTTGCGCTTAGGTTTAGGATTAGACTTGGCGGTCGCTACAGAATCACACCTATTGTAATACTATAAATAATTGACAATAAAGTAATAGGAATTTAGTATTCTTAAGCTTTTTTGTTTAAATTTGTTTCGAATAACTAAAATTGGTCCTTTAGGATACTTCCTAGCTACATGGAGATTACACAGGAAAAAAATTAAACCGGAAACGAATTGTGCGCCAGTGTCAACATCGCCCTTCTGCGAACCAGAAATTAGCCCGGGTCTAAAAGCATCATATGCTTCTAAAGTAAATAGTTTCGCCCTCAAAGGAAACCCGATCTATTGTAGTATCTTTTTGTTTTTGTGGTAGTGTCAAAAATAATCAGCTTGACACTGACTATGTGGTAATTCATCATCAGTTTATTTTTATGTCCCCACTGCTCGGACATAGATATTCCCTTACATCGAGGGAGCTCGGGCAATGATCCACCACGCGGGCCCAGTGCGGATTGGCGGATTAAACATGCCTTGGATGTGGCCATTAAGAACAAAATATTAGTTTATTCAACAGAAATGTGAATGCTTTGAAACCATATAGTACAGTCAATGATATTTATTATGTAATACCTACAGTCGAAAGAAGATCATTTTCAAATCAAATATTTTTTATGTTTTTATTGTGCATTTTGGACTTTGTACCGTTTTCTTATTGAAAATATACACACCTTCTTGTTGGATTTAAAAAATATATATATATTTCGTCAGTTCGATATTTAAATATTTGCCAAGCTTATCGCAATCGACAAAGCTTCGGAACAACTTATCGATAACGTATTCCGAATGCCGAAATATTTCGAATACAATTTTGTGTATTTTATATTTTAAATCAATAAAGGTGCTCCTTTAAAGGCACCGCGAAAGGAATATTTAAAATAAAATGCTAAAGTGTAAAATGTCATTAAAGATCTGATAGATTAGGTACGTTAAGTTGCGTAGTGTAAATTCGACAGCACAGCAACCCTATGTTTTAGACTGTTCTCATCGTAACGAGACGAAAACCTTAATTAATCTAATATTTGAAATTCTATTCTATTACTAGAAAACTTTATTCAACGATGTTACGAAACTCAATTACTGATTGTCAAAATGTCCTGAATAATATATTCCAGCGAAGTGTCTTGTCGGCGACAAATTCGTCTTGAAAGAATTTCTCTGTTAACTCAAAGTCAGACCTAATTCCACCAAGGGCACCTTGAAATGGTATATTTACTATCAGACTGAAGAAAGCCAATAATGTTAAGTTTTTCATCATGTTCTAATTTATTCACCAAACATGGATAATGCGTAATTCAAATTCTGAGTAAAAATAGGAGCGCATCATCGTAAATCATGTTTCTAACCGAATGTTAGACATGGTTGTCGGAATACTACTACTATTGTCCGATAGATGGAATTGCGTAAGTATGTATAAAGCGATGAAGATTTTCGGTGGGCGTGACGTGGTGGCACAGTTGGTAAGAGCGTGTCACGGAATGACAAGGTCGCAGGTTCAAGTCCTGCCCACGGCAAGAATTTTTTTATCATGTTCTAAGGTTAAGTTTATTTGAACTATTTCATTGTCTAATTAAATAAATATGTAGGTAGAAGGAGAAAATCCTTCTATAAAACCACACTGTGTTGATGTTCTAATTATTAAGGTTTAAAGTTCCGAAAACTTTGCATATTACAACAGAAAACACAACTTGTGATTCTCAGGCGATAACACCGCATACAACAGACTTCGTTTTTTCCCAAAGTCGGTAACACACGCTCCAAAACACACTACAACCTCGCTATCTTACACTTAAGAAACGCCGCGCTCAATGACCCTCAAGAGTCGAGCTCAAAAGCCCGAAATGTGCTCTGATGCCGTAATATCGTAATCAGAATAAATTGAAGAGATATATTGAATCACCGCGGGATGAACACGACCGTTTTGCGTACTACCCTCATCTCTTAAACCAGTTACACGAACGCGTTCGTCTGAACTTGGCCGGGTGAAGGGCGGAGACAATGTCACTTCTATTCGCCTTTGGGCGAGGGAGGTAAACAAACTAATATACGTACTCGGATTTCGTAAATGGAGTCTTGTTCTGGCGCGCAGGTAAATTAAAATGTCTGGAAGTGCCCCGGTTGTGCTTTATTCACTTAGTAAATGGAGTACGAGGGAAACGCGATACGACAACAAACTACGCGACCGCAAACATTATCTGCCAAGGCTCTATTCAGACACACTACAAGACAAAAATGTCACCAGACACGAATTTGCACGTCATCAAGGATGACCTCCTTTTAAAACTTATTTAGTGCATAATTCCCGTCAGCTAAACTGACCCAAAATGGCGGAAGTTTTTGAAGTTACAATTATAGATTTTGTTTACAATTTCTCCGCTATTTTAGCTCAACTTAGTTGCCGGGAGCTATAAATATGTTAAGAAGTGATAAACATAGTGTGGGACGTCCCCAACTATAACATCTTACAAATGAACCATTTCTCATTGTGAAGACGACATCAGGAAACTAAACCAGACATTTCTCTATAATCGAAATAACTCATCACTAAAATAGGTCACCCACATTGTTGTACTGATTGACAAGGATGCAATTTCTACGAGTGGATTTTCCAGCAGTTTAGCCGAAGATGACAAAATCTGAGACGACGACGATGCAACACCTTGGAGACTCTTGTACGGATCGATAGAACTCTTGAATCAGAGTAAATATTTTACTGCAATGAATTAGATTGATCCACTACTTTTTTTTTTTAATAAACTTTTTACACAAGTATGTATAAAGGTGAACTTAATGCCTTGCGGCATTTTCTACCAGTTAACCTTTGGTGATGCGGAGAATGATGAGGCGGGTGTAAAGATTGGTTTTATATGTATAATAAAATAAATATAGGACACATGACCCAAGGGGTACATGACACAAACTGAACAAACAAACAAAAAATTAGAATTTTTAAGATAGTATTTATACCTTATATACTTACATACAAATACTATAGTATGTAGACTACATGCATACATTATATTATTTTTATTTCTTATTTCTTATCTTCTCGCTTCTTATTTTATCAATTCTTTTGAGTATACCTTGCTGTATTAATACGGCGTTAGTCACGTGATACCCAATTCCGAAACGCGCACCTTTACGTTTATTAATAGGAACACCATCTTAAAGTCGTTCTCAAGATTGACTTTTGAGCTGAGACTGACTTGTTAATACGGGCCTTAGCATCCAGTTAACGCTAACCACCTTGCGTAGGTCTTCTCATACATCTTTAGCATTACTTCATTTCATCTTCGAAGGGTTGATATATTCCGTCTCGATGTGAGCATCACTCGAAAGGCTATATATATATATATATCATGTCCATTCGCTCTCGTCGCCAATCCCGTGACATTGACCCCATTCTACACTAACGTTCTGACGCAAACCGAATCCAATTCCCACTGTCCCGCCGCAATGGTCGGCAGCGATATATCATTGACCTTTCGTCGGTTTGTCTTCCTGTCGGTACGACCACGCTTACTTGACTTAATTAAGCAGATTATCTGTGTTTGTTATTGATGTACGGCACAGACCACTTACCCAATAGGCATGAAATCGGTACATATTTGCAAGCCAAAAATTCTGTCAACGATGAGCGCATAGAGACGAAGCGGGGGACAGGTGCCGTATTAAAGAGATGCGATGCGTCCATGTCAATAATATCTCTTACACGTGTCGCGAAGCAATTTTTCGCTCATGTGCAGGCAGATACGGGCGCCCTCCTGTTACAGGTCTATGGGGTAAGTGGTCTGTAATGTACGGTGACGATTATATTTAGCGAAAGTTAGTGCACAAAGTCGGCTACAATAATTTCGACTCGATCAGATCAATTTGTACTTGTCATGTATGGACTTATCATCTGAAATAAATATTTAATTTAATTTCAACTCTAAAGTCGCTGGACTTCTGTATTGGAAACACATCGCATTTCCAATAATAATTCCAAATTACAATGTAGTGTGTATGAAAATTGGTCACAATGTTGTTCGTGCAATCGGGAATACATATTATGGATAATAAGCCTGGAGGCAACGGCCGTTTTACCATCGTCAAAAATAATAAAATTGCCCAGTTCGCTGTGTGAATGATCGTTACTGGCGTGGAATTTCCAATGGGACCATAAAGCGCTTGTTTTGTGGTTATGGACCTTAGGTCTTAAGACGCTAATGTTAACTGATCTTATCGTTTCGTCCGCTTTGTCCTTAATAAAGTGGACCGAGGCTTGGCCCGAACGTAACGATGTCTGTGCAGTGGATTTGTGTAACCTAAGTCTTGAATTTATGTTGATTTCGTCCCAGAACATTTCAACGTTGGTAGCCTCCGTACAGGGTCTGCCTGGGTCAGTACCATCCCCTTACCTATATTATGACGTAGATTTTAGACCTAGAGCATCGTGCTAGGTCAATTAGTTTGAAATCAAATAGGTCCTGGCAACACTTATTATCTGACACTTGTTTCGGAGTCGGTACGGTAGGAGTCGGCTTTAAATTATTCGGTTTTACACGTCTGTTATCACAATTCACATCTCAAACACAACAGCAAGAGCTTGGAACCCCAAGTTGGAAGCGTTTTTACTGACTGTACTTTGAATAAATGTCGGGGACCTATTGGGGATTCGTGTATGGAGATTTGAAAACCAATTTTAATTTGCCGTGAACCTGGTGGGAAAAGGTGAACAATACACATGGACCTCTGGGAACGACCCAGAAAATCACGTCTAAGAAACCAATTCGGTACCTAACTCGGAACAGTCATGCCAAACCAAGTGTCTTATTTGGTAAACAAATATCATCGTCAAATTACCTCTTGTGGATGAATCTGTTTCTCGTTCTAAAAATAAACTAATCCGATCTAAAAATGTGGAAATAATTATGCAATATTCATAACAAGCAAAGCTTAAAATAGTAGTTGTTTTTGTTTACAAAATAAGACACTGTATTAGACCTTAGAGCGTAAGTATTTTAGTTTAACAAGTAACATAACTGAAGGACCTGTTAAAATGTGATTGGCAGAGAGCAACATATATCGTTAATTTCCGATACAAGAAATATGACATTTCTTGTTATAGGTAATTAGGTAAGATGTCGTGTTATTAAAGCTAACATGGTATCGTGACATGGAACGATGGGTGTACATTACAAGCCTTAAATTACTATAGAACTAAATCGAAAATAATCACTAGATAACTCAATATATATTTTGGATTGTAAAAGCCATTTATGCCGTCATTTCTATGTTTAGAACTTTCTAGAAAAATCTTTCTTTCAACGCTAGAGTTCTAAACATAGAAACGTCGCAATGATTTTGTATATTCTTAGAAGACAGTGGAGTTATTTATATGTATTGATATTATTTGATTATTGTATCCAATTCATGTTTTGTATTCCATGGTACCTGTTGATCACTTTCTCAAGGAAGAACGCTGTAAAATCCTTTCAAATTATTTTCAGTGTAATATATTTTATATAATTTAGACAATATACATATATGCGAACAAACAGACATCAAAACAATTGTAGCGATTCCAGATTGCGTAAGCCAGTTTTCGGCATCTCCTCGATCTTACGCGATGTAGCGTATGAAGGACAGAGACAGTTGCTACAGAATTAGATATATTCTTCTCAGCTACATTCTTTTCTTATGTTCCGTCTTCCTACGAAGGTTTCATCGTCATCATCAGCCCGTATCAGTCCAGTGCTGACGTAGGCCTCTTCCAAAGCGCGCCACTCAACCCTACTCTCGGCCCTCTTCATCCAGTCTCTCCCAGCCATCTTGCGACGGTCATCTCTCCATCTGTTAGGGAGTTTACCCGTTTGTGACCTCCATTCGAGAACTCGTCTACCCCATCGGTTATCGGTTCTACGACAGATGTGACCAGCCCACTGCCACTTCAGTTTACTGATTCTATGAGCAATGTCCACTTTTGTCTTCTGGCGGATATACTCGTTTCTTATTCTATCTAACAGAGAAATGCCAAGCATAACTCTTTCCATAGCTCGCTGAGCGACTTTGGACTTGTGGGCCAGTCTCACCGTCAACCGTCACCGAAGGTTTGCGATCATTATATTCTCAATCTGCACTCTCGACAACGCCGCACGGTGCTCTAGCCGTACCATTGGCTTAAGTACCTGAGCCATGATATTCTTCTTCCACCTGGCCTTCTTCTGCCCTGGACCTTTCCTTGAAGAATCAGTCAAGACATTAGCTATTGTTAAATTCCGTGAACTTCAGGCTCTTAGTCCAGTTGTGAGTACACGTTGAAAATGAAGTAAAGCAACATTGGGAATGGTCAGGGCCTGGATCGGTGACCGCTAGTGACAATTTAATCTGAGCCCCTCCGTGCCTCGGAAAGCACGTTAAACAGTTGGTCCTGGTTGCTGTCGCTCGGCAGCAGTCGCTAGGTCACGTCAAGGCGACCTGAATAACTCTGACAAATAGGTTTGGTCACTAAACCACACGAAAAAAAAAGAATTCCGTGTAAATGCAAATTGTGACGCGTTGTGTACTTATAAAATTGAATGGATAAATAAAATTGATATGGAAAGTATTAGGCACTTTCCATCACTTTATTTTGTGTATTCCGTGCGTCATTCGGTGAATACATTGTAGAGATATATTTGGGTAGCCATACTTCACTCGGGATTTTTATGTTAAATAGGTAATTCAAGGCCCAATAGCCCAGTCCGAGGTTATGACACAGGAGTCCCAGGTTCTTAGGTACTCGCATTTGCAACTACTTATGGCTCCAGTAGATAAAATTGGGTCGTTCCCAAAGGTCCACGAATCTATTGTTCTGCTTTTCCCACCAGGTCCACGGCCAATGAAGTGATTGGCGAGAAAATTAGTAATGTGAAGTAAACTTTGCTAATCTATGTGCTAAGATTAGCAATTGACGAGGTCTAAAATTAATAACATACTAAAAGAAAAATACCATTTCAAGATTTTGTCTCTCTGAAATTTTTCGTAGATAAATTCCGAGAAAAAAAAAGTTTTGTGTAAAATTAGGCTTTCCGGAAGTACTGTGGCTCTGACGTAGTAAGCAAAGGGAATCTAACCCATACAGCCAAGTAATACATTGTATTTTTGCTTGTAACACTTTTTCAATGCTCAAACAACCTCAACACTTATCTCTATTTTCGACTGTAAGTACATGCTCAACTTACATACACTCGAGAAACTCCCACACTACTACATTGTCGATGGTATCTACGTTAAATTGAATAATATTTACCTTTCGACTTGACGCAAATTGCAATGCGTCAAACGTAACACGGATATACTTATTTCCTCGAAATAAAAATGGCAACATTATTTCCGGTCGAGATATTTTTAACGCCATAGGTATGCGAGGGGTAAGCGGAATATTCTGCAGACAGGGGCATATTCTCAGTCGCCAGAATTCCATGCCATAAAGAATTTTGTATTTAAAAGAAGGGCCAAGTATGATTCGGGCTCGCGCACCGAGGGTTCCAATTCCGTGCAACTTAACACCGTAACATTGCTCTAACAAAAAAATAAACTACATTATCTTTGCCGTTCGATTACTCCTACTAACATACTCGCCATCTGCTAATATAAGTTTGTACCTATACACCAATTTTTTTGGTGATGTAGCTACTTCAGCATTTTTTTCCTTACTTGTGTTATTATAAGACATTGTTTTTTTGCCACCAACGGGTAGTACCTAACCTTACCTACCCTATAGGTTTTAATTCCCTTGCGGTTTCATACAAATATGCAGAATAATGCGACATAAACTGTCTAATCATTTGATGGCATTAGCTTAGAAGTTTGATTTTTTCATAGCTACAAGAGATTGTAGACCTAAGTTGGTATTATAATTTAACTTTTTTTATATAGTTTATTTACGAATTTTTAACAAAATTGCAATATTACATTTGTCGCCAAACTGCAATGCAGTTTGTTGGCGTAGCTCTCTTACTTCTTAGTTTTACACTGGTAGCACACTCGACAGCACATAAATGGCAATTGGCAACACTCGCAGTACGATTTCTATCTAATGAGACCTTCTTGATACCTCCCTCCACCTCCACGCGTTTCTGAGAAAGTTATTTTTTCCTTTTGACGTACGGAACCCTAAAAACCACAGGTATAATTTGGCCTGTCTTGCACTCGACATGACATCGAAATTAGTTTCAGTTAATTTTCAGCACTTAAAAAAAAAAGTATCGTTAGTGTTTCCCTTGCTAATTCTAGCCGAGCGGTCTTGCCAAAAAGTTTTTGTCTAGCTTTCCAAGAATAAGGGGTCGTTACACTCTCCTTGGTCTCGTCCTCTGGAATTAGATTTTTCAACTTACGCATGTCTGCGTTGTGCGTGCGTCCCTTTAACCTTTGGGGAGGCTTTTTGAAAATGGCGGGAAACGACGGTTGCGAAATTATTTAATAATATTCAGTTTAATGTCTACAGTGGGTGTTTTGTGTTTAATATCACGTTAAATTAATCAGAAAATGTTCGCGAATGACAGTATGGTGAAGTTATTGGAGAATTGAAGCAGGATCTGAAGTTTGGCGCCATGGTCAAGATTCCCACTACGAGCTCGGGAGTGAACGTGACTGTCGAGCTGCTTCGTCCACAGTGATTGACGCTACGGCGTCTCCTGTGGATGAAGACAAGAAGACGCGGCTACCCAGGGTGATGACGCTACGGCGACTCCCCTGGAGGAAGATGGAAGACTATTATACATTGAATTTTCTGTAACATGACATTGGCAAATGACGAACTGTCGAGTCCATTAATAAAATAAATAAATAAATAAATAAATAACCTTTGGGGAGTTCCACGAATGGCATTACAGTTTGCGTGAATTTTTTGGTTATGCTGTTTTAGACTCAAGGCGTTTCACAGTACGGTGTAATTTATTTTACATGGAAATTGTTGTTTTAGGGCTTGTAACGTTAATTTACATTATTATATGATAATTAACAGAGGTCTTTCATTAAAATGGAAAATTGTATTTTTATTTGCAGTAATAATAAATCACAGTAGACTAATTGCTAGGGAGACTGCGGCGTAAGAGTAGCAGGTTCGATCCCCGCCTCTGGACGACATCTGTGGTAGCCGCTCCTAGCACAAGCTTTTAGCTTTGTTGTGGTGATTGAGGAGTAAATCAGTAATGTGAAAATATCGCAGAAATGGCAGAATATTGTATGGAACTACTGTAAAACTTTAGGGCCCGTATTGTACACCCGTATTCATGCAAATAAAATGTATTGATTGATTGATCGCTAATTTTATTAAAAAATGGCTTTGACATTTATTTATTTATTTGCTCAGGAATATTTAAATAAATACAGACGAAAACCGAGAAAATAATACGAGGGGGGTTCAATAAGTAAACTAAACATACTTTAGAAAAGTCAAAGTCAAAATGTTTTATTGCGATCATGTGGTTAATTCTAGGTGTTACATAAAAGGCCAGTACTCAACATGAACCCTGTCAGGGCAATGCAACATAATTTAAACTTATATACTAAACAAAAACTATTCTAAAGTCAGCATGCAAATCCTAGTACCTATTTCTGTCACAAAATATAATTGTAAAGTATAATATTAAAACTGTAAATAAGCACTTTATTAAATTTAAAATTTGTATAAATTAATTGTACTTAATAAAAATAGTACTTTAGCACTTGTATGTTTAGTTTTATATAACGCTATAATCCCTAGCGGGCTAGCCAGATATTCTAGCAGGATCTTTTGCGATCATTATAAGATCTACTTACGTGTGTAGTTTTATCTTAATTGCTGTTCTAAGTTCAATGGCACGGCAAATAATCACAATGATAACCAAAATCTAAAAAAATGCAATGACGTCAAACGTTATCTGACACTGACCTTAGCGATATTTACGTTGTCCAGTCGCGTACCACAATCATGTGCTAATACTAAAACAGGAAAATTTGACATTTATTTTAATCGAAATGATTAATTAGCAGTTAGTAATAAGCACAGACCACTTACCCCATAGCCCTGTAACAGCAGGGCACCCGTGCCATGAACGCAAAATTGCTTCGCGACACGTGTAACCTAGATATATTATCAACATGGACGCATCTCTTTAATACGGCACCACTGTCCCCCGCTTCGTCTCTATGCGCTCATCGTTGACAGAATTTTTCGCTTGCAAATTTGTAGCTCATTGGTACGGACAACAGCAGATCAATGGTAACACTTGCGGTACGAATTCAACTCTTATGACGCAGATAATAAGAACGGTCCAAAGTCCAACGTGTTACACTTGATTTACGGTTAGCTGTACATGGCTGAGCTAGGGTTCGAAGTCGGGCTTCCGTAACGGACATCCAATGTCCTAAGAGTCCTAACCACATCACCCCCGAGCTCCAAATGCAATGTAAAACTATAAAATATCAGTAACGATTACTTTTTACAAACACCCTAAAATCGTACATAACCATGATCCTACCGCATTCGACAAAAAGCTGCGGCCGCAAGCCGCCTGCATTGCAGCAAAGTGGGCGGCCTGACTGCGCTGCAAATTGTTGTTTATGGTCCTGCGACCAGGACCGCCGTTAGAAGGGCGCCAACACAATTACTATAGAGGCCCCACCTACCTCCACAATGTCATTGGAGTAAGAATAATGGATAATTCTGGCAACAAAACCACCTGCATTGCAGCAGAGACTTTCACTTTTTGCTTACGGTCGTTCCTGTGATCAGGTCATCAGGACCGATGCTAGGGAGATTACCACAGGCGCTACGGTCCTACAAAAATGAACAACGTAATAATCCAGTGGGCGGCTTTACTGCGTAGCAAATTAATACTTATGGCACCAGCTTTAGAACAGATTAAAGTTATTGCTAAGAGCACTACAGTCTTATACAATAATAAGAAAATTTATCAATCCCAAACTACACATAATTCATAATTCATTTATTCATTGCTATATGTGGTAACACATTGCTGCATTAGGCTGCCTTTCCACCAGAGATGTGCTATGCTATGCTGCTTGGATGAGTTTGATATCCACCAATTATATTTATTGGTCCACATAGCATAGCGCTGGCTGAATGAATATGATTGGTGGATATCAAACGCATCCATAGCAAGTAGCATAGCACATCTCTGGTGGAAAGGCAGCCTAATGCAGCAATGTGTGGTTTGGGGGTTCGCTTGCCTTGTGCTTCCGTTACAAGTTGTTGTTCCTACAACCAAGGTCGGTACTACAGCATTAGGGGCGCCAAATATGGCTTAGATCTAGAAGACTGACACCGGCCCTGCCAATTCCACGGCCGCCATTACAGAAATTATATCACTTATTTGACGAAAAATAACTCTGGAAGGTTCCGTGAAAACGCGATGCGTTTTTGTTTCGCGTGTGTATTACGGGGTATTCGGTAAACGGCGGGTTGTTCTCGAAATTGAAACACGCGGGTTGCAAATGGTTGCAAGTTTGTTGCCTTGGAAGGTTGCAGGTCGTTGACCTAAAATTACGCCCTTAAAATCATCATCACTAGTGAAATATTTTTTACAATCTGTGAAGTATGTAGTTCTTGAGAAAATATGAAATGTAATGGGACCGTCTGTCTGTATGTTTTTCTCAGCTTTCGAACGTAGAGTAGATACTTACTTCAATATTTAGCAGCTGTCTATTGTTTCTTGAAAAATAGCAATCATGATTAGGTCCGACATAAAATAAACTTATTTTATTCATCCTTACGTATTTAGAAAAAAATACGACATATAACAATTTAACTAGTAGGTATTCACACGTGCATACCCTCGTGGCGGACCCGTGACACCACCCAATAGCACCACCGGTAGTGTCGAGGGTATTTTTCAATCCCCATGACACAACCGATGGTGCCATGGGGATTATTTTTATAACATGATACCACCAAGTAATAGAGCTTATATCTACGAAAACTTACGTAATATTCAAATTGCCTAATTAAATCGAAATTATTGTTTATGTTTAGCAATTACCATAAACACGGCGCACTCTCTAATTAGTATGTAAATGTACTTACGTTGGATTTGGAAAATTCTTGACATCCATTATCTCGTCTAATTGTGTTGGTAAAGCGTGGTACGCATGACGGGGAATCATATCTTCCGAAACTCACACAGTGTAAACGTAGGTTTACATGGTTGTGTTTGAAATATAACTAACTAAGCAAGTATAGGTTCAAAAACACTGGTTTGTACGTACATACGTACTGGTGTAACCGGGAGTCACTGGTAGCCGCAGCACAGGGGAAACCTATCGGAATATCATCTGCACAGTATTCAGCCTTTCTTGTGTAATAAAAATTTAAGCCCAAATAAGTTTGTTACTGAGCTGTACTTAGGTTTCCAAATAAATTTTGTAATTTTTGTAATTAATAAAAAAACAGCTTGAAAAATACTTTTTGTGTAAATGATAAATATGTTGCAAATTAGTGAGTTATGTTGCAAGTTTGTGTAAATTAATTATTGAAAACAAGTTCAATAATAAGTAGTTTTCGATAGTTTAATAATGTGCTAAATCAAGTCAAAATTAGTTTGCCATGCACATTGCATTTAGTTCAGAATTCCCGAAACCCGTTCCCTTCAATTTTGTGCCAATTAAAAGCAATTAAGAATAATAATTATGGATCGATGCACAAAATGATTAATTGTATGGATTTGGTAAAAATTTTAAAACACTGTCATGATATGTCAGCTATTATGAGAAGCTTTAGAGCTGTTAGAGCTTTTGGCCACGACATCGGTTTCCCTTTTGAAAGTTCTCAGACACAATTTGAGCGCAAGCTTAGGTGATCTCACTCTCATAATGTCACAATTTTATGTTTCACAGCAGGCTCAGCCCTTAGAATAAAAGTCATTTCGAGCTAGTAAAGCAATATAAACAGCGCTAGTCAAACTAACCATATAAACCGACCCTAGGTAAAACTTACAACGCTGCGTAACGTATGTTTACAGTGCACTCGAGCTGTGATTTCGTCATTATTTAACCACTATCAGTTGAACTGTCATCTCGTCTTTATCACCGACTTGCAGGAGATCTTCTTAAACTGGGCTCGAGAGGAAACTCCTCAACCATCCGTCACAGCCAGCGTGTGTGAACCCCGATAGGTTATCTTCTGTACACTGAGCAACAGATATCTCTTATTTCCTTTCTAAAAATACCACTTAGTATAATAACTTTATTAACGTTACGATGTAGTATGAAGTTTAATAAATTCCTCTCAAAATAAGCTACATAATTAACTATATTTATAAGTCACTCAATTGACTTGTTTTAAAAGCCAATTGAGCATGCGTTGAGGGTACATCCTAAATTAGTTTTTTGGTATACAACACTATACCGCAGCCCAAATCGACTGCCTTATTTTGTAAACAAAAACTACTGACATTTTAAGCTTTTCTGTGATTATTGCATAGTTATTTTCACATTATTAGATCGGATCACTTTATTTTCACAATGATAGACAGGTTCAAACAATCAGTTCCTTCAGTGTTTACATCACAACAGGTAATTAGACGATCATATTTGTTTACAAAATAAGACACTTGATTTGGGCTGCGGTATAGATACATTGATGGAATTAGTAAAACTTCACATCAAGTTTTTACTATTTGATTTTCAAATATCTTTAACTATATTATATGGATCGCAGCAGATGGAAGTCCATCGTCTCTGCCTACCCTTACGGGTATCAATCTTGATGACTTTATGAATGAATGCAACTAGGTATAATATATTCATCTGTCTTAGCCGAGCCGCTTCGGCACATGTTTAATTTAATATTAGCTACGGCTACATACCCGGATGTATGGAAAACAACGCGTGTGATCCCAGTTCCAAAAAGTGGGTCGAGCTCCGACGTTTCGAACTACAGACCAGTGGCAGTACTCTCAACATTTGCAAAGGTGTTTGAATCAATAATGTACACATCAGTATTATCACAGGTGCAGGTTAGGCTATCTGACTCACAGCATGGGTTTCGTCCGGGTCGAGGAACGCATACTAATCTAATGTGTTTTATGCAGCAGGCAGCTGTGGCCCTGGATGAGCGTGTGGGTGGTCAGTTGGACGTAGCGTATTTTGACTTTGCAAAGGCTTTCGATTTGGTGAATCATGACATACTGTTATCAAAGTTAGACGCAGTCGGATTCACACCGACTCTATTAAAATTCTTTTCTAGCTACCTGGATAATAGGAAACAGTATGTAGAGTATGCAGGTCATTCATCGCAACTATACACAACACCATCGGGAGTGAGCCAGGGTAGTAATTTGGGCCCATTAGAGTTCATCTTGATGATTAACGATTTGCCAGACGTCGTGCATAGTGCCAACTGTCTACTTTTTGCAGACGATCTAAAACTTTGTCTAGCCATTAGGGATAGAGCGGATTCCATACGACTACAACAAGATATAGATAGAGTTGTTCAGTGGAGTAAGGAAAACAAACTATATTTTAATGTGGCGAAATGTAAACTGATGTCGTATTCGCGGGCGAAGTCTCCACATGAGTATAATTATAAAATTGACGAGAGGAGCGTATCTAGAGTGCGGTCAGTAAGGGATTTAGGCATTGAAATGACGGATGACTTTACTTTCCGGGAACATATAAAGAAAATATGCAAAAAAGCATTCAGGACATTTGGTTTTGTATTAAGACAATCCAAAGATTTCTACAGTGTTGCAACAATTTCAACGTTATACAATGCCTTGGTTAGAAGTCGTCTGGAGTACGGCTCCATTATATGGAACCCCCACGAAGCCAAGTACAGTTCCATGATTGAAAAAATTCAGAATAAATTTTTAAGATATTTGTATTTCAAACAATATGGAGTGTATCCGTTTTACCCGTTAAAGTACCCAACTTTATTTGTTATGGGAATGGTTGGTTATGATAGACTAGAGGTACGTAGAAGATTAGCTCTCGCGACTTACGTCTTTAAGGTGTTTAGAGGGAAGTTAACCAACCCTGAGATACTGCAGAGCATAGAGGTGTCGGTGCCGAGCTCGCGGCTGCGGCGAGGACCTAGGGCCGAGGTGTTTGCCTTGCCTGCGTTCAGGACAAACATATTGAAGCACGCTCCGGTAAGCACAGCACTTCGCATTCTGAATGGGATTTCGGGGGACATTGATATATTTAGCTGTTCATTGACTGAATTCACAAATGCCACGCGCACCTACTTGTGTAATAATATTGGTTAAATTGATAGTATTAATAATTTGTTGAATTGAATTTTTTAGGGACATTTTTGACATTGATTATACACAGTAACATTTGATATTTGACATTTTGATATTTGACATTTTGATAATTGATATTTGACATTTTGGTTTATATAATTTAATGGCGAATGAATGAATTGTAATTAATTAATTAAGTTACCATCGTCGACTTGGGTGAAAACCTGTAAAGGCGTTGGGATTGTAATTTTAATGAAATAAATAAATAAATAAATAAATAAATATTATGCTCCCACTTCACTTGGCTATTCGTATTCGCTATTGGATGTTTGTAGTATTTGTCCAAATATTTGACATACAAATATGCAAATACAGACAAATACGACTGTCCATACATGTACAATACTGCCTATTTGACCGACAAGCGCGCGGATACGCGTATTTGGTATTTGCTGTGTTGTGTATCAAATAGGCAAATAAGACGAATATTTGGTCACACATACCAACCACACATGGCAATTATGACAAATATACAAATATGAATAGCCAAGTGAAGTGGGAGCATTACGCATCATTTCATTTACTCGTCGTATATTTTCTATGACTTGTCTCAGTTGTCACTCACATGCGTTTAGCGCTGACTGTACCAGTCGGTTGCTAAGCGACATTTTTTAAATTAGGAACGCAACTGATATCGAATTTAGATAGTGTTTAATTTTTAGTGATCGTTGGATTGAAAAAGAAAGACGGTTTGGAATTTTAATTGGTAATCTGTTGGGGATTTATGCTTTTCATACTTTTATCTAATCAGTTTTTCCCACGCCTCAGTGTACTTCTAGATTATGTTACAGTATAATAGTTTGCAAGCATCGTAAAACAAAAATGCATTGTATTCAACAGTGAAAACAGAATTGAAATCTGTTGAAAAATAAAATACAGCACCTGTACCACACCCCAATTCAAGTCTTATTTTGTAAACAAATATGAACGTCTAATTACCTGTTGTGATGTAACACTGAAGGAACTAATTGATCGAACCTGTTCATCATTGTGAAAATAAAGTGATCCGATCTAATAATGTGAAAGTAACATGCAATAATCACAGAACAGCTTAAAATGTTACTAGGGTATGGTAGTTTTTAAAATAAGACGCTTGATTTGAGCTTCGGTATACATAAACTCGCGCTCCTGTTTCCTGTAGGGGTAGGCATAGACGATGGATTTCCATCTGCTGCAATCCTAGCACTCAACTCTCTTCATGCAGCTCTACGGTTTGTAGAAGACCGCACATGGCGCCAATTTAGCCGACGGTCTACCTCTTCTGGTGTAGACCCTTCCACGAATATTCGAACAATGTATTCTTTCGTGATTCTTCTTTCATTCGTTCTAAATTCCCAAACCGTCGTAACATTATTCTTTCTAAATATTCTGTTTACTAGGCATTTCGAAATCAAAATCTTTATAGGCTATTGACGTCACAGATAATATAACTAATTATTTTGCTAAAGATGGATGAAGCACACAGACCACTACCCAATAGACATGAAATCGGTACAAAATACATTGCCAGATTTCAATGGAGCTTTGCCCCACCTACAAAACTACGTGACCATTTAAGCTGTACCTATCATTTTGTTGGGGACTTATTACAGGTTTCATATTGCATAATCATAATCAGTATCATTTTCTACTACTCTCGCAACTCATATAGATGAATAACAAAAACAATGAATAATTCGCTTCGATTTCTTACTATTTTCTGAATTCTTAATTAAGCTGTTTTTTTCGAATCGCAACTTGTACACAACTTTAATTTAAACCAATAATTTTTATAAAAAACGGAGATACTCTTACATTTTTATCTTGTACAACTTGCGGTTGATGGTGGGGCAGAATCTGGCATTGTCATTTGCAAGCGAAAAATTCTGTCAACGATGAGCGCATAGAGACGACTCTTTAAAACGGCAGGTAGGGGTGCCGGCCGTATTAAAGAGATGTGTGTATGTCGATAATATGTCTAGGTTACATGTGTCGCGGAGCAATTTTGTGCTCATGTGCGGGCACGGGCGCCTGTTACAGCCCCCTTGTCATGAAGTCTTATAGCAGGATTACTTCAATAATACTTTGTTATTTCGTACCATGACGACCTTAATTCGCTTACTTTAAGGTCGTCATGGTACAATAACAAAGTATTATTGAAGTAATCCTGCAATAAGACTTCATGGTAAGGGGGCTGGTCTATGGGGTAAGTGGTCTGTGATGAAGCATGACTAAACAATGAAACCAAATGAATGAAATAACCTACCTTTAGTCAAACACCTACAAAATTGTAATCTACGAAGTACTATGTAGTTTTATTACAATTCATTCATTCTGTACTAAAATTAAGACAGAATAAAGTTGAATTGCTAGCAATAAGCAACATTGCCTCTTTAATGGACTATTATTATACATTTTATTGTTCTCTTGACGCCTCCGTGTCCGCAATTTGCTTATGTGCCGTGAAATTGGAATCATGTATTCTGCAACAATACCTATACTTAGAACTGACTGATGAAGTCGTCAATGACGTCACGCAGACCAGAATCTATCCTTGTAGAGATGCATACATACGTATGAAGTGAAAATGTGTGAAAGGATATAGAATGAAGTGATCAGAGAGGTGTGGTTTGAAAGACAACATATATGTACATATAAATTGGATTGACGGGTATAACAGCGGTAGAATAAAGGAAGAATAACGATAGAACTATATAATATGTAGATCGGCCAAATTGATGGATTACGCATTACAGCCCACAATGGGGGGTGCTCGGGGCGCCAGTAGGGTCGCAGATGTATCGCAGTTCCCGTGGCTCGGCAAGAATGACACGAGGTGGAAAACCCCAGGATGTTTAGTCGGTATTCCGCCCCTTCAGGGCGGTGAGCCCGACATAACCAACACGCTCCCCCGGGCGTGGTGGTACATTGGCATGGTTTACCTGGGTAAAAAAAAGGTCGGCCAAATTGGCGAAAAAGCGCCATGTGAGTATTACAAACCGATGAGCGTGCATGAAGATATTGATGAATGTGGACGAAGCGAAAGCAATGTACCAGGATTGCAGTAGGTGGAAGTCTGTCTACGGCTATGGGAGACAGATCTTCTCCTCCTTGCGTCGTATTCCTCATTGCTGAGGGTCAGACCCCTCTGGATCATCTTTTCTCTGACGATGGTGCGCCATCTGTTCCTATCTTCGGCGACGTGAAGAGCATCGTAAAAGCCGGTATCGAGATAAACCATTAAAACAATAAAACATTTTGACTTTGACTTTGACTTTGAGATCGGTACGGATCTGATCGGACCAACGTATCGGGCTTCGTCCGCGAGGTCTCCTTCCGTCTACCTTGCCTGTCACCATTAATATTTCCAGGTTGTCGATTTAAAATGTTTACTTTTTGTCATAGTAAGGAACGGCGATTTTTTCCCTTCATGGTTTTTGTACAAATTAAAAGCGCTGCTATAAAATTACCTTTTTATTTTAGTATTTTAAAGTATAGAGAGGCTCCTTCAGGCCCGGGCCCATTAGCAGAGGTAGCTCCGACAGTGATATACCAATGCGGTAGATCTATGCACTTTATTTCATGATATAATATCAAGGTAGACACCTTGCCTGTCACCATTAATATTTCCAGGTTGTCGATGGATGGGAGACAGATCTATAGATATTGATTTGATTACTTTTGGCTGTTTCTTGACTTGTTGGTTCAACAACGGCGCGGTATCGTCGTATGACATCAAATTATCTTCTAGATTGGTAGATAATTATGCTTTAAACAAACAAATTCATATACAAGGGGTGAATAACCTCAATGCCTATTTGCGATCAATGTACTAATTTTATAACCTGCATATTAAATTAATTCCTACAATCGGTCATAGCGTAGTGCAAGCGATAAGAGCGGCGTTAAATTCCGCTACATAACGTATCGTTAACTGTTCCTATTATTGTTACAGATCCATCGGGTTCAGTAGCCGATAAACCTGCTTCGATAACACGTGAGTACAGTTACTAGCTGTGATAAGTTTGGCGGTGATTTATTTTTATCATGCGGTTTGCTGTTGCTAGCCTGCTTTGGCTAGGGTAAAAGATTACCCATGTTAGTACGTGGATATTTTGAGGACATTAGAATTCTTTTACTTCTATTTCTTCAAGATTAACAGTCAATTCATATCACCTATTGATGCTCATGAAGTCTCTTTGAAAACACACTCGAATAAAGAGTATTTTGTTATGACCGGACGAGCTTATTCTTGGAAAGGCGTGTATCTGTAAACTCGACAAATGTTGACGTGTAACAATATGCTCAATGTATGAGATACATGATTCTGAGCTTACTCCTATCATAAGGACAACCCTGTCCCAAATATCTCAGGTGGACAGACATAAATCATACCATGTCATGTCGCGCCGAACAGAGACGCCGCTATACCAACACAATAGCACTGTCCCTGTCACGCTCGGTATGACATGATATGATTTGATCGTTTTGAGAACCGTCATAGCGCCACTGACCTCTTTCATCTGTTGTTCCGGTCCCATTGTCCTAAATACAATAAGGTCCTTCATTATGATATGCAAGTAGTAAAAGATCTAATGGTGTGTCAGTTGCAAATGTGCTAAGCACGCAAGTGAAACCGAAGTGTTATTGGTGGAAACAATCAATTCAATTTGAACGGCTCTTTGTGATTGGCACGACTGGCCCATAAACGCCAGTATTGTTGCTATGGGACTTCGTACATGTAGTACCTTAGTAAACTGGCGCTAGATGTAGCGCTAAATACCATCACTACGAACACAAAACATAAAGTTTGTTTATGTTTGTATGAGGACTGGAATTGTCCTATGAATTCTTTCTCCCAGACGACGGTAGACAATGGCGAAAAATATTGGTCTACTTTTTATTCCCTGGAAATATGTGTTCCGAGTTTCGGAGAATGGCTGTCATAATGAAACGAAGCATTGATATGATTTTTAGCCTTCTAAAATGGAAATGATGATGAGTATAATCAAAGCGTATCGACCTTTCTATGCTATATTTTGCAGTTTAGAATCAGAACTAAGTTATTTATTACTCACAATGATATAATTAGACATATTCGATGTAATGGTTTTGTTTAACTTCACGTTCACGCGTAGACCACTATAGCGCTAATTTTAGCGCCAAAGGTGCAAACTGTAAGCCGAAATTGGCGCTACACGCACCACCCCTAAATAAATCATCTCGCGCGCAACACTACACCAAATTTCTTAATTATCAGTGGTCTGTCGCTTTTTTTGCCGCCAATATTTCCGAATATATCGATAGGCATCGAGTCGCCGTTACAAGTTTACTCTCATTTACTCTAATTGCCTTTTTTGTGTAAATAATTAGAATGAAACTTTCACCAATAAGTACTTTAAAATGTTTACTTTTTGTCATAGTAAGGAACGGCGATTTTTTTCCTTCATGGTTTTTGTAGAAATTAAAAGCGCTAAAACTACCTTTTTATTTTAGTATTTTAAAGTATAGAGAGGCTCCTTCAGGCCCGGACCCATTTGGCAGAGGTAGCTCCGACAGCGATATACCAATGCGGTAGATCAATGCACTTTATTTCATGATATAATATCATCTTTTTAAAAACAGTACCTATTATGGTGGCTGGTCTCAAACCGATGCATTGCCATTTAGCAGTGGGGTCACACCTACCCAAGCAGACTCTACTCAGAGTATAATTAAGGTGACATCAAAACAATGAGGATGACTATGGTGAAAACAGGAATAACCCTATTGAGCATATTGTTGCGGTAATAAATCAGAGCGGCTGCAAATTTTAACCGTTCGCAGAATTTCCCATTGTTTGGGACATGATGGATGAGATCGGTGAGGGGAGGCCGTCGCCCCCGGGACGGTGGGGGCAGAGGGGCACAGGGCTTAGATTAGAAAATACTATAGATACAAGGTCAATACTGTGGAAATGTCACAACGAAGATTACACTACGGATAGTGCAATCTCGCTCTAAAATCGTCACCTAGGGGAGCCTGTAAGGTGCACGCGAGAATGAGCCCTGAGTGAGCACCGCGTGCAACTCCCTTTAAAGATGGCCTTTAAAGACCCTGTCGTTGAAAGGCCACGCAAGATTCAAGAACTGTTATAAATATATAAATCGTCACCTGTACAAGCCAACACTACAGTCAGCAGTCTTCTTCTGAATGGTTCAAGTGTAAAGCTGCAATTACAACCGCGTGTAATATCGTTATTTGTCGCCGCAATTTTCACGCCACCCAATCAAAGGACAGTTCCGCGTTATCTGATAAGCTGCCGTTATTTTTTTAATAAATCGCGATGTTATTTGTGGTTGTGAAGGCAGCTTTACTTTTACAACTTTTCGACACTCAGTCGTATTTTGTCGCTTTTCATACGAGTCGATATGTAACTTTTTACGGATTAAGCATTCCAATGTGCCAATGGTTACGCTTAGTCTGTACAAGGCATATGTGTTTTGCAATTTTTCGAGATGTTTTTATTAGTGCAATTTTCAGTGATCTTGTATCTATAGTATTTTAGTCTTAGGCCCAGGGCTAATAATTTGGGTGTATGTTCGTTGGGACGCCACACGTTTCGGCGCGAAAACTTTTTAAATGTCAAAGTGTGGCGAAAGTTTTGATAGCAGTTTTTATAGATTCTAACTTTGAGTAGGTATCTACTGTGATTGTTTGTACAGAGAATGTGTCTGTATCAGGTTGAGGTTCCTAAGCTAGTAAATTAATGAAATGTATTCATTTATTTTCATTACTAATATGAGAATGTTAATGTTTCCTTGTTCCGGGAAGCCGTTCAGCCCCCTTACCATGAACTCTTATAGCAGTATTACTTCAATAATACTTTCTTAACAAAGTAATATTGAAATAATCCTGCTATAAGAGTTCATGGTAAGGGGGCAGAGGGTGAAAATTGCCATGATGTTGTCCAACCTTCGATGAGAAGAAGAATGTTTTACGAATGTAAGGACAAGGATCGGTGGAAGAAGATCCAGCGATTTATAGGTTATTAAATATTTCAAAAACTAAAACCCCGACAGCAAAAAAACTATCCCATTTTGATTATTTTTTATACCCTATGACACTCCCGTGATCAAGACGAATCTAACCATACCTCTTACACCAAAATCCATCAAGCCGTTTAGGCTGCAGGATGGCAGGAAGGAATGGACATACATACACCCGAGAAACATTACCCTCCTTCTGGGGCAGTCGGGTAAAAACACAATTACATTCGCATTTTGCGTTATTTTCTTTTAACTTGCAAGTTTCCATTCCTTTCCTTGCGCATGCGCAAGCCAAAGGAATGCGATCTCGTGCAATGGGGTGAATAAATACCTTCGATGCCAATGCACTTTCAACGGTTTCCGAGACCCTGCTTTAACTATTCCAGTTTTTATTGTTCAAACTTCAATATTTATTCTGAAAATAGATCCTTATGAATACTTTTTCATGTCAAAATATAATAAAAATTATACAACAATATAAAAACTAAAATTAACCAATTTCAATATTAAATATAAATTCATTCAATTAAATATAAATTCATTCAATTAAATATAAATTCATTCAATTAAATATAAATTCATTCAATTAAATATAAATTCATTCAATTAAATATAAATTCATTCAATTAAATATAAATTTATTCAATTAAATATAAATTCATTCAATTAAATATAAATTCATTCAATTAAATATAAGTTCATTCATTGTTGGTGTGGTGTCTCCCAAATATTTATTTATTTATTGTTTATTAGAAATTTCACAGCCTTATTTATTACAATTAATATTAGAGATTAGAATTATATTAGCCAATTAAGAAATTTCACAGATTAACATTAATTTTAGAGATAGCTTATGGATAATATGGATGGGTAAACAAAATACCTACATAATATTATACTGAAAGGCAAAGGGAATGGAGCGCCATTGGACTTGGATTTTATTCCCTGGAAATATCTGTTCATATAATCTCATTAGTAATGATTTACCGACAGCGGTATCCATATGCAAAACCAGTTTCTCGTATTGTTACATATTTATTATTATTACATATCATTCCCCCAGGCAATACAATATCAATACACGAATCTATTTCCGCGGCTACAACTATAAACTATAACAATATTTACGTTCGCAGTAAAACAATCGTAAACCTCTGGCGTCTCTATTGTAGTAGAAATAGCTCGTTTGTAATAGTACGTCGGCAGCAGACCAATGGTAACACCCCAAGTATCACGAAAGTGCTGTACGATACCATTTTCACTGTTCACTGCAGATCCATTAGCTGTATAAGCTTGCTGTATATCAGAGTAGACAGCGCATCCTCTGCTGTTATAACTGACGATGTGGGCCTGCCACATCGTCAACCTAAGCATTTATAACGACTTATTAGAGTTCACTTGGGCTGCAACAGCTGTATAGAAAAAACGAGCCTCAATATAACGCTTGTTTCTGTACAGTGATTCTATTAAGTTATATCAGCAGAGGACATATATGTGAACATTTATAATGCGGTACTGTGCTACTTGGGACTTGCAGTACGATTTCAACTCTTAGAACTTAGACAATAGGAACGGTACAAAGTCCAAAGTGTTACACTTGATTTGCTGTCGACTATACGTAGTGTCGGCTGAACCTTGGGGCAGGCTGCTGTGGCAAGAAGGTATTTTTACACGACTGCCGGAAACAGAACAGTTAAGTTTTTGCGTACAGATGGTCCGCAAAGATGTGGACCGGATAAGGAATAGGAATGAGAGGAGAGAGAGTGAGGATAAGGAATGAGAAACAACAGTCCTGACGTTTGGTTATTGGTGCGATTTCCTGTCAAAGTAAAAGTAAAATTTCTTTATTGCAAGTAAGCACGTTGAGTACATTTTTGCACGTCAATATATTTTTTGAATTTACATTTACACCACTTTGCAAGGAAAAGGTGCCAACGCTGAGGAGAAAAAGTGGCAAAAAATTGATTGCTGTGATTTCGTATTATTCTGAACGTATATTTCCGCTACGCGTCTTTAAATAGTATTTAGGTAGGTACTTAAAAAAATTAAGTTACTACGAATATTTACATAATTTTCTACCGTACCTATTAACTGTTGATGACCTATAATTAACTACAATATACAAACTTAAACATCAAATTACAACACTGTTTCTACATCAAACCAAGATTTTGTTCATAAAAATATTTTAAGCGATTCTCGAATCGAAATAATATTTGGAAATTGAAAGTTTTAACGTACGATAACTGACAAAATTACATCTTTTAAACTTCTAATTAAAAGGTATGGTTACAAGAAATAAGTCCCGAATTACACGAAATTACAAGTTGTAACTTTTTATACTGTGTCATTATGGATAGCCCTACGTTTTGTGTTTTTAAACCATAACCGCACTGTTTAAACTGCCACTGTAAACACAACCTTAAATCTCTAGTAATACAGACCATAGATATTGTTACACATATGAAAATATTTATTGTGATCAAAAATTGGCTTTAATTTGGAACCACATTAATGTTGCGTTGTGGGAACTTCATTTTTATTCAATTTTCAATCTTAATTCATTGAGACATTGGCTTGTATTAATTTTCGATTGCATTTGAACACTTGTTTGAGCTATAGGTCGTTTACCTAAGGGCACGTGCACGCACAATTGTTTTAGGTCTACACACGGACCGATTTGACGTATTTAATCGTACTGTTCTGACTCAGAGAAAAGTACACAGAGAACCTCAATTCATTAGAATTAAGGTTATGATATTTGAGTCTGATTTGCATGCTTATAGGCAATGGCTGAAATGACGTTCTCATTTTGATGTTAACATCTAGCAAACTGAACCCTATTCCAAAGCAAATAAATGATTCTGATTTTCCAAAAAGCACTAAAGTCCTGCCAATATTTATGACTTAAACTGCAAATCGTTACCTTTCTTATTGTTGTCGCGAAATATCATTGCTGTTTTCCTCGTAGTCCAGTTAAAACGATCGTACAAGTTAAGCAACGCTGGGCGAGGTCAGTACCTGGATGAGTGACCACTAGTGACACTTTCATCTGAGCTCCTCCGTGCCTCGGAAAGCACGTTAAGCAGTTGATCCCGGTTGCTGTCGGCAGCAATCGTTGTTAAGCCATGGGGCGGCCTGAATAACTCTGACAAATAGGTTTGGTCACTAAACCACATGAGACCTCGAAAAATAAACATCGAGGGAAATCTTAAGAAGCCCAAAAAAAAACATGAGAAAAGAAAAGACCTGCCCTTGTAGCACGAGTCAGCGTTAGCGATCGACGCAATGCTGCGGAGCTGTCGAAGTGACATTATTACAAGGCGTTTGACATTAGTTTGAAAGCTCCGCGGCGTTGCGTCGATCGCTAATGCAATGCGCTCGTGCTAGTCCCGCTGTAAACCAAACAATCTGTCCGTGTGTAGCGTAAGTTACTAGTTTAAAACAAAGTTTAATAGTATTTGAATTGCCAGCCGGAGGTTTTTGTGTAGTAAGTGTAATTGAGTTTCGAAATTGATTATGATCAAACTACTGGGTGGCCGCTCATTGTTTCGTAGTCAATTGATTTTTTATCGTTATCATTTTATACCAACATGGTGTTTAATGTTTGTTTGATAACTGTCAAGGCGGTTTCGTTATTGTTTAACGATTACTTTAACGATTACTTGCTTGATTTTGGTTTTGGTATACATAGAGAGATACCCAAGTATTTATGTTCACCGAAGGATTGCTGTACCTACAACACAGGTTTCCCTAGTGTAGGTACAGCCGCGACACCTGCTACAAGACCTGATCACATCAAATAGATTGTAACTACACTAAATAATGTACTGTAATAGTATAGATAATCCTTAATATTAGGTTATAATTACTTTTTGTTTTCGCTAAATAAATACATTTTTTTTTTAAAATCCCTTGTGGTATTTTTAGAGATTCGGTTAATATATTTTACGATTTTTATAGGACTTAGGCCACAAAAAAACTTCTGCGATGATTCCTACAGTCTGTCCGACAGCCGCTTGCTTTAAACTGCGTAGTCAAGTTCTCTCGCGAGAGCTTTTTTAGCACTTCCTAAAGATATAGCAAGTAACTCATGCAAGACTTACGCGAGTTTACTTACAGGTGGAAACAAGACCTTACATCGTGCTAGACCATTAAGTCTGTTACAATTTCAATAACAAAAAATGCATACTTAAGTAAACAATTCTGATAGTAACAAAGACAAAAATAAAGCAGTAACTCCAAGGTCTTCCAATAAACCTTAGGCAGTTGTCACACCGCCGGCAACTAAAGCGAGTAACTATCGGCTATTTTTAACCGACTTCCACAAAAAGGAGGAGGTTATCAATTCGTCGAAACGTACCAACATTAGATAGTACATTCCGTGTAAACAAAAGAGACGCAGCGATACTCGCTCAGCGATCAACTACAGGGTGTAACGTGAAGGGTATATGAAGCCGAAGGGAGGGTGTTCAGTATCGGTAACTGAACAACTTTTGTTCTACGACTTTTCGAATAAAAAATAAAAATAAACTAATGTCTCATACAAATCGATCAGCTGACCGCGACGAAATGTATGAAAAGACAAAAAATAAATTCGCGAAAATAGAAAAGTCGTAGAACAAAAGTTATTCAGGTACCGATACTGGACACCCTCCCTACGGCTTCATATACCCTTTACGTTACATCCTGTATATCGATGCGTCTCTGTATGTATTATCTATTGTACATTTCTTTAGTTAGAAAATAGCCGATAGTTGCTCGCTTACTCGCTGGCGGTGGGGCAGCAGCCTAAAACGTTTCAGTCGTAAACGTATGACACAAAGAAACACCTGCCAATACAAAAGGAACGAATCTACAAACAACCCTCTTAAATAAAAAAAAGGAAATCATCAAAAACGCTTTAAGAACCAATAGGTTAGCAGAACATTAAAAATACATTGGGAGGCATATTAACAAATGTTTAAAGACTCATTACGGGGAGGGCGGGGGTTTCGACTAATTTATGGGCAAAGGATCTGTCACCTGTCTCGTATAAAAAGATGAGACAAAGAAACTTGTTTCTGTTTATGATTGCCTGGTACTCGTGCCGTGATAGATTAGGGATTGTTGGCCCTAGTTTTATTCGTGCGCACGCGTCTACTTTAGAAGGTACGGTTTGATATTGGATCCATTCATTATTCAATTGAATACTTATTTGTAGTTGAAAATGCATTCACTAGAAATGTTTCAAAACTGCGTAATGGAGGAGTTGACTAATTTGACGGGTTGTTGTAAATTGGACAACTTGTTGTTGACAAGCTGTTTCTATACTTTCTAGAGGTTGGCCTTGAATTCATTCGACAAAATTAAATGGATGGTTAGGCTCGTAACATACATTAATTATGCACAGCGTTTAAGTAAATTAAACAATTTTGGGAAAAATAAAAATTTTACTATCGTTACTATGGTTTGGAGTTTTTACATTTTAAGGTATTTTGAAATTTTTGCATCGATTTATTTCACTGGAATTTGACCTAATGGTCATTTCTAAGGTCATTTTGTGACTTGTGACGTAATTAGTTATTTTTTTTGTGATTTACTGAATGACCTGATTGATTGAACCTGTACGTACATCCAATCTAATAATGTGAAAATAACTATGCAATAATAACAGAAAGCTTAAAATGTTAGTAGTTTAAGTTTACAAAATAACACACTTAATTTGGGTTCCAGTATACCAACATGTGTTGCGATAATAATTTGCAGACAGGTGGTTCCTAACATAATTTACAATGTATAAAAGCTTCATTGTTTTATATTGAAAGTACTTTAGACAGGTGCATTGAGATGCACAATAATTACAGCAATTAATCGATGGACTTAGTGAAACCGGACACCACCCATCAGTCCAATTTAAGATAACACGAGTCAAAATGACAAAACCCAAATCGTTAAAGCGGTCATCGCAGTGCCCCTCCCAAAAGGGACAGTCACAAATGATTTGTAAAAGGGAACAAGGAAACGAGGCAGGTGATACCAATTATAATAGATACAGATGTTGAAACAAAGCGACCTTTACATTTGTAGCACCTTGAACACATCTGCCATGTTATTAAAGTATGTGAATCGCCACACTACGCCGAAGTTGGACGAAAGATCGGCATGGTTACAGTGCGCGAGGCTCAGGTTTACATTTGTGTGAGTGATAGCGGTACAAGAGGTGATGTGCGTGCGTGGTGTATTTTGTTGCGTTTGTATTTGTATGCGTAGGACGCGTCGCGCCTCAGGCCGAATATCACTCTACACTATCTGTGTGCACTCACACAAATGCAAACCTGAGCTTACGCCTCGCGCACTGTACGATCGCTCGACCGATCATCCGTCAGGTCGAAACGAACAACACGTCTTAAAATTATGGCCTATAGTTTTGCATAGTTTGTTCACAACCAAATATGCTAGCGAATGAGTGAGCAACGTGAAATTAGTCAGCTTAAATATTTTCAAATAAAATATACATGCCCAATTCAGCTGAAGCGCAAAATGCAAGCGCTTTTTGTGTCACTACCACCGTCAACACTTGGACGTAGGATCATTATCAGCCCGTATCAGTCCACTGCTGGACGTAGGCCTCTCCCAAAGCGCCCCAATCAACCCTACTCTCGGCCCTCTGCATCCAGTCCCTGCCAGCCATCTTGCGAAGGTCATCCCTCCATCTGGTCGGGGGGCGTCCCACACTACGTTTACCCGTTCGTGGCCTCCAGGACGTAGGATCAGTTCGTAAGATCGGCGACGGATCTTCGGCACGATATGGCGCTGAACTAAGTGTCATAAATGACGCCTCACAGTTTATTTTTACAATGACCATAATAGACAATGGATTTTCTCGAAAAATGTGCATTGTATGGACAGATAAAAATAAGGCAACCACCCATAGACTTCGATTCATGAGTCCGCCTCATAAAGGCCCTTTCACAAAGCTTCCTTCCTTTTGTTCTCCCCCGTTTGGGGGTAGTTGGGGAAATGGACGGGACGGTGTTCCCGGTAAGAGTTTTTGTTATTTCTGATGAATAAATTTTTATTGTTTACCTTGAGGGAACAATGTTTGCCGCCGACAAAGGCTATGGAAAAATGTGGCGTCTTAAAGGAAGGTCGGGCGTTGTGATTGTTTTGTGGAGTACTGGAGTATATAATTTTGTGATATTGCTTGTTTTTCATCTTAAATTTCACGGATGAGATGTCGCATCGTCTAGCGGTGCACTAGCATTCATTAGTTTACGGAATTTATATGTTTGTTTGTCAGCATCAACTAAAGCACAAGTTCCTTTCGTCTATTTTGTTTATGCTTTTCCACTCACATTGTCTGTGGACTTTACAGTCGTCGTTTCCACAATTATTGACGGTAGTTAGACTTCACTGTTTATGGCACACGAGCTCAAAATTATTGGCCTTTGTATGTTGACTAAAATAGGTAAGATTCTACTACAATAGAATACATTATTTTGTAGCAACATCTAGTAAAAAGTGTTTTAGAAGCAAATTCAGGGACGGCAATGTTGAAACTAAGGTTAAACCCCCTTTTTTCCAATCCTGGGTAAATTACTCATCTGTATTACAATTGACTATGACATTCTTTGCCCTTTAAACCCTATAATATCTAAATAGATTCGATGAATCAAATCATCACCTTTGTTATGACGGTTTCTTAAACGGGTTCAGAGCCATCTTTCGCCGCCAAACGTCCGCATCGGTACAATCTATCAAGTTAAATTTGGTTGCAGTAAAGAAAAAAAGTTCTCTGTTATCGTCAAATTGTTAAATCTCTAACAATTTCGGTGCATCGTCTCGTGAAACCGTTTGTCGGCACGCAGCTTAGGTTTATGGCTTTTTTCATTCACTCTTTCCAAGAATGACGGCGGTTTTTTGGCGCCTCCAGAACCGATTTTTTTCCACGAAAAAAACTTGGCGCGATGCGATGATTACACAGATTCAATAATCGATGGGTTGGAGTGGAGATTTTTTTGACTTTGATGTATTTTTGTTTACATTAACCTCTAAAAACGTGGAAGTATTTTAACTACATGCATTTTTATCAAAATTCTATTAAGGCGACCAATTGACGACCTTATGCCTTCATAATTATAACGGTGGAGAAAACCCATATCGTCTAATGACCATATGGGTCGATATATCAAATGCAATGGCCAAGATCTGGATGAAATTAACACTAGACGATGTTGGGATTGGCACAATAGGAAGGATGCTATACCTAGTAGGATATAGAGGCTGATACGAGGATTGTAGGTAATTATGATGATTTCGAATAGAAGAGCAGCAAAGAATATACATGTCCTACTTATATCGTGTAAGGAACAAAATCTACATATAGTAAACAGCAGTGAAATACATAATAAATAATAATCATAGAAGACATCAGTAAAACTGGCATTCGTATGAATATTCCTGGCTTGCTATAAACTCTGGCGCCACGAAGTCAATCGCAAGACCTATAGAGCATAACCTCATTCACAGCAGCCGAGCCTTAGGTGGACACATAATGACACCCGAGGATATTAAAACTCTCTCACCCAAGTGCATCATACGATTCCTGAAGGACGTTGGCTTTGGGAGCGAGATAAAAAACTCGGTGCGCGGCCACAATATACCTTTGCACGTAACCTGTGAACCTTAGGTTTGTACTAACACCCTGATATCAAATAATAATAAGACCTATAGAGGTTCATGGTCCTCAATCAGAGCCAATGATTGATTCCTGAGTATGAACATCTACTTAGATATAAAGCCGAGTTAATAAACTCCTCGTGTTATGATTAATAACTCTGCTGGTAAAAAAAGATATGCACACAAGCATCGTCGGATTGAAGTCTTTGATCGAAAATTGATGGCCAAATAATTGCAGGGTCCAAGATTGAAGCCCGACATTCGGCAACCTATGCCCCTGTCAGTTATTTAAAATCTGCATCTGCGTTAAGCATGGGAAAAGGTATGAAATATATATTTTGCAAGTTATGAATACAGTTTTTAGAGGTCTTGTTCGCAATTTCCGGTATTTTATTGTTATAGAAGTGGTATTTCTAGGAAGTGGACGATTTAGGAAGTGGATATTTTGAACCTAAAGAGTTTGAAATATTGAAGTTTCTTCAGAATAGATTTCCTTATTTATTATATCGAAAATTTTCTTCTAGTCACTTTCATGTAGGTACCGACAACAGCAGATCAATGGTAAAACTTGCAGTACGATTTTAAATCTTACGACGCAGATAATAAGAATGGTCCAAAGTCCAAAGCGTTTCAGTTTCAGTTTATTTATTCACAAACAATTTTTACATTGTGTTGGAATGCATTATAAAACTTACACTTAATCTGCTAATCTTATCTTTCTTTCTTTTGTTATCTTTCTTAATCTTTATCTTGATCTGCTGTTTGTACCTAGGTAGTTTCATTTCTTTTGAAAATTATTATTTATTTTTATATTTTGCTAGAAGCTTTGTTAGTTCCTTTGTCTCTTAATTAAATATCTATTTTTACTAATGCTATATTGAAATACCTACCTAAATAAAATGTTCATTAAAAAGAAAATTGTACAAATAATTTTAATAGTTATTTCCTTTATAAATTTCGCCAGCGTTCTTTGTCTACGAAGGCCTGGCGCGGCGCTCTGTAAATTACCTAGTTATTATTTTATTTTTCTAAAACTGTTACGCAATTAGTGTAGCTATATCTAGAACAATAAATCCCTAAATCTTCCTAAATTACTTAAGTATTTACTGAAATTGCTCGAGCTCACCTCAAGGTAAAACATCTCGCCCCCTCATAAAAAAATTAAAAGAGAAATTACGCAGCGAATATTTTTGGAACGATTAAATCTCGTAGACCTGTTTTTTCTTGCGAAAGCATTACCCTTTCTCGGAACAATAAGGTGATTAGCAACCCTTAGGCTAAACCCTCTCAGGGTAAAATTACTTGGCAGTGTTGCGAATTGCCGTCTCCTCGTTTTCCAGGAGATTACATGATTTTGAGTAATATATCCTTCTTTTCTTATTTGTTTTGTTAATGTTCTGGAATCTGGATGTAATTTACTTACTCAGCGACCCGAAGTATACCTATTTGGTTGATCCTGCACCCTTAAATAGGGATGTTACTTATATTTATATTTCCTTTATAGAACCTGTGATTTAAGATGACTTCTTCTCGTGTGGTAAGTGACCGAAGTGTCAGAATTGCTCAGGTCGCCCGCATCTGAAAGGGCCTGGCGACATCAACCGGCATCAACTGCTTAAGAGCGGGCTGAAAGCTAGCAAAAAATCAGATTTCACCCGCGCGCCTCACACTTCCCCGCAACTCCCGAGAACGGGCGCAGACTTCTGAACCGTCGCGCACAGTACACTCTAAAATAACAGATACAAAGCGACTAATTCTGATCTGACAAATGACACATACAAGACACCGAGACTCGTATAAAGTTCTTGCAATATGATCACTTTATTAACTTGGCAGATTTTCATAATATTAAAATGTATTGATTAATGAACAATTTCCGAACCACGGCCTCAGATGAGATGAAAATATCACTAGCTGTCATCTATCAAGGTACAGACGTGGCTTCATAATTTTCAACCCATATTCAGAACCACTCTACTATAGCCACTCATTGGTTTGGCTTGGGTTTGGCACTCTCCAGTTACTCGTCATTTTAACAGCTTTATTTTCGCTCGATTATTTTTTATTTTATTATCCAACTGCGCAAGAAGTAGAGTTATCTTTTTCGAGTGTATGTATGTATGTCTAATTCTTTGGCGGCCTAAACGGATTGATAGATTTTAACATTATAACAGATTCGTCTTGATTTAAGAAGTGACATAGGTTATAAAAATTTAATCAAAGCGGCTTAAATTTAGGCAGTCGGGTTTTTGTTTTTTAAATTAATTTATCCTTGTTTTTTATTGTGGTTGCTTATAATCTTACCGTTTAGTCGTACTAAGTCGTCGATTATCCCACGATGGATTTTCATATATTATAATATATATCTAAGCCTTTAAAAAAGCATCTGATGGTAAATACAATCTCCTTAGTTTTTGGTGTATCTGTCTCCTTGAATATCCTTCATATGAACGGTTTCGAGTTTGCACAACTGATTACTTCTCGGAATTTCGTTACTTTATTTTGATAGCCGGCATCGTTGCTTTGTTTCGTGGTTTTACCACTTTTCTCTTTTTCGCCCTCAGCCTCGATATCTTGATATCCTCCTTTTTCCATTTCGTTAATTTTGCGTTAAGACGTTTTGAAATTTTAATCGTTTGTTTTCTTTGAAGCGTTTCTTTGAACTCTTTCTTTCTACTGGGTTCTCTTTATGATGGTTTATTTTGTTATTTCGATGGAATTATGGTTTTGACGGCGGCTTAGTTGCCGTAAGGTGATACTTAGTTAATTGTACTAATATTCAATCTACTTCTTACTTATTTATGTTAATGCCTTGTTTTTTGCCTAGGCATTGTTATATTAAATTAGTAGTAGCTTTCATTGATTTTGTCTTATTGTTTTCCTTTCAAAGGGTTTTATATAAGCTTATAATATTACAAAGTACAGTAATATCACACAGTCTTCTCCTTTGCCTTTTTTCGTCTATTCGGGGTCGGCTCTCCTCGTTCTTTTGCACCAGGTCTATCTGTCCTGGGTTGTCGGATCAGCTAGTTGGGCTCTCTCCAGATCTTTGCGAACTTTGGGTAGCCAAGTGGCCGGCGGGCGTCCTCTACCCCTCGGTGCGTCCGGAACTCCCATAGCTTAGCGGACTATGTGGTCTTCGTCTCGCCTCATCAGGTGGCCGTACCATCTAAGACGGATTTCAACGAGTTTTTCTGGGATAGGAGCGACCTTGAAACTACCCCTTATATACTCGTTGCGGATCCTATCGAGTCTTGTCACCACTCCCGCCCATCTGAGCATTTTCATCTCTGCCACGTGGAGTAATATTACAAAGTAAGTACCTACTCTATTTTTATAAGGATGTGGAAAAATCCAGCTCAAATATCGCTAAGATCTTGAAGACCCTCATAAATCAGTACCGTCTTCTCACAAATTAGGGACATTAAAATTCCGCAAATGACATTCTCAGTTCGATGCGCTCATTAAATGTAAATATGGTACCAAAAGAAATTAATATAAATCGCTACTAATTTTATAATGATCGCCGGTTACTATTAAGATGAATTTTAATTACAATATGCAATAGATTGCGCGCTGTGTTATATATATATTAAACTGTTTATTTCAGTGAAAAAAAAGGTTACAAAAATTTATAGCACTTGCTGTATTTATTTTGATACTGGCATGAATTCTGGTGTGCGTTTTGACGTGACAACGTCTTATAAATTGGTTTGCCGGGTGACACTTCAAGAAACTGCGTTACGCTCCGCTCACGTTATGCGCTCACAATGAGAGCGAGTGAGAGGCACGCGTCCCTTCCACTTTCCCTTCGTCGTTGTCACGTAAAACTTTCGCCCGTATACCGACTTTACAGGCAACCATTTTTTTTTTTGCATCCAGGGTGACGTTACGACGCTACGACGACTCCACTGGAGGAAGAAACCAGGCGATAGATTAAGATATGACGTACGTACTCTGTAACATGAAATTGTCAAATAGCAGTCCATTAATAAAACTAAAAGTTATTTCACATGTATCCTAAGAATGATGACGCGAGGTTTTATTTTATACAATAATAAAATTTGATCCTATATTGTGACGAATTCAGAGTGTGCACGCTTTTAGTCGTTGCAAAGGCAGCCTAGCGATTCTCACTCACTTTTACTCGATATAGTATATGAACAATGACAGTTACGTTTAGGTTTGGGATAGTTCAGTGGCCACGGCATAATCACACTATTGTATATCTATGCTATATTCATATAAACATACAAATAAACAGATAGGAGTAAACGAGTCTCCAAACACGGCTTCTTTTCGGCAGCACAAAGGTTCGTCGACCTTTAAAAAGCTCCCAACTTTCACTCGTTATCGATATTATAGGTACGGTGTCACACCATTACCATTACCATGAGTGGTTTTAATAAATTTGCTCGCTAACGACTAAGTTACAACGTCCAAGGTTACAACAAAAATCATGGGTAAAACGAGTGACTTTAAGATAAGATAAATATTCTTTATTGCAAAAAAATAAAAAGTATTACACAAAAGAAATAGGCTAATACAGTTAGTATTACAATTGGCGGTCTTATCGCTCAAAGCGATCTCTTCCAGACAACCTTTACTACAACGACTGACAAAACCAGTTTTGTCAGTCGATGTGCTCGCTACACACTGAAATGAAATGAAATAAATTTATTTGCAAGAAACATGGTAAATTAGGTCATATTGAAGTGTCATAAATAATAAAGTGCACATGTTTCGCCAATTTTTGGCAGGCAAAAGTTATATGTAAGTATACCTAGCTTATATAATGATAAATTGAAAAAATCTAAAATGTTTTCCTACCTAAATAATAAATAATCCATAATGTCAATTCATGTCAAAAAACTCGTTCAAACTATAATAACATTTTTCAGTCAACCATTTACGTAATTTAATTTTAAAATATTTTATCGGTAATTCTCTTATGTCAGTGGGTATTTGATTTGTGTGCGCCGGCGTTACACAAGTTCACTGACTACACTACCAGCTCAGAATCACCAGCCTACTTAGCCTTCTTGTAAATCCGCCACTGGTTATAATATAACGTACTCGCTAGCGAGCTGCCTTACTACAGCGACTGATAGTAGTGGTAGAGTTCGGGTTACGTCGGTGTGACACAACTTTTCCGCACCATATAAGTCAAGTGTGAACCCCTCCTCCCCCCGGGCCCCTCGGCACTTTGTGGCGGGTGTCTATTACGGTGTTAGTGTAGGGTGTCGCGAGTCCAGAAATATCGGGCTATTTAACGGATGACGTTACACTGTAGCGTATCCACGAGTAAAGGTGCGATTCCGATCCAGACGGCAGATAGCAGCGGCAGACGGGGACGGGGCGACGGCATTTGCTGTGACGGCAGACGGCATTACTTTACTGTGTTAATTTGTATGAGACCGTTTCGGACTTCAGTAGGACTTTTAGTAGGAATCGGTCTCATACAAATTAATACTATAAAGTAATGCACATGACAAGTAATGCACCTCACAAAAGTCATGCACATGACAAGTAATGCACCTCACACAAGTAATGCACATGACAAGTAATGCACCTCACAGGTAATGCATATGACAATTAATGCACCTCACAAGTAATGCACATGACAAGTAATGCAAATCACAAGTAATGCACCTCACACAAGTAATGCACCTCATAAGTAATGCACCTCACAGGTAATGCACATGACAATTAATGCACCTCACAAGTAATGCACCTCACAAGTAATGCACCTCACAGGTAATGCACATGACAAGTAATGCAAATCACAAGTAATGCACCTCACACAAGTAATGCACCTCATAAGTAATGCACCTCACAGGTAATGCACATGACAATTAATGCACCTCACAAGTAATGCACCTCACAGGTAATGCACATGACAAGTAATGCACATGACAAGTAATGCAAATCACAAGTAATGCACCTCACAGGTAATGCAAATCATAAGTAATGCACATCGCAGGTTCATTCCACGTCGGTGTGACAGGCGACCTCCTTAGTCGTTTAGGCGCGCCGGTTCCTATCTACTTTTTGTCCCGGGACATGTCTAAATCTGTCCGGCCGGTGCCGCTAATTCCGTACTATCCACCACTGTATCGCGCTCGTCCTGTTACGCAAGCGTTCACACAATAGCTTGGGCATAATGCTTTCCTAATTAGGTTCTGCTTCCGTGGTATACCTGACGCGGTTATCATCATCAGTCTATTTTTATATATATTAAGCAGTGGGGATGCTTGGGCACAGACCTTCCCTTACAGTGAAGGAACTCTGGTCATGATCCACCACTTCGATGGATTACTTATAATGTATTTTTTCTAACTCATTCTGGTTTCATCACGATGTTTACCGAATGCTCTCAAAAACGGTGAAGGAAATCATTTTGTTCATTTCATTTCCTTCGAAAAAACCGAGGCACATGGATGCCCTAGGCTGGCCAGGAATTTCGATTCCTGGAATGTTCCTGGGACCTCCGTATTGTAAGTCCAGTGATTCAACCACTGCGTCATCGAGCCCTTTTAAATAGGTTTAAGTAAGGTAAGTCGCTCTTGGGTTATCTGTGGATCCGAGCTCGAATCGAAAAGTAACCAGTTTTTCTATCGTAGAGCAAAAACTCCAGTCCACAGCCGGGGTGTCGACCCGGTAAACGAACCCTGGTCTTCACGGTCACAGAGTAGCATCCCGTGCCCACGCGCACGTGCCTATGTAAAATTAACTATGAACTGATTAATATTTCTTTGCCATATTGGCTACAGCGTTTAAAACTGGAGCAGCCATTGCAATGGTTTGTCTTCTTAATAAATGTGTTCTTGCATGTGTTCTTACGTGATTTTAGTTTGGCATTTGAGAATAAAAAGGCCCGCCTTCAAAGATGCCCATTTTGTCTTCTCATTTGTCATAATATGGAATAATTATGATTAGCCACAGATTTTAGAATAATAAGTCGGGGTTAGCCCCTACTGTTGAGAAAAATCAGGTTAGGAATGTAAACATGGCCGCAGGGATATTGTGTTTTTGTAACTGACAGATTCTTAATACATAATCGAAATTGATTTAATTTTTATCCATCAGCCGAATTTTGGCGTATTGCCAATTCCTCCTTTGGCCTAAATGACTCTATGGATTGTGATGTATTCTACCAGTTACACAAATAGGTCTGCTGATTCAGAGAGCTTTATCAGGACAGGTGTTCGTAGCTGAGTTTTTCTACAAGTTTTGTTATGATTTCATGTATATACGTAGAGAGAGAGCAGCCAATTGTCATTAGAATTGAGAGCTATTGCAATAAGCATCTCCATTCTAAATCCTATGTGCCATTCGGCCGTAAAAGGCAAGGTTGGCGTGGTACGCGAGTCGTAGCGTGGCGCTATTCAATGTTTTAATTACGCTTTTTGCAAAGAATACATTGTTTCTTGCATATAATATAATTTATGTATTCTTGGTATTTTCCCGAGTCTTGGGGTTGAAAAGTGTAGGTAGGAAGCTTGCAGATACCGATGAAATGGTCCGAAATATACCAGAACCAGGTTTTGATCAAACCCGTAACAGAGAAAATAGTATCGATTCTTACGCTGCCGCAGTATATTTAGTAAGACACTAGTGCTAATTCTAGAACGCGCACGCTAATTATTAGGCCTCTAACCGAGGCGTCCCGCTCGCTCTCACGCGATGTAGCATATGAACGACAGTGACAGTTGCGTTTAGGTTTAGAGGCGTCTAATATTCTATTCTTATTTGAATGGCTTCAACTCTTATTTAAAAGAGATAATTTCGCCAATGTACTTGACATTGGCGAAATTATCTCTTTAGAGTATTCATGTAAATAGAAAAAAAAACCCGAAAAAATCGACGACGACTCGCTTAGAGGCGACTAATATTACCGATCGCATTCTAGAATTAGCACTACTGTTTCTCCTAGGGATTCGATTAAACTCCTAATTCATATCATAATAATCACCGCAATGTATAGCTAGCTGCCTCTTCCAGCGTCCTGAACCGTATCGCGACTATGCCAGTCTACGGGATGCCGTCCGCTGCGCACGCGCCGCCGGCTAATTAATACATGCCCTTCCAGCTCTTCATTAGTGCGCAGACGCTTTTTTGCGGCAGCGTTTCGCGTTGGCTCACCGCGCGCAGAGAACGGTCGAGGTGTACTGTCGTGAAGCGAACGGCATATGGAGTAGTAAGCCATATTTATATCGCAAGACGACCATTTTTATCGTTTCCACTGTTATTTAGAAAGATAGTCAATATTGTTATTTACATACCTACCTTTGTAAGGAAATTTTTGTAACACCACCAGTCCCATATTTTAACTGATCAGCCTTACACTAGAAATTACCCGTGAATTTTATCATTACTCATGCATGACACTTTTATCGTAATAGCTTTTCTAATAAGATCTATTATTTAAAAAGCCCGCAAAGCTTGGCTCTGATTAATGTTTTTTTTAATTGTGTAAAACAAATTGTTTATTGTTGTACTTATTCAATAAACATTTGGTTTACAAAATTAATTTAAAAAAAATCATTAATCATGTGTATCAGCTCAGTGAAGTAAAACAAGATTATTGAAATGAAAAGACATACTTGCAAAGTGTAAGTGTAAAAAATGTGGAAGTGCCAAAATATACCTACACAATGTATTTAGTTGTAATGAACGAAAATCTATTGTTTTGCACTGTCTTACTCCAGCGTGCACGGTTAACCTAATAATGGGATCACTATGCTCATTCTCGTAAACCAAAGCTCGAGCTTTTTAGCTTTTTTCATTAAAGTTTCGCTCAGGTGAAGGATTGCCATGGTTCCTTCGCGTGATACGAATTTTAGACCATTCATTAGGGTTACGTAAACGGAATCCGAAATACATACTTGTTCTATTAAGGGTTTACTGTCAGTGCTGAAAAATAATATGTAACTACGCACGTGGGTTCTCTTATATTAGTGACCATTGTGATATAAATTCAATCAAAGAATAACACCATGATGTTTAGGGTTATTTATATGTCTTCTACTAGTTCTTTATTAAAACCAATTGGTAGGTCCATGTTAAAAGCGAATTTTAAATAGTTTTTTAAGAGACTGTGTTCGTGGTGAGATTTGTGGTATTGGTATAAATAAACTTATATTATTATGTTATGACTACACAAATACATATACCTACCTATAAATTTTTTTTATGAGAAAGGCCCTACACAAGCAAACGAGGTACCTAGTGATAAATACCTATTACTTTGTGTCAAAAGTTCAGACCCGTCATTGATGTTACAAAATCATGAATTAAAATCCAATGACATAAAAGAAAGAAAAAGAAAAAAGCATTTATTTGACGCTACAATATAGTAAAATACAGTTAATAAATAAGCGAAACACAAAAAACACTAATACAATAAACAATTAATGACAGTAAGCTGATGCGGCATGTAACGTCAAAAAAGACCAGCTCAGCATGTGCTGTAGCGGGGCCACAGCGCTGGTTTTCAACTGGCAGCGTCCACGGCATAGGCGGCCAATGGACAAACACTCCTCATACTATCCATATAGCAACATGACATGAACACCATGATTCGATAAATGTTTGATTATGATTGTGCTTTTGTTTTTTTAATATGGACGGAACCCACAACGCTGTGAAAGATGTACGCTTGACCATTTTTTGCTATTATGATGATATTTCTTTTTAAGTTTCCGGTTTTGAAGTGGATAGGGGGATAGGTTACTGATTTATGTTAATCTTCTGTTTTATTTATTGGGTCGTTGAACACTAAATACTAACTTCATGTACCTATGTTGGTAACTTAGTAGGAATTTGATTTACTGCCTTATTCTTTCTGTAGAAATATATGAACATGACATAACTTAGTAGTCATAGAATTATGAATGGTTTGTGTTATAAATAGTTATAATCTTCGGTGATATTAATTACATGGTCATTTTATTATTCAAGATTTTTTTCGAAATCTAGCCTTACAAACTCGTTTTAAGTCTAGATTTCTATATGCAAATATGGGGATATATTTTATATTACAAATTACAAGTATTTAAATATCTAACGGTAGAGGTAGACCGTACGTACAGTCGAAGAGAGATATAAGTATACAGGGGGCTTCAATATGGTTGAGATTGTCTCAAAAACTACTGGGCTGAATTTAATAATTCCTTTATAGTTACTTAGTTTTAACTTGTATCTATCTTCACTGTTTGTGAAAGAATTTTTGCAATAGGTCAAGTAGTTTTGAGAAAATCTGCTTAACCCCTACGGGAATCAGGCGAGAGTTTATGTCAGCCACAGCATTGTGCTGAGCTGACCGCCCTTTCAATACCACGCTACCAAAAATGTAATTGTTTCTTTTTAAGATAGTGTGCTCTTTTAGAATAATAGAGATTTTTTACTAATAGGTGGCTCGTGTCATTCCTCTTTTCTCATAAAAATCAGCGGAATGTCAAAACATTTCTAATCCATACATCCATTAATAGGTTTTGTAAATAATCGTGCAATTCGGCGCGGAAATAAAAAAATGCGATTAAAAATCGATGTGCGATCGCATTCCTAGTGGGTCTTTGACTCGAATGTTTTAATGCACTCTTTAAGAAGTCGATTTGGATTCAGAGTTCCGCAACCAAACTGTGAAATCATTTAATAATAATAATTTATTTGAAACAATTAATGTATACTCTGTACTTAAATAACTATGATGGTCACTGGTTCTCAAACTAGGTCTAACCTGTATCTTGAGAACCAGTAACCCTGTTATACATCTAATAGGCGTACACGTGTGTGAGTGTGTATGTGTGTGTGAGAGAGAGAGAGAGAGGGTGTGTTTGTGTGTGTGTGTGATAGGGAGGGTGAGTGTGTGTGATAGGGAGGGTGATTTACATCTACCTAGGCGATGGTAATACGTCATAGGTTGCAATGGTTGTGTTGGTTGATGTTCTGTTGTCTGTACTAAAACTATCCTTGGGCGAATCTGCACTTGTAATTTTTCACCATAAGCAACATCTAGGTTTAATATATACCATAGAGATGCTAGGCATATACAGGCAGTGCTAAAGTTTTAGTCAAAATTCATAGACAGTTTTGAGTGCGAGCACTGAGCTATTAATGAATGCGAGCTGAGTTTGAGCTCGGTCCTACGACTGTCAGATTTCATACAGTTTTGATAATCGTATGAAAATGAAAATATATTTCTTTCTTTCTCAACTAGTCTAGGGATACAATGTTGCCGGGGTTCTCCTGGTAAGTACCAGGTACCTGTGGTAGGAGGATTTTTTATAATCGTATAGATAGAGCGAGCTCACACTAATCATGCCCTCAAAACTGTCTATGAGTCTCGGCCATACGTAGTAGGGCACTACGGAACCTTATATTAATTCGAAAGCGACGCACACTTGCAATTTTTTTATTATTCTCATGTTAGCCTGGACTGACAGACGGCCGGCTAGACGGTCAGATTGCGATTACGATGGCTATTTGTTAGCGTAATAATAATATAATGTTTGAAACTGGTTTAGCTTGAGACCCAGATTTCCAGGTATGGACGCCGGATGCAGCCAAATAACTCCACGAGAAAAGGGCAGTGGGTTTAGCGTTTTAAAATTTGATATTAAGCCGACGTTTTTGATAATGTTGTCAGTGTTTTAAAGCTTACAAGGCGAAGAACTGAACTGGGATTTTGCAATGGACAGCTTTTTTACCACCAAAGACCATACTGAGATAGATCACCAGTTGTAGCTTTTTTGTCCGTTTTCTAATCTTAGGATATCTTAGTTTTCAAAGTGTCATCCTTTTTATAACTGTGGTATTGGAAAGGGAGTTCCAAATAAGGCTGTATCCTGACGGACCCCATGACAGTGGCAACCGATAGGTAGACGAGTTTTTGAGTGGAGACCACGAACGGGTAAACGTACTTAGTGTAGGTAGGACGCCCCTACCAGATTATCGATGGCAAAGAGCCGAGTATCGGGTTGAGTGGCATACCTTGTAAGAGGTCTACGTCTAGCAGTGTTACTTGATGATGACACGACCGCCACATCGCCAAAATTATCTTCTTCTTTACATTCCTCTTCTCATCGAAGGTAGGACAACATCATGCCAATCTTCAGCCTCTGGACTGGCTACCCGGAATAAGAAACCGGTGCTGCAGAGCCAATCACGCAAGTTATTCAGCCAAGAGTGTCTCCTCCTGCTAATGCTCCTCTTCCCACAGACCTTGCCCTGGATTATTAACTGCAGCAGGTTATATCGGGGGTTCCGCATAATGTGACCAAAATATTGAGAATTCCATCAAAATTGTCACCGGGGACGAATGTGTATGACATTGAGTAATTGCATTTACACGAATCAAATGCCTTTTGTTTGCCTCCTGGCGACACTACAAATCAGGAGTGCTACCGATGTTTTCAAAGATAGCCACCGTTATTTCTCGGTCTAATCTCTGACAGATGAAAAGACAAGCAACTGCCGCTGTCTTCCGAGAAATTGCCTGGCACACCTACTTTTGCCGCACGTGTACGATCTCGAGAGCAAGAGAGCACACCCAATGATCGGTAACCGCTATCAATCGCTGGTGACGTGGGCCGCTTACGATTATAATGGGCCGTCAACCTTCACAATGAGACCACCGGCAAAAACTCACAACTCAGAGCCGTTTAGCGGCTACAAAATAACGTCAAGGGGGGTCCACATAACATCATCATCAGCCTATTTAAATGACCACACTCTGTTGGGGCACAGGCCTTCCCTTCCCTTAATCAAGAGCGGTCCACATATATAGATTTAGATAAGCTTTTGCAGCTCATTCATAATTGGAACCCTGCAAACCTGAATGGCTGTCCCCAGCGAAAAAATAAAGGTTCTTTACCTTCAAAAATCTTCCAGACCTAGGATATTAAGTTTTCAAAGAGTTTGGCATTTATTGCGATGCGATATATTTTGACACATCGCACATTATTGTTCTCAGTTATTAGTTTTACTTTTTGACGGAGTTGTTGTGGTCGACACAGCTTCACAAATCGTCGCCAGTACTTCTAATATTTGCCTTTATGGACCTAAACAAAAGAGATCGTCTATTGTTGCGCTAATAAGATCTGTCCATCTCATCAGTAATTTTATCGTTCAGGTGGTGCCATAAATTATATCTTACGATCGAAATATACCCCCCTACAAATCTGTAACCGCCCCTGTCCATATTACGCGTGTAAATAGTTCAATGCTCGAAACACAAGTAATCCGCTATAAACTTCACCTTTTCACCACAACCGCTGGCTAAACTAGAGTTTAATTGGCACGGGGTGCGCAAAAACATCGGCACGTGTAATCTTTTGGCTATCAATGCGGTGGCGATGACCCTACGCTATTGGCTCAGTGGATCAAGAAAAAAATGGCGAATAATGCACACTCAGCAGACGTAGGGTTGGCAGGTGAAGAGTTGTTTCACGATTTAATCAGAAACGTGTTTGAAGCAAATTACATTTACTTTGCATTTTATTATCTTTTTCTACTATAGAAAAAGCAAAGCCCGAGAGAAATAAACCATGGCCAAGGAAAGCTATGAAGACAAAACAAACCTTTTGCAAGGATCAAGTATTCAATTATTACTTCTATTCCGTGAGATATTGACATCAAAATTGATCTTGTCTCATCTGGATTTTTATCCAGAATCAGACCAATTTTCATCTAGCTACTGTGGACAATCCGTTGGTCTTCTACTGGCGCTTTACAAAGGCTTTGGGCGGAATTTTTACAGTCAACTCGTGCCTAAATATCTTACTTTTCGAATTATAGGTTGTACAAATAAATACATTTTCTTGCAAGAATATCTGTTATTACCCGACTGCCCCAGGAGGAGGGTCATGTTTTCGGGTGTATGTCCATTCCTTCCTGCAATCCTGTAGCCTAAACGGCTTGATGGATTTTGGTGTATGAGTATCGTTAGATTCGTCTTGATTACAGGAGTGTCATTAGGTATAAAAAATTTATCAAAAGGGGATAGAATATTTGCAGTCGGGTTTTTTATTTTTTGAAATAATTTGTGCTTGTTTCAAACCTTATTTTTCATGATCTTGTAAATATTCCATTTGCCAGTGCCAACCCTACGGAGCTATACAAGTGCAAAATCACGATTAGATTGCAAAGAAATGTATTCGGTTGTACTTGTATCCGGTACGTGATAGCTACGTAATACTACGTGGTTGTCTGGCGCAACTATGAGATAAAGCCCGAGTTTGTATCTAATCAACCGTCAGATTCGACGTCTAATTAGATACGTAAGTTGTTGTAACTTGATATTAAAGTTACGCTGTTGCTTAATGTGATTAATATCGACAATGGGCTTTAACTTTATTGTTGTGTATAGTAAGTTTATATAGCTCGGTGGCGCAGTGGTTGGGTCAATGGACTTGCAATATGGAGGTCCCAGGTTCGATTTACAGCCAGGGCAGCCATGTTCCAATGAGTTATCCTCGGTTTTTTCGATGGAAAAACTTACGTACATTTACCGAGTGCTCTCAAAACGCTGAAGGAAAACATCGTGATGAAACCTGCATGTCGTAGAAGAAGAATAAAAATCCAAGGCACGTGAAATCCGCCAACCCGCAGTGGGCTCGCGTGGTGGATTATGGCCCCAGCTCCCTCGATGTAAGGGACAGTATGTGCCCGAGCAGTGGGGCAATATAAATAGACTGATGTTGATGATAGTACTTAAGCTTGTAGAGTATTTAGATCTGGAGGGGTCTTTGGGTATGTCAATCAGTTTATTCAGTACACTCTTGGTTCGCATATTACAACATGCGTTGAGGAGTACGCAGTGGTGATATGAAGAGTGGGATATCTCCATGGCGTCTCTAGTTAAATGCTCTAAGAATATTACGTCAATTACTGTACTTGTAAGGGCCGTCTTTAAAACTAAGTTGTTTTTGATTTGACTCAAGAATATTCCTAGATTTTTCACAGATCAACTTTGTTTAGTTTCATCATCATTACCAGCCCGTATCAGACCACTGCTGGACGTTAGCCTCTCCCAAAGCACGACACTCAACCCAACTCTCGCCCTTTTGCAACCAGTCTCTGCCAGCCACCTTGCGAAGGTCATCCCTCCATCTCATCAGGGGCGTCCCACGCTACGTGTAGGTACCCGTTCGTGGACTCCATTCGAGAACTCGTCACCCCATCGGTTATCGGTTCTACGACAGATGTGACCAGCCCACTGCCACTTCAGTTTGCTGATTCTATGAGCAATGTCAACAATTGTTTAGTTTGAATTCTGTTATTATTAGCTGTTTCTAAAACACTGTTGTGGCCTTGAAGTCGTATCATAAACAAAGAACTATAGAGTTACGAGTAATCTCATGAATCTAAATGCCATACACCAATTATGACTATAATAGCGCCTACATCTATTTTTATATTCGTTTTTAAACTACATATTGTGACGATCCCAACCCGCCCTAAACAGCTACGCACCTCTACACCCCCAAAAAAGAGTCTACGAAAAGCCTACGCAACCCTGAAGGGGTGAAAACCTACAAAAAGCTAAAAGAGACCTACCTAAATACTTACGAAAAGCACCAGCTCTGGAACCCCTACGTGAAAGCTAGATAAACCTACAAAATTATTAAGCTTAAAAGATACTTACCAAAGCTCTTACTAACTTCCTTACAATTAAAGCTATGTGTACCTACTCAATTGACTTTATACTACTATGTAAAATATTAAGCTTATTGAAATAAAGTAAATTGGAACTAATATTAAATCATAATTAAAGCAAAATTAAGGATAATAGAATATTAAATTACTAGAAATTAATAAGGCCAAAATGTGATCGTCTAACCCTACGTTGTTATTTCCTAATGTAGTAACACACAGAATCTTCAAGGGTTCAGCGGAGATCAGGTAGATGAATATAAATTAAAGCATAACAGGTTTATAACGAAAAGAAAATATTTATTGCGATAACCTAACATACAAAAACTATTAGACTTATTACTAGCACGAATAATAAAACTTATGCTAATTTATCTTAAATCTAAATGAGCATACTGACAACTATTAAGAAGTTACTTAAGTTCGAAATAATGTCCCTATATAGAAGTATAAAAGGTTATTAATTAAAATGAGAATTAATTTAGATTATTTACAGATAAACGAATTTGAAATTGAAGTTAATTAGCTACCTACCTTCTGACATACTTATTGACCATACCCAAGGCCTGAATACAATACTAAAACGCAACAATATACCTACAGAACTACCGTGACTATGAGTTAACCCTATGAAATCTTTAAATCAAAAGAACTTATACATTTTATATTGAAAATGAAAATAAATAATTAGAATCGAGAGAGGTTCTTACAACTAATATAAATACCGTAACGGAGTATTCCTGCAACAGAAAAATAGGTTAATATCGACTTCAAGATAAGATTTACACAAAAGAAAGGGAATTACAGGAAAACTATATTAATGGTAAATAATGGAAGAGAACACAATTTATTGGTTTGGAACCCTGGATGGAAGTAAGAATATTACTCGGACATCAGAATCTCTGTAAGAAATTACTGTTAGACGTGAGAACATTTCCTGTAAGAGATTAACCTCTAAAAAAAAATGTTTTCACCCCCCTGGCTCCAACACCACGCCAAGAGGGGATAGACTCCAACCAGAATGCGAGTCTCCTCAGGAAAGGATGATGGAGAGGAATCTGATGTTAAAAGTTGCTATTTCGCAAAACTAATAATCTTTCAGTCCCTCTCATTGAAGTTCTTAATGTTACTAGATTCATTCTAGTGGTTTCTGGAGTGCCCAGTTACTGATAGAAGTATTTGCACATTGTGCGTACAAAGGTAGGTTCAATACCTTGTACAACTGAAAAGGTAGGTTCAATACCTTTTCATTGCAACTGGAAAGGTAGGTTCAATACCTTTCCACAACTGAAAGGGTAGGTTCAATACCCTTCCACAAAATAAAAGGTAGGTTCAATACCTTTTATATTTCCTGTAGGGAATATAAGAATAGAATGAATTTTAGTAACGGTAAGAATAAGACAGACCGAAGTGATTGTGCATAAATAAATCATAAGCTACATTTAATACGCATTTATATGCCTTCAGAAAGGAGTGGGTAGGAAGTTCAGAAAGATGGGAGAATGATTGTTAGGAGGATTATTGAAGGGAATAGATTTAAACTAAAGCCAGCAACTTGCCGTACTAGTGGGTTGAATCCACATCCTCATTACCAAAATAACCCTGGCCTAAATGAGTTTGGTGAATGAAGGTTGAAGGTTGAATAAGCTGTATATTACCTCACCGGCCAAGCGAGGTTCCACACAGCCAATTCGGTGTGCAGTGTGGGGAAAATTTGATAGCTGCGGGTATAGTGTAACTGCGTGCTCCGATAAAACCACCAGCAAGTCACATCGTTTAGAATAGCTTGCCCGTGATAATATCAGAGAATATGTCTCAATCAACCCAGAGTTACGTTAGCATGAATCAGGGTTCGAACCCGATGATTATTAACTTTAGGCCAATATAGTGCTAGGCCTCAATTCAATCTATGTTCGGGGTAGGTTCGCTTGCGTACCGCCACCCTTAATATTACGCCTTAATTGCCTAAGCGGTTTGAATACACAAGTATACAACAATGAACACAATACAAGAAAATATATGAATAAACTCATCAACAGTAAAATGTCAGTCAAGGAATATTATAGAATAGGCACATAATAAATATACACACACACAAGAGAAATACCAGGAGAAAGAAGTGTACAATTAAAGAAGTGAAATAATTAAATCAACTATCCGTTCATAGGGTTGCCAACACATTTCGCATAAGCATGAACCCTAAGTACGAATCTCAATTACCCACAATAGTAATAAAAATAATGAAACATTAAAATGTACACACAAAGCAAGACAATAGTAGCACTTACCCAACACGGAGAATAGCTGTAATAAATATGATTAGTAACAAAATATTTAAACCTTACTCACGTCCGCTCAGCCGTAGGGGAATATATGAATGAATAATAAAGAATAAATAATATAATAAATAAGTATACATATGGTAAATACCTTTCTTCACTTGAAATCGCTGGGATTCCAAGCAGTTGGAACATGGGAATGTATAGGAATTAGGTTTACCCGACACTCTCACTCAGACTCAAGCAAGATTGTTATAATACTAACACAGGATAAAGGTGTCTTGTCCTGTATCGGGCTGGTTGGTTTAGGAGGAATTGTGGTCAGGGAAAAGGGTATAAGGTAGTGGAAATAGGAAGAGTTTGACCTAAGGGGCCCTACGGGGGAATATAATAAATAAATAGAATACACAAATTAAACTTCAATAGAAAGAAGTTTAAAATTAAGAGAGACTACTACTGCACAACAAATTGCGCGCCAAACTCAGCTAAGATCGCACGTACGTCCGGCAGCGGTTCCGCGATCCAAAGAAGAAGCCCCCGCCACGCTCGGTCAAGTCTATTTAAGCAGGCGCTGCTTCCCCTCCTCTCTTCACCTCTCATCTCCTCCTTTTCGGCGCCGGTCTGTCGCACCAGCCACCTGTGTGAAGTGGCGTGACTTTCTGAAATAGTTCCTAATTAGACGTAACTAACATTAAATGCTACGCTACTATAGGCCTTGGGTATAGTAAATCAAAGTCCATAAAAATCCTATGAAAATTGAATGAAAATCATACGATCGACCACTGGCGCCTGCCTGTCGCATGAACACCTGTGTCGTTGTGGCGTGATCTCTATGCAAAAACGCTCCTAATTAGGCTTAACTCACTTATCGGCAACTAGGTTTTATTCCTACTACACTAAAGTCGAAACTCGTTGTATTGACTTCCTATTGAAATACATGTGGTAGGCTTTATACTACAGGGTGATTTATTACCTAATAAAATCTCAGAATTAAATGAATAACATTTAAATAACTCCTACCTAATAATCTAAAATAATAAATTTTACCTATATGGAACATTCCATTATAAAACTGAACGGCGGGAAATCCTACCTAGGTACATGTAAGAATGCAAAACCGAAGAAAATTCAGTAGCTTTTCAGTAGACAAGGTGGAAATATGAAAACTTTAATGTTGTGAACTAAAAAGAAAATTAAATGAAGTATTTTCTATTGTAATTCCGGTATGACCGGTACACCACCCCCTGGAGAATTAACCGAAGATATTATCTATAATATCTGAGGCTTGATTATCCAACCATTCAAGGAAAATACTTCTTAATAGAATTCTAAGTAGAATTCAACACTTATCGTAACAATAAGCTACCTCCCAGCCTATCACAATACCTACACATAATACGATGAAAGATATTATCTTTCTACTGCTAATTACAATTCACTGCTTAGTTCGCATCCGGCCCTATGCACACAATATACCTACCTCTCGTCATATCACTTCCTAAACGTACAGAATGACAACAGACGCGACGTCGATTAAAAAAATCTACACGATAATAAATACTATCCTAAGCTTGATTATCGAAGCTAAGAAATCGAACGATTATGTTGAACCACTGAACGACTCACTGGATTTGAACTCTAAAAGACCTCCCTATTAACCATACTCAATTGGAAACCTAAGAAACAACGTGTTGCTGTAAAACCAACACGCCTACAACAAGCATCAGACTGGCTACTGCATGTCTGAGCGCACTACAATTAGTATAATTAAACCTGAACAATTTCGAGGAATCTAATAAATATGCTATCTATAAAAATTCACCTGAATTTGTAACTAATTCGCCAATCTGGTAACACCGATCAAAAACGACAACATTGTTTTCGACTTCAGGAGATAGGTAAAGGTCATAAGAACCATACAACCAAATACAAGTTTAAATAATTAGTGTACTAACGACAATCGAAGTAACACCTTACTCCACTACACAACTGCTACAATTCAATTAAACATCGACAATCGAACAACCCACAACGTCTGCAAAGTCTGCTACTTGGTAACAAACCTAAAACTATTTACCAAGGCCGATAGATGGCGCTGTTAATAAAAATGACACGACAACGCTAGCTCCACCTGTGTTTATATCCACACAACTAACGATAACGGCGACGCTAGCTCCACCTGTGGTGATACACGCACAACTACCTACCTAATACAAGTGCAATTACACATCTATCTATAACAAAGAAAAATACGAGGTCTGTCGAAAATCCTACCTACTGCGCGAGCGCATAACGTTTAGCTAGGTTAATTTTATCGACATCATCACAAGTACTCCACTGCTGGACATAGACCTCCCCTAGACACGCTACACAACAAGACTTCAAAGTGACAGTGGCCCTTCGCAGATCTTCCGTCTATCTGGATGGGCCGCCCAACACTACATAAATTCGAATAATTTAGCAATAATATAAGTATCTTAAAAAAATATGTTAACAACTAAGGTCACGGAGGCCCGGGTTCGACATCCAGGTCAGTCCGTACCTACCCTACTAGACTGCAAACAAAAATAACTTATCTTAACGTAGCACAGAGTACAGACGAACTTTAAAACCGAAGCATTATGCGTATATACATTTCAACTGAAACAACAACAACAAAATAAAAGGGAACAATCCTCAACAATTAGACAAATTAATAACAAACAAAAACCTAGCGGTAAACCCATCCAAGTCCAGACCTCGCCGACAATTGCTTAACCGGAACGATTAGTGTCAACAAGTGCTAATAACATAACCCAAATTAAATAACTACTTATTCAAACCCTAGCTTAACTGGAACGATCCTTGTCATTACTCAGCCAAATACCTAGTGACAAAACAACCAATCATTTATTTTTTTCCTAACGAATTAAATCCTAACGGTCACCCATTCAAATACAGACTTGTCAAACGTTGCTTAACTTGAACGATCGATGTCAACGCGTGCTCGCAAATCGCACCTCGACTACGAATCTACAATTATTAACGTTTGGTTCTACCAACAATCAGAGTCAAAACAATTTAAATGTATCTACCTACATCTGAAAATGGAAGGTAATGGATAAAACGATACCGTGATAACCGTGGCGCACGCGCTCAAATATCTACCTACCCACATACATGAACTTAACTTGTTTCCCGTAGCTGTACCTAGACAGCGGCGATGGACGTATCTACCTAGTACCCCTAAAACGGTGCTAGACATAAACGTGACTTAAAGTCAAGCCATGGTTCATAACATAGTCCTAATGGATTTTATAGTCTACCTGCCTAGTGCTATCCCTAAAACAATGCTAGACAAAATTTAACATTAACCCACGGGTTAAAATACTATCCTAATGGATTTTATAGTCTGCCTGCCTAGTGCTATTCCTAAAACAACGCTATACATAAACGCGGCTTAACGGTAACCCACGGGTTAAAATAAGATCCTAATGGATTTTATAGTCTACCTACCTAGTGCTATTCCTAAAACAATGCTAAACATAACCGCGGCTTAACTTAACCCACGGGTTAAAATAAGATCCTAATGGATTTTATAGTCTGCCTGCCTAGTGCTATTCCTAAAACAATGCTAAACATAACCGCGGCTTAACGTTAACCCACGGTTTAAAATAAGATCCTAATGGATTTTATAGTCTACCTACCTAGTGCTATTCCTAAAACAATGCTAGACATAATTTCTCGATGTAAGAAAGTGATGAACAAGTTTATGACTAACAACACAACCTGCCGCCATCTCCGCAGACAGATATGATGAACGCACCTACCTACCTAGTAAGCTATTCCTAAAACAATGCTATTCCTAAACATAAAACTGCTTTTATGGAAATGTGAAAGTGTCAGAACAAAGTAACAGAAATGAGGTTAACCCAGATTTATGGCTAACAAGCAACAACACATTTTGACTTCAGTTTCCGCATACACAGAGAAAACATGAAACAGACACGAGACAGACGAACCTACCTAGTATTCCTAAAGTAAATACGTAATATATTAGCTATAAATGCGACTTAAAATAATTGCACGATTCAAATCTAACCACGGTTCCTATCCTACCTACCTATCGGTTTTTATCAAAATGCAAAAAGGACTACGCGTGGTTTAAAGATAAATGAAGTCAACCTAAGTTTATGGCTAACGCCCTTTTAAATACACGGCCGGCCTCACCCCCGGCCTGTGTAGCCGCTCATTTTGAGAAACTCTCAAGCAACTTACAATCCAACATACACTATTTACACACATACAATATTCATGCCAGCCTCACATGGTGGTAGGCAGCGACGATGGATATCCATCTGCTGCCATCCTGATTTCTATTTTTCCAAGACCTACTAGAAGTGACAAACGGACCGACATACATAAGTACCTAACCTATATGAGTAACTAGTGAGTATCACTTTTAACCGCATCTAAACTACATACAAGTGACAGTTATTAAGGGAGGGGGTCTCACCCCCACGGCTAGGTAGCTCGGTACCCATGTATCCTACAGAAATCTCTTGATCAAACCTAATGTAATAATACATCACACATCAAAATACACTAGCAATTAAACCTACAGGAATCGCAAAGAGACATATTCTGAGAACCCTTCTACTGTCGGTAGTCTGTTAATAAAATACAAATTAACGTAGTTAAACATGTTACAAATGAACCGACATACATAAATTCGAAAAACATTACCCTACTCCTATGTGCAGTCGGTTATAGCTATGATAGGACCGACACTTGAGTTACGAGCGACATAACATTCGAAAACATTACCCCGTCTCCTATCTGCAATCGGTTTAAGTTCCGATGGAACAGACATACTTAAGTAAGTAATGAGAATATAACTTTCAACCGCATCTAAACTTAACTTATTAAGGGTGGGGGTTTCACCCCCCCGGCTAGTCAGTCCCGTATCTATGTATCCTATAGTAATCTCTTGATCAGGATGGATGTACTCATACATCAAAATACATTATCATCACAAAAAGACATACATACACATACTTTGAGAACCCTTCTACTATCGGTAGTCTGTTAATAAAATACAAATTAACATAGTTAAACATGTTACAATGAACCGACATACATAAATTCGAAAAACATTACCGTACTCCTATCTGCAGTCGGTTATAGCTATGATGGGACCGACACTTGAGTTACGAGCGACATAACATTCGAAAACCATTATACCATTCTATCTGCAGTCGGTTAATGACCCTACGCATTTATCCGACCAAAGCAAAACATTTAGTCTACAAGAAGTTACGAGGGAACCGACACACACATTCGAAAACATTACCCTTCCTATCTGCAACCGGTTAACTACAACCTACACATTCCTAGCAAGTCAAACCTTTTGCTACAAGAAGTTACGAGGGGACTGACATACATACGAAACATTACCCTACTCAACTTATACACTATCCTAATAAGCCAAAACTTTAGCTACAAGAAATCAGGAGAGAACTGACATACATACATTCGAAATACATTACCCCTTCTCCTATCTGTAGTCGGATAACCTACACATTATCCGACTTAACCTAAGTATCAGAAGTAACTAGGGGACCGAAACATATTCGGAAAAATATTTTTCCTAGAATATTAAATAGAGAACACTCCATATCCTACAGTCCCGACACCCCCCATTTAGTACAGTCCTAACACCCCCCAGTTCCTGTGATTACCATGACAAAATGACAGAATTACCTGAATCAACCTACGCAATGCAAGCGAATAAATACCAATACATAAACTCATGTCTGCCATAGTGCTGAAAGCGCTGACGGAATTCCGTCTACTGCGATGATGACATAACACCTTCTCCACATTTATCGCTACTTGTGCTTCCTACGTAACCAACTTCGCTGCCTAGACCCTATATTATTCACCTAACATTACCTAGTACTATTTACGAGTTACGACTAACCTTAGCCCTTTAGCCTCATAACCCTAACGCACCCCCGATTCCTTAAGTTTCCTAAAATCCTAACAAAATGTAATTTTACGTACCTAGTTTATTAAGGCTATTATTAACGCGTGAATTTAATCTAGTAAACCTGTAATTTAACGTAATAAACCTGTAATTTAACCTAGTAAAACCTGTAATGCATCAATTCAATCCATCCACAACTGATCTCTTGAACCCCTCATTTGTTTACACGGAAACATATTGTGGACCGAAGTCCACTTTAAGATATACATAAATACATAATAATATACATAAATACACAATATAATATACGTTATACATAGATATATACAGATCCTGGGAATCAGGCAACCATATTGTGACGATCCCAACCCGCCCTAAACAGCTACGCACCTCTACACCCCCAAAAAAGAGTCTACGAAAAGCCTACGCAACCCTGAAGGGGTGAAAACCTACAAAAAGCTAAAAGAGACCTACCTAAATACTTACGAAAAGCACCAGCTCTGGAACCCCTACGTGAAAGCTAGATAAACCTACAAAATTATTAAGCTTAAAAGATACTTACCAAAGCTCTTACTAACTTCCTTACAATTAAAGCTATGTGTACCTACTCAATTGACTTTATACTACTATGTAAAATATTAAGCTTATTGAAATAAAGTAAATTGGAACTAATATTAAATCATAATTAAAGCAAAATTAAGGATAATAGAATATTAAATTACTAGAAATTAATAAGGCCAAAATGTGATCGTCTAACCCTACGTTGTTATTTCCTAATGTAGTAACACACAGAATCTTCAAGGGTTCAGCGGAGATCAGGTAGATGAATATAAATTAAAGCATAACAGGTTTATAACGAAAAGAAAATATTTATTGCGATAACCTAACATACAAAAACTATTAGACTTATTACTAGCACGAATAATAAAACTTATGCTAATTTATCTTAAATCTAAATGAGCATACTGACAACTATTAAGAAGTTACTTAAGTTCGAAATAATGTCCCTATATAGAAGTATAAAAGGTTATTAATTAAAATGAGAATTAATTTAGATTATTTACAGATAAACGAATTTGAAATTGAAGTTAATTAGCTACCTACCTTCTGACATACTTATTGACCATACCCAAGGCCTGAATACAATACTAAAACGCAACAATATACCTACAGAACTACCGTGACTATGAGTTAACCCTATGAAATCTTTAAATCAAAAGAACTTATACATTTTATATTGAAAATGAAAATAAATAATTAGAATCGAGAGAGGTTCTTACAACTAATATAAATACCGTAACGGAGTATTCCTGCAACAGAAAAATAGGTTAATATCGACTTCAAGATAAGATTTACACAAAAGAAAGGGAATTACAGGAAAACTATATTAATGGTAAATAATGGAAGAGAACACAATTTATTGGTTTGGAACCCTGGATGGAAGTAAGAATATTACTCGGACATCAGAATCTCTGTAAGAAATTACTGTTAGACGTGAGAACATTTCCTGTAAGAGATTAACCTCTAAAAAAAAATGTTTTCACCCCCCTGGCTCCAACACCACGCCAAGAGGGGATAGACTCCAACCAGAATGCGAGTCTCCTCAGGAAAGGATGATGGAGAGGAATCTGATGTTAAAAGTTGCTATTTCGCAAAACTAATAATCTTTCAGTCCCTCTCATTGAAGTTCTTAATGTTACTAGATTCATTCTAGTGGTTTCTGGAGTGCCCAGTTACTGATAGAAGTATTTGCACATTGTGCGTACAAAGGTAGGTTCAATACCTTGTACAACTGAAAAGGTAGGTTCAATACCTTTTCATTGCAACTGGAAAGGTAGGTTCAATACCTTTCCACAACTGAAAGGGTAGGTTCAATACCCTTCCACAAAATAAAAGGTAGGTTCAATACCTTTTATATTTCCTGTAGGGAATATAAGAATAGAATGAATTTTAGTAACGGTAAGAATAAGACAGACCGAAGTGATTGTGCATAAATAAATCATAAGCTACATTTAATACGCATTTATATGCCTTCAGAAAGGAGTGGGTAGGAAGTTCAGAAAGATGGGAGAATGATTGTTAGGAGGATTATTGAAGGGAATAGATTTAAACTAAAGCCAGCAACTTGCCGTACTAGTGGGTTGAATCCACATCCTCATTACCAAAATAACCCTGGCCTAAATGAGTTTGGTGAATGAAGGTTGAAGGTTGAATAAGCTGTATATTACCTCACCGGCCAAGCGAGGTTCCACACAGCCAATTCGGTGTGCAGTGTGGGGAAAATTTGATAGCTGCGGGTATAGTGTAACTGCGTGCTCCGATAAAACCACCAGCAAGTCACATCGTTTAGAATAGCTTGCCCGTGATAATATCAGAGAATATGTCTCAATCAACCCAGAGTTACGTTAGCATGAATCAGGGTTCGAACCCGATGATTATTAACTTTAGGCCAATATAGTGCTAGGCCTCAATTCAATCTATGTTCGGGGTAGGTTCGCTTGCGTACCGCCACCCTTAATATTACGCCTTAATTGCCTAAGCGGTTTGAATACACAAGTATACAACAATGAACACAATACAAGAAAATATATGAATAAACTCATCAACAGTAAAATGTCAGTCAAGGAATATTATAGAATAGGCACATAATAAATATACACACACACAAGAGAAATACCAGGAGAAAGAAGTGTACAATTAAAGAAGTGAAATAATTAAATCAACTATCCGTTCATAGGGTTGCCAACACATTTCGCATAAGCATGAACCCTAAGTACGAATCTCAATTACCCACAATAGTAATAAAAATAATGAAACATTAAAATGTACACACAAAGCAAGACAATAGTAGCACTTACCCAACACGGAGAATAGCTGTAATAAATATGATTAGTAACAAAATATTTAAACCTTACTCACGTCCGCTCAGCCGTAGGGGAATATATGAATGAATAATAAAGAATAAATAATATAATAAATAAGTATACATATGGTAAATACCTTTCTTCACTTGAAATCGCTGGGATTCCAAGCAGTTGGAACATGGGAATGTATAGGAATTAGGTTTACCCGACACTCTCACTCAGACTCAAGCAAGATTGTTATAATACTAACACAGGATAAAGGTGTCTTGTCCTGTATCGGGCTGGTTGGTTTAGGAGGAATTGTGGTCAGGGAAAAGGGTATAAGGTAGTGGAAATAGGAAGAGTTTGACCTAAGGGGCCCTACGGGGGAATATAATAAATAAATAGAATACACAAATTAAACTTCAATAGAAAGAAGTTTAAAATTAAGAGAGACTACTACTGCACAACAAATTGCGCGCCAAACTCAGCTAAGATCGCACGTACGTCCGGCAGCGGTTCCGCGATCCAAAGAAGAAGCCCCCGCCACGCTCGGTCAAGTCTATTTAAGCAGGCGCTGCTTCCCCTCCTCTCTTCACCTCTCATCTCCTCCTTTTCGGCGCCGGTCTGTCGCACCAGCCACCTGTGTGAAGTGGCGTGACTTTCTGAAATAGTTCCTAATTAGACGTAACTAACATTAAATGCTACGCTACTATAGGCCTTGGGTATAGTAAATCAAAGTCCATAAAAATCCTATGAAAATTGAATGAAAATCATACGATCGACCACTGGCGCCTGCCTGTCGCATGAACACCTGTGTCGTTGTGGCGTGATCTCTATGCAAAAACGCTCCTAATTAGGCTTAACTCACTTATCGGCAACTAGGTTTTATTCCTACTACACTAAAGTCGAAACTCGTTGTATTGACTTCCTATTGAAATACATGTGGTAGGCTTTATACTACAGGGTGATTTATTACCTAATAAAATCTCAGAATTAAATGAATAACATTTAAATAACTCCTACCTAATAATCTAAAATAATAAATTTTACCTATATGGAACATTCCATTATAAAACTGAACGGCGGGAAATCCTACCTAGGTACATGTAAGAATGCAAAACCGAAGAAAATTCAGTAGCTTTTCAGTAGACAAGGTGGAAATATGAAAACTTTAATGTTGTGAACTAAAAAGAAAATTAAATGAAGTATTTTCTATTGTAATTCCGGTATGACCGGTACATCACGTATGGGCTTGGTTTAGCAGTTTGTAGCGGAAATAATTTTCAAAATTGACATGACAATTAGACTATTTAGAGAACTCCATAAATAACTGTCATTTCGACCGGAATCGTCACATCAATTTCGTTTGTCTTCGCCAGTGTTGTTTGGTTAATAATGACACTTCGGCTGGTTTATTTATTTATTTTATGAATAGACTCGACAGTTCGTCATTTGCCAATGTCATTTTACAAAATTTTTAAGATATTGATAGTCTTCTCTCTTTCTCCAGAGGAGTCGCCGTGGCGTCGTCACTCTGGGTATCCGCGTATTCTAGCTCGAAAATGCAGAATATATTAAGTTCATATTTGAACACTCCAACTAAACTATGTTTATATTATATTACCACAACAGTTTTACCAACTGTGTCAGTCGAACGGGCTGGTCTCTGACTACGTGGTCTAGATCCCTCAGCTTCCCCGAATATTATAGTTATCTCCAAGTTATTATGACATGGCCGAAGTACCGCATCATATTTCGGGTATAACCACTGCATTACTATTTCTTATCCATGAGCTTGTGCTGAATTCTTATGTGTGTGTCTTGTCTTTTGTGTATTGTACTCTCTCTTTCTCTCTCTCTCTCTGTGTGTGAGGGTGTCTCAAATAAATGTTTTCTATTCTACTGTATATTCACTGTCTCTTTCCCACCATTTTCAACAGTCCTTGGGCATCGCTCTGCGTAGTAGTAGTAGCCCAAATAATGGCCTATTCTACCGAGTACTTACTCCACGCACGTATCAAATCATCGCACACAATACCATTCTTGTATTTAGGAAGTAGATTTCCGCTCCTTACAATTTTATTAGTTGGTTGAGTATGGCCAGACTTGCCTTAGCGGGTCTGTGAGTGGGCGGATGGTGACATTAGCGCGGTCAAGGCCAATCGGCGGCCGATGAATTGCCAAGGTCACTTCAAGCTCAATTTTGAGCACATTCCGCAAAATGATGTCGCGAATCCTCCTCAATCGTAGCCTCAGTGCTGAGAATCGTGACTCATAATCATAAGCGGGTGCGGTAATGGTACCAGACCCAGTCTTGTGCCGTTCTCACAACTTCTTCAAATGGCACGTCAAGAGTTTTAGCAACCGTGGCCATCCAATGGGCTGGTATCCGACCACGTGGTCTAGACCCCTAAACTTTACCGAGCAGTATTTCTCCCCAAATTGGAAGGGTCCATTCTTATGACATGGTCGAAGTACAAACACATTTCTGGTAACCATTGCCGACAATCTGTCGGTGTTGCGAATACTACCTTATTATTTGCCTATTTAGAACACATTTGAATTCCAAAGATTGAGTTACAAAGTTATTCAACGGTTCGAACTACGATCTCTTTCTAACTTTGGCCCGGTTTCCACCAAAGTGGAGAGGAGATGAGAGGATATTGTGTTTTGAATAACCAATCAGATTTCATTATTTCCACATCACCTCTCTGCTAAGGAGATGGAACGAAATCTGATTGGTTATTTAAAACCCACCTCTCGTCTCCTCTCCTCTCCGCTTTGGTGGAAATTGGGCCTTAACGTTTTTTTAATAAAGTGTGAATGTTCGCATGAGGGATAAAGTGTAGATTACTAACAATAGTAATACTTGTGTAATGCCTAGTTATTAAGTAATTGTGTAATGTTATTTTAAAAGATGTGCTGCTGAGAGTTTTTTGCCACTTTTTCTCCTCAGCGTTGGCACCTTTTCCTTGCAAATGTGGTGTAAATGTAAATTCAAAAAATATATTGACGTGCAAAAATGTATACAACGTGCTTACTTGCAATAAAGAAATTTGACTTTGAATGGGACAACAACCATGGTTTAAGGGAAGTGTGGTTAGACTAGCTAGGTATATTGTTAACAGCATTAATGTTTTCCAAGACCCCTCCCCAAGCTTGAGTTGCCTAGTAACGAGGGTACATAATCTGTGGCCAAGGTTACATTATTCTTATTTCCCAAACGTTACCAACTCCAATGTCAGGGTCATTCAATGACCCGTTCCGTTCCACGCGGGTTTCGAGAAATGTCGGCCGCACTTAGAATTATCGCGACAAGTGACAAGGGATTTATGGGAGTGGATGCGATGCTGGAATTCTGATTAATTTTTTTCACGTCTAAATAATGTAAAACACAATTTATGCGTGTCTCGCTCTCGTATATGTTTTTGGTAATATTATATATTTGTTATGTCATTAATAGATTTCTTAGGAGGGCGTGGGGAGTTGGAGATACAACTCCTGGAACAGCGGATTTACTAGGTACATTCAGTACATTCCGCAGGTGATTCCGAAGCCCTTCAAAAAGCACAACAAAAAGTTAACAATACTTATAGCATACAATACGTAGCTATTTCATTAAATATATATTTTTTTTGTTAACCTATAAATTGTCCCACTGCTGGGCAAAGGTCTCCCCCCTCCTCTTCCATCCATATGTCCTGAGCCTCTTCTAGCCACCCATTCTGTATCTGTATAATATAAAATAATATAAATAAAATCAACCTTATACAGGGGTGTATACTTATCTCTGTCTTCGAGTGTACATCTCCTGTTTATAACCTATTTTATAAAGTGTATTGAAATAAGTTGTAAGCCCGTTCATCAAGGACAAGTAGACAAACAAACTAAGAGACATTGCCCTTTGTCGTAGAGATAATAAGGGCTGCCGTGACATAATCATGCCGCCACAGAGATCGTTATCCGGCGACATTATAACAATTACCAAGTAATATCGCACGTGAAATTGAAAACTGTCATAATTATACATTGCGTGACCGTGTAAGGAAGGTTGGTTCTATAATATCATCAGTCCTATGTCCCCCTCATTTATTATGAGACACATCAACCTGAGTTAGTGTCCGACCGAAACTAGGTTTTAGGGCCGTAACCGAATTCTGGCATCGGTCTTAGTTTCGGCCGAAATCGAAACCGAAACTTCCATATTATTCTGTTTTCGTTGCAAAAATAAATAGGCAATTATAATCAGTTAGTTTTTATGTATAAATCACATATTAAACAATTCAGTCTCTGATATTTGAAGTAATCCTTAAGCACTATATATTATCACTCCCTTATGTCAAATAAATTATTTATAATGTGTGCCGCATGCACCCGGACCGATGGGCCCGGACTGTCACAGAATGGGTGCCATCGGACGGTTGCCGGCGTCGGGGCAGACCTCGGCGTAGGTGGAGAGACGATGTCGTTAGATACAGGGATGGGTGGCTGGAAGAGGCTCAGGACAGGGATGGATGGAAGAGGAGGGGGGAAACTTTTGCCCAGCAGTGGGACAATTTATAGGTTTACAAAAAAAATATTATAACGTTATATGCTTATTATAGGCTCTTGAACTCAGTTTCGGTTTCGGCCGTAGTTTCGGCCGGTTGGCAGCCGAAACCGAATATAAGCCGAAACCCGTTATTTGGCCGAAACTAGGCCGAAACCGAAAGTTCGGTCGGACACTAACTGAGTATGAATAATGCCCACGGTAAAGACCAAACATGTTCAATAATTAGTAAGACTGGTGAGTGATACATCGAAATGTGCTTAAATTAAGTAGCTCATTAATATACTTGATAGAATAGAGCTCTTGAAGGTCGACAGCGAACCAACAAATGCCTACAGTGTTACAGGTGTCTCTAGGAGACAACGACCGCTTTAACATCATGTGTGTCTTCTTACCTTTCTCATAACACTTTGAGCTTTAGCTTAACCCAACGGTCTATTGTGCAAGGATTCAGGGCATCGAATCCAGGGTTCAAAACAGTAAGGCAAAGCAATGCCTGGAGTGGTCAATAAAAGCACTGTCTGAACTTCTGATGTCTCAACGTATTAGCCAGAATGATTCAAGACGAATAACAATAGGTAATTTCGGTGACACCACCCCAACCGGAAGTGTCGAGGAGACATGAGACTAAATCAGGTCATAATAACACACATCAACTTTAGATGGAGTCCAACATGAACTCACACTACTTCTAATGTGCCACCATTAGAAGTAATGTGACTTCACTTGGCTACTCGTATTCGCTATTGGATGTTTGTCGTATTTGTCAAATACTTGACATACATACAAATAAGATGAATATTTTTTCAAGCATACCAACCACACATGGCAATTATGACAAATGCGAATAGCCAAGTGAAGTGGCAGCATGACATACAGAGTGCATGTGAAACGTTGTGTCATACCAAGAATAGGATATAAGTTTCGTTTCGCGTAAACAGCAATGCTAAATGAATAACTAGTATACAGTTTAATATAGATTTATTTGTAGCCAACTTAGTCGGGCATTAAACCTCATATTTACTTAACTAAACAACTCGAAACTGTCGTAAACATGGCGTTATTTTCGCTCCGACCTTGGCAGTGAAAAACGCATTTATTGGCCTCTGGTGCGGTGATATTTTGTTGTTTATCGATCGGACGAGTTCAAGGCTGGTCGGCTTCGCTTCGGCGCCGTGGAGCTGTGACGAAGCTCGCAATGTACTCGTAGGTGGTAATACGTCGACTTTGATCATGATTACTCTGATGTAGATAGTAAGGTTTGATCGGCATTAATGAGGTCGAGATATGTGTAAGATCATGAGAGGTAAATGGATAGATCAGAAGCAACAATGACAACTCTTCAGGGTTGGAAAATTCTGTTTAGAAAAATATGATAGAAAAGTTCCCAATATGTCAAAGTTCCACCAAAATGTAACCTTGTACGAGATAGAGATGAAATTAATTTGCCTTATTTTCCAGCACTTTCTAGAGGAACTTTTGTGTTAATGATATCGTAAAATCATGGTTTGACAAAGTGCTACTCTCATTCTTTGTCTATTTCATGGCTTGGGGAAGTCAAGAAACTCGGAATATTATTCTTAAAGTTTTCTTTATGAATAATATTATTAAGGAGCATTTTTCGCTTCACATCATCAGCCCGTATCATTCCACTGCCGGACGTAGGCCTCTCCCAAAGCGCATATGAATTGATATGATCACAACACAATGATATTATTGAATGAGAAATTTCCAGCATTTCTTACGGCGATTTGCGATGAGGAGAGCATGGGTTAGTGCTTGACTTGGGGTTGCAACTGTCACTGGTTAAGTCGCTAACTCTCGGATTATCTTTTACTGCCAGTGAGTGGTTATACTTACTGTACCTATTGGTACACCTTTTCTGTAAGGATATCAGCTTGGATGTAGGTCCTAAAGTCAATGTTAGCAAATGCGTTATCCACTCGACTTACTACGTCGCAGTGGAAACCTTGTCTTCTCTATACATTTATTTGAATAATGAGTTTTCGTACTTCTTTTGGGGTAAAATACGACGCATATTCCTTTATTCGATGTTCGAAAAACATTTAGCTTTCCTGAATTTCTTCGAATATAACCAATTATATTAGCATATTATATTTTATTTTCCCTTTTATCGTTATTTTGACTAAGTTTATACTCTTGAAGAATTGATAAGTGTGATTTTTATTCCATAATACGGTTCTTCAGAAAGATGAAATTTTTTGATATAATACGGGTACAATTTGTTTACACCGCAATTTCTTAACCTAATAGCACTGTTGTATCTGTCGTGGTCATATCGTTAAATTGAACATTTCATGAAATAGTCGACCATTTCATGAAATGGCGGCATTTCACGAAATCGTCATATGTATATTGGTCATTTCATGAAATAGCTTGGCCAGATCAATGAATAGAAAACGTTTTACGATATGTCCAACAAACGCACGGCTATTTCATGATATGGCCAAACACAATTGACCATATCGTAGAAAAATGGCAAAAACTACCGCTAGAGGCGCTGAGAGCGCGCTTTGTCATTGTTTATGTTTGTGTGCGTAAGTAAATAATGCGGATTCATGTTGAAAAGAGAATAAAAATGTGCAAATTATATGAGAAAGTGTGTTGGAAACTTGAATAAGTGTTACTATACGAAACGGTGTGAATTTTATGATAGTCACGCAAAAACCAACCTCAATTTACAATAAAATCTTGGGAATACATTTCACAGGTTAGTACCTATTTAAATGACAATATTTAGTTTATATCCTTTTAAAATCTCATCTAAGTATCTAAAATGTACTTATTTACTTTTAATAATTGAATCCTAGAAATTTATACATAATTTTCATTTTTAGGTTATACAACAAATAAAGGAAAGTAGGGTGACCAGGCAACGAAAGTCGACGGACTATAATTTACTGGATTACAAAATATTACATCATGGAAAAACTGGAATTAGAAGTTTTTAATATACAAGAAGAAATGCATTGATGATCCTACTATTCGTATAATTACGATGGAGAAATATTTTGAAATACTAACGGAACTTCATAAAGGTATACCGTATGTGAAACGAAACGTTTTAACGTTCTATAATATTATAATACAATTTTGTACTTATTTTATTAGGTAATAAATATAATAATAATAATAAAAAACATTTAATAAAAACATCTTTATTGTCCTTTTAATGTGTTCAATATGAATATTTCGTATATTTAATTCCAGTGGACAATTATTTTGAAATGCTTGTAAGAATTTTGTAACATAATTATATTTTTTTAATTTGGTATTGACTAGAACAATAAATAAGTTCGTAATAAGTATATTTTGAATTATTATTCCTTACATCCTTAATGGGCACCCTACATTAATGATCTGACCAAACGTCGTTGGACAAATCGACGAACGTTGACGTTTAAACGATATGCCCAGCACAACTTGACGATTTCATGAAATGCCACCATTTCATGAAATGACTGACGATTTCATGAAATGCTCAATTTAACGATCTGACCACGACATATCTACCGCCCTCTTCAATTCAGTGGGTGGCGTACCTCAGGGTACTATTTTATTTCTCGTGATAATGTAGTTAAATTCACTTAAGCTTATCGCACTGAGTTGCACCCCTTATTTTAGACCACAAAAATACTCTTTCAAATGAAACATCCCTGGGGTGTAATTTTATCCGATAGCAGTGCTATTGAAATCATATAGCCACTTTGCAAATTGAGAGGGAGTTTTTAAAGAAATAATTACAGCCAAAAATATTTTGTTTTTATTTGCGGTTAACGACATTTAATTTAATCTCAACTGATGCTATACGAAGATATTCGTATGCGAATCATTGGGATCTCTGAAATATCAAGGTATTCCTTTATTATCACTCTTCTAAAATTCTTACTTACTGCTGGATGGATTCCGGAGATAATGAGTTCTGAAAGTACATTTCATAAAACAGATACTTAGATCATTCCTTATTTCTTGGACATTTGCAAGATGAATCGTGCTGTACGCATAGTTTAGATGGAATTAAATAAAGGAATTAAGTCTCGTCCTCTGATCCACTCTCAGGTTAATCTAAGGTGGCAGACATCAATTGACCTTCCATGCATCAAGATATGAAGGTGAATTATTCTTTTGAAGCACTTTGCTTTGAGAATTATCATCCGCCAACGCGTAACCTGGGCGACCGATGAATAAGTACATTCTAATTTGGACACGGCTCGGTCACCTTTACCGCCCAAACGATGAGAGATGAACCGCAAATGTTCTATTCCTGAGATCATCCAAAGACTGACGAAGGTGGCCAATACAAATAAAATTTAAACGTCTCTCCTAAAAAGTTCTCGAACGTATAGGTAATTAGATCTTTTGGAATTCTAGTGAAGTCTTTTCCATAACCGCGTATGTGTCATATTGTACGGTGGAACACAGAGAAAGGTGTACATGAGAGTTTATAAGGTTGAGATTTTCTCATAAATTACTCGACCTATTGCAAAAATTCTTTCACTATTTGATAGATAAAAGTTAAAACTATCTAACTGCAAAAGAATTATTAAAATCGGTCCAGTAGTTTTTCAGAAATTTTCAACCTTATTGAGGCCCCCTGTATACTTACTACCTCTGTCTTCGACCGTACCTACCTACTTATTGATTCAAACGATTCAGTAGAATAAAATGAAAATGAATTTATCAGCTATCACAACCACACCATCTCTTGATTGGCAAAAGAAATCCACTAATTCTTCGTCAAATATCTGGTAAGGACCAGTCGTGGAACAATTGGAATCGATGGTACCAAAGGTGTATCAAAGTGATAATCTAGATGCAATGTATGGTAAGTCTGATTTAGCACGTATGATCTAAATATACTTACCGGATCGCGATGTATTGACCCTGAGGATGGTTCACTGCCAAAAATAATGCTCAACAGCACGCTACACGGCTACGTCAGCTGAGTTCATAGATACTAGGAGTGGCTAAGATATCGCATGGGGTATTAAAAATATTTATTTTCTCATGTTACTGACGAACTAAGACTCGTGTTGGGTAGTGCCTTGGTAGAGGCATACGAACGTCCAGCAGTGAACTGATACGGACTGATGATCATAACTCTCGAATTTCTAGAGCCCATGTTTGACAAAAGGTATAATACTGTGTCGCTTACTCCGCTGGCTCAGCGACCTGAAGTACTGGATCTTGGTCTCCGACACCAAAGAGTGCCGCTGCAGCCTATCTTGCGCTGTTTGTCCCAACCGTGCTCTATTCTAAACTCAATTCTCCGATCTTGTCACGTTCGTGCTACGCAAACAGACTAGGAAATCGTTGGAAAATGCGTGAAAAGCGTCATTTTACTTCACAATATCTATTGCCAGCGCGATACCCGAGGGTTCAAGGTCGGTCGCGTCATATCGGGGGGAGTTGGCTCGTTACAGCGCTAATAAAGATTTAGGGGATTCGCCTGGTGGCTTTTCATGAAAATACACTGAGTTATTGTCATGACGGAACCACAGCTACTCCAGTAAGCAACCTATTTTGATCCCTCTTGGTTCACAGGTTTTCCCTCACATTGAGTGAGCTGGAACTATGATTCACCACGTGGGCTTGTTGTATTTTGGTGGATTACACATCACGCAAGAATTAACCATCCGTTTAAATTCTGAATTTCTATCACAGTCACGCTGGTATTGTTGGCATCCTAAATGAAAGAAAGGTTATGAAAGAAATATATAGACCGAATGTTGATGAAAGAGTCGACAAAGGTAGACCGAGGAGGGCATCTTAAAAAACAAAGATGGGCATCTTACGTTGACTAAATTGGCGATGTTTGAAAACGGGCGAAATGCGGTAGATAGATAGATTCATTTATTTCAGATTACAATGTCATTTTTACATTTATCTCAATACTTAAAATACACATTAGTAATTTGATAGTCAATTTAAAATAATTATAATTATGTATAACAACATTATGCATTGCATAAATTATGATTTTGACATTAATAAGTCAAATTCCTTAAAGGAATACAATTCGCTATCCAATAAAAGGTATTTCAGTAGGCGAAATGGTATTGCGTGCATGAAGAGATTAATGAATGTGGAAGAAGCGAGAGTTGTGTGCCAGGATCGCAGCAGATGTAAGTATTTGCCTCTGCGGGTAATAGGCGTGAGTTTATGTATGTATGTACTTACATGTAATTATTATGCAAACGTTTTTCTTCGCGGCCGTCATTTGTCTCGAGAGCGCGCAAAATAAACAATGTCCAACGTATTTTAGACGTGTTTAGAATGTTGTGGCCCCCGTCGTCTGACCAAAGCACGTGCCCTCGCCCAAGTTCAAGGTCTCCGTGGTCGTTGCTCCTCTGGTTTTTGCGCAATTGCGCAGCTAGCTCCCCAGACGTATAACATAGATAGATGACTAATATCTTAGATTGGAAATACTATAGATGCTCACTGATGACCGCTGAAATTTGCACTAAAATATTATGTATTTATTACAAAAACAACCAAAAAAACTCCTGCATAAAAGAAAAGGTATGCTGTGTCTGTACATTTATCAAAACGATATCTCATAAGTACAGGCTTCAGGTTACAGGAGGCAACGAAATAATCCATATTCATACATGTATATTGTATATTCAAAAATCATTACTTCTAGGATATCTCGAATCGATTTTCTGCTCAGCGTTGGCACCCTTTCCTTGCAAAGTGGTGTAATTATAAATTCAAAAAATGTGGTTGACGTGCAAAAATGTACACAACGTGCTTATTTGCAATAAAGAGATTTGACTTTGACTTTCGAATCTCTCTTGCTGTTCTGGCGGAAAGCTGTAGAAGCTACACTTTAACCATATGACTGGCCATATAGTCGAGATACGAGGAACGAGGAGTGCATCGTTATTAGTTATTTTAAAAATGTATTTTTTATAAGATGCGCTGATGAAAGTTTTTTTTGCGACTTTTCTCCTCAACTTTTCCTTGCAAATTATTATTTTTTTTAGAACTAGATTTACACCAAATGTTAGGTTTAAAGAAATTGACGTGCAAAATTTTAACTTGCAGTAAACGACATGAATATGATGAATCTGAATCGGATTTTTTAGTGCAATTAATGTTGTACCATTTCCAAGACATTGCCCTCGCGTCTATAGTATTTTTAATCCAAGACTAAATACATACTAATGCTAGATGACATGGCGGTTTGATCTCACGCTTTTGTGCGAAGCTCTTGGCACCAAATTACCTATACGTACCGATGGTAAAACAGTTGTTAAATGGCACGGAGAGTTGTCACCCAATACATGTTGTAATCGCAACGCACCTTGAAACAAGTGGCGCTATACTATTATCAAACGATGAAATGACATCATGAAATGACGTGTGTATGGCAGTTTTATACCGCCGTCTTTCTCGTCGATGTTTGTAAGGACAACAAATCAACATTGGATATAGGCTTTAGTATAGAGCTTAGAAATGTCCATCTATATGTGTAGTACTTAGATTTTTTCAGTATTCTGAGCTCTGTACGTTCGACAACTTTTTCTGACCGAAACTAGATATTTACAATAACCAGTTATTGTAAATGGACACATTTACAATAACTGTTTATTCAAAGTCAATATAGATCATGTTAGTTGACTGCATTAAAGAAATCGCTTTTAGCGACAATGCTACCACAATTATACACAGGTGTTGCTTTGTTTTTGTAACCATTTGTGTTTCTTTTGTGTTACAAAAAGTGCGAAGTGTTTGGAAATTAGAATAATCTTTCGTGACGTCATTGGCGGCTCCGTCTGCCCTAAGCTATTTTCTTTCACTTATTGATTGCGTCTTTTTTTCGTAATTACAGTGTGTCGGCGAGTTTTGAATGGCTTAAACGGGTGATTTGGTTAACAAGTGCCTACTGTTTTTGTTGGGATGCCGTCGATGTTTTAAGATGTTTTGTTGGATTCAATTTGTAAAGTCCATTACTCGATTAGGTCATTGTTTTGCGAAGATGATATGTAAATTGTCTGTCGAAAAAAAGATGAGGAAATTTCTTTGGTAGGTGACTGGCCTCGGGTTCGAACCGGGGTCTACGTAGCGGAAGTCCCATAGTGCCACCCAACAGCGCCACCGAGCTTAGAGCCATGGCACACGAACGATAGTTCATCATACGAACGGCCAGGGAATGGAACGCCCTGCCGGCGTCGGTGTTTCCAGACACTTATAACCTGTATTTGTAAACTTTAAATAAATAAATAACCTTGGGATCTTTAAGGCAAGAGTGAATAGGCATTTACTAGGCCCGCGTGCTTCATCATCGGCCTCATCGTCACTTACCATCAGGTGAGATCGGGCCAAACGCGGGTTTAGTCAATCAATAATAATAAAAAAGTTCACCAACTAAACTCTTCAGTAGGTGGCCTTGGACTGCTTTTTCGAAGAAACTAGCGCCATCTGTCAAACGTATCCCCATAACTTTCTGTCATGCTCCCACTTCGCTTGGCTATTCGTATTCGCTATTGGATGTTTGTCGTATTGTTAAATACTTGACGTGCATACAAATAAGACGAATAATTTGTCAAGCATACCAACCACACATGGCAATTATGACAAATACGCAAATACGAATAGCCAAGTGAAGTGCCACCATCAATCAGGAACTCAGCAGTATTGCCAACTATAATTTTGGAATTTTGCTCAAATATTTCGTCAGAGTACAAAATTAAGTACCTACAGATTCATTCTTTAGCAACATTATTTCTTAAGCAAAAAAAGTCTTCACGTTAGAAAATCCGTTAGCTGTTTGAAGAGGAATTTTCTCGTTTCCACCGAATATAAATTCGCTAGATTTTTACAACACAAAGTTGCAACACCTAACAATCGGCCACCAACTTAAAGTCGGTCGTATGATAGCTCCCTTAGGCCGATAGTCATAGACAGTTTTGAGTATTTAATATTTCTCGGTCAGATATTTGAGGCTCTAGTTTCAAAACCAGCTAAAACTTATTTCGTAAATTAACGGGCAAGTGAAGAAAAAAAAACCGAATCGCACTCGGCTTAGTTTACCTTTGTTTGCAACATTTCTCAGTAGTTCTATAACTAGAACTACTGAGAAATGTTGCAAACAAAGGTAAACTAAGCCGAGTGCGATTCGGTTTTTTTTTCTTACTATACTTCTTACTATAACTAGTAGTCTAGTTGGAAGGTTTTGATTTTGGTACGAAATGATTTTCTACCCGGGTAGGTAATTTAAAGAACTTCCATTTGGCATATTTAACTCATTTTGGACCAAAAGACGTTTTAGCGGGTTTGGTTACTGGACGCCTCATTTACCGTAAAGTAATTCTGTCATCTAATTTTGAATTATTTTTTATACTAAGTAGTTATTTCACATTATATTATCACTTAAGTATGTCATATTCATATTTATTTATTCATTTTACACTTTGGAAGACCACTTTAGGGTATGGGCCAGAGGCTTATTCCACTTTCTATACATGCATTTCTGTCCTGTGTCCATCCAAGTTCTGCCCGCCTCGGCCTACCTTACCCTAAGGTAATACGACGTATATTGCAATGATTCGTCTAGAGATATGCCTGTAATTATGTCTGTATGTTGCCATGTTTCTTTACGGAAATGAATTTGCAAAAATGTACCAGCTGCTTTATAACTTTTTGTGTGTTCAAAGCTCTACTGAGTTAATTACTCTAATATTGTGAAACGGGCGCCGTGAAGCGTACAGTCGTATTGCCAGCGCAAAGACCCCGGTCTCCATTCATATTCATTCATTACCATTCGGCGGTTTATACGCGCTCGGGTAACTTTTACCCATAGATAGATAGATAGACTCTTTATTGTACAAAAATATTACATTACAAAAATTGTTACAGATTATATTATTGTACAAAGGCGGCCTTATCGCTGAGAGCGATCTCTTCCAGGCAACCCCCGGCGAAAGGAGTTGCATAACGACGAACAGTAGTATAGCGCAGGGAATCCACACATTACTCTGATAATTACAGTTATTGGGCAAGCTAAATGCAATAAATGTATATTATAAACATACTTAAATAAGTAGACATACATTATACAATGTAAATGCTAACACTAAATAAATAAATAAAATATAAATATTACACGATAAATAATACATAAACTACATAAATATATAGATGCACGACTAGAATTATGTTATAACCCATATTATAACCCATGTGCTGCAAGCGGAGGTAATGTTTTTCTAGTGTATGTTTGGTTATCTAATAGATGAAAGGTCACTAAAGTTCCGAAATGACTTGTCTAGCCGACGACGGTGCGTTCGATGGCTGTAGTGCCTGTAGTTGGATTCGTTGGTCAATCTCACCCGACAAGTGAGAGAGCAGCATGGTTACTCTCACCTCTTATAGCGATCCAGTTTAGGTTCCTAAACTGAACCGAATCGCTATTTGCTACAATGACGTTTGACGTCATTGTAGCAAATTGTGAGTTTAGGAACCTAAACTGGATCGCTATAAGAGGTGAGAGTAACCCCTGATCCGTATTGAAACGTATCTGAAACGTCACCGGCGGCGACGCGGGCGTGGCGCGCTCACCTTGAGAAAGAGCGTCGACATCGGTCGAAACTGTCAGTCTAATTGCCGACTTCAACAATATAAGTGTGTGATATCCGTTTGTAGCTGCAGTTGATACTTAATGTTGATACTTAAGAACCACAGCTAATTTTTCAATCGGTGCAGTGAAAAATTCCAGCGTTTAATAGCTTTAATAAACCAGTTTATAATTATAGTACAGCTAGTAGCAGATCAAGTGTAACACTTTGGACCGTTCTTATTATATGCGTCGTAAGATTTAAAATCGTACTGCAAGTGTTACCATTGATCTGCTGTTGTGTACAAGCCACTCATTTAATCAACGATCGTGAGCTAAAAGGCCTAAATCATTCGATACGCGCCAATGGTCATATAAAACAAACAGACATTCCATCTGTTAGTCCTCGCCTCCGAATTGTTCCGGGACAGGGCGTCCCGCGGGGACAGTCACTTCAGCCGGCCCTGTCGGCGGTCGGTAATTATTTTACGGCTCATTGAGACCGCTCAGGTGGAACTTGGTACCGTTTTTACACGACTGCGCAAGCGAGGAAGGGTTACACCCATTTTGAAATGATAGTTCTTAGCTGGGCAGAAGTTATTATACTTGAAGTTCCTGATAGCAACGGCCAAAATGGCGGCAGATCGTGAAGGTAGACTAATGGTAAATAATTATTAATGGTAATGAAATAACAAAAAAATAATTTATTTTATTTTATTCATGGAAACAGTCATATACAGATAATGATAACTTAAATACTAATAGACCTATAGTCCCATAACTTACAAACGAATGTTACATAAGGTCACATGGAGCGTAGCCAGAGATCACTTATAGCTAGTAACTAAAGATTACATAATAATGTACTTATATAATTATATTATGACAATGATTAGCAAAGGGTCCAACAACCAGGCCCCCCGGACTAGCGCGTTAGCGTTAGCATGTTACCATTAGTTATAATGGTAACATTTAGATTTTGATTGTGAGTGGAGTTTAAGTTCGGGCTTACAGCTGTCAGTTTTCATACAATTTTGAGTTTTGTAAAATGTAAGTGCGTAAAATTGATTGATGAATCCGAAACCGATAACTTGAACGCGATCTTAGCTTAGCCTGAGCTTGCTCTTATGACTGAGGAAGCCCTCTGAATCGTACTCAATTTATTCTTTTGGTTACGTCAGTTTTTACGTGATTAAATGATATTTAATCATATATTTACTCTATTTATATACATAATCATTTCATATCTTATAATAAGTACTTACCATATTTATTTTATATTATTAATAACTTATTTATTATTATACATTATGTATATTATAGAATGTAGTCATCAATATTTATCATATAACATTATTTACATTATATTGTAGTATTTAAGTATTATTTTTTATTTATTTTCGCCCGTATTTTTAGCGGGGTTATTTATCCAAAAAAAAAATGATCTTTTTACATTCATATTTCATATCACATGGCTGGGTTATGTGAGAACAAAGAGCAGCACAGGAACCACTGTTCATAAACCTACAAGTATGCTATGTTTCACTCAGCTATATAGCAGCTGTAAAGAGTCTGTGTACAGATATTAGTAATTGGTTCTTTGCTTCTCGTTTCCCAATAATGAATGAACCACAGTCTGTACGTGAACCTCACGACTGGCTCCACACATTTGGTGACACATTCGGTCACGATGTAGGCGTGTGAATCAGCCGGCTAAACTCCTAAACCGGCCCAAGGCCGCCGGACAGACCTACGCGACTATCAAAGCTTTATGAGCTGCCTTTAATAGAGCTTAAAGAGATAAATTGGTTGTGGTCAGGTAAACGTTATTATAATACAGCAAGTGTCTCATTTTATAAATAAATATGATCGTCTTAAATACAGCACAAATCAAGTGGCTTATTTTGTAAACAAATCATCATCATCAGCCCGTATCAGTCCACTGCTGGATGTAGGCCTCTCCCAAAGCACGCCACTCAACCCTATTCTCGGCCTTCTGCAACCAGTCTCTGCCAGCCATTTTGCGAAGGTCATCCCTCCATCTGGTCGGGGGGCGTCCCATACTACGTTTACCCGTTCGTGGCCTCCATTCGAGAACTCGTCTACCCCATCGGTTATCGGTTCTACGACAGATGTGACCAGCCCACTGACACTTCAGTTTGCTGATTCTATGAGCAATGTCAACCACTTTTGTCTTCTGGCGGATATACTCGTTTCTTATTCTATCTACTATATTGTAAACAAATATGATCGTCTAATTACCTGAAGGAACTGATTGATCGAACCTGTTCATTATTTTGAAAATAATGTATTCCGATCTAATAATGTGAAAAGAACTATGCAATAATGTTAGTAGGGTAGGGTAGTTTTTGTTTACAAAATAAGGCACTTGATTTGGGCTTCGGTTTACCTGTTGTGGTGTAGCACTGATTGATTGATTATATTCATTCAGTTCCTTAAGTTCATTCATTCTCGGGAAACATGAAACAAAGAAGATCTAGAATAGACGAAATGTTAAGTAGACGTATGTGTAAGATTTTATTTAAAAATCTGCGTATTCATTCCGCGGTAAATGAATGATCATGATTACTGCTAATATTGCTCCGGATTTTTTTACGCATCGTCCATTCAAAGCCCAGCTTTGATATGCAAAAAGACTGCAACGATTTCGATCTATAAACTTTTTCTGCTCTCTCCATTCCACAGATTAAAATTAGCAAAAAATTCTAGCATACCTAGACGCCCCCTGTAGAGTCTGGCTGTTACTCGAATTGCAATATCATGATGAATCATTTGATATTCCTTCGCCGTTTCGCAGACATCCGTTCTGAGAAGCTACGTCCGTCGACATCCGCCAACATCCGCCGGCAATCGCTAGTCTGGACTGCATTGTAGTTTGCGTCACAGGTCATAGGTCGACTGTACGGACAACAGCAGATAACACAACAGAGGTAACACTTGCAGTATGATTTTAACTCTTACGTCGCAGATAATAAGAACGGTTCAAAGTCCAAAGTGTTACACTTGATCTGCTGTTAGCTGTTCGTACGAATACAGAGAAAAGCATACAGGGAGAATAAGACTGAGGTTTTCTCGAAAACTACTGGACCGAATTTAATAATTCTTTTACAGTTACACAGTTTTAACTGTTATCTATCTAACAGTGAAAGAATTCTTGCAATAGATCAAATAGTTTTTGAGATAATTCAATTCAATTCAAATATCTTTATTTCGGACTATTTGGTCCATATGTTGTTAGTAATACAATACTTATTATCTATGGTTAGTAAATATATATATAAAAGTATGAAATATGTGGCTCCCACACTCGTGTTACCTGGCTACGTGAAGGCGTATCCAGTGCCTCTGGATGGACATGCTTCGTATCGTAAGTCCAGCAACCATTACGCCACCGAGCTCTTGCAATCTACTAATAAAGTAATTTAGCTACAGCATGTGAAATGGAGGAGAACGCCAAGTTAGTAGAACGATAGGCAGCGGAAGCCCAGGTCACGGGTTCACATCTGGTCAGTTCAAACGGGCCGATGACCGGTAAACGAAATTGAATTAGACAGTTAACTTAGTTCTTAGTTTAATGTTGTTAGAAAGCATTACTCAACGCACGAGCGCTTTTAGACGTGATTTGTCAATGAGTTTTAAATTATAGTTAATTGGCTGTATTTACCCGAGTGTTGAAAGGAGGAGGGTAATGTTTTGCAACTGTAAATAGTCCTATGTCCGTTCCTTTCGTTGAATTCAGTATTCATTAATTTTTAATTAAAACAAAACAGTATAGGTATATACAATTCATTACGTTTCATAATGATAACAATGGCGAATAGAATATAATCGTAAAAATAATAATAATACACAATAAACCTAGGAATCTAGAAAAATGTTATTACTATCTCTTATGTATATATTGAAACTGTTCAAAACACTATTAATTTTAATATTTTTAATTTGTGACTCATACAGAATTTATCACGAATCGTAGATAAATTCGGAACAAAATACTTAAACCGAAACCCAAATTAAGTGTCTTATTTTGTAAACAAAAACTACCCTACCCTACTGACATTTTAATTTTTAAGCTGTTCTGTGATTATTGAATAGTTATTTTGACATTATTAAATCGGATCACTTTATTTTCACAATGATGAACAGGTTAGATCAATCAGTTCCTTCAGTGATACATCACAACAGGTAATTAGACGATCATATTTGTTTACAAAATAAGACATTTGATTTGGGCTTCGGTATAGAGTCCGATGTGATACAATACAAGATCAGTTTTCCTCAAAGACACGTGTTCAACTGCGAATGAGTCACCGTTTAGTGTACCTAATCCATTAATACTAAGCAGTTACAGATATTCTCATGAGTCAAAACCTGCGTATCGGTAACGGCTGCGATACTGAGAACTGGCGAATCTAAAAACTGAATAAATATTAATGAGCTTAGATATATGATAACAATAACTACTAGATAGATAAAGTTATCCTTATGGCTTAAGAAGACCTGATGCCAAAAAATTTAATTTACACAAGTGTCTTATTTTGTAAACAAAAACTACCCTACCATCATCAGCCCGTATCAGTCCACTGCTGGACGTAGGCCTCTCCCAAAGCGCGCCACTCAACCCTACTCTCAGCCCTCTGCATCCAGTCTCTGCCAGCCATCTTGCGAAGGTCATCCCTCCATCGGGTCGGGGGGCGTCCCACACTACGTTTACCCGTTCGTGGCCTCCATTCGAAAACTCGTCTACCCCATCGGTTATCGATTCTACGACAGATGTGACCAGCCCACTGCCACTTCAGTTTGCTGATTCTATGAGCAATGTCAACCACTTTTGTCTTCTGGCGGATATACTCGTTTCTTATTCTATCTACCAGAGAAATGGCAAGCATAGCTCTTTCCATAGCTCGCTGAGCGAGCCCCAGTCTCACCGTCAATGTCCACGTTTCGGCTCCGTAGGTCATTACTGGTAGGTCGCACTACATACATAGCAGGACACCCTACCATATCATACTAACATTTTAAGTTTTTCTGAGATTATTGCCTATTTATTTTCACATTATCAAATCGGACCACTTTAAGCAGGCATTAGACGATCATATTTGTTTACTAAATAAGACACTTGATTTGGGCTGTGGTATACATAAATACATTGTCTGTTTCCCGTAAGTGTAGACAGAGGCAATGGTCTTCTATTTGCTGCGATTTTGGCAAACTACTCTTGCGTCATTCACATTCTTCAATCTTCTTGTAAGCTTCAATGTGCAGGTCTAGAGATAAATACAATGTCAAATTACAATATTTTATATACATATATATTACTGTTAACATAGTCGAAAGAGTATAAAGGCCTCATGAAGGTTGAGATTTTCTAAAGAACTGTGTAACTGTAAAGAATTTTCCAAATCAGTCAGGTACTTTTTGAGAAAATCTCAAGCTCTACTCTCCTGTACATCCTTTATCTGTGTACATAATATATCATTCTATGAATTCTATGATAATACAATACATGCTTATACTATACCAACTGGCTACAAACAACATCGTGACATGTAGGATTACTATTATAAGTAGGTATATACAATGTTCAGATCGTTGATCGCAGATTTTTTTGTCACTTTTTTGCCTCGCCCCAGTTTATCGACACCTATTCCAACTATGGGAGGTTCTAAATTCTGCCAATTACATTTTTATTAGACAATCACGTAATTGGTCGCTTTTAATTGTTGCCGGTTCGTTTCTGTGGGTTCAGAGCCGTGGGAACGGTCTAGACTCTAGAGTTTGTGCTCGACCTAAGTTAGGTTAGGATCTATCAGGCAGCCGACAGGGCCACGGTAGTTTTCGAAAGATGTACCCGTGGTCCTATCCATGGTGGCGGAGACGGAACACCCCAGGAGTTTTAGGTGGTGCAAGTCCAACATAATCACCCGTTCCCCCGGACGGGTGGTATACATTATGTATTTCTTCTGGGCAACAAAAAAAGGATCTATCAGGCAAATAGTTTGCGACTGACGATTTGCCTCTCATATATTTTAGAAGTAGTGTTCATACAATGCTTACTGTAATCAGTTTGCAACGTTTCGATTGCCGACTCTTTCAGTCAGCGGCCGATTTGCAGCAAAAAATCGCGCTCCATTTGTTACGCAAAATTTGACCTACCCTTCATAAATTAAAGACAAATGCTGTTATTCATAAACCTAGTTAAACCTCACTTCCCTTAAATCGTGTTGCTTCACACTTCGTTAAAAATGCTATGATAGAAAGGGACAGAGGCCTAAACGGTGGCGTAGCTTTAAATCACGCGCCAAAGTTATTTAACGGTTCTTATATTTCTTTTCAGATTTCGAACATCAAACAACATTTTCTTCACTTCTAACGAGTAAGTACAGTCTCACTGTAATTTTAATCATTTGCAATTAATTATTACACACACAAAAACATTATACCTTCCTTTCGTTAGTCGGATCTTCTTCATATCGTGTGGTTTAGTGACCAAACTTATTGCCAGATTTGTTGAGATCGCCTGTACGTAGATCTCTTAAGACATGACGACTGCTGGAAAAGGATATCCATCCACCGGTCTCAGTATGGTTCAGATGTAAATGTCAATAGCGGTCTCCCATTCAGACACAGACCGCACCCAAAAGTAGGTAAACATTTTCTCAAGAACTACTTGACCGATTGTGAACATTATTTTAACTATTAACTCTCCTGTACATCCTGCAGACATTCCTGTAGTATCTGCGTTCGACCGTAGGCGTTTTCAACGCGTAATACTCGCAACTGGAAACTTTTACGGAGTAGACATAATAGGTAGGTACTTTATTTTATTTAATATATCGTTCAGACGCTATTAATGTCTGTTTTCCTGTTTGCCACCCGTTATTTTCCGAGAGTTTGGGTGATTTTTTTGCGATTCATTGCGTTTCTTTTTTGTAAGCTCTCCGCGGTGGACAGTTTTATGCGCTCAATGAAAGCGGTTGTTGAACCATTGAAGAATCTATATCGAAAGATTTGCTAGTGTGTTTACGTTACGATTACGAGGTGAAATTAACTGATCACTTTCCAAGAGGTTTTGGGCACGACGGGGTTCGAACCAGCACTTCGCTTTTCCGGTTTCCTTGACTAAGTGCCGATCAGTAAATTCTTCTTCCATATTCGCGACATGGGGTGTAAGGGGTGGGGACCGACTATATTGGCCACCCAAATGCCAACCTCACCGGCACGTGGTGCACCCTGCCGACCAACGGACGGGGCTCTGGCGACCGACAGTTGGCGGTATACCCAGCTCGCACCGTGCCGGCGCCAAGTGCAGCAGGTCGGTGACGGGCAGCAGCGTCACCGGCGCGAGGTGGCCGGCTCTGCGATCGCCAACCCGCTTGCCCAGCGTGGCGATTACGGGCATCACCTCCCAAACATGATGTACACCACAAGGCCCCGGCCCCCAGTTCCCGGCCGCCCCGCTATTCCTAGCCAAGGCAGCGGCTACGGTAACGGCGGGGCAGGGGGTGCTATGACCTTCGCAAAATGGCTGGCAGGGACTGGATGCAGAGGGCCGAGAGTAGGGTTGATTGGCGCGCTTTGGGAGAGGCCTACGTCCAGCAGTGGACTGATACGGGCTGATGATGATGATGATTCGCGACATTAGCTGTCGAAATATTGCTATCGCCGTCTCTGACTACTTATTCAAAAGATCGCTGCTTCAAATCAGTAGCTCTGTTGGAAAATAACGTGTAATGGATTCAGATTCATATCTTTTACTTCGCGAGAAGATGCTAATCATGTCGGTCCTGCAAGTCGCGTCATGGGTGGTTCCTGGAATGGCCCAGATCCCTCTCCATTTCGTCCCTCCAGCGATACCTAGGACGACCGACTGGACGTCACCCGTCCGGTCGTCCCAGGTATCCTCTCTTCGCAACATGATCAGCTCCATTTCTCTCTACCTAGCCTAGCCAACGGACTCGAGCAGCTTTTGTTTCGACGATAATGTTTGGCTCCTTAAAGCAATGAACGTCCGGCCTGTACTTCATGTTTGACTCGGACACAAGCTCTTCAATTACATATTGTTTATTACAAGTTATCGGGTTGAGTGACGTGCTTCGGGAGAGGCCTATGTCCTGCAGTGGACTGATACGGCATGTTGATGATGATTACAAGTTAATAGGAACATTGTGGATGTTTTTGCACGCGGAATGACGATTCCCTGGTTCCAATCCCGGTCGTTTAAATTAAAATATTTATATTTTCGCTTTACATGACCTCCCCTATCGAGAATAGTGAACCATCTAATTCCTAGCTATCGGCTGTCGAAACGTCGGCAAGCGGCGATAACCCGCGCCCCCGACGCTTCCGCGAAGGGCGACCCCACAAGCGATAGTGATGTGAACCGATTGATAACCGATGGAATATTTTTAGGGAGCGCTTCATGACGATTTTTTTGAACATCATACAATACAATACTATCTCGTACATTGGACTTCTGAATGAAGAGTCATGAAATCCCAGTACAAAATACATTTAGAACTGCTGGTGTCGCTTCGTTGCCGTTACGTTGCTGTCTGCATCGGCCTTTAATGATATATGATCTCCTCTTCGCGATTATCGTAGGTTTCCTAAAGGGTTAAAAGGTTGGGAAGGACTGCAATATACAAAACTAGGTTCTACCTATGTCATTCTTTATTTAAGGTGTGACCGTGCTCTTTTCTGATTTCGATCCTGCAACCATATTAATCGATTTATTGTTTCTGCAGTCACATTCATGTATTGATTATTAAACTACCTTAACATAATTTGTTTATGCTTATCTTAAAAATTAGATAACATATTTGTCACTGTCCACCAGTTGGGGGACAACGGGAATAACCATACAAAGTTGTGCTCCTGTATAAATAACACAACTTTTTTTTTAAATGTGTCACTGTGCTCCAGTGGGGGACAAACGAGTAGGAGACAACGGGAATAAACCGTTCATTCATATGTCGCAATATAGCTATTCCTGAACAGAATATGTATAGACAAATAAAAACGAACAAATAAACTCCTTTCGACCAACCTGTTTTAACTTTTCCTTTTTTTCCGTAGTTCCCTAGAACCGTCTTCACGATTTTTTTGTTCCTATCTCTAAGATACTGTTACTCTGTTTTTTCCCTCCTTTTTTCGTCATTAGCCCGTCCTTTGCTGTGACGACATATCCCAAATAAATTAAAAAGTCATCACAACCTGTTATTTTTGGAAGGAAGTTACTGATTTCGGCCGCGTAATGATAGGATTTATGGGACAGTTGGTGGTTTGGTTTTTTATACAGTTAATTTGAGTTTTGAAATCTGGTTACAAATAAGGCTGTGTGATTATGGTAGCAGAAGACTTGGTAAAAACGAAAGAAACGAAATTGATTTCAAAAATAATACGTATCATCATAGGGCCTGATCTGAGATGTCTACTAATTGCTAAATAACTTGATATTACATACTTACGGAAGTAAGATAAGTATAACTATACTGGCAAGAGCAAAGACAAGATGTTATGTTCTGAGTCTGATAAATACGAGAAGCCAAGGGGTCTCAAGAATGATTCATACGAAAGGACACGTTTCATAGGAATCGATGAGGGACTCATGACGTCATCCGAGCGTGGGCACCAGATGTCTCAGCAAAAGTTCCCCAAAATAACGGCGTCACTTCCGAGGTGGAAATAGGCCCCAATCGATATGACTCACACAATTTCGGGGTAGTAAAACATCGTAAGATTCTGTGTTGTTGGGAAGGATTATGAAGCGTACAGTTCCCAGCTTTGTTGACCCAAAATGGCGGCAGTTTATGAAGGTAGACTGGTATCACGACGCAGATAAAAGCTGTCCAAAGCCCAAAATCTTACACGTGATGTACTTTCAACTTTACAATTGTAGATTTTGCTTACAATTTTGATCACCTTACCTGAAGAAACACGGTCAGCAGTGGACTGAATACGGCCTGAAAATGATGACTTTTGAGGCATTTAGCACATGCTCCTAAGGCATTCACTCCATGTACCCCGTAAAGGATCTCTGCCAACAAGAGCCTATAAGAGTCGGTTTGGTTCACCGCAGTATAGTTTTCTTCGCTTAGTCTTCAGGGCAAGCAAGACCAAGCAGACCCTCCGGTGGGTCTCTGAAGACTGGTATGTCTCCATAGACTAGTGGGTCCTCTGAGACGTGACTGTTTTAGTAGTGGTTCTACATTGTTATGATTTTAAAGGTAATGCATGAATCTCTTCTTTAGAGAATGGAGCGCTGCAAAGGCTCAGTTCTTGCTTCGCCTACACAATAATTGGCTCTGATTACGCCTTGATTTCTTTATGAATCACACCTAGTCTGAAAGTTGTTGGTATTATAATGCTAATTGTTGCCAGATTGTCTGCACTCGATGATCTCAATAGCTCGGCCGGTTTTGACGAAACTTTCACTATTTACTTCCTGTTGTCATTTAAGTCGTTAAGATATGTCATATTGACTTAAGTAGATTCAATACTTGTGTGCACTTATATGCGGTATAATAGCATTAGTTATTACTTTAATAACAAGTTTCCAATGTTATTGTTAATATGCGGTATAATAGCATTAGTTATTACTTTAATAACAAGTTTCCAATGTTAATGATAAATGGAGAAAAATTTTCCAATGTTATTGTTAATATTAATTGTATTTTACTTTGACTTATTTATTTAATTACCTGACGAAAATGACAATGCCAGATTCTGCCATCACCATCAACCGCAAGTTATACAAGATAACGAATAAATGTAAAAATATCTCAGTCTTTTATTAAAATTATGGTTTAAAATAAAGTTTGTACAAGTTGCGATTCGAAAAAAAAACAGCTTAAATAAGAATTCAGAAAATAGTAAGAAATCGAAGCGATTTATTCATTGTTTTTGTTATTCTTCTATAGGAGTTGCGAGAGTAGTAGAAAATGATACTGATTATGATTATGCAATATGAAACCTGTAATAAGTCCCCAACAAAATGATAGGTACATCTTAAATGGTCACGTAGTTTTGTAGGTGGGGCAAAGCTCCATAGAAATGTGGCAATGTCTTTTGTTTACAATTACATGATATATTTTACATAATATACTTGTATTGTACGTATTCTATTGTACAGAAATTAAATGAAGATGTACCTACCTAAATCTAATAAGAGATACTATTGAAAAATATATATACAGGTAATTTAAATCTTTTTTTCTTACGTATGGAAAGCTTACGAAACTGTCAAAAGATGATAAGCTAATTTATTTTGTAACTTACTTAAATATCCCATAATTAGGTATTTTATTTAAATTTAACATTTTTATGTGTCCCATAATTGCGCCGGCGAGTTATAATGACATAATTGTGGTAAGGTGTCTTCATTATGTGGTGATCAAAAAGACAGTACATGGTCCCCATGGCTACATCATCGGCTATCTCAACCACTCCCGCAGATTGGTCTGCGGTTTGACATTAAGTAAAGGGTTCATTATTGCCAATTACTGGAATAATTTTATCGAGTGTGACCTCGATCGAAACCTGTAAAGCCTGTAATATTCCATATCGAAAGTAATTTTACTTTACGGCTAGACATGGCAAGGAGAACTTGTCCAAATAAGGATTCCTCGTCTGCCGGACCCAAATATAGATGGTAGTAAATGCATTCATAGTCAATCAAGTAGAAATCTATCGGTATAGAACATTGATCTCCTATAAACAACTAGATACACGAAGGTCTTACTAAAACGTCCAAATAAGGGTCCATTGTTAACGTCCAAATAATGTCCAATAAAGCAAATGAGGGTCCATTCATCCGTTTGGACCTTCTTTGCGCTCGGACATTTTTAGAAGGCAGACTGTGTATCTAGTTGTTTATAGGAGATCAATGGTATAGAATCAAAACTGCTTAGCGTCTGGTGGGTTGTGTTTTGGGCCCAATATTGTTGCCAACACATTGTATCACATTATGTTCAGTTTAGGTTTGGTGTAGTTTTATAATAGTGCTAATAAGCTAGTTGACTCATATCGACATTCAATAAAACAATATTTATTTCATATATATCACTATTTATTACATAAAAGTAGAAGATGACTGTAAAAAATAAAATTAAAAATAAAATATGTCCCGTTTTTTCCCACACGTCAAAAACGCTAGTCGGCCATGTTCGCGAGATTCGTGACGTCACTTTGCATTTAGGGATGCCTGATTTTTTTGATTTATCGGTCTTATGTGGGTTTTGGTAGATACATTGATTTGTTATTAATAATTAAAATTTTAATGACATGTAAATGAAATATTTACCAAATAAATGGATATGAATACATTTGAAGGCTCCCTTATTATGATTATAGCTAGATTTAGAGGGAAGAGTAAAAACATCGATGTTTTAACATCGTGTTTTCTCAACATCGAACATCCCTGGTCTATCTGGGGATTACTTTCTTCGTCTTTTAACATGGTTAAACATATGTTCGGGATTATATGCTACTTCAGTCTTTTGTTTTTGGCGGTAATTTCTTTTGTTTTTATTTATTTCTTAGATGTATCTCATAGTCCCTCAGACAAGGTCGCGAATGGCATCTGCGAGACCGGCCCGACCGGATGCGAGTGGCTACCGCGACACTTGCCAAGCTTACATGCCACCAGTCAGAATGATAGGAATAAGTAAACCAACAATGATGCGTTTAGGAAATAATATTGAACTTTGTTTATGGTTTGGGAGGCGTTGAGCGTGATGCTGACGCTATGAAGAGGTATTAAAATGGATCTTTCATTATTAAGTTTCAGTTCTTTTAAGAGACAGTATATTTCAAGGGATGTGATGTGACACAAAAATGTGATCGATGCTGGGTTTGTCTCTCTATAGAGGATGCCATTGAATTCATTCGACTAAGTTAAATGGATGGTGTGGCTTGTGATATACATTAATCATTAAACCATTTAAGGAAAAATAAAATAAAATATTACCAAATATCCAATTTTTTAAAATTAGATGCATCGTTACTGTGTTTTGGAGTTTTGTTACATTTTAAGGTATTTTGAATTTTTGGCAACGATTTCTAACACTGGAATTTGACCTATTGGTCATTTCTAAGATCATTGTGTGACTTGTGACGTTCTTAGTTCAATTTTTCTATTCTGTTTTGATTTACTAAAAAACCTTACCATTAATATTTATCATTAGTAAAATTCCCAGTTTCAATTTGTCGAATGAATTCAAGGACACCATGTAGTTGTTACATCAACAAAGTAGTATATCGCTACTTTTACATCCCTATCATACCCATATCTGCATTATTTAGGTACTTATTATTACAAATAAATATTATAACAAATAAATGACATTTCATTTCGATTCGTATATCGTCTATTCAGAAGTTACACATCTTCGACTAAGTATATCTAGTTTTATTAAAAATTCCATAAAATAACTTACATGCCATCAAGGCATGAATGGAGCAATTAATCCAGAGAAAATTACCGTAGAGTCGCATTCCGCGTCATATAAGCCTAGTGTGAGCCGAGTCCGTGCGAATCGGGTCACCGAGGACCGAGGGCTGTGACTGAGTCAGACTTATGCATATGCAGATATGCGTTCCTGGTACTTCTATTGTAAGGGGTGATTGATCTCGGACGAACTACGCATTTTAGTCTGAGACGGTACAGTCGACATCGTTGTATATATTCGTGTATTCACACAGAAAAGTATACAGAAGACCTCAATAAGGTTGAATTTTTCTCAAAAACTACTGGACCGAATTTAATAATTCTTTTACAGTTACATAGTTTTGACTTTTATCTATCTAACAGTAGTTTTTGAGATAATCTCAACCTTAAAAACTACACCTTTCTTTGTGTTAGATCGAACTATACCTGCCAGAAAAAGTAGATTTGATATCTGATCAAAATATTAGTCATACATTTTCTGTCATACAGGCATAATTTTGACGTGTGTTTTCTTTTCACAGTTCTAAAAGTTGTCTTTTTTACTTTTGTGTAGGAAAGGCAGCATTTTGAGACTGTCAAATATAGGTTAGTTTGAAAAAACTCACAACAAAATGACTAAAATCATTTTATTTAATTTCAATAATATACAACAGATTACAGAAATAATTTAGCAAATAATTTTTGGCGGCCTCCACACGAAACCAATACTATATTCGCGATATTACCCTTGCAGAGTAAACAAGGAGTATGGAGCATCACGAATCTCTTTCCAGATACAATGCCTTTCTTCCTCCATTGTCTTTATTCATTACTCATTTGATCATCCCAGAATTTGTTTTATGCCATGCTCGGCGAACAAAAATGACGAAAAATCACATCGTATCGGATCATCAATCTTTGATACTTCAAGTACATAATGGACCATTTTGATAATTAATCTTAGCTAGAACCTATTTAGTAAAATCCATAAATAGAATTCTTGTACATTGAACAAAAGTACGAAGAAACTATTCAACATACGCCCAAACCATAGAATTTGTGCAACTTTTTTCAAAAGCCTTCTACGAAACCCGAAAATGTCTTCTCAAAGCCCATCCCATTCGCGTCGCAATAATTCATAAACATTTTGTATAGACATTGTGCTGTGAAAACAATCTCTCGACTTCACAGTACGATGCGTCCGCAACTAGTTCGACGTCTTTGTGCGAGTCGCAATGCGCGATTTTCTCCGCAGCATATCGGCGGCATTCAACTCCATAAATCTGAAGCTACATGTATTATCCTTTGACGCAGGTGTCCACCCTGTATCATTTCGCCGAGACACTATTGTTAGTCGATGAATTGTGCGCTTTCATTCACCTGCGATCTGTCCATCTCGTGTTAGCCTTTCGATTGCAACCGTCCCCATCTTCTATACATCCTGTAGACGACAGTCGCCTATTTCAAACGGTCGCATTGCTTTGGTCTCGAGGAACATTTCAGTCTTGCAAGGTTGGCTTAAGGGTGATTTTGGTGTGGTGTCTCAGACCGGATGGGAAGCCGAGATGCTGTAATTTGGTCGTACAATACCGTGCAATAATAATCGAGCCTGTAATTGCGACGACATCCGTTGAGCAAGATGTACTGTACATGTGCTTGTCGTGTGAAAGTTCGGAAAGGCCACTGTTGGCATGCGCTGGTGCAATGCAGACACTTCGTCAGGGATTTTGGGACCCACAGATATTGCTTATTGACTGGAACTGCTGCCGAGCTGAAGACCGATCGCGACTTTCATTGTTTTCATTTTGACAAATTGACGCTATACATTTCTGCAATTTCGCTAGTTTTAGTTAATGTTAAAGACACGCAGTTATGTATGTTTTCCTATTTTGTATTGTGTTGTACCTGTGCTTGCGTTGTCTGTGAATAAAACCTTTTTCTTTCTTTTTTCATCCTTGAGTCAAAATGTAAGCGATAGAGGATGAAAGTCGCGGTTTACCCTCACCATCACCTCGTTGCTCTCTAGCGAACACGTAAATACGCTGTAAAATAGCTGCTCGGAATGGTAGGATTTTTATTTAACGTCTCTATATTACGTCTCATAGAATCAGAATGAAATCTTCGTAAATACATTCGGTATATTCTAGAATTTTTATTGACGTATTTGCCCCATATGCTCCAGGTTCCAACTGTTCCCCTAGCTCCACCCCTGGCGTATTCCACACGAGAAGCGAACGTTATCAGAACCAGTTCATACATGCATTTTAGATTATGTCTACTTTCTTTACACTCCGATACCAAGATAAATGCCTCGAGAATTTTATTGCCTTTAAATCGACACGCACTTTCTTTCGGAGCGTGTTCTCAAGTTTACAATCTCCTTAATAGTTTTACATCTCCCAATAAAAACACACTGTAAACGGACTTCACACGTAATATGCCTTTTTGTCAGTTTGAAGGCTTTTTTATTTAGTTTTTTTATATGGACTCGGCAGTTTTTTTTGATTTGCCATTGTTAAGTTGAAGAGTAATAATATTATATCTTAGTCATCCTTTCCTCATTCAGAGGACAGTAGCTAGGGCCTTGCATAAATAATCATTCAAAAACTTCAACATATTATTGATATTCACGAGCATTTTCAGATTAATTTAATTTGACATTATAAACACTGTATACAAATATTTTTTTCAAAATTCAAAATTTCTTTATTTACTAAAATGATTACAGCTCTAGTCAGTTTACCGTTGGACTCCGCACTAGGTGGAACCTGTATCGCGGCAATAAAATTAAAATTATCAAGTAGGTAATTTAGCAAGTGTCACGTTCCCGTCATTTTCAAAGGTCCTGATAAAAAGCTGTACAATAGGGTTGTCTCTGGCAACATATGTATGCTAACGTCCGAACGATTATCCTTTTTTTTTGACCGGAAGGAAGTTCTATTGTGGTGTATCGTGTGGCCACTGTCGAAAGGTTGATTTGTGTTCGTGTTTTGACAGTTTGGCGTTAGATATACATGTAGTTTATGTATGTCGTTTACCAGTTTGGTCCGGTTTATTGCGGATCTTCGATCTTTTATGCAATGAATTGGGCAAGCTCAGGTAAAAACGACGGTTGCGATTCTTTTTTTAATCTGTATTTTTTTCTTGTCTTTGTGGAGTTTTAATTCGATAAAATTTGTTTCCGAACCGCTCCCGCCCTTTTATAGAGTTATACAAGAGTAAAATTTTGTCGCAGACACATTAAAGATACAAAAAAAATCCTTTGTGTAGGAAGCTAATGTAGGCGTGGGATAGGTTTAAAAAACCGGATATCCTCCAGTGTTTTGTATCAATTTTGGAATTAAATATCTACATAAGGGATTTGATCCTTTTTTTCTTGTATTTGTCTTGTTCAAGTGGATTAGATACTATAGATATATATTGTATTGATCGAGTTAAACGGATATGCAGAGATATTCGGTTTTTTTTCGAATCCGTTAAATTCATTTGGTAAGTTTATTATTTTTTAATCGGAATAACAGTCTTAAATTATACCTATTTTTTATTATTAAATGAAATGTAATAACCAAGTAAGTATACAAATATGAAATCTGTTTTGGCATACATAATTATTAATCTATAATTGTTAAACTAAATTTAAGGATGTGTGATTTCTGATAAATAAATAAATAAATACAGTATTGTATAATGTAATGTAATTGTAGTTATGTTATTAATATTTTTAATTTTAATGAATTCGGACTGCGCAACGATTTGGTTTGAAACTGTAATTTTGTGTACTTGTTGAATTGAAGAGAATTAAAATAATAGTAACATTAAACTGTGAAATCAGTAACAGTTATCCACGACTTAATCTATAAATTATTTAAGAATACCTAGAAAAAATTACCTAGTTTCATAAATATATATTTTTAAATAAGCTACTAAACTAAGGGACTATTCTCACAAAGTGTCAAAACCCAAATTCCCCAATTAGTTTTATCACCATTTTGTTCAAACTTTCATCCCACTAAACACCGTACTAAAACCCCACAAAAAACTAATAAGCATCTATAATAAAGTGAAATAAAAAAACTATTAAGCAAGTATAACATCTAATACAGTACGTATGTCAGACGGTGCGACTTGAAAGATTCAATCACGATCGCACCGCTTCCTAGAAGCCGCGGCTTTTTGCTCAGAGCCTCACCATTGGGGACCCTCGGGTGAACCTTCTCTATGTTTATAAACTCAATGGAAACAAGCAGAAAATATTAAAAAAAAAAAACACTGCCCAAATGACATTGTCAGATTTCAATGGAGCTTTTGCCCCACCTATACAAAACTGCGTGTGCATTGAAGCTGTACCTACCTATCATTTTGTTGTGGACTGATTGCATAATCATAAACAGTAAGAGTAGCGAGAGTAGTAGAAAATGATAACAAAAATAACGAATAATACGCCTCGATTTCTTAATGTTTAACGCTCAGCAATAAAAAAAAAATATGTCACGTTACAATGAATGATTAGTGGAAAAACGTACAAAAACATGAAAAAATTATTTTTCGACGCGCAACTTGTACAAAACTTTATTTTAAACCAATATTTTTAAAAAAAAACGGAGATATTTTCTTGTGTCAAAATTTTATCAAATCTGATAGTTTTGTAAGACCGAGCTCAAATTCAGCTTGCACTCTCTTAGTGCAAACTTGATTTGGAGTTGTTGAACAAAAAGAAAATTTTCTAATCGTTTCTAAGAAATGAAGATCATAATTTTCGAGGTTCGGTCGCGGGTTTTTTAAATTACGCATTCCCCAAAGAAATTATCCACAGAGATTCCTTTACGGAACCCATAAATTCATGTCCATATTCGGACCTGCCCGCATTTTTTCCATCGCCACCCAATCACTCAGGAGTCGTGAGATGCGTTTTTTTACACCAGACCCGTTAGTGACCTGCGCCTCACACCACTCTCGAACAAAACGATACAAACTCGCAATTTGATTTACAATAATGCGTTTCGTTATACAAGTTGTATGACTTTCTACTATACTCAGCGATGTATGTTGAAATAAGAGCTGAAGACGGAAAGTTAGTTCCGTATAGCAACAGTATCGTCAGTTTTAGTTTTATGAATGTATAAAGTGTTAAGTGGGTGTTTTTTGTGCGGCGAAGAGAGATTTATAGCAGTTTTTTGGACCACCTTGCGTATGACAGTGAGGTGAGTTTGGAATTTTTTATGAAGACATGAATGAAACGGCTTTTTGGAACGAATTTTAGTTTGCTTTGCCGTGTTTTATTATGGTGACACTTCACTTCACTTTTTAAAATATGGCTTCTACCGTGGCTGGCACAGTAATTTTGCCAGTGTCGAGTACTTAGGTGATGACCAACGAATTGAGAAAATGCACGGTTAAACGACATAAACCAAAAAAAAAGAAAAACATCCAATAAAACAGATAGATGGCAGCACAGGTGACACTTCACTTGGCTATTCGTATTCGCTATTGGATGTTTGTCGTATTTGTCAAGTACTTGACGTACGGACAACAACAGATCAATGGTAACACTTGCAGTACGAATTCAACTCTTATGACTCAGATAATAGGAACGGTCCAAAGTCCAAAGTGTTACACTTGATCTGCTGTTACTCGTAGCTGTACATACAAATAAGACGAATATTTTATCACACATACCAACCATACATGGCAATTATGACAAATACGCAAATACGAATAGCCAAGTGAAGTGCCACCATTTGCCTATTCGACACACAATATGTTGACAAACGTATCATATTTGACAAATACGACAAACATCCAATAGCGAATACGAATAGCCAAGTGAAGTGGGAGCATTAGAAGAATGTCGGAACTGCTATATTCTAGTGAAGTAACTTCGCTGATTCCTAGCTGATAATATGACGACCTCCAGCCTAGTCTGTAGTGCTCCTGCCTTCTGTGGGAGCACTTTTCCTAGTCTGGGATTAGTTATTCTGTGGTCTGAGTGTAATTTGTGTATGTATTTTTTCTTTCAGTTTCTAGATCCATTCATAACAGAGGGAATTCTAGTTTATTATTTCTTAAAAGTCTTACTTACATATTTTTAAATAACAGATAATGCGTTGGATAGTCTCCAATACTCTCTTTATACGAATAATCCTCGTCATACTGTATTATGAGAAAGGCCCCTTAACAATGACGTCATATTGAGAAACGAAGTATCGATTGAAACAAAATAGCTAATAATATCTGTTCCGTAAATTACAGAAGTGGCTTATTTAAAATTTAACAATGTTTTTATTACAATTTAATATTTAAAGTATACAGTTTTAAGATATCAATAGAGTCGTAAACTTATAACATCTTTAACAAAAAGAGTGTTAACTATTATGTAGCTACAATAAAAGCCTTTTGGATTTAATAAAGATTTTACGGTTCCACGAAATGTTTACTTTCAAAAAGTACCATTTTACTTGCGTAGCATTTTTTACGTCCGTTTTAAAGTGTAACTCAATGGTTGAATTGGAATTTTTGCTTGAATCAGTGTAAAACAATATTGACGGCATTTATTGGAGCAGGATATTTCGTAACGAATGTTGCAATTAAAATTGTACGACGCATTTTAATTGAGTTACACGTTTTACAGGAATTGGAAGCATAAAGCAACGTTTTCATATTTTTATACTTATACAGGGTGTAACGCAAATGTAAAATAAAGGGGATGTGTTCAGTATGGATGAATGAAAATTTTTTGTTCTAAAGACTTTTCGAAAACAATAATCTAAAAGAATAATGTGACACATATATATCTGTTTTATTGTGGAACTAACAGTGACAGCAAGCCCATTATCATTTCTATAGTGTATTGCTGTCTTTCATTTTTATATATTTATTTATTACAGCCTCTTTACAGAATTAAACTGCTTAGTATATGCTACGGCAACAAAATTAGTCTAGATTTTCTGTGTGCCTCTAGGCAAAGGCCTTCCCCATTCTTCTCCACTCTTTTTTATCCAACGGCAACCATTGTCCACATCTTTCCCACTATTTCTGAAATCTCATCATCCCATCGTCTGTATGGTCTACCTCTACGCTGGCTTTCCTTGCAACCGAGCAATGGATGATAGAAATGAGAATGGGCTTGTTGTCAAAAATATATCGCGGAAATTGAAAAGTCGTAATTCAGTTAGGTACGGTGGAAAACTGTACAGGAGAGTTTTTAAGGATGATAATGTCTCGAAAACTACTTGACCTATTGCAAGACTTCTTTTACTGTTAGATAGAACTATGTAACTGTAAAAGAATTGTTAAATTCGGTCCAGTAGTTTTTGAGAAAATCTCATCCTTATTGAGGCCCCCTGTATACTTATCTCTGTCTTCGTGTGTACCGATACTGAACAGCTCCATCTCGACTTATTATTTCCCTTTCCATTACATCCTGTATAGCCTATACAATGTTTCATAAGACTAAGTATGTAATATGAGCACCTAAGTAGTTGGCAATGTTAACATTATAATATAAGTTTAAAATTTCAAATATGTAGGCAATTTCGCAATAAGCAACTGATTCTTCGTAACTAGGTGATTGTAGGTTAAATTAAACGTACAAGTGACAAACGAATATTGTAACTTCTTCAAATCTTAGTGTGATTTAGTGACCAAACCTGTTGGCAGAGTTGTTTAGGCCACAACCGTCATCATCATCATAAACTCTTTCCTGTTTCCCGGAGGGGTTGGCAGATACGATGGACATCCATCTTCTGCTATCCATGCACATAACTCTCGCTTCATCTACATTCATCCAATATCTTCATACATGCTCGCCAATCTGATCGACATACATCTTCCTCGGTCTATTACCTCTGCCGACTCTTCCATCAACTTTCGCTCTATATATTTCTTTCATCAACAACCATCCACAACCGTATATTTAATAAAAGCCATATACATAATAATATATCCCTCACAGACCATCCTTACCCTTCCATTATCGCTATACCTACCTATCTATTTCTTTTGTGACTTTTCATTCATTCGTTCTAAATGACATGTCCCCCTTATAATAACTTATAAACACTAATGAATTACTTTGCTAAAACCTATTACGCAAGTTGGCATGCCATCATCGCGCGCACGCGGCGTGACAAGGCCGCGTAACCACGGGTTGCGCTCGCCAAATGATACGGCGCGCTGCGCGAGAGGATGCGCCGGCGCAGCCGTTGGCGCCGGCGCTTGGAGACGCAATTGGCGTGCGTTGTGCGATAGCATCCATTGTCATATTAAAGTAGAGTGAGGGAGTAAAGTAAAGCCTGTAGGATGGCGATCCGACAATATTTGTAGTGTTTGTTGAAAAATGATTGCCAGATTCTGCCTCACCATCAACCGCAAGTTGTACAAGATAACGAATCAATGTAAAAATATCTCCGTTTTTTATTAAAATTATTGGTTTAAAACAAAGTCTTGTACATCTAGCGAGTCGAAAAAAACAGCCTAATTAAGAATTCAGAAAATAGTAAGAAATCGAAGCGAATTATTCATTGGTTTTGTTATTCTTCTATAGGAGTTGCGAGAGTAGTAGAAAATGATACTGATTATGATTATGCAATATGAAACTTGTAATAAGTCCTCAACAAAATGATAGGTACAGCTTAAATGGTCACGTAGTTTTGTAGTAGTGGCAAAGCTCCATTGAAATGTGGCAATGTCTTTCATTCGCCGACCATGGCATAATGTATAAATCAAATTCTGAATAAACAATAATGTTTCTAGGTCCCAAGGTAGGTCTTTCGTCCTTAAGACTACTGCAGAGATGCCCTTTTGACTTTTGTACATGTATATCAATTGTCCTTTTTAACCAGCTATTCCTGTATGCAGGCTCGATCATTTTTCTGTTAACGTTTTAAGAGCAGTGCTCGTAATAGCCTGAACTGGAACACCTTCCAAAATAATTCAGAAAACTTAGTCTGTGGGCGTCGGTGTAACTTAGCCTGTACATATTTTATGCACAAAGGCGCTAGACTCTATGCAGACTCGCCACACAAATCCCGGAATTCCCAAAACATCGCGGCGTAATGCTGAATTTAGCCGTATTGCGCCAAAATGGGCGCATTGCGCGATTTAAGTGTAAGTAATCACTGCTCGGCTGCGGGATTCCGCATCTTTTGAACAGTTTTCTTGATGGTTTCAAATTTTTATTACTATCTACGTTGATATGGAGCGAGATGAAGAGAGCTGATGAAATTGAAATTTTGACGAAATGGAACGAACAAGTCTCACAATCTGCTGATGTCTATTGTGGCCGCGCACCGTGTTCTTATATATCGCTCTCAAGGCCAACATCCTTCAGGAATCGTATGATGCACTTGGGTGAGAGAGTTTTAATATCCTCGGGTGGCATTATGTGTCCACCTAAGTCTCGGCTTCTGCTGTGAATAAGTACTGCACACTCACAGAGGATATGCATGGGGGTTTCCTTGGCTTCGCAGCAGAATCTACAGGCAGTGGTGTCGGACAGGCCCATTCTGTTAAGATGTTTATTTAGCCTGCAGTGTCCAGTTCAGAGTTCTTACCAAATCTTAAACTCAACAATGTGACTTGTGATGTAACCTGCCATGGTGTTTCCCCTTATCGCCTGTTTCGTCGTCAAGTGGCTCTTGATACACACGATAAAGAGTTCAGTCATTTTAATTACCTGAGATAGCATTAGCATTTCCCCGATTATTGTGGTATGCTGACGCTTGCGAAATACGTCATCTGTAAAATCCTTTTATTGGTACAGATTATGTGTTTGTGTATGTTGCGGTAAACTCGGGAAATGTCGACCCAATTAAGGGCCTTCCATGAGCCAACTAGCGCCGCTAATCTTGAAAAAATAATATCTTCCATTTTAATTTAAAAAAGCTATCTACAAAATGTTTATTAGGATGAATACTATTTTTCAATATACAATACATGGCATAATTGCGACAAGCTAAGTTGTAGTTCACAAATGTGCCAAAAAGCCGTTTTTCGCAATTATGCGAACTACAACTTACCGAAATTGAATCACGTTATAAATAAGCATTTAAAAATAGTATTTATCGTAATAAACATTTTGTAAATAAGCCTTTTTAATGAAATTGATTATATTGGAAGATATTATTTTTCTAAGATTGGCGGCGCTAGTTGGCTCATGGAAGGCTCTTAATTTCTCGTGATATTTAACACAAAACAATCACTATCAACAATACAATCCAAATTATCAAATAATTTTTCAACCGTTACATTCTCGCCATTTCCAATAGCCACCTAAGCTTTTCTGCCATTTGAATCATGAGAAAAAACGGCATGTGTAATCCACCAATGTGCACTCGGGTCTATGTGTTTATCTAGACATCGATCTAGATGGGAAGTAGACGCTGGCCTAGTTTCGCGACATTGCGCAAGAGTCGCGGGGCGCCAGCGGATGATAAGATGCGCTGATAAGCACTATCATTACCCAGATTGCGGGTATCAAACCTCACGTATACCTTCACAAGTACCTTCTGTACTTTCATCGGCCACAATTGTACGGTCCAAGACAGAGAAAGGTGCACAGTAGAGCTTTTAAGGATGAGATTTTCTTAAAAACTACTTGACCTATTGCAATAATTCTTTCACTGTTAGATAGATAATAGTTAAAAATATGTACTGTAAAATAATTATTAAAATCAGACGAGTGGTTCTCTCTCGGAGAAAATCTCAACCTTATTGAGGCCCCCTCTATTGTTATCTCTGTCTTTGTGTGTACAAAGAAATTTTCTTTCAAAGTACTTAACTGATTTTTTTACGATTACATCGAATCTACTGCAACTAAAGTATCTACTAATAAAATAATTTTTAAAATCGGTCAAGTAGTTCTTGAGAAAATCTCAACCTTAATATTAAGGGGCACAAAGCTAGCAAAAAATCAGATTTCACCCGCACGCCTCACAGTTCCCGCTGTCGCCCGCAACTCCCGAGAGCAGGCAGCGATCTCGATTCGCACAGTACACCCAAAAATAACAGATACAGAACGGCTAATCTGACAATTGACACATACAAAACACCGAGACTCGTAACAAGTTCACTATGATCACCTTATTAACTTTTTAACTTGGCAGGTTTTCATAATAATAAAGATTGAGTGCTCTCTCTGTTTTCGACTTAATATGTCTCCAAAAATTCTGAGATCATAATAAATGCTTCGATCGTGCACCATCATCACTCTATTTTAAATGTCCCTAATTATATTTTCAATATTACCTAGTACCTTTTTTACTTTTATTTTATGGAATTGTAGTCCTAATGTATAGTGGATTCTTTGGTTTAAATGAAAAGATTGCCAATGATGTCAATTTCACTATGTATAGGCATACAATTCTTGTACATAGATTACTAGTGTCAAGTGCCGCAGCATTGTAGGCTCTTTTCAGTTTAAAAGCTGCGGTTTCTATTGTTTTAAATCTTTCTTTACATGTGCTATCCGATATCCTAACGGTGAGGATGTGGAAGACCACCAGTGCTTTGCCAGGATTTATACTACGCAATTAGTACCTATATCCTTCATGGGGCATTGTTTGCCGCAAAGTGTCACGACGTTGACAGAACAAATTCTACATTTTCATTTTTCTCATTCAATGTCTTGTTTTGTAATCAACTTTGTGTACATTGAGTTAAAGAAATAAAAAACTCCAGAATAGGTAGATGATTATTATAAAGACGAAAATTGTGTAGTACCTAGTACGGACAACAGCTAAGCAGATCAATGGTAAGGTAACACTTGCAGCACGATTTCAACTGTTACGACGCAGATAATAAGAACGGTCCATAGTCCAAAGTGTTACATTTGATGTACTTTGATGTGTAAGTACTATACATAATGAGTAGTGGTAAAAATTTAATTTTTGTTCTTTTAAAAGCTGCTGCTGAAAGGTTTTGCGAAATTTTCCTTGGCAAAGTGGTGTAAATATATATTTTTATAAATAAAAAATGTATGTAGTGGTTTTTCGAATGTATGACGTTGTTTATCGAGTGCATGTACAGTCGAAGACAGAGAAGTATACAGGGGCCCTCAATTAGGTTCAGATTTCCTCAAAAACTACTGGACCGAATTTAATAATGCTTATATGCAATATGTCAAGTAGTTTTTGAGAAAATCTCAACCTTAAAAACTCTCCTGTACACCTTTCTCTGTGTTCCACCGTACTAGTATGTGTCGGTTTATTATGGCCACCTGTAGAAAAAATAGCTATGGATTGATGTAGGGGTATCGTTATATTCATCCGTCACGTTGGCAACACCGTAGCTGAGCAATAAAACAACAACCAGGTTATATAAATTAACACCCTGTGTACAGACTTGCCGAGTGAAATTGGAATCGTGTTAAAGTATTTAACACTCATTTATAGGTTTATTTTGGAATTGGGTGGGTTATGTAAAAACTTGAGTCAAGTAACTACATTCTTGAGCGAGTACTAAAAGTTCATTTTTGTTACAACGTAAGAATGTCTGTATAAGTACGAAAGACAGAAGAAGTAGAAATGTAGAAGGCCAGATAGAAGAAGAATATCATGGCTCAGGAACTTACGCCAATGGTACGGCTGAAGTACCAGGTCTCTGTTCCGTGCGGCGTTGTAGAGAGGCAGAGGAAGATCGCCAACCTTTGTATGAAGGCGGCACCATAAGAAGAAGAACGATGTGTACTAAGGACTACTCCCACAATTTTAGAAATTATAAAGCTAGTAGCTTATTTGGAACTTTATCCCTATGACAACAGGGAAGGTAGACATTCGGCGAATAACATTATCAACTACTTGTTCGCTCGTGTGCCTCTAGATATAGACCCGCCATAAACGTGATTTAAATTTTAAAGTTAGTACACGGTTTAAGGCTTCGCTTAATTCTAACCGAAAGGGACAAAAGCGAGCTATGGAAAGAGCTATGCTTAGCCTTTCTCTGGTGGATGAATAACAAAGTAGTATATCCGCCAGAGGACAAAAGTGACATTGCTAATAGAATCAGCAAACTGAAGCGGCCGCTGGGCTAAATCTGTCGTAGAACCGATAGCTGATAGACGGGTTCTCGAGCGGATAAACGAAGTGTGGGACGCCTACTGACCAGATGAAGGGATGACCTACGCAAGGTGGCTGACAGAGACTGGATGCAACAAGCCGAGAATCTGATTGAGTGGCGTGCTTTGGGAGAGGTCTATGTCCAGCAGTAGACTGATACGGGCTGATGTCACTGATGATGATAGGGATAAATACACGGTTTAAGGGAAGTGAGGTTAAACTACATATATGGCTAACAGCATATGGCTTAAACACATCCTCCACACAATACGAGCAACACGAACAATCGATTCAACTCGCAGCCAACAAACAAACTCCACAACTGTCTACAAACTGCATTAGCTCTGCAGCTAAAGTTAATCGCCGCGTTATCTATCTCTCTCCATCTCTATAAATAGACATGTCTGACTTTGCAGACGTCTCGCTCTTGCATGCACTAACGTCACATATTCAACTTTAACCACACATCAAATAGAACCGTAACTGTTTAGGATAAAGTTGCATTTGCCGAGACTAAAATTTGTAATAGAGTCGCTAATGGATTCTCTGTTGTGTATTTCAGTTGTTAAGGTTGATTTTACTAGGAATGGAAGTTAGGTTTCAAAGTTAGTACGTAAATTGAACCTCCGTTTATAGTAGTAGCGTACTATGATAGTATTGTGTGTGTGGGAGTGAATGGGCGAGTGTTGCACCGCACTGCAGTCGTACGTACTTAGCGTTTTATGAATGGGTGTGTCGTTTGCGAGGTTATAGGGATTTTTCTTTTTTTATATACGTGTACTGCTGTTTTATTTTTATTGTAACCTTGTTGAGTGCCGTGATTTATTCTGTAGCGCGTAGGTTATGTTTACGTCAAAGCTGTGTTCACAACCAGACAAAACAGCAATTTTATCGCCACAATTTTGACATTGCACCAATCAGAGTCCGCATTGGCAATGTAACAAGTGTAAATTCATAAGAAAAAGTGTTGACGTGCATATACAGAATGTGCTTACTTGCAATAAAATATTATTGATTCTGATTCTAGTCGATTTATTTATTTAGACTATTCGTAAGTCGTAACCATAGTTTCCAGAACTTATAGATCTGTAATTACAATTTTACTTTAATTAGTCTTGGACTGTACTTCCAAAGTAAGAAACTAAAATATAAAAAATGAGAATATCGAAAACTCACCCGGAAGTCGCATTGCACAAAATTAAATTGAACAAATTGAAACCAAAACGTAAAAATAAATTAAAATATTATCCGGAAGTCAAAATAATTTAATTATTCATATCATAAAGCTGAGCTATATTTTACCTAGTCTGCGTAAAACGAGGTCATAGATTTATCCAGCGATTAGCGTAATCGTACGATTGTAAATCAGGCTATTTAGTTTAGACACAGCTTAGCCCTGGGCTAGGCCGGCACTAATCAGAGCTGCGCCAATTTTATCAGTTGCCACGTAATAGCAGTAGCAGTAGGTATTGTAGAATTAAATCTATAGGGAGACATTACTACAAATTATTATATATATACGGATATCACTCACTTATATTGTTGCGTGAAGAAATGTCACCGGCGGCTACGCGGCTCCATTGAAATGTGGCAATATCTATTGAAATTACATCTCCCCAAAAAAAATTTTTTATTGCAAACTTATATTTGCAGATGAACTAATCAGGAGTATGTCGATGTTTATATTTTGAAAATGGCAAAGATAAGTTAGTCTCTAAATGTAGTTAATCTTTTCGTTAGTGCAAAGTTACGGGGTTAAGTTGCGTTGCACAGAAGCCTCGGTGCACGAGTCCGACTTACGCACTTAGCCGGTTTTTTTATTGTTTCTCACTCCTCGGAAGGAAGGGCAGCCTTGACTCCTATCGCCGGCTCCCGCCAAAGCCTCCATTGCCTGTCGCGCCGTGTTTGCCGTCTGTGTATGTTTAGGACGGATTGGTTCCCATACCATGTGTATCGCGGGCATTTTGGACAGCCTAACAATATTTTGTGTGTTCTGTATAAATTGTTACGAGTTTAGTTTATTTAGTTAGTTTCATCAGACTCATCATCAGTCTATTTATATTGCCCCACTGCTCGGGCACAGACCTTCCCTTTACATCGCGGGTTGGCGGATTTCATATGCCTTAGATTTTTTTCTTCTTCTACGATTGGTTAAAGACCCTCAATTATGAAGAAACAGACAAAATCCTAAAAATATCAATATAGCTACTTTTTAAATCTAAAATATCAGGGTTTTCTCGCCAAACAGTATATTCTCACTTAACATAAACTGCAATGATCATCACCTAGCTAGATCCTATAAACACATTTATCTGACACACACACACCATCTTATACGAGTTTGCGCGCACGATACGCTCTCTCTCACACACACACACACCGTCACGCACCATCACACCCACACCCTCTCATTCTCAGAGACACCTTTACACACACCCTCACACTCACACACACACACATACACACACACACACACACACACACACAACATACAGAATTCTATTAGATATAAGTTATTCATTATTAGTCATTTACAAGTTAATTACCTTATTTTTGGCATTGACACTACATTATGCGACATTACAACCCGATTGGAAGGCGTTAGCATCCGTTATACAGTTTTTTAAACTAGTACGGTTGCTATCGTTTCACATTCTTGTAAATTGTTTCCAAACAATGCTGTTATAGCTATAAGTTTTCAATCAAGAAACTCTGTTCTTAAATTCTTAAGTCAATAAAAAACCTTATTATTATTATTATTATTATATGCAGGTTTCATCACGATGTTTTCCTTCACCGTTTTGAGAGCACTCGGTAAATGTACGTAAGTTGTTCCGTCGAAAAAACCGAGGATAACTCATTGGTACATGGCTGCCCTGGCTGGGAATCGAACCTGGGACCTCCATATTGCAAGTCCATTGACAGTCATCAGACTCATATCTCTTTATTACAAGTTAAGTAAGTTAGCATTTTGTTGTATGGCAACATTTTTATTTTTGGAATTTACATTTATACCACTGTTGCGACATCTTTTTGAAGTATAGTGTAGTTTTTAGAATTAAAAATATTTTAAATGACAATGCCAGATTCTGCCCCACCATCAACCGCTAGATGTACAAGATAACGAATAAATGTAAAAATATCTCCGTTTTTTAATTAAATTATTGGTTTAAAATAAAGTTTTGTACATCTAGCGAGTCGAAAAAAACAGCTTAATTAAGAATTCAGAAAATAGTAAGAAATCGAAGCGATTTATTCATTGTTTTTGTTATTCTTCTATAAGAGTTGCGAGAGTAGTAGAAAATGATACTGATTATGATTATGCAATATGAAACCTGTAATAAGTCCCCAACAAAATGTTAGGTACAGCTTATGGTCACGTAGTTTTATAGGTGGGGCAAAGCTCCATTGAAATGTGGCAATGACTTTTATTTTGTTCGAATGTTTTTTTTTATGAAGAATATTGTTTTAGTTTGAGTGAGTCGATTACAAGCTATTATTAACCCAAGTCGTGTTTTCATTTTCTCTGGTCTGCCGTCTTCCCATCCACTTCAACCACTTTCAAGGAAAAGCCGCTGAGGAGAAAAAGTGGCACAAAACTTTCAGCAAAACATCTTTGTTAATGGACTCGACGATTTTTGTCATTTGCCAATGTTAAAGAGTATAGGTAGCTATCTTTTTTCCTCCAGAGCAGTTGCTTGAAGCGATTACAATATTAATTAGGTACTCTCTAAATTGACATTGGCCAATGCCAAACTGTTGAGTCTATTCTAAATCTAAACTAAAAAATATCGCAATTTTCAAATGTCCGTTGTTCCGTATTTGTAACAGTATGTTGTTTTGTTGCCAGGTACTGTTGTCGGCACCCTGCAAGCGTCGCCCTGTACACCGCTTACAGTAATGGTGAGTATCATTAGGCTGCTTTTCCACCAGAGCTATATTACTTTATTCCAAAAAAGAAAAGAGTTACACGAAAGAAATAGGCTAATATCGTTAATATTACAATTGGCTGTCTTATCGCTCAAAGCGATCTCTTCCAGACAACCTTTGGGTAGAGAATTCAGCGTATGAATAGGTAGCTATGCTGCGAAAGCTAAGCTACGAAACTATGTGACCATTTCTACTAATGCTGCGATGTGTAGCGGAGTGAGTAAGATGTGCACACATAGCTACACCACTCGCGCATCCATAGATGTCCATAGCTCCCACAGACCACATACCCCATAGACCTGTAACAGGAGGGCGCCCCTGTCTGCCCGCACATGAGCGCAAAATTGCTTCGCGACACGTGTAACCTAGATATATTATTTAATATGGCACCCATGTCCCCAGCTTCGTCTCTGCGCTCATCGTGGACAGAATTTTTCGCTTGCAAATGATAATGCTAGATTCTGCTCCACCATCAACCGAGAGATGTACAAGATAATGAATAAATGTAAAAATATCTCCGTTTTTTATTAAAATTATTGGTTTAAAATACAGTTTTGTACATCCAGCGAGTCGAAAAAAACAGCTTAATTAAGAATTCAGAAAATAGTAAGAAATCGAAGCGAATTATTCATTTCTTATTATTATTTTTATTATTCTTCTATAGGAGTTGCGAGAGTAGTAGAAAATGATACTGATTATGATTATGCAATATGAAACCTGTAATAAGCTTAAATGTTCACGTAGTTTTGTAGGTGGGGCAAAGCTCCATTGAAAGGTGGCAATGTCTTTTTATAATACAATCTCTGGCGAGGTAAATGCCAGTCAATGTATGTACAGTTTTATTACACTATATATAAATTGTAGCTAATCTTAATTGTGATATAAATCATTGAAATCCCCACCGCTCCTAATCAGCCAATGAATTTATATCGATAGATTTATCGTCTCCATGGCCGGCCTTCGCCGCACAGACGTACGGTTTATCGACAGATAGTGTAGGTACTGGTAGGTATCGATAAATGGGGCCACACGGTAGCCGTTACCTTAGATTACCTTGGGATACACTCGTGTCTAATATTTCTGTAATCATTTCTTATACGAGGTGTAAAGAAAAGGATCAGTATCGGTAACTGGAAAACTTTTTATAACTTTTTGTGCCAAAAACATTTATCTTGCATATACGCTATGCGAAACGAAAATCTAAATATCAAAAAGATATTTTTAGGGTTCTGTGCTTCAAAACGAAAAAAGGAACCCTTATAGGATCACTTTGTTGTCCGTCTGTCTGTCTGTCTGGAGTATATCGATGTATGAACATAAAATTTTGATAATGGCAAAGTTAAGTTGGTCTCTAAATCTAGTTTATCTTTTCGTTACAGCAAAATTACGGGGGTCCGACAGCCGACTCGCACATGGCCGTTTTTTTGTTACAACCCGGATTCGAACAGAGATCTCCCATAATAAATTAATGTCCAATATCGGTAGATCGGTAAAAAATGTTGGAAAAGTCAAAAAATAAATTCGCGAAAACCGCAAAAGTTATCGATACATAACACTTTCCTTTAGGTTTAGGCTGTATAATGCCTGCCAACAAGTGAATTTTTTACAGCCTACATTGATATTTTGACTCTGATTGTAGAAGGTTTCATTTAGGATTTATTTATTTATTTCTTATTAATGTATAAATTTATTCAAGTAAGATTACAAACAAATATAATAAAACTAAACTACTTAAAAATTATAATATTAACCTAGAAAATATAAACTAAACTAAAAACTATATATACGATAGGTCGGTTGAACTATCTGAATGGCTTATTATTTCTTCTATCAATTTTCATCACTGTATTATAGTTTTAGAATTAAAACTATAGTGAGCCATTACTACAAATTATTATATATAAACGGATATCCCTCACTTATATTGTTAAAGTCGGCAATTAGATATAATATTTAATAAAATGGTATACTTATTTAAAATTTAAATTATTGATTTGATATACATACTTATTAAAATCTTTACAAGTAAATACTAGTAAGACTGGTAGTACCACGGGTAACGAAGACTTAACTAGACCCGTATGTAACACTATGTATTCTAATCATTACCTATATGATGGTCACAAGGGGCCACTTTATATTATCAGGTATTAGCCGGTTTTCCTATACTGTTGCCAGTATTAAGATTATCTTATTGATGGATTGGGAAATAACTGGAGTGTGCGTGAAATGAAAATTTAACTATATTACTCGTAGTAACTATATACAGGGAAGAAAAATACAGAGAAAAGTGTACGGACAACAGAAGATCAATGGTAACACTTGCAGTACGATTTTAAATCTTACGACGCATATAATAAGAACGGTCCAAAGTGTTACACTTGATCTGCTGTTAGCTGTAGGTACATGATAGTCATTAGGGTTGAAATTTTCTCAAAAGCACTTGACTAATTTTGTTTAAATTCTTTAAATAATAGTTTGTACTCTAAACTCTTTACTAGTAAAATAATTTCACTATCAGTCCATTTAATTTATTAGCCTGTAATGTCCCACAAAAATAAATGTCCTAAAATCAGTCCATTAGTTCTTTTTTTACCTTAATGAGGCCCTCTGAACCATCTGAAAGTACGCACGAAACAACCTCCACACACTCACAACAAACGCTGACCGCCACCGCCGCCGCCTCCAGAGGGAGTTGCTGCGCTCCCCGTCGCCGGGTTTGAGCTGTGCACCAAACGGGCGTACCGACCTGCATAATTCCCCAACTCCCAAATCCCGCATCGCAGGCGGGTACAATCTCACCGTCGGATCAACATCCGGTGAGTTCATGCTCGGGTAGGGGTATACCTCAAGGCCCGCACTTCTCCCCCAAGGTTAGGGGTGAAAAGACCCGGTCGTCGTCGACCGCCACAACTACAACACCCGACAACGTGACCAGCTGCATGTCACATGCTCCAAGCTAACAAAGACACCCAAGACGCTAAGAATAATGGCTCCTAAAGTCTACAATCATTCGAATACAATGTTAATTGTTTATGAATAAATTAAATGAAAATGAATGAAATGGCGTGTTACACCGTTGAAGAATTCTTCAACTGTCGAAAATGTACTTGATGTAAGCTTACCTATACAATTGACTTGTAAATGTATTATTTTATCAATAAACGATTGTATTGTATTGAATACGTTTTCGACTGCAGAAACATACAATTTTGTACGTAATCATAAGGTCACCTTTCGTCTGAAAATGTCTTCTAGAGGTCCTATGTAGTATGCACCATTTGCGTCATCCAATACGAGACAGTGCCACTGTCAATTTGATCAGCTGCGCACACGCTTACAATAAAATGTCCACAATAAAGTGTAAATGTTTAAATTATGTCAATGGGTTACCGTTTCTATAGATCAATTAATGAGACTTTCGTAATGACATCTGTATTGTAACTGTGTCGCTTTTTCCCAATCTTGTGTCAACAACCTGGTGAAAAGGGCATTGTTGCAACAATGAGGGTTAGCCATTGGGAATGGATTGTGGGAACAGTTAGTATCAGCCCCCTTACTATGAAGCCTTATATCAGGATTACTTCAATATTACTTGGTTATTTCGTACCATGACGTCATTACGCTTACTTTAAGGTCGTCATGATATGACATAACAAAGTATTATTGAAGTAATCCTGCTATAGGAGTTCATGATAAGGAGGTCCTCTGTTGATTTTCGCTGTTTGTGTTCTTTCATTCACCCAATCTTCGGTTCATGAGAGAACGACTTCCAATTCACTATCTTTAGTATCTTTTATTCAATTTAAATTAATCTAAATGTAATTGTGAATATTAATTCTTACCCTCTAGCCCCCACAACACAGGGAATCCTAGTGTGGGGTGCTAGTGCACTACATCAGCACGATCTGATAAACTCGTTCTCTTTGTTTTATAATTATATAGTATAAGTCTACAACCCACATGCAAGCTCGTGCATTATTGTACATGTAACCTTAAACTCCAATAAAGAATTTATTATTATTATATTCTATTTAAATATATGCTATTAAATTAAACCATCCTAAATTCTCAGGCTGCTAGAACCTTGAATAATTACAAAAAAAACTCCCAATAAAATTTCCATGGCAACGCAATAAATGAGATAGGATCTGAATATAAAAACTTTTACGTATATGACTGTCGCAATAGAATTTAAAAGCCCTACAAACAATAGCTATTGAGGGCAGACACGAATATTAAAGTCAAATTAAATGGAATTAGTAATTAAGGAAAAGGGATTCTTGGCAATGGTTTCCGTACTACAACCAAGTTAAACAGATCTTTACTGAATACACAAAAGCAAACGGCGGAGTATCTAGCTAAACTAGCCATCAGCTACAAATTAAGAAAAAGCTTTGGATCAGAACGAATTGGTCGAGATACCAGGCCAACCTTTATTGGCATAACGTAATGTATAGGATTAAGAAATGGGGTAAATCGTAGAGATTACCCGTGGGTGTGGGCGAATCGAGGCCATGACGAAATACTGATTGATAACGGCTACTGTTCGCATTCTGATAACTATAAATCTACTGTTGCTATGCCGACGACGGACGGAACGGTACAATGGGCCTTGCTATTATGTAGGTTGTTGATAACAGAGAGATAGTAAAGTTCAGTGTAAGGTTTGTTCATAACTTGACCCACTATTCACAGATATTAATTATAGCCATGGCATTTAAGCCCGTGAGTAATGAAATTGTTGTGGCCAATATCAGCAAACGCTTACCTATGGTCTATCCGGAAACTGGCCGTGGCAATTGTCTATTTGAACTGGATATAGACAATTTCAACGTCTTTTCAAATGACATTGCCACATTTCAATGGAGCGTTGCCCTTAAAACTTACCTTACCTTCAAAACTACGTGACCATTGAAGCTGTACCTATCATTTTGTTGGGGACTTATTTACAGGTTTCATATTGCATAATCATAATCAGTAGGAGTTGCGAGAGTAGTAGAAAATGATAACAAAGACAATGAATAATTCGCTTCGATTTCTTACTATTTTCTGAATTCTTAATTAAGCTGTTTTTTCGACTCGTTTGATGTACAAGACTTTATTTTAAACCAATAATTTTAATAAAAAACGGAGATATTTTTACATTTATTCATTATCTTGTTCATCATACGGTTGATGGTGGGGCAGAACCAGGCATTGTCATTTTGGAACGTTTTGGAGACATTTCAGATGTGTGATTAATTTCTTGTATTTTGTTACGACGACGATCGTCTAACCTAGTCAGTACAATGGTATACCTGCCTTGTGTATAAGGGGTTCTCGGTTTGATTTCACTTTTCCTGAATCTGCTTTTTTGTCATTGTATTTGGACAAATTGGACCCATCTGCACAGATAATCCTAGTTCATCCATGAGTGTGAAATCTTTTTTTTTCACAGTTAATTTACTTTTGCGGATAGATCGTATTATGTATGTATTTAGTAAGAAAGGGTTAACGCGCAGTACGCGTGGGCTATTCATACCAAATCCCGCGGTTATCGATCCAAAAAGTTGGCCAAAACGCTGACTCATTCAACGCATATTAATCTTGTGCCACCCCCTTTTAGATTTATTGCCCGGTTCGTCACAGTTTTCAATGCAATCGTTTCAAACGGTGCATTTCGCTCGTGTGTTCGCAAGTTCGCACTAATCTTTATTGATAACAATAGAATTTGCTCTATTAACTTCAAAATTTGCTACATCATCAGTTTCAAGTACTTGGGCATCAAGAGCGCCGACATTTTTGAAGGTGGTGTTGTGACTGAGCAGTTTTGGATCTTGTTTTCGATAGACTACGCATTTTTTCTGTTGCAGATGTTTTATTGTGTGAAGAGTAGTTGGGTTTAAAAGGACTTCATTATCTTTTGTAGTTGTCGTAAATAGCGGCGTAGGATCCTCTGGGAGTTTGATAGTTATTATTGTAAACGTTACTTATACTTCGTTTATACGTACGATAATGTTAACTATTGTTATATTGTCATCTCTATCTGTATTGTTGATACTTTATGTTATTAACTAGATGTTTGCATTGTTACAGATCCAACGCGCCACGTCTGATGCAGAATATCCAGTCATAACATCTAGCTGTTTTGCGTCCACCATACTAGTTTAAGTTATTTATAAAGCTCTTTATGTTACAATTATATTTAAATTATCTTCTCCAAGAGTCCTAGTTATATCTGGAACTTGAGAAATATGCAGTGAACTCGTATCACTAGATTCGAATAATGACTTTTCATTTCTTTTCTAACTTAATTCAGTGTGATAGTGCTTAACTGCAGTTTCATTGTTCTTGGGATAGGTTGTAACATAAAATCGCTTTCCGTTTTATTATTATAAGGTATTTTATTGTACGCTGTTTTATTATTGAAGCTATTGTTGTTATTGATAAGGTCCTGGAGGAAATCGTAAGAATGCTTCCTTAGTTTATAAGTTTTATGACTTTATATACAATTGATGTTATCTTTATAACGTTTTTTCGATTTTCTTCTCGACCCTGACACGTTCGCGACTATGCACAGTTTTATACACACGTTTTAAATATTAAGTATTTGTGTTGTAAAAGTGGTTTTGAAAGATATTGACTAACAGATACTAAACGTTCTAACGCATGACTTTTTCATTTTACGTATTCAACTCGCGAGTGTGCATGACTTGATTCTTTTAATATTTAATTGTTGTTTTATTATTTGTTGAATATTTAATTTAGACAATGTGCTACGTTGACATGCTTTTGTTTTATATTATTAAGATTTGTAGTACCTAAGTAACTTGATTATGAAATGTTTACTTCAACAATTGAATTTAAAATTGTTATTAATTTGAAATAAGAATCAGCAATCAGATCAGATCACAATTGTCGTACGCCTTGCTCCTTAAAACTTGATTTTAGGTTATTTTAAAAATCATTACTTAAATTCGAGTTTTAGTTTATGCATGGCAATACCCGGGGGTTGCATTCTAGTTTTTTTACGATGAAAAATTTGATTATGCAATCGGAATAATTTCAATCACATTTTTATAACTATTTGATTATAATTAATAAACATTTCGGCATGAATTTGGTTTTTCAATTCCATCCTCGTTTTTCCACGACTTCATCCTTGTTGATATAGGATTTTGCCCTCAATCGTCGAGTAAATACGAATAAATAGTATATTTTTCCTTTATCCAATTTACTAAGAAGAGTGTTGCTTAGCTTTTTAGCCTATTTTCAAATAATGGAGGAGGATTCTGCGTCAATAAATAGGTAAATATTTATAGACAAAACACGCGCACTTCAATGAAATTAATTTCTGAAATTGGTTTCATTTTTTTATGATCATATAATTTCCAATGTACACATAAAATCAGATCAAGTGTAACACTTTGGACTTTGGTATGTTCTTATTATCTGCGTCGTAAGAGTTGAAATCGTACTGCAAGTGTTATCATTGGTCTGGTGTTGTCTGTACCTAGTTAAAGCTGCACATTTTTAAGTTAACTTTGACAGTTCCAAAATCTTTTTTATAACTTTTGTGTAAAAAAGGGGAGTCCTAATTTTTAGACTATCAGATTTAGTTTAGTTTTAAAAACCGCAGAATTACAATCATTTGCTGGTATTCATAAACCTAGTTAAATCTCACTTGCCTTAAATCGTGTTGCTATCCCTTTCACACTTCGTTAAAAAAGGTTAAGATAGAAAGGGACCTAAACGGTGGCGTAACTTTAAATCACGTTTATGAATACGCGCCATTGATTATAACCGTTAACATGCATATTTTTGCGTATACTTAAAGAGAAGTCTGGTGCTTCGCGAATCGCGATGTTCCCACAGATGTTAGCATGTCTTATAAGACTTATTACTGTTGAATGACTCGCCTGGAGGTCGGATAAAGTCATTTTTCAATTAGCACAATGTCACCGGGACATGGCGACCTCTGGTCTCTGTTCCGAGCAGACGGCGTTCGATAAACATTGTCAATTCGCACACGAATATCCACTTCGTTATATCAAGGACCGTGTTCTCCTGACACAATAGTCGGCAAAAAACTACTTAAACCGAAGCCCAAATCAAGTGTCTTATTTTGTAAACAAAAACTACCCAACCCTTTTTTTTTTTTTTTTACTTGGGGAAATGCTTTTCGCATCTCACCGCGCCAATAAGGAGGGGCGCGCGGTGAGTATGTGGGACTCCCGTCACAATACGGTCCTATACCCACTAAAACCCCAAGGTGTTCAACTCACCGCGTTTGGACGAGGTTGTGGGAACGCAGCGCCAAATACCACAACCTCGTCGGCGGCCGCCCGCGTGGGCCCGTCTTCGGGTTCATACCCCTAACCCTCCGCTTAAGGCGTCTCGGAACACAGGACGAGACGCCTTACAGCTCGGGACCTCTAAGCGAGCGCCGGACCCCCCGACCCGACGCCCGCAAGTCCCCGTTAGGGCGGCAGGCGGCGGACATACGCCCGTCGCCTGCGGCCCGCTCGCCGTCGGCGGATCGGATGCGAGAGAGGGTCGACCTCGCGCTCCCGTTCCGCCGACTCTTTCGCCGTCATGATGGTGGCGCAGAAATCCGCCACCATCTTCCATCCTTCCTCGCTGCCCATTGCTCGCACTATGGCGGGCAGCGAGAGGTCGCCTCCAGTGGCGGCCGCAATGGCTCGCCGCGGCTCGGCCCATGCGGGGCACACGGCGCGGGTGTGATGCGCCGTGTCCACGTCGGCACCGCAGTGGTGACACCGGGGGTCCGGCTCTCGACCCAGCACCTCGCACAGGTACCTTCCAAAGCAACCATGCCCCGTCAGGACCTGCGCGAGGTGGTAGGTCATAGACCCGAACTTCCGTTCGACCCATGGGCGTAGCACAGGTCGAACGGCCTCCAAAAGTAAAACTACCCTACCCTATTAACATTTTAAGCTGTTCTGTGATTATTGCATAGTTATTTTCACATTATTATTATTGTCTTTATTTTCACAATGATGAACAGGTTCGATCAATCAGTTCCTTCAGTGTTACATCACAACAGGTAATTAGACCATCATACTTGTTTACAAAATAAGACACTTGATTTGGGCTGCGGTATAGATGGGAACTTTAAAGTTTTGCTATTATGAGGTTTCACGGGTTTAAAATCCGTCTTTGTAAAGCCTCGTATCCTCTAGGCAACAATTGACGCGCAACACGTAACGCTCAACAAGATCGGTAACGTTGCACAACAACACGCGACGTTGCCAGCTGGCGCGCAACATGACCAATGGTACACATCAAGGCAGTCCCACCGCCGGCGATGAGCGAGTAAAGCTATCAACTATAAAACGAGTGGGCGAGCAGCGAGTGGCGAGTATGGTTTTGCAGCTCGGCTATCAGCGAGTGGCGCTGAGCGACGGGCGATTACTCGATTCACGCGCCCGTGTAGCTCAGCGAGTGGGTGAGTGTCGCTGAGCGATGGGATGTACTCGCTCGGCGACAAAAAAGTAAGTATTGTCAAAACATTGCTATTTTTTAACCTTAATCATATAAATTAGAAATACGATCTTCTACAACTGATTCTTCAGGGAAAGATCCAGGGCAGAAGGCCAGGTAGAAGGAGAATAACAGCTCAAGAACTTACGCCAATGGTACGGCAAGAGTACCAGGTCTCTTTTCCGTGCGGCGTTGTCGAGAGTGCAGATTGCCATAATGATCGCCAACCTTCGTAAGAAAACGGCACCTTAAGAAGAGGAATATGAATTAGCTTAACGGCCAGTAGCATAACAAAAATCCCAGTAGTTCCGAATGTCGCAGCTCACGTATTTACGTACTCGTTAGCTAGTGAATTTACTACTACACTAAATGGTACTGTTTGATGTATGGTTTGATACAAGACCAAACCGCTGAAAGATTTCCAGCGATTTTGTCCGAAAGTGTTCTAGTTTCCGCCCACCGGGTAAGTATTTTTGTCTGAAATGGGGCTCGTTTGTGTCAGTGGGCCACAGCCACAGCTGATTTGCACAGTGGTTTAGAGAATCTGTTTACAGCTTAAGGGCCTTTTTGTAGAATTAAAACTATAGTGAGCCATTACTACAAATTATTATATATAAACGGATATCACTCACTTATAGTGTTGAAGTCGGCAATTAGACCTTACCTTAATCATAATTTTGCTATTAATTTACAGTAATATCGATCAGGTTTCAATTCGTGTTGCGTTAACAACTTGTATGGGGCGACGGTCTCGACCGACCATTATTAGGAAGTTTCATTTTCATCGTTGCGTAGGCGCATAAATCTGGCGCACGGTTGTACTCTATCTTGTTTGATTGCGATCTTGAACTGGATTTTAGAAATATCTACTTATTATCTTCCCGCGTTCAAGACTTGCGGGAACCAGATATTTTCCTGAGGTAAAAGGCAGCTGGGCCCGGGCTGCCACAGAATGGGTGCCATCGGACGGTCGCCGGCGTCGGGGCAGACCTCGGCGTAGGTGGAGAGACGATATCGTTAGATACAGGGATGGGTGGCTGGAAGAGGCTCAGGACAGGGATGGATGGAAGAGGAGGGGGGAGACCTTTGCCCAGCAGTAAGACAATATATAGGTTAACAAAAAAAAAAAAAAGGCAGCTGAACTTCCTGAATTAAGGATGTAGTGTAGGTATGTAAACCGAAGCCCATATACCTACTACTAGTAAGAATAGTAGGTATTTTATGCTCTTAAGATAACTAGAACTTTTATTTACATCTACAAATCATTGATACGTTCTCAACTTGAATATGCTGTGTGCGTATGGGATCCATACTATAATAAATATATAGATGCAATAGAATCTGTACAAAAAAAATATTTACGTCGAATGCACTTCAAATCATTTCGTAATCGTCTAACCTACAATTCTCTGTTAAATAAATATAACCTTTTAAATCTTAAGTCTAGAAGATCATACCTGGAAACAATGCTTTTGTACGATCTCTGTCATAGTAGATATGATTGCACTCCACTTAACAATAAATTATGTTACCTAATTCCTACAAGAAGGGCGCAAAGTCGTAGAATTCATAAGCTGTTTGCTACGACCAAGTGCCGCACTAATGCCGGTAAGCGCTCGCCATTCCACCGCTTAGTTACAATTTTCAATACACATTTCAATGATATTGATATCATGGCGACACGGATTGGCATTTTCAAAAAACAGTTAATTGATACATTAAAAAACCTTAATTGAACACACACATGAATGCTGTACCAAGGTTGAGCAAATTTAATTTCTGCTCAACATTGGTACAACATTACATTATTACATAAAAAAAATTGTAAAATATCTATTAAAAATGTATGCAAATATAAACAAATTTTGTACAACCATTATATAGAAGCGTAACTGAACTCCACCACTCTTATATTGTGAATTAACATGTGGTTAACGGTGCTGGTGGCACAATAATATTACATTAATAATTACTTAGAATTAATATTACATTGTGATCACTGTTTGTTGACCCAAATAAATTGAAAAAAAAAAGAAAAAAAGAACAGTCTTTTAGACGCGAATTAGCTTCGTTCAAAGCATCAACCCACATTGTCTAGTCAGATCGCCACCGATTACCCGGACATATTCTCAGATTGGTTCGTGCAGATTAATTTCACACTCGTCTTTAGTTTTGTTCGTTAACATTTTTTGTTAATTAGAAATAAAATGATTTAATCAAAAGAACTTTCGAGCGGAATTGAAATCGTTTATCAAAATGATGTTGAAAAATTGAGCAATCAATTACACGCGATAGCATCTAAGCAAACATTAATACCAACCTGATATTCTGATACAATGTGTAAATTTCTATATATATTTTTTTACCTATTTGTCAGAGTTATTCAGGCCGCCCGTAGGCCTCTGACGTGGCTAACGACTGCTGCCGAGCGACAGCAACCGGGACCAACTGCTTAACGTGCTTTCCGAGGCACGAAGGGGCTCAGATGAAACTGTCACTAGCGGTCACCCATTCAAGTACTGACCTCGCCCAACGTTGCTTAACTTGTACGATCGTTTTCAACGTGTACTCGCAACTGGACTACGAGCCCCTCTAATTTCTATGTGTAAACGTATTTAGTATTTACTCATACACAGAAGTATAGGGGGATAGAAAAAACTTGTCCTGACGACGTGTTAAAAAAGCGGATTACAGAATATATAACCATCTTATTGTATGTATAGGTTACCGGCCAAACCCGATTTCAGGACATACTAGTTTGGCCTAGGCCAAACTAGTTTTGCCTATACGCGATAGGATAAACCGGTATAGCCTAGGCCAAACTAGTTTTGCCTATACGCTATAGGATAAACCGGTATAGCCTAGGCCAAACTAGTTTTGCCTATACGCGATAGGATAAACCGGTATAGCCTAGGCCAAACTAGTTTTGCCTATACGCGATAGGATAAACCGGTATAGCCTAGGCCAAACTAGTTTTGCCTATACGCGATAGGATAAACCGGTATAGCCTAGGCCAAACTAGTTTTGCCTATACGCGATAGGATAAACCGGTATAGCCTAGGCCAAACTAGTTTTGCCTATACGCTATAGGATAAACCGGTATAGCCTAGGCCAAACTAGTTTTGCCTATACGCGATAGGATAAACCGGTATAGCCTAGGCCAAACTAGTTTTGCCTATACGCGATAGGATAAACCGGTATAGCCTAGGCCAAACTAGTTCGTCCGAACCCCGATAGTAAAGCACGACCGCGTGCCGTGTCCAGTGGTTAATTTGCCCATTCTTCAACGGATCATCGGAAAAAGTTTACTTACATAAACCACCTTCAATTGGCGTGTAATTTACCGCATACCGATGTCGACAGTGGCATTTATGTGCGTTACTGTACTTTTATGGTACTCGAAAGTACAGTGGACTGTTTATTTACAAAAAAAATTGGGCGAAAATGTAACTTTCCTGCAATGAAATAAGGATATTTTGATCGGTTGACTGATGAATAAAAGTTGTCGCACGACTGACTTTTATGCTTGCGAAACTTTTAAAACTTAATTGGGGTGCTGTCAATTTGGAAAGTAAAGGCGGTTGGCCAGTGCGAGTAACTTTACAACCAAGATTGTTTAAAAGATTCGCAATAGTCTTTTTTTTTTTCCCCTCTCCCACTGTAACTCCTTTTTGAAAAGGATCAACAGTGGCGTACTATTGGACCGTCATACAGTGACGGGTTTAAGCGACACAATGGGGCTGAAATGCCGTACGTTACATAGTCACGCCTCGGCTATTTAAAGCAAAGAAAGAAGAATAGAGTATGAAGAAGTTGTTGCTCACTGCTGTGAGCTATGAGCCGTAGCAGAAGGCTACCTTCTGTAATAGTGCCAATAATAACTATGGCAGAAGCGCTTAAAAGCGCTTAAATTCGCAATAGTCTCAGAATCATCAGCCCGTATCACACTACTGAACAAAGGCCTCTCCCATAGCACACGACTCAACCCGACTCTTTGCATCCAGTCCCTACCAGACATCCAACCTTGGCTACTTAGATTTTTTTTTTGCTTGACCGTCCTCTTTGTAAAGAAAATCACAATGTGTCCAGTTGGCGACAACTAAGAGCGCAAATGTTCGCCAACAAATTGTTATACAATTTGGCGAAGCTTAGAACTAAGTAAAATGTGTAAAATTATTGTTGAGTAAATAAATTAAAAAAAAAAAGAAGTTAATTCGGTTAATTCAAGTTTAACTAACTGGAAAACGCATAGAATTTTAAGCGGTTCCCGATGACGACATGGACATGCGTGAGTCCAGTTTCTCGTGTCCAGTTGGTGACTGACCGTACCATATAAGTGTTTCGTAGTCGTTCGTAAGGAGCGAGCGGCTTATGTCCAGCAGTGGACTGATACGAACATGATGATATATTTCTAAATTAAATGAAATATACACGTCCCACAGATATAAGAGTGTAACCATTCGTGCACTGTCAAATCTGATGTATGCAGAACTCATCGCTTCGCTTACTCTGGATCAAGACCTAACATTTGCAATGTGGTTTGAATTAATATTGTGACACAGTCGCGGGCGTTGTTTTAAGATTAATTAGTACGATATTGCCACTTATTATTGCCAATATTTTACATTTGTGTCTCAGTAATGAGCAGATCAGAGTTGACGGCGAATGCATGAATGAACTAAAATTTTATATACATTACTCTCTCGCGCAGTAAACGATGACTTTTGCATTGGCGATCCGTCAAATTCCATCGGCTTATCTACCTCATCATCAGCTTGTTTCAGGCCCGTATTAATAGTCTGAGCTCAAACCCATTGATCTGCTGTCGACTGTACTAGAAGCTGTGAGTTCCACTTGTAGTGAATTTCCTAGCAGTCTAGTTGTTAGTGCGGTTGTCTTCGGTTTTAGGTGTCCTGGGTTCAATTTCCAGCCGTGAAATTTTTTTCAGAGTCTGCGGGTGTCCTTTGTGATCGTTTTGTGCATGTCTCTCGATCAGGGCCCGTATTAATAGTCTGAACTCAAGAGCGAATTCAGCTGATATACTCTCAAGACGTGGTCACCATTTTAAGTATGTCATTTATTAATAAATCAATCTTGAGGGCGTATCACGTGATGTCTTTCTCAAGTCGCGGTTCGCCTGCAATCAGCAAATACTCTCAACTCTCAAGTGTGAGTTTGACTGTTCTCTTGAGAACTGAGTTTTGTTTATTAATACAGCGTTACTCACGTGATACCGGATTCCTAAACGCGCACCAAGTTAAGTTTATTAATAGGAACGCCATCTTGAGGTCGTTCTCAAGATTGACTTTGAGCTGAGAATGATTTATTATTACGATCCTTAGTTTCTCCACTGTTGGGATACTGGCCTACATTGCGGAAGATTGGGCCATGATACACTATGTACATGCCCAGTACGGATTGGTAGAATACACATGTTAGGTTTCATTTTAGGTTTTCTCACCGAAATATGACTCCCACAAGGATGTTATTCATGATTCAGAAACGTACAAAAATGTTGTTTACAGCTTTTCGTTCCAAGAAAACATTGTTTTCATATGCAGATTTTTGCAGATCCAATGCCAATAGTCACTATTACTCAGCTGTCTGATGTCATAGGACCCAAACATACTTAGGTAGTCTACATAACCTAACAAAAATGTAATCATCATCATCAGCCCGATCAGTCCACTGCTGGACGTAGGCCTCTCCCAAAGCACGCCACTCAACTCTCTCGGCCCTCTGCATCCAGTCCCTGTCAGCCATCTTGCGAAGGTCATCCCTCCATCTGGTCGAGGGGCGTCCCACACCATGTTTACCCGTTCGTAGCCTCCATTCGAGAACTCGTCTACCCCATCGGTTCTACGACAGATGTGACCAGCCCACTGCCACTTCAGTTTACTAATTCTATGAGCAATGTCAACCACTTTTGTCTTCTGGCGGATATACTCGTTTCTTATTCTATCTAACAGAGAAATGCCAAGCATAGCTCTTTCCATAGCTCGCTGACTGACTTTGAACTTTTGAACAAAAACTTACCTATACCTATTTTATTTTAAATAACATTTTACATCATCATCAGGCTGTATCCTGATAAACCCGGTTCTCGATCTTTTGAATGAAATCTCTGCTCTGCACAGGTCATCCCTCCATCTGGTCAGGGGGCGTTATTTTGCAGAATTTAAGCAAATGTGAAATTCATCTCCTTCCTTCGACAGTTGGATAAAAATCAACTGAACTATTAGTTATCTAAGTGGGGTGCACGAAATGGCATGCGTCGCCGCGAGCTACTAGTTTCGTTTCAAAGTTTATAAAATCTAGTTTGGTCTGGCCTAGACCAATGGTTCTCAAATAGTTTTCCCAGCATACCACATCATTTTGGACCGTCTCAACCTTATCAAAAAAGAATCAATGTTTTACCCACTGATCATGGTATCCGTGGCTACAAGAAATGAAGTTGTATACCGAAGCCCAAATCAAGTGTCTTATTTTGTAAACAAAAACTACCCTACCTACTAACATTTTAAGCTGTTGTGTGATTATTGCATAGTTATTTTCACATTATTAGATCGGATCACTTTATTTTCACAATGATGAACAGGTTCGATCAATCAGCTCCTTCAGTGTTACATCACAACAGGTAATTAAGACACATGATTTGGGCTGCGATATACAACTTTATTTCTTGTAGCCCGGATCATGATCAGTGTGTAAAACATTGATTCTTTTTTTGATGGAAACTGATCCCGGTATCAGTGGAGATTTGTCTCCACTCACTGATCACTGCAGTTTGCTACAGTGATCAGTTTCCAATGCAATCTGATCTCGGGATCCGTGGAGACCACAGAGCACCCGCTCTGTGGTGGAGACAAACCCACCAAAGTCAAAGTCAAATCTCTTTATTGCAAGTAAGCACGATGTGTACATTTTTGCACGTCAACATATTTTTTTGAATTTACATTTACACCACTTTGCAAGGAAAAGGTGCCAACGCTGAGGAGAAAAAGTGGCAAAAAAACTCCCAGCAGCACATCTTTTAAAATAATAATAACAAAATTACTTAATAACTAGGTATTACACAACTATTACTATTATTAGTAATTTAAACTTTATCCTTCATGCGGAACCGGCGACACACACCATGCATGTTCATCATATCTTCTTGTCTTCATCCAGAGGAGACGCCGTAGCGTCATCACTCTGGACGAAGCAGCTCGACAGTTACGTTCACTCCCGAGCTCGTAGTGGGATAAAAAACTACCACCACTATTTGGGAACCGCTGGTCTAGACCGGCAACCGGCTAGCCTGTGGCCTGGTGTTCTATTGTGGGTGAAAGCGTTTGGACAACGTGCGAGCAATTTATCGATGTGACAGGTTGCAGTGATGCGTTGTGTTATTTATTAGACGTAGAGCGTTTGCGCAATGATTGGGACACTGGACTGAGATATGGAGGGGCCAGGTTCGACTTTTTCTCCTCAGCGTTGGCACCTTTTCCTTGCAAAGTGGTGTAAATGTAAATTCAAAAAAATTGACGTGCAAAAATGTACACAATTTGTAATAAAGAAATTTGAGTTTGACTGTAACTTCGATCCGCGGTGCGACACGTTACGGAGGTCCCAAATTGAATCTGCGATCGGATGAGATAAGCCAGATTTTTCGAGAAAAGTATACTTATACAAATGTAGGTAGGTAAGTATATATATATATATTTAGGATCGGTAAATACCGAACATTTTCAACTCGGTGAAGTAAAATATGACGAGGAAATCTGGAAGCCTGAAAATAATAATAGAAATGAAGTCGGAGTGTAACCTATTAATTAAAAAGGTCTGGGCCTGGGTGGTGTATCTTACACCATCTATGGGGAGCGTGACCCAACAGTGGGAATAAAGTGTTGAAGAGACTAACTGAGATTTTTTTTGGAAACAAAATTTCTTAGAAGGATAATAAATAATAAGGTTTTTTGATCTTATTTTTTCTCTGTGAAAGCTCATAAACAAAACAAATACAATTCGTGCCAACTTTTACTTCAATAAACCTTCGTTTACTCCAATAAAGGGGGAGTTTGATGGACGAACTCATGCGCAAGAGGACTCGTTAGGATTCCGTGACGATAATTATAATATAAATCATCTGGTTTTACTGATGCAGGACCGCATTAGGTCCGAAAGGGGGGTCAAGATCTTAGATGTCTGAAGAGACAATGCCTGATGTGCGAGGAAGCTGAGACAAATCCGCTAATTAACAAGGTATAATATTATATATCTTTAAGTTTATTTATATTGTTTTATATGTTCGGAAAAGTGTTTTACAAAAAGTAATTTTCTACAAAGCCATTGTTCTAGGTATTCACTATTCGTAGAGGAAAAAATAAATGGTAGGTAGATTTATTCAGTATACTTTTCCGATATTAGAGACTGCCATATTCACAATGGCATTTAGATTTTTTTTCCTACAAAGCCATTGAGAGGTATTCACAGATAAAACGTAAATGGTAACTAGATTTATCAGTATGACGTTTTAATCTTTATTTTCCGATATTAGAGGCTGCCATATTCACAATGGCATTTTCGATTCGATAATGTAGAAATTACTAAGCGTGAAGTGGGGGTCATATTTCGAACGGGGGGTCGCGTTCGGCGAATGGCGTTCGGCCCTGTCAGAAATTAGTGCCTTTATTTTATCGTTCGGCCACTTGATATTATAGCCCAAGCACACAATTATAGCTTAGTTTCCGCATTCCCTGAATTATAATATAACAATATAAAACTAGGGAAAGCTTATCGGTACAATCGGCCGGCGGCACGGTAAACGAATTTCTACGAACGATAGCAATACCAAAATATTTTGACAGTTTAACGATTTCTTATCTAATTATCTTGAATTTGGAAATTTAATTGCTTAATTCAATTTAACTATGCTAATGCTGTTAGGTAGTCATCAAACTGTCGTGTCGGTCTATTTGCCGGCTTCAGCAATACAGGGTGTGCTATTGTATGCCAGGATCGCTATGTGTGCTATTGTATGTCGGGATATGTATGCTATTGTATGCCAGGATATGTGTGCTATTGAATCAGGATATGTGTGCTATTGAATGCCAAGATATGTGTGCTATTGTATGCCAAGATATGTGTGCTATTGTATGCCAAGATATGTGTGCTATTGTATGCCAGGATCGCTATGTGTGCTATTGTATGCCAGGATATGTATGATATTGTATGCCAGGATATGTGTGCTATTGTATGCCAGGATATATGTGCTATTGTATGCCAGGATCGCAGGAGATGGAGGTACATCGTCCCTGCCTACCCCTGCGGGAAATAAAGGCGTGAGCTTATGAATGAATGAACAATATCATTATATAGTGATATCCGTTTTATGTAATAATAATAAAAATATAAATATTTATTTCTTTCTTTTCAATACTTGTTCCTCTTCTGCATTCTACGTATTTTGGCACATTACAGTTTCTGCCTGATCCCAATTAAGCCCTTAATATAGTTTTACAAATCCCCTTGATAATAATATCTGGGATATTTCCATAGAATTCCATCTCTTAACCTCGGAGGGCAATTAATTCAGACATAACCTTGTAACTATCGGTCTACTCTAGACTAACCTCTAAACTTCCACGAAGCGTCTAGGTTTTGACATTCAAACATGCTAATTAGATTTTTTTTTAAAGAAGGAAATTAAACCCAGCCAATTTAAATTCTTTCTATGAGAACAAAGAACATTCTTGACGAAATTCGTAGCAATGCGTGTGTGCAAAGAACACTCAAAGTTTTAATTATATTATACTGCAGATATTTGGAAAGGTACAGCAAACAGCAAATCAAGTGTAACACTTTGGACTTTGGACCGTTCTTATTATCTGCGTCGTAAGAGTTGAATTCGTACTGCATTGATCTGCTGTCGACTGTACAAAGGTCAAAGTGATGTTTTTAAAATAAACGCGATAAAGAGCTGGATAGATTACAAAAAATGGCAGGATTTTTCGGATAATTTATGCAAGATCTGCAATTTCGAGCTAGAGGCAAGAGTCCTACTACGAGCTCGGGAGTGAACGTGACTGTCGAGCTGCTTCGTCCAGAGTGATGACGCTACGGCGTCTCCTCTGGATGAAGACATGAAGACGCGGATTTCCAGGTTGACGATGCCACGGCGCGGCGCGGTGACTCCTCGGGATGAAGACAAAAAGATAATAATTAAGATATGATGAACATGCATGGTGTGTGTCGCCGGTTCCGCATGAGGGATAAAGTTTAGATTACTAATAATAGTAATAGTTGTGTAATACCTAGTTATTAAGTAATTGTGTGATTATTATTTTAAAAGACAAACGCAAAAACTTTTTTGCCACTTTTACTCGTTGGCTCCTTTTCCTTGCAAAGTGGTGTAAATGTACATTCAAAAAATATGTTGACGTGCAAATGTACACAACGTGCTTACTTGCAATAAGGAAATTTGACTTTGACTTATGAAATAGGTACTCTGTAACATGAAATTAGCAAATTACGAACTGTCGAGTCCATTAAAAAAAGTGGTCGCTACATGCTAAGCTTTTAATATGAATCTCATGGCAATCAATCTCGATGGTCACGTTTGCCCCCTGACCTGCGCGTGGTCGTTGACCCCGATAGGCCTAGGCAAAGCAAAGTGTGACATTTCGTCTCACGATTCGAAGAAAATAGTATCGAGTACAAATATTGGATGTTTTTGTTTGTATTGGCAGAGTTGTTCCGGAGTAAACCTTCCTACGTACTTAGGTTATGGTGGTTTGTTACATGGTGGCTTAGAATACATTCGACAAAATTAAATGGGTGGTTAGGCTTGTGACATTCGCGGATGTAACGCAGTTCCCGTGGCTCGGCAACAATGGCACGAGGTGGAACACCCCAGGAAGTTTAGTCGGTATTCCGCCCCTTCAGGGCCGCGAACCCGACATAATCAACATGCTCCCCCGTGCGTGGTGGTACACGGAAACGTGTTTTACCTGGGACCAAAAAAAGGCTTGTGACATACATTAATTCTGCACAGCGTTTAAGTAAATTAAACAATTTGTGGAATATTAATAAAAAATTAAATTATCAAAAAAAAATTGATGTGCTGTATGTACAGTCGAAGACAGAGATAAATATACAGGGGTTTCAATGAGGTTGAGATTTTCTAATAAACTACTGGACCGAATTTAATAATTATTTTACATTTACGTAGTTTTAACTTTTCTCTATCAAACAGTGAAAGAATTTTTGCAATAAGTCAAGTAGTTTTTGAGAAAATCTCAACCTTAAAAACTCTCCTGTACACCTTTCTCTGTGTTCCACCGTACAATTATTCGTGGTTTTGATATGACTTTACGTTACTGCTGTTAAATTTCGGCTTCCTATTGTTAGAAATTTCGAATTTCGGAACCATATGTACGCATATGCACTCATTTTGACTACCCCGAGGCGTCTCTGTCCTATCATCGAACTCTCGACACGTGCAAAGCTTTTACTTCCGATTCCGAGTAAGCTTTCTAGCCCAGCCGGCTCAATGGCCCAGCCCATTGTCTGGCCCACTCGCCTATGAATGAGTTCGCCCAGCATTGATCATCGCGAACTGATTCAGCCATCGATCAACCACTGACTCACTCAAACCGGCTTTGCCACCTTCCAGAAAGAAATATACAACTTTACTAGAAGCGACTCAGATTAATATCGTTTGTTTGTTTGTTTGTATACGCTTTATTGAATTTTTTTTTTACTAGTAACACTATACAAAATACAGACAGAAACTATATTAGTACAAATCCTTCGGCTATTGAAAATGTCGGGAAACGACGGTTGCGAAATTATTTGATAATTTTAGTTTAATGTCTACATTGGTTGTTTTGTGTTTAATATCACGTTAAATTAATCAGAAAATGTTCGCGAATGACAGTATGGTGAAATTATTGGAGGATACATGCAGAATCTGAAGTTTGGCGCTATAGTCAAGAGTCCCACTACGAGCTCGGGAGTGAACGCGACTGTCGAGCTGCTTCGTCCAGACGTAATGACGCTACGGCGCCGGCGGCGGCGGCTCCTCTGGATGAAGACAAGAAGACGCGGATACCCAGGGTGACGACGCTACGGAGACTCTCCTGGATGAAGAGAAGACGATATGATATTTTGAATATTCTGTAACATGACATTGGCAAACGACGAACTGTCGAGTCCATTATAAAATAATACAAATCGTTCTTTGGTTGGAGGTAATTCTAGCTTGTTATTTGTAAAACTAAAATAAATCCTCCAGATTTAATATTAGATTATTATTATTTTATATTAGAGGTATTTTTAGGAGCTTAAGTTTGCGCCAACATTGACAGAACTGCGCTAGTAAAAATCGTTGCAGCTTACCCCTAGCCAAGTGACATTGGCATTTGGTTGGATGGCGTCGTTCAATTAACGTGCTAGCTGTTCAAGAACACGTCTGTTCCAACCAGTTGACTGCGACATATACACGGAGTATAATTATGTCTCTTCCAGTATAAAATGGCTATATCTTTGTAAACAAATATGGAATTTTCGGCTAATCGTATGTGTCTATCGAACAACTACGGTCTACTTAATTGGATGATTTTAAATGGATGTGTATCGGAAACAATGACCTATAAGTATCAGCTTACAGATCATTAAAACTAGTTTAAACCAAATTAGTATTAACTGCATCCTTACCGCCTCTTAACTGTTTTGTAGGCGGAGTTGACATCAAGTGTCTTATTTTGTAAACAAAAACTACCCTACCCTACTTACATTTTAAGCTGTTCTGTGATTATTGCATAGTTATTTGTCACATTACTAGATCGGATCACTTTATTTTCACAATGATGAACATGTTCAATCAATCAGTTCCTTCAGTGTTACATCACAGCAGGTAATTATACGATCAAATTTGTTTACAAATTAAGACACTTGATTTGGGCTGCGGTATAGTTAATAATATCTCTTTCCGGCAGACCAAGCGACACAACAATGTGACAGCAACAAAATTGTCGTTGGCCACTATTTTGTATTAAAAGCGTAGTTAAATGACCCGCGGCCTAATTGTGTAGTTGACAGTTGAAATTACATGTTTAATAGACGAAACCAATTTTAAAGACCATTGCCGGTTACATTTGCCACTTTTTCTCCTCAGCGTTGGCACCTCTTCCTTGCAAAGTGGTGTAAATGGAAATTCAAAAAAAAGAATGTTGAAGGTTCTCTTGAAGATGGCGGGAAACGACGGTTGCGAAATTATTTGATAATTTTCCTTTTAACGTCTACAGGGACTATTTTGTGTTTAATATCCACGTTAAATTAATCAGAAAATGTTCGCGAATGACAGTACGGTGAAGTTATTGGATTATGTATGCAAGATCTGAAGTTTCAAGTTTTTATCAAGAGTTCCCGCTACAAGCTCGGGAGTGAACGTGACTGTCGAGCTGCTTCGTCCAGAGTGATGACGGCGTCTCCTCTGAATGAAGACATGAAGACGCGGCTACCCAGGGCGAAGACGCTACTGCAACTCCCCTGGAGGAAGATAGAAGACTATTGAATATATTGAATTTTCTGTAACACGACATTGGCAAATGACGAACTGTCGAGTCCATTAATAAAATAAATAAGAATGTTGACGTGCAAAAATGTACACAACGTGCTTACTTGCAATAAAGAGATTTGACTTTGACTTTACTTTCATATTTAGGGTTCCGTACCACAAGAGGAAAAGAGGAACCCTTATGGGAACTAAAATCATAGCATATACTTTTCAAATTCATATCTGCGACATCCATCCGTCCTTTTATAGGGTGATTAAATTACATGTCAATATAGAGCGTTAAAACAAAGCCGCTCGGAGAGAGTTCGCCTACTCATTGTGGCGATGTGACCAGAATAAATCACTTTCCATGGCGACCGGTTGCGCGGGAGTCGAGAGGTGCGCCCGCGCCGCATACTGACACACAGACATTGTTGCTGTTGAATGATACATATGAGATATGTTGCATACTGGAAGATCAGTCAGACCATAGTCATACCAACCAAGCAATGAATAGAAGTGGTGTACAGTCCATAGCTCATAAAGTTACACTTGATGAACACCTGGGAAACCAGCGCTTTAGATTAGTCATTGTTGGTATTGAATGATACATATGAGATATGTTGCATGCTGGAAGTTTAGGGTTATTGTCATGCTAAACAATTAATAGACCTGTTGTACAGTCAATAGCTCATCAAACTACACTTGATGAACACCTGAAAACAGTGTTTTAAATAAGTCATTGTTGCTACTGAATGATTCATAAGAGATATGTTGCATGCTGGAAGTTTATGGCCACCGTTATGTCAAAGAATAATCACTGTTTTACACTTTACAGTCAATAGCTCATCTAGCTTGATGAACACCTTTTTTCATTCACACATCTTCTGCGTAAGTACCTACATCGTCACCGGGACCGACACGGGCACACTTGATGAACACCTGGGCGAACAGCGCTTTAGATAAGTCATTGTTGCTATTGAATGATACATTCTAATATATAATATAAGATAATGCTTTATTCCGAGTTATGTCCTAAGCGCCGTCCCCAAAAGTACCCGCAAGATTTTCTTCTATTCGTCTAATAGGCCAGTCATTCTGGCGAGCGTTTGTATGGAGACCCCAACAATAACTCCTCTATCGATGAAACTTTTTTGTATACTTAATAGCATATTTATAAGAACAATTGTCAGAGAATCCAATAATATTTCGAGGCGGAAGTTACTTATTTCAATTGAAATTCAACATTATACCGTATCTTTTTCTGGAACAATGTTATGGTCATAATTCTTTTTCTATAAATTGTATTTTATTAGTGTGCTTCTGTACATTCATAAGTAAAACTACTTTTTAATTCGAAAGTGTAGGTATTTTAATAAAATGTCTTTTTTGGCCGTAGTTTCCATAGGATAATTGCTCCGCCCGGTTTCTGTTTTTAATATGCCTTCAAATTATTATTTCTAGTATAAGTACGAAAATCCAACAAAAAAATCCAAATGAAACAATTCATTATACAGAATTTGTCTTTTAACTATCTCTGGAAAATTACTCTATCAGATATTTTTTACAATTGTAATGAGATACCCACAAATAACCTGATTTCAAAAGAATCCAACAAAATATCCAGGCGGAACACCATTATTTCGAAATACCTATCAAGCGCAGGGTAGCGCGGGGCCCGAGGCGGGCGAGGGGCGTCGAAAACCGGTCGCGCGGCGGGCGAGTTTCTTCAGGTAGGTTAATAGGTACAGCTAACAGAAGATCAACACTTTGGACTAAGTACCGTTCTTATTATCTGCGTCGTAAGAGTTGAAATCGTGCGAATGCGAGCGAGTATTACCATTGATCTGCTGTTGTCCGTACTATACGTATGTATGTATGTATGTATGTATGTATGTATGTATGTATGTATGTATGTATGTATGTATGTATGTATGTATGTATGTATGTATGTATGTATGTATGTAGGAGGTTGATCTAAACATCGCAATTTAATTATTATTATCGTCATCGTTTCGAAACATACGAACGCAGTAAATGTAATATGCGTATTGCCTTGTATAAGTTGAGTATATAGTGTGTGTTTTCTTCGCGACACGGGGTCTAGGATAAACTAACCCAGAGATTCCTTTAGAGTGTCTTTAACTTAATTGGGCGCTTAGTGTTTTTTATGTTACTTCCAGCTTTAAGAAACGCCCCTGTTTCACAACAGGGGCGTTAGATTCACATCTATACTAGATTATTTGCAATTTTGTCGAAATCTAGTCGCGTTCATGTCTCACGCTGGTGCATGAGATAGTGTTTGATAATTTCGCCACGCCAAACAGCGGGCGTATTGGTCGAGTGGCTGGAGCGGTCGCCTCCCGTGCACGCGGTTCCGGGTTCGATTCTTAGCTAAATATATATGTTTTTTTGTTTGTTTCGTGTTTTATTTTGTACTTTATTTTAATTGTGTTTCGAATTTGGTTAGTATTTTATCAAACATTTTGTTGTAATTATCTTTGAATTTTATTTGAGCATAAACTCTGAACTCATTTATACCGAAGTAGGTGTATTAGGAGAGCTGGAAATCTGTCTGTACTAGATTACTTGCAATTTTGTCGAAATCTAGACGGAGCGGTCCGTTCATGTCTCACGCTGGTGCATGAGATATGCTTGGTAATTTCGCCGGGCTAAACAGCGAACGAATTGGTCTAGTGGCTGGAGCGGTCGCCTCCCGTGCACGCGGTTCCGGGTTCGATCCTTAGCCTAAATATTTTGTTTTTTTGTTTCGTGTTTTATTTTGTATTTTATTTTAATCGTGTTTCGAATTTGGTTAGTATTTTATCAAACATTTTGTTGTAATTATCTTTGAATTTTATTTGAGCATAAACTCTGAACTCATTTATACCGAAGTAGGTGTATTAGGAGAGCTGGGAATCTGTCTGTACTAGATTACTTGCAATTTTGTCGAAATCTAGACGGAGCGGTCCGTTCATGTCTCACGCTGGTGCATGAGATATGCTTGGTAATTTCGCCGGGCTAAACAGCGAACGAATCGGTCTAGTGGCTGGAGCGGTCGCCTCCCGTGCACGCGGTTCCGGGTTCGATCCTTAGCTAAATATATTTTTTTTTATTGTTTTTTTTTATTTATTTTTTGTTTTGTATTTTGTTTCGTGTTTTATTTTGTATTTTTAACCGACTTCCAAAAAAAGGAGGAGGTTATCAATTCGTCGAATTGAAAAATTAATTGTGTTTGGAATTTGGCTAGTATATTAGGCAGATCACCCTCACTTCTAGATTTTTGTGGTTGCAGTTGCGATTACATATTATTAGTAGGTGAATATCTCACGCTCATCGTACAAGTGTAGAATTTAAATTTGCTTAGCTGTAGTCGTCAGTATGACGTAAGTAATAAGACCTATGCCGCACGCAAATATACCCGCAGTCGATGTACGAGCGAGTTGAAAAATAACAAGCTGTCTTTGTTACTCGAGGGGGTGAGGGGGGTCCGATCGCATGTAGCACGGCGCACCGTTCCGCTGAATCACTTATTGACTGATAATCTATTTTGATTCTAATAATATCACAATACAGGGTTTTATATAACAGATAATTATAATTTTAAGAAATAATTTGATACACGCACACCAAACGAGATCCCACGGCGAAAAAAAAGTGTTTTGCCATTGTCCGTACTAACCTTGACATATGTTGTCGTACTTATGCGTTGATGATACGGGCTAGATTACGTTTTGTGTTTGTTGGCGTAGGTACTATCGTCTCGGTCGAGCTTACTTAAACATTCCACGTAGTAGGTACCTAGTAAGTACACATAAAAACACATCAAGTTGTAACACTTTGGACCGCTCCAATCTATATATCTATCTGCGTCGTTAGAGTTGAAATCGTACTGAAAGTGTTACTATTGATCTGCTTTTGTCCGTACTAACCTTGACTTGACATGTTGCGCTTATGCGCCGATGATACGGGCTAGATTACAATGGTTTTGTGTATGTTGGCGTAGGTACTGTTGTGTCGGTCGAGCTTACTTAAAACATTCCAAAATCAGATCAAGTGTAACACTTTGAACCGTTCTTATTATCTGCGTCGTAAGAGTTGAAATCGTACTGCAAGTGTTACCATTTGTTTTGCTATGTCCGTACTAACCTTGAAATGTTGTCGTACTTATGCGCCGATGATACGGGCTAGATTAGAATGGTTATGTGCATGTTGGCGTAGGTCGGTCGAGCTTTCACCACTCGGTAACGAGTTAACCTAAAATAAACCTTATTCGTATAACTGTAGGTAGAGTACAGAATCCTATCTCCAAAATATTTGTTCAACTTCCAGTCCACGTTACCGATGCGATTGTTGAATTATTTCTAAACGCATCTTATTATGTCACTGTCATGTGTCAGCTGTCAAGTTGTCTATTGTTGTTCTTTCTTCTTACGTCAGCCATTGCTGTGACAATATGGTCTCCGTGAATAAATCGAGTTAAATCTATCTATATATCTTTTCTTTTTGCCTAAAAACCCATCAGGTTATGGGCCCAGAAGACGCTGTACACGGGAAAAGTGTTATTTTTGTAAAATCATTATTATTTCCGAAATAAAATAAAACATAACCTCTTCCGCCATGAGTTCCGCCGCCGGTGGTTCACACGTCATGCAGCAGGCAATCGAGAAGTTGAAAGGTATTGAAAACTATAATACATGGAAATTTCTTATGAAAATGATATTAATTCATGAAGAATTATGGGATACGATTGATGAAACCTGCAAGGACAAGAAAAGAATGGAGAAAGCTCTGGCAAGAATCTGCCTTTCCGTGCAACCGATGGCATTTCCTCACATTAGAAATAGTAAAACGCCGTATGAGGCATGGCAGAATCTTCAAAATGCATACGAGGATCGAGGCTTGAGCAGACGGCTTGGTCTACTACGGGCATTGTTTGCCACCAAGTTGAACGAGTGCGAGGGCATGGAGGGCTATCTGAATAAAATCATCGGAATGTCACAACAACTGAATGACATCGGAGCACCTCTTGATGACGATTTTATTGCCGTACTAATGCTGAGTGGTCTTTCGTCGTGTTATGATCCACTAATTATGGCATTGGAGAACTCCAATTTGAAGCTGACCAGTGAAATTGTCAAGGGTAAGCTGTTACAGGAATATCAGCGCCGTGATGACAAGGGTGAAGCCGTGACAGCCTTAGCAGTGAGAAGAAAACTACTCAAGTGCTTTAACTGTAAGAAGCAGGGCCATATGAAGAAGGACTGTCCTAAGTTGAACAACAAAACTGACACAACCAGTAAGGATAAGGCGTCCAAAGGCCTACTGACCGCGCTATGTGTGAGTGTTGATCGTGATGTCTGGTACATAGACTCCGGGGCAACGAGTCACATGTGTAACGATAGGAAAATCATGAACACTTTTGTGAGTGAGAAATCGTTAGAAGTTAACGTAGCGAATGGTGAAAAATTGTTGACTGCCGGTCGTGGTAGTGTGCAAGTGCAATTGAAAGACTGTATAAGGACAATTAATGATGTTTTTTATATACCTAAACTTTCAGCTAACCTATTATCTGTAAGTACTTTGATTAAAAGGGGGTATAAAGTTGTATTTAGTACAAGTGGTTGTCATATTTATGATGCAGGGGTAGTGATAGCTAGTGCTACACTAGTACATGGTGTTTATCAACTCGATACCATTAGTACAAACCCTATGTTATGTAGTATGGTCTCATCAACTGAGACAAACTGTATAAGCTGTGTGGGGTCGGGCAACTGTGAGTCTTTACAGCCTCTGGCCAGTGTGCCCAAGCCACAGAGAGAGTTAGTCGTGTCTACTTCATTGGCTACCTCATCTGACAGCAGTGTGACAGCATCACAGGAGGAATGGCACCGCCGTCTTGGACATCTCAACTCCAGGAGTATGCAACTTTTACAACAAGGTATGGTAACTGGCATTAATTATGATGATACTAATTTTCGAGTTTGCATTGCATGTATTGAAGGAAAACAAAGTAGATTACCTTTTCCAAAGAAATCTCATAACAGAGCAAGTGAATTATTAGGGCTAGTACACACAGATCTGTGTGGGCCCATGCCAACTAATTCATTAAGTGGCTATAAATATTTTTTAATATTCGTAGATGATTATTCTAGAAAAACATTTGTTTATTTTCTTAAAAGAAAAGAAGAAGTTTTTGAGAATTTTAAAGAATTTAAGGCTTTAGTGGAAAACCAAACAAACAGAAAAATTAAAGTCCTTAGAAGTGACAATGGAGGAGAATATATTTATTCCAAATTTCAGGCATTCCTGAAGGCTAGTGGCATCCGTCATCAGACAACGGTCCCGCACTCCCCTCAGCAGAACGGAGTAGCAGAGAGGGCGAACAGGACCATAGTTGAGAAGGCGCGGTGCATGCTACAGGGTGCTGGCTTGGACGGGAGGTTCTGGGCTGAAGCTGTCAATACAGCTGTTTACCTGAAGAACCGGTCACCTACCAAAGCTGTGATGGGAGTCATTCCTGAAGAAAAATGGACGAATAAAAAGGTGAACCTCAGTCACTTACGTATATTTGGTTGTCTAGCCTACGTTCTTTCACATAATCGAAAGAAATTGGATTCGAAAAGTAAAAAGTATATATTTGTGGGCTATTGTGAAGAAACCAAGGGTTATAGGTTATTAGACCCTAACAGCCCATTGAAATGTGTGAAATCTAGAGATGTCACATTTTTAGAAAACCACTTTTTTAGGAAATTGTCACATGATGATACTAATGAGGACATGCAATACATGTTCGTATCTATACTCACTAACAGTACAAGTAAAATTAGTACTGATAGTACTAGCCAACCATCTGAGGACTCTGTGCTCTCAGGGCCATCTGATGTGAGTGAACAATCTGATGACATAACATTATCACAAGATTTTTCACGGGGACCTTCACAATTGGAAAGTCCAATCACTGGAGATGACACTGAGAGCTGGAGCAGTCCTGAACGCGGTAATTCCTCGGATGAAACATACATTCCAGATTCATCATTCCTCGAGTGTGAGGATACCAATACAGAGCTGTCGGAGTATGAAGATACATTAGTGGAGTCTGCACAGCTGGTGAGAGGCATCTGCAGCGAGGGTGATGAACCAGATACCGTACAGCAGGCGCTGACGGGTCCTGAAGCGAATGAGTGGCGGGCTGCAATGGCAGATGAGTATCAATCTTTCATTGACAATAATTGCTGGACTCTCACAGAGAGACAGAAGGGACAAAAAGCTGTAAAATGCAAGTGGGTTTTCAAGAAGAAATATGGAGCAGATGGTGAGCTACTAAAATACAAAGCTCGGCTGGTAGCCAAGGGCTGCACGCAGCGGTATGGCATAGATTACGAAGAGACGTTCTCTCCTGTAGTAAGATACTCTACGATCCGTACATTGCTAGCCATTGCCGCAGAGTTTGATATGGAAATTGATCACCTGGATGTTAAAACTGCTTTCTTAAATGGGGATCTTCAGGAAACTGTGTTCATGGAACAACCAGAAGGCTTCAAAGCTGAAGGATCTGAAAATAAAATCTATAAATTAAATAAAGCTATATATGGCTTAAAACAGGCCTCCAAATCCTGGTATGATAAAATAAATGGAGTTTTAATGAAGAAAATGAATTTCATCAGATTATCTTCTGAGCCATGTGTATATTTTAAAAGACATGAAGAGTCTATTATCATCATAGCCCTTTATGTTGACGATATTGTATTTTTTAGCTCATGTACACCTGAATTAAAAGCTGAAATAAAAGGAAAATTGATGAAAGAATTTGAAATGAAGGATCTAGGTCCAGTTCATCATATATTGGGCATGCGGGTTTGCAGAGACAATGAAAAAATCACTCTTGATCAATCCCGGTACATACTAAATATACTGGAAAGATTCCACATGAGTGAATGTAAACCAGCAGATACCCCAATGGTTTCAGGACAGAAACTAGTCAAAGAAGGGGAGAAAAATGAAGACTGTGAATATAGGAATTTAATTGGATGTCTTATGTATGTTGCAGTATGTACAAGACCAGATATCTCCCATGCTGTGAGTACACTGAGTCAGTTTAACAACTGTTACACCAATGTACACTGGAAAGCAGCAAAACGTGTACTACGCTACTTAAAAGGTACTGTAAACTATTGTTTAGTTTTTCAGAAAAATGGCCTGGACGTCACTGCTTATGTGGATGCCGATTGGGCAGCCAATGAAGTAGACCGTAGGTCATACACAGGGTTTATCTTTAAAATCGGCAACTCTATTGTTTCTTGGGAAAGTCGTAAACAAAAAACAGTTGCTCTGTCCAGCACAGAAGCAGAGTATATGTCAATTTCTGATGCTTGTAAAGAAGCTATCTTTATTCGTACCTTTATATTTGAGACTCTAGGTAAACATTGTAAAATAACTATGTACAATGATAATCAATCAGCACAGAAGTTATGTATCAATTCAATGTTCCATGCTAGAACTAAGCATATTGATGTCAGACATCATTTCATTCGTGATATTGTAAAGAAAGGCTTTATTGATATAAAATACCTATCAACTGATGAAATGACGGCTGACGTACTCACAAAACCTCTAACAAAGGAAAAACATTGTAAATTTGTAACTGCGTTAGGTTTAATTAATATAAACATGGTTTGATGTAATACATAAGGTAATTGCATGTAGTATATAACACAGCCTGTCCAGTATAGATAGTAAATAGTATATTTCTGTATGTGTACAAGTTCATAAGTTTATTATGTACATTGTGTTCATTAATGTGTCTTAAGTTGTAACATTGTTATATACAGCTAGTATATAGTGATAGTTGTAGTCAACTTGTCAGATCGTTGGTTTAAGGGCAAGTGTTGAATTATTTCTAAACGCATCTTATTATGTCACTGTCATGTGTCAGCTGTCAAGTTGTCTATTGTTGTTCTTTCTTCTTACGTCAGCCATTGCTGTGACAATATGGTCTCCGTGAATAAATCGAGTTAAATCTATCTATATATCTTTTCTTTTTGCCTAAAAACCCATCAGCGATAGATATTTTCTACTTGTATAGGAATAAGGTTTATTATAAATTGACTTTGACTTTGAAGAACAGTTCGACTAAGATCGTAAGTATGTTCATAATGATAAGAAAAATCGAACTTAGCATTTTTCTCAACTCTAATTTTTCGTCGATTTCTAGAAAACGCTTGTCCGCATGGATCTTTACTGGACTTTAGTAAAGAGTTAATCTACAATTAACCTTATTTGTATATGAGTAGACAACAGAATCCCATCTCCAAATGTCTCCTCCGCTCCGTCCAATTTCTCGTCCGCGTTCCCGCTGTTCTGTACGTGTAATAGGAATAAGGTTGTTAATCGGCCGCAGTAGCGATCCGCGCGCAGTGGCGCATGCACCGCCGCGTTGATTAGAAATATTTGAATACAACTCTATTTGATATTTTGTGCTTCGCCTGCATTTTTTATAGGAAAACTTGAAAAGCAGTTTTAATAAGATAGTCTGTTCATAATGACAAGAAAAATCGGGCTGAGCATTTTTGGAAATCCCCATTTTTCGTCAATTTCTGGATAACGCTTTTCGGTCTGGATTTTTTATTGGATATTCATAACTACTTTCGAAAGTAATATTTTAAATACATAATTAAATAGAAATTGGAGTGAGTAATTATCCCTTGGAAATTACGGCAAAAAAACACATTTTATTAAAATATATATATTTCCATATGGAAATATGGTTGGATATTCTGTGAACACATGCCTATAGGTAACTAAAACTTGTAAAAAAAGAATTTTGGATAGAGCAATTTTCCTGTAATTGATACCACGTAATTTAAGTTTGACCTTGAAAATACCTAACTTCCGTTTCTACAAATTATTGGATTCTATGTCAATTCCAATCTACATATGGTACTCTATCACTGTGCCAAATTTCATAGATAGATGAGTTACTGCTAGGGTCAACTCCTTTAATGACTGGCCTATAACATGCGCAGTGACCTGCGCCGCGCGCGTGGGTGCGCCCGCGCACTCGATAGTGAAACGCGCTGAAATCGTTAATGTTGTCTTGATCAGTGGGCGCTAGAACATTTTCGATAATGTTGCCGCTTCTTAGAAATTGTTACTCAATACTTTCGAGAACTTTTTAAACTCCTGTCGCGAACTAGGATTACTAATAACGCTAGTAGCTTTCTGGTCATCATCGGAGAAGACGTGAAGAACAAGCAAGTATTATTTTAGAACATGATGAAAAAATTCTTGCCGTGGGCAGGACTTGAACCTGCGACCTTGTCATTCCGTGACACTCTCTTACCAACTGAGCAAGTCCTGCTCACGGCAATAATTTTCTCATCATGTTCTAATTTGTTCACCGAACATGGATAATGCGTAATACAAATTCTGAGAAATTATTTTATAAAACAAATTGGGGCTTAAATTTTTGGCAGTCGGGCTTTTGCCCGACTGCCAAAAATTAAAGCCCCAATAATTAAAATTTTATAGCCTATGTCACTCCTACAATTAAGACGAATCTAACGACACCTTATATGATAAAAAACCATCATACCGTTTGGGCTGCAGCACATGCCAAGGAGAATTCAGCTGGGCTGCGCAGCGTTTGGGAAGCTATGTCATATCTTCTCGTCTTCAATACCGCAATGCCTAAAAACTAAGGTCTTCAACCAGTGATGACCTACGGAGCCGAAACGTGGACATTGACGGTGAGACTGGCCCACAAGTTCAAAGTAGCTCAGCGAACTATGGAAAGAGCTATGCATGGCATTTCTATGTTAGATAGAATAAGAAAGGAGTATATTCGCCACAGAAGACAAAAGTGGTTGACATTGCTCATACAATCACTAAACTGAAGTGGCAGTGGGCTGGTCACATGTGTCGTAGAACCGATAACCGATGGGGTAGACGAGTTCTCGAATGGAGGCCACGAACGGGTAAACGTAGTGTGGGACACCCCCCGACCAGATGGAGGGATGACCTTCGCAAGATGGCTGGCAGGGACTGGATGCAGAGGGCCGAGAGTAGGGTTGAGTGACGCGCTTTGGGAGAGGCCTACGTCTAGCAGTGGACTGATACGGGCTGATGATGACGTGTCTAGGAATTAGACATAACATACACGCACTCGAAGAACATAACCCTCTCATATAAATAAAAATAAAAGTTTCTTCTCTAGTTTCAGCTGAAACCTCTTTAGCTGGCAACCCCGTGGAGTATTTGTTTCGATTGACGTTGGGATCCCCATATACATTGCGTCGGGCTTTGACCCCTCGTTGGCAGTCGTCTGGGATTCTTGGCTCATTAACCGACTCCCATGGAAACAGTCCAGTTTCCGCTGAAATTGAACTTTCGGTATTTTTAACCCACGGAAAAGTCTATTTATGAATAGGCCCACTTGCTTGAAAGTTCGGGTTAAATATGTTTGAAAGAGATCAGTTAACACGGGTCAAATTTATTTAGTCTTGCTACAGGAGGCTACCCGACAAGAAACCCGACTGTTCATTTAAGCTTATTTGATTAATTTTTTTATAGCCTCCAGTCACTCCTACAATCAAGATGAATCTAACGACACCTCATATGTTAAAATTCATCAAGCCGTTGGCTGCAGCTCGTGCCAAAGAATTAGACATACATACACTCGAAAACATAACCCTCCTTCTTCTTTTTTTTTAAATCTATAATTGTTTAGGGATTTTTGTACACATAAAGTGACGATGCCAATCCCATCGTACCTATTCTAAATTAACTTAAATTTTATAAAAGATCGAGAACAGCATTTTAGCTGGGCCTGAAGTTGGCTCAGCTAAAATGCCGTGGAATATACCTACATCTAATTTGCATAAACCTAAACTATTGATAACATGCTCTCTTTTAGTCGCGTACCGGACACATTCCATCACAATATGTTGCAAGTCTTCCTTGGTCCCACAATCTTCGCAGTTGGGAGAATCAACTTTGCGCATTAGGAATGCAAAAGATTTTGATGGAATATGTCCGGACCGCAATCTATGTGCAGTAATTATATTCTGTCTACTTATTTAACCCTCCTTCTTGTGCAGTTGGGTTAAAACTGTCTTCAGTGGCTTTTCATTACAAAGCGACTACATAATAAATATCATTTCTAATATAGAAAATATGATTCTTAAGGGGCTGCCAGCTGTCAAACTCAAGCGTGAGACAGAATATGTCCCGCAGCGGCGGAGAGAAGAGCGTGGCACAGTGACTCTATATTAATATTATTTTTTTGGATGTAATTTGGCAGTGAAATAAAAATACGCCAACAAATTCAGATTTTTTTTAAACAAGCTCACATATATATAATACCCTCCCTACATTTTGATATATATATTGTATGAATAACTATTTCGGTTTAGACATAATTTTCATTTTAAAAAACATGGAAAGGGTTTGCGATTTTTTTCTATCGGGCGAAGTTTGTCCAATCGTGTATCGGTATTCATCATTCTCAAAATATACGGCCCAAAATTACTATACATTTTTTCATATTTTAGTAGTCAGTACCATAGGCTTCATAGAAAAACTCAAAATCCCATAGCCTTAAGTTACATACCCTATTCACCTTGAACCTTTAGAATTCTTAACTTTTCCACCAAAAACCACCCAAAAATGTGAAGTTACGAGCAGTTCGGTAACCCCAGCTATTTTGGTGCGTTATCTATTCTTATGATTTACACCGGTGTAGAATAACCTGTCTTCTGACATGACTAATTAGTTACTGTAGACGCGTTTTAGACGGAGATAACGACATGTAGACATAACCTAACTTAAGGGTTCACTGACTGAGACTTGTATCTAGAAAGATTACAATATATAATTTATCATCCCGCATCCACTGCTGGATGTAAGCCTCTCCCAAGGCGAGGCATCAAACACGATTTTAGACTTTTTGCATCCAGTCCCTGCCAGCCTTGACCAGGTCATCCCTCTATCTTTTTTCTCAATATCTTAGTCATAAAATGGCATACAGATTGAGAAGTGTCTTCATGTCCCGGCATAATAAATAACAAATGTACCTAAATTGACATTGCCACTTTTCAATGGAGCTTTGCCCCCTTACAAAACTACGTGACCATTTAAGCTGTATCTATCATTTTGTTGGAGCCTTATTGCATAATAATCATAATCAGTATCATTTTCTACTACTCTCGCAGCTCCTATAGAAGAATAACAAAAACAATGAGTAAATCGCTTCGATTTCTTACTATTTTCTGAATTGTTAATTAAGCTGTTTTTTTCGAATCGCAACTTGTACAAAACTTTATTTTAAACCAATAATTTTAATAACAAACGGAGATATTTTTACATTTATTCGTTATCTTGTACAACTTGCGGTTGATGGTGGGGCAGAATCTGGCATTGTCATTTTAGAATTCGTCTTTATTGATAATCGCTTTTTTTTCTCAATATCTTAGTCATAAAATGGCATACAGATTGAGAAGTGTCTTCATGTCCTGGCATAATAAATAACAAATGTACCTAAATGTTCAGAATTTGTTTTAACGGCGAACAAATTTAAACATGATGAAAAATTTGTAGCCGTGGGCAGGACTTGAACCTTGCGTTCCCACAACCTCGTCCAAACGCGGTGAGTTGAACACCTTGGGGTTTTAGTGGGTATAGGACCGTACGTACATGACGGGAGTCCCACATACTCACCCCTCCTTATTGGCGCGGTGGGATGCGTAAAAGCATTTCCCCAAGGAAAAAAAGGACTTGAACCTACGACTTTGTCATTCCGTAACACTGACCACGGCTAGAAATTTTTCATTATGTTTAAATTATACCTAAATGTTGTTATATTAAAAGGTGTGCTCCTGAGTATTCCGGGAAATAAGTTACAATTTTTTTTAATATCCAATATACAGACACAAGTTTCTTTTCAGTCATGTGCCGTCGGCTCCGCATGAAGGATAAAGTTTAGCGTGTTAATATAATAATAAAAATAATGATGTAAGTAATTACCCAGTTATTAAGTAATTTCTTATTATTTTAAAAAGATGTGCTGCTGAAAGTTTTTTGCCACTTTTCTTTTCTTTGCAAAGTAGTGTGTAGAATGTAAATTCAACATATCTTGAATATACAAATGTACAACTTTTGACTTGCAAAAATATACGCAATGTATTTACATGCAATAGATATGATTCAGCTAATCTAAATGCCAACAATACTGCTTTAGATGACCACATCTATTCAAATACTAGCATATTCATCATTATCACGAAAGGTCTAGCAAAAAACTAGGAATCAAACGTGTGGGAGGCAGTTCTTTGAACGCGCCTACTGATGTGTCGCAAAATTGCACCTTATTATGTTAGCAGCAAGGGGTAATATTAGAAATAGGGTTAAAATTACACCTGTGGCATATAATTTTGATAGAATAGGTCTTGTTTTAAAATTTTGTTACACGTGTGAGTATTTCGGTTGGAAAAGAAATAAGCATCAGCCTCTTATGACCCCAAATGATTAAATTAGTTTCTGGTTTTCAAATGCCTGTTATATAGGCTAGTTTCCTTGATAAAAATTTTAAAATTTTTAAGTTATCCCGCGGACTTGATATTTTAATTTTTTATTTTATTTATTTATTATGGAAAATATACAGCTTTAATGATGCTTATGAATAGAGACTAAAATTAACACATTAGATAATAAAGTTTTCACTAGATACTAGTTAAACAGTAATAACTAAGTATATTTTGGGGACGAGTCGCCCCCAGCCTTATTTCTGAACGGATTACAATTCTGTTTCCTCATTGACCAACAATTTATGTTTTTGTAATATTTTATTAAAAGAACTGAAATCAGTTGAAAAATTAAATGTCTGTAATTGCATTTGAAAGTCGTCAAACGTGACATGACGTCCTAACAATATCGTCTATCGCCATACTAAATTCGTTTAGCCAAACAGGGATGCACTTTGATTGATGTTAAATGGAATATCGAAAATCTAATTTCAGATACCTAAGTAGATTTTCAGCATTATCACGACAGTAGTTTTTTGCAAAAAAATAATCTTAGTAGTCACACAATACCAACGAAAATGACAATCAAAAATCAGAACCAAACATTCGCGATGGCTTACGTGAAAGCATTCTGTAACCGAAATTTGCGACCGTTATCATTATCAAGAAAAGGCGTAATAAAAATATTTCTCGTTCAAAATAAATTACTCAATGTCCATCTTAGGCGCGGGCAGGGCCAAAAAAGCTTTTGAGAAGCAGGTAACAGGTACAGGTTCTCTGGCGCGGGTCAATAACCAGGGCGCATATTTCGGCATTGCGCTACAGGTACCAGCGAATATAGGTACCTACTTATAGATTCTTGCAAGCCGTGGGCCGAGTCGCTATGCCCGGAGGTAATAAATGTACGCTAAATTCACGCGCGGGATTTTTTTCGGGTTAAAATAGAGATGGAATGAATATTTGAGGATATGTGCGGTGGTAGGAATTTGCCTGAGTTGGCAAATTAGGCACGAAAAAACGTCTAAATACCGAAATGTTCAATTCTCGAAATCTCCAATCCCAGAATGACGATGATTATGAAATAAATGGAGAAACTAGGACAAGAGAGAGGAATCGAGAAAGACTGCACACAAGATGCAGAAGATTTCAGACAAAAGCGGAGGAACAATGGATACGAGCAGTAACAGAAATATCTATGGCCGACTATTTGTGTTCGTTATAAAATAAATGGACAAATTAGGACATTTTTTTTTTGTTAACCTATATATTGTCCCAATGCTGGGCAAAGGTCTCCCCCCTCCTCTTCCATCCATCCCTGTCCTGAGCCTCTTCCAGCCACCCATCCCTGTATCTAACGATATCGTCTCTCCACCTACGCCGAGGTCTGCCCCGACGCCGGCGACCGTCCGATGGCACCCATTCTGTGACAGTCCGGGCCCATCGGTCCGGCTGCATGCGGCACACGTGGCCCGCCCAGTTCCACTTTAATGTGGCTGCTTTGCGGGCCACGTCTGCTACGCCAGTTATCGACTTAGGACATTAGTTTTTAAATTTAGATTAGTCATATAAACTGACGCCAGTCTAGGCAGAGACTAATCGCCAAATTCATTGCAGCAAAACACTTATCCAACCTTCTCCGGTCGCTTTTCGCCACTACGTGGGGCATGTTGGGTGGGCGGCGATTTGGCGAGCCTCATCGCCGCCTTTTTACAACATTGTATATATATCTTATAGACCATAGATATAGTCATAGACAGGTTTGGGGACGAACACGGCGTGAGTACGCATTTACTTGACGCTGGCAGTATTGTCCCTCAAGACTCACACTAGGAACCACAGTTGCCATTCCCTAAAAAAAAACGACTGTCAAAATTAATTGAATACTGACAGTTGTACGACAAACTCAAATTCCAATAAGTTTTCTATTCAAAATACTCAAAACTGTCTATCAAGACGTTTCTCCTGCTTGCTGGATATTTGCATCAATTAACCTGTGGGTCTCTTCAAAATGGCGGGAAACGACGGTTGCGAAATTATTTGATAATTTTCCTTTTAACGTCTACAGGGACTATTTTGTGTTTAATATCACGTTAAATTAATCAGAAAATGTTCGCGATTGACAGTACGGTGAAGTTATTGGATTATTTATGCAAGATCTGAAGTTTCAAGCTTTTATCAAGAGTTCCCGCTACAAGCTCGGGAGTGAACGTGACTGTCGAGCTGCTTCGTCCAGAGTGATGACGCTACGGCGTTTCCTCTGGATGAAGACATGAAGACGCGGCTATCCAGGGTGAAGACGCTACTGCGACTCCCCTGGAGGAGGAAGATAGAAGACTATTGAATATTATGAATTTTCTGTAACATGACATTGGCAAATGATGAACTGTCGAGTCCATTAATAAAATAAATAAATAACCTGTGTATGTATCAATTGTCGCACCATTATCGGTCGTACCGCCTACATTCTCCGTACATGCGCGGTTGGACAGATTCGTCAGGTCGTTCTCATTCGCGAGTCTGCTTAATGAGGTCCGGTAAGTAGCTCTTATTCTCTCACATACAACACACAATGGCCGGAGCAGGCAAAAACTAGCTCTCAATGCCTCCAATGTTCGTCAAAAGACTTTTTGTGAATCCTTCCGTTGCAGTCTCGAAGGACTGCAATTGAAGGACTATTTTTATGAAGGGCTGTGGTAGGTAATATCTAAACTACAACATAAAAACCGGACTCGTGCACCGAGACTTCCGTGCAAAGCAACTTAAAACCCCGTAACTTCGCTCTAACGAAAAGATAAACTAGAGATACCAACTTATTTTTGCCATTATCAAAATATTTTGTCCATACATCGACATATTCCTCTGCAAATATAAGTTTGTAATAACAATTTTTTTTAGGGTGGAAGTAATTTCAATTTTACAGTTTTCGGATATGAAGGGCTGCGGTAGTTAGGTATTAAACAAAGGAGATATGATTTTTATCCATAAATAAAAACTTTAAACCTCATGAATGTTGACGGGAGAGTCAGACTGAGAAGAACGTACGGCGACCAAATTGGCGAGGTCTTGAAAAAGGGTCAAGTACGGTCTACTACAAACCGACGAGCATGCATGAAAATATTGATGAATGTGGAGGAGGCAAAGGTTGTGTGCCAGGATCGCAGCAGATGGAAGTCCATCGTCTCTGCCTACCCCTACGGGAATCAGGCGTGAGTTTATAAATAAATATAAATTAAACCTCATTTCCCAAAAGTATTTTGGCGCTTTATCGTTACTTCTTTTCATCTGACGATATGTATATTATACATGCCTAAATTATTATTTATAAGCGATTGTATAGATTGTTATACTTACATTATTACATATCATGAAGAAAGGCTCGTCCGGGGTTCTGCCAATTTTTTTCCTTCATAATAAGAGACAAATTGCAAGTTTATCTTGAATGTTATTCTTTACGGAATTAGTGTGACGGAATATACTAGGATACAAACTACAGCCCCCTTACCATGAACTCTGTTAGCAGGATTACTTCAATAATACTTTATTATTTCGTACCATAAGCTTACTTTAAGATCATCATGGTTCGAAATAATACCTATAATAAAAGTATTATTGAAGTAATCCTGCTATAAGAGTTCATGGTAGGGCAGAATGATAAAATATCAATAATTTAATGAAGAACAAAGAGATTCATTATATTATTGATATTTTAACAAAGCGCTTTTTTCGGAAGCAGATTGTAATTTGTATGTTGTCAAAGGTCAACAAACCATAACTGTTAAATTAAACCCTGAGCTCGCTATTATAGAATTTTCCACAATATTTTCCCGTTGATTAAACAAAGGGAAAACCACTAAACCGCGATGTTATTAATATTATTACTACACTGGGTACTTACCTTGTATTACATACCTTTTATAATGTTATTTTATTATGGTGTACTTTGCACGGTTTCACTCATGGATAAAATCTCCTTGGAATCTGGCTGTATGAATTGAGATCATTTGCCTTTAAACTATAATACAAAAACAGCAGAAAGTAACTAATGAGACAGTCGCACTCGCACCACATATCAGCGGCAAAAAGTAGCTGATCAGTGGTTACGTGTGAATATTATTTCTGGTAATTTTTTGCAGTTGCGGTAACTACTAAACGTAGACAAGGATTCTTTGCTAGAAGCCGCGTTGAGTTTGCATAGAGGACAGTGCCGCTGGTGGTTGTGTGGTCGCAATGTGTAGTCGAAACATGCGGTTGAAGTTGACGACAAAATGCTTTTCGTGGCCACGTATTGTAGTTGTCATGTGGTTGGGTTGAGGTTGTGGAATATGTTGCTCATAAAGAGCCGACAACTGACGGTGAAGACAGATTTTCGAATGAGTAAACGTAGTCACCAGGTAGAGGGATGGCCTACACAAGGTGACTTGCAGGGATGAGATCTAAAAGACCGAAAGTCGTGTTGATAGACGCGCCTTAGGGCCTACGCACAACGTCAGGGCGCGGCGTATTACGACGTCAACGATCATCAACACTCGTCAGTTCTGTCAAAGATGAGCGCATAGAGACGAAGCGGGGGACAGGGGTGCCGTACTAAAGAGATGCGTCCATGTCGATAATATCTCTATGTTAGGGCCGGCGTACAACGTCACGGCGCGGCGCGGCGAGGCGTCTGCCGGCAACGTCTGGCGCACGATGATGTCGGCCGGCGCCGGTCACAGGCGGACAACATTCGTGCCGGCGGACGGCGCCGTCCTCTGGCGCGGTACACGGCGTTTTACACGGCGTCGTCCGCCGGCGCCGTTCTGTTGTACGCTAGCCCTTACACGAGTCGCGAAGCAATTGAGGCGATCATGACTGCGCCTTCTTAGAGATAGCATCTCCTTCGTGGTAGCGGCTGGCAGCCTTTTTGCTTAGGTATAAAGAAACAAAAGATGACGATTGTCAGGTTTTTTTTTGGCTCTCCTATAAATAGTCAGAGGGGTTCTCTTGAAAATGGCGGGAAACGACGGTTGCAAAATTATTTGATAATTTTTGTTTTATTGTCTACAGTGGTTATTTTGAGATTAATATCACGTTAAATTAATCAGAAAATGTTCGCGAGTGACAGTAGGTATGGTGAATTTGTTGGATAATTTGAGCAAGATCTGGGGTTGCAAGCTATTATCAAGAGTTCCCGCTACAAGCTCGGGAGTGAACGTGACTGTCGAGCTGCTTCGTCCAGAGTGATGACGCTACGGCGACTCCTCTGGATGAAGACATGAAGACGCGGCTACCCAGGGTGAAGGCGCTACTGCGACTCCCCTGGAGGAAGATGGAAGACTATTGAATATATTGAATTTTCTGTAACATGACATTGGCAATAGACGAACAGTCGAGTCCATTAATAAAATAAATAATAAATAAATAGACAAAGCATACACTTCTATTATTTTATTTTTGCCTTATTTTATATGTTACAAGTAAATAGTTGTAAATATCAACACTGCGTTTCATTCGTTATCAATTTAACTTATGGTTACTCCAAACAATTTTGCGCTCATGTGCGGGCAGACACGGGCTGTTACAGGTCCATGGGGTAAGTGGTTTGTGACAAGCGCGGTACACGGCGCCCGCCGTGTGCCGGGCGGACGCCTAGGGAGGCCTATGCCCAGCAGTGGACTGATATGAGCTTGGTTGGTGACATATCTTAGAACGTTAGTTATATTAATCTGTGAGCTGTATACCGTCCGTCATCACCGACTTAAAAGGAGAATCCTGTGCAAACAAGTGTTTATGAATGACCGGAATCGTACGATGACAGACACGCCGTGCGTATTTCAGCTTCGGCCAAGAATATTGTAAAGGGAGCATCGATCTCGCGTTTCGGTCTATTGTATGATGGCTGTGGTATTGGTCTATGGCTGTAGGTATGGTTGTAGTCATCGTGTAGTTAAATTGTGTGTATCTACGTTGGAAACGATCGTATTATCGAAATCAGAGAAAGTATACACGGACCTATTTGGACTATTTTAAATTTATTGTCATAAACGATTCATCATCATCACCATCATCAGTCTATTTATATTGCCCCACTGCTCGGGCACAGACCTTCCCTTACATCGAGGGAGCTCGGGCCATGATCCACCACGCGGGCCCAGTGCGGGTTGGCGGATTTCACATGCCTTAGATTTTTTTTCTTCTTCTACGACATGCAGATTTCATCACGATGTTTTCCTTCACCGTTTTTGAGAGCACTTGGTAAATGTACGTAAGTTTTTCCGTCGCATAAACCGAGGATAACTCATTGGTACATGGCTGCCCTGGCTGGGAATCGAACCTGGGACCTCCATATTGCAAGTCCATTGACCCAACCACTGAGCCACCGAGCTCTCATAAACGATTAAAATTACATATTCCGATGGAAGGCCTTAGTATCCGTCATACAACTTTTAAAACTAGTGCGGATGCTATCGTTTCCACATTCTTGAAACAAATGTTAGTATACAGGGTGTATAGTAAAGGGTATATGAAGCCGAAGGGAGAGTGTTCAGTATCGGTAACTGAACAACTTTTGTTCTCCGACTTTTCGATTTTCGCGAATTTATTTTTTAACTTTTCATACATTTCATAGCTGATCGATTTGTATGAGACATTAATTTATTTTTATTTTTTATTCGAAAAGTCGTTGAACAAAAGTTGTTCAGTTACCGATACTTAACGCTCCTTCGGCTTCATATACCGTTTACGTTACACCCTGTATAACATATTGATAAAAATGTATGTACCTACGCGCGATACCGACTCGCACTTGGCTGGGTTTCTTCTATAGCTACAATGTAATGTAACAAGCATTGTAACAACTACTACAGCACACTGTGTCCCCGTAGCGGCGGGTTGCCCGCTGCCCCGACACGTCGTTAGCTCAAAACGTGCGGATTAGGACAGTTCGTGTGCTGCGCTACGACTAGGATAACTTGGGAGCTGTGATAGCAGCGGCTTGCATCGTTTATTTATTTATTTATTTTATTAATGGACTCGACAGTTCGTCATTTGCCAATGTCATGTTATAGAAAATTCAATGTATAATAGTCTTCCATCTTCCTCCAGGGGAGTCGCCGTAGCGTCTTCACCCTGGGTAGCCGCGTCTTCTTGTCTTCATCCACAGGAGACGCCGTAGCGTCAATCACTGTGGACGAAGCAGCTCGACAGTCACGTTCACTCCCGAGCTCGTAGTGGGAATCTTGACCATGGCGCCAAACTTCAGATCCTGCTTCAATTCTCCAATAACTTCTGTCATTCGCGAACATTTTCTGATTAATTTAACGTGATATTAAACACAAAACACCCACTGTAGACATTGAACTGAATATTATTAAATAATTTCGCAACCGTCGTTTCCCGCCATTTTCAAAAAGCCGGCTTGCATCGTTTTCATAATCGCTTTCAATTTGACACATGGACGTTATACATAAGGCCGAACATACATCCGCCGGCGCTCGCCAGTGCCATATACCGCGCCTGTGGACGGCGCCGCCCGCCGGCACAACGCAGTCCGCTGGTGACTGGCGCGCGGCGCCGTCCGACAGCGTGCACCGGTGGACGCCATAACACGCCGCGACGTGCGACGGCAAGGCGCCGCGCCGTGGCGTTCTGCATCGGCCCTTAGGTACTGCAATATTTTTGTAAGTTTGAAAAACGACAACGAGACGCAGTATATCAGCCAAGTGTATAAAAAGAAAACGAAAACGATTGAAGTCGCGTTGGGGCTTCTGCTCTTTTTGGTCTCGAGTGTTTGTTATTTTGTAGCCTCAGCAACATTCTAGCCTAGAAGTATTGACTTTCATTAACGTTAGATACATAAAATCAAAGATAAATCATCAGATGGGCCCGTGTCATACATACATCGGCGGACAACTAAGGACTGATGTTTGACACGGGCCTATCTGACGATGTAAATCTTTGATTGTCATTTGCCAAAATATGTTTACAAATGATTAATTAAAATAACATACCTACCTACATTTGCTAAACACATACAGAAAGACATGTGTAATCCACACTGTCCGCATGGTGGATCAAGGCCCGACCTTCCTTGATGCGAGGCATGTGCCTCAACATTTGTTTATTTGATTTACTAGTATCAAGACAATCAGCCAATCACACATACATACACTCACAAAACACCACAATCTCCCGCCAAACACTTCATAAAAATTGTCAGTGTCCAAGTCCTCAGTTTTCGCAGCCAGCGCATACAGAAAGCCGCCACCCACGAGCCGGGTGAAAGAACCCGCTCGGAAATATTGCGGCACACGGAGTACAGAATAACAGAGGACTCGGCTAAGACCAGAGGCTTTTGAAAATGGAAATGACGGTTACAAAATTATTTATTAATTTTTATTTTAATGTTATACAGACGCAACATGCGCATCAGTTGAACTGACAAAATAACGAACGTCGAAGTCCTGCGACGGATGAACAACAAATGCGAACTTTTGCAGACCATCAAGAAGCGTAAAGTGGCGTTCTTAGGACTCTGAGGCACGATTGCTATGAGTTGCTTCCACTTATTATGATGGGAAAAGTCGCCGGAAAGAGAAGAATCGGTCGCAGGAAAATGTTGTGGCTGCGTAACATCCGGGAATGGACTGGAATCGCGAGCGCCGCAGATCTGTTCCGCCTCGCTAGAGATAGGCACAAATATGATGAGCTGATTGCCAACCTTCACTAGTTGGAGAGGCAACCCCCAAGAAGAAGAAGATTTTAATGCTTACAGTGGTTATTTTGTGATTAATATCACATTAAATTAATCAGAAAATGTTCGCGAATGACAGACAGTATGGTGAATTTATTGGATAATTTGAGCAAGATCTGACGTTTCAAGCTTTTACCGAGAGCTCGGGAGTGAGCGTTCACTGTCAAAATTTGTGCATAATATCTTCAAAATACGTTAACGTTTTCACAGCCTCGCCCCGCAACCATATGTGTGATACAATTTTGTGCCATAAAGGCCGCTCCTCTGTTAGCGCGTACTCCGTGTTTCGGCCCAAAGTTGAGACCCGTCGCCCGTGGGATTTGCGGCTATTTACGGATCCCTATTATACAACAATAATATTGGCTCCGGAGCGAAGTGTTATGGAATAGTAAAAATACAGGCTAGGGTTGTAACAACTTACGTCTACTACAATATGCAGTGTTCAGTACAAAAATAAAAACCTAGCTGCTTTTTGTTACAAAATATATACCGTATTAATAATATATATAGCTACATTACCACTGACTGACTCACTGACACGTGGATTGAGGAAACTGGAGGGGGTGTGGGGTAGGTTGGGGGTTGGTTGTATAGACTTTGGGGATGTGATGTGCGGAAAAATATAGCGGTCCCCCTGGGGGTTGTTTATCTTGGGGTCACTATGGTGAACTCTGAGATGCGCTGTCCGATTTGGATAAAAATTGGTACATTTGTAAAGAATAGCATCTAATTGCGAATTTTTTTTTTGGTTTTTAAAAAAACAAAATGGCGGCCGAGTTATTAGGATAAAAGTGGGGGGGACGAAAAAGACCCAAAAGTAGGGTACTGGTAAATCGAGTTGGGTGAGCCGTAGGGAGGGGTGCAATATGTCGTTGGAATGGGTAAGTCCTCTACTTTACCCAAAAAAATGGGGGGTTAAAAAAAACAAAATGGCCGACGAGTGGTGAGCGATTGAAAAAAAGGGAGGGAAATCACGAGTGGGCAAAGCGATTTTACTCCCAGATGGCAACACCGCAGAGCTTCGGCTTGTATGGGGCGGTTGTAGGTCTCGGGGAGTAGTGTTGCCAGGAAAAAAAAAATTCCCAGAAATCGGGGTAATTTACCCCACAGGACCGAAAAAGGTGGCAAATGGAAATAGGGACTTTAGGGAAATTCTGGGTATGCAGTCTGGTGAGCTTGGTCCACCCAAATGACATTTGGGTATTTTCATCGAAATCCGCTGGCAACACTGAGATTGGCGAATTTTATAAAATTTTAGGGAGTTGCCAACTTTGGAGGGCAACTTTGTTGAACCAAGTTTGAGCTAGCGGAACGGTTTAAATGCAGTTTGTTGGGAAATTTAGTCTAGATAAAAAGAAAAATTAGGAAATTTTTTAAAAAACAAAATGGCGGCGAGATGGGAGACAAAATTTTAAAAAGTTGAAAAGTTGGGAATTTTCAAATCGATATTACTCCCAGATGCCAACGCCGCAGAGCTTCGGCTTGTATGGGCCGGATGTAGGTCTCGGGACGTAGTGTTGCCAGCAAAAAGAAATTTCCCAAAAAGTCGGGTAATTTACCCCACAGGGTCCAAAAATGTGACAAATGGAAATAAGGACTTTAGGGAAATTCTGGGTATGCAGTCTGGTGAGCTTGGTCCACCCAAATGACATTTGGGTATTTTCATCGAAATCCGCTGGCAACACTGGGATTGGCGAATTTTTCAAATTTTTGGGAATGGTCAGATAAATTGAGTTAGTTTGTTCTACCAAGTTTTAGCTAGCGAAAAAGTTTAAATGCAGTTTGTCGAGTAATATAGTCCAGATAACCAGAAAAATCCGAAAAGTGGGAAAATCAAAATGGCGGAGAGAGTGGAGGTAAAAGTGTAAAAAGTACAAAAAAATGGAATTTTCAAAGCAATATTTCTCCCAGATGGTGCCACTTTAGAGAATCGCTATGTATGGGTCAGTTGTAGCTTTCGGGGCGTAGTGTTGCTATAAAAAAGAAATTTCCCCGAAATTCGGGTAATTTACCCCACAGGACGAAAAAAGGTGACAAATGGAAATAAGGAGTTTTGGGAAATTATGGGTATGCAGTTCGATGAGGCTAGCTCACCCAAATGATATTTGATAATTTTCGTCGAAATCCGCTGGCAACACTGGAAGTTATGCGACTTGAAAGTTGTGGTCAGAGCCCCGTTTGGGCGCCAACTTTGTTAAAGAAATGTTGCGCTAGAGCAATAAAATATATGCCATCTGTTAGGTACTATCCTGTACTTACTCATAAACGTCTAAAGTATTTCAAAATCCAAGATGGCCGCCAAAATTTTGATATTTGAAAGTATCGAAAATTTCCCCATACATTTTCCTATACAAAACGAATGAATACTGCAGGTCTATATAAAACCGTGGTCAATGCTTCCAATAATCGATGTCCATCGACAATTATAACGAGGCCGAAGGCCGAGCATCCACCCGCGAGGCCGCAGGCCGAGCTCCGCGTAGGGCGAAGCCCGAAGCGAACGACCCGCGAGGCCGTAGGCCGAGCTCCGCGTAGGGCGAAGCCCGAAGCGACCCCCCGCGAGGCCGTAGGCCGAGCTCAGCGTAGGGCGAAGCCCGAAGCGTCCCACCCGCGAGGCCGCAGGCCGAGCTCCGCGTAGGGCGAAGCCCGAAGCGACCCTCCCGCGAGGCCGTAGGCCGAGCTCCGCGTAGGGCGAAGCCCGAAGCGTCCCACCCGCGAGGCCGCAGGCCGAGCTCCGCGTAGGGCGAAGCCCGAAGCGTCCCCCTTGGCAACCAACAACAACCACCCGCGAGGCCGCAGGCCGAGCTCCGCGTAGGGCGAAGCCCGAAGCGTCCCCCTTGGCAACCACCAACAACCACCCGCGAGGCCGCAGGCCGAGCTCCGCGTAGGGCGAAGCCCGAAGCGTCCCCCTTGGCAACCACCAACAACCACCCGCGAGGCCGCAGGCCGAGCTCCGCGTAGGGCGAAGCCCGAAGCGACCCTCCCGCGAGGCCGTAGGCCGAGCTCCGCGTAGGGCGAAGCCCGTAGCGTCCCACTCGCGAGGCCGTAGGCCGAGCTCCGCGTAGGGCGAAGCCCGAAGCGTCCCCCTTGCCAAGCGGATACAATACGACCATCTGTGTCGCCTAAATAACCTTGGCGAGGCCATAGGCCGAGCTCCGCGGAGGGCGAAGCCCGGAGCGTCCCCACGCCAGCAAAAGCTAAAAGGAAAATGCGTATACGCTCCGAATAAGAATGAATTTTTGAAATCTATATAAAGATGATAACACTTGTCTTTTGAAGTACGTCTTTATTTAGTGCCAGGCCTACGGTCATTTGGGGTATTGCATGCTCTATATTTATAATCAGTTTAACAACTTTAAATCAAACTATTGTCGAAACATGTCCATTTCATAACGTTTTGAATTTTAAACTTTCGGCGTCGCTTGATTTTAAAGTGGCAGGATAAAAGGCATTTCACCACACCAAATTGCAAAAGAAACAACCCAAATAAATAATTTAGTTAGTTGCGCCGCCTCCAAACCTACATTAAAAAGGAAGCCCCGCGGGCCGCTCGCGGCCCGCGCACCCACGCACCTACTAGTTACTATAATATATATAGCTACAATACCACTCACTGACTCACTGACACGTGGATTGAGGAACCTGGAGGGGGTTGGGGTGTGGTGGGGGGTTGGTTGTATAGACTTTGGGGATGTGATGTGCGGAAAAATATAGCGGTCCCCCTGGGGGTTGTTTATCTTGGGGTCACTATGGTGAACTCTGAGATGCGCAGTCCGATTTGGACAAAATTTGAAACAAATGTAAAAAATACAATCTAATAAAAGATTTTTTTTTTAATTTTGAAAAAAACAAAATGGCGGCCGAGTTATAAGAAAAAAAGTGGGGGGTCGCGGAAAGACCCAAAAGTAGGGTACTGGTAAATCGAGTTGGGTGAGCCGTAGGGAGGGGTGCAATATGTCGTTGGAATGGGTAAATCCTCTACTTTACCCAAAAAAATGGGGGGTTAAAAAAAACAAAATGGCCGACGAGTTGTGAGCGATTGAAAAAAAGGGAGGGAAATCACGAGTGGGCAAAGCGATATTACTCCCAGATGGCAACACCGCACAGCTTCGGCTTGTATGGGGCGGTTGTAGGTCTCGGGGAGTAGTGTTGCCAGGAAAAAAAAATTTCCCCGAAATCTGGGTAATTTACCCCACAGGGTCAAAAAAGGTGGCAAATAGAAATAGAGACTTTAGGGAAATTCTGGGTATGCAGTCCGATGAGGTTGGCCCACCCAAATGACATTTGGGTATTTTTATCGAAATCCGCTGGCAACACTGGGATTGGCGAATTTTTTTAAATTTTCGGCAGTTGCCGACTTTGGAGGGCAACTTTGTTAGACCAAGTTTGAGCTAGCGCAACGGTTTAAATGCAGTTTGTTGGGAAATTTAGTCTAGATAAAAAGAAAAATAAGGAAATTTTTTTAAAAACAAAATGGCGGCGAGTTGGGAGACAAAATTTGAAAAAGTTGAAAAATTGGAAATTTTCAAAGCGATATTACTCCCAGATGCCAACGCCGCAGAGCTTCGGCTTGTATGGGCCGGATGTAGGTCTCGGGACGTAGTATTGCCAGGAAAAAGAAATTTCCCAAAAAGTCGGGTAATTTACCCCACAGGGTCCAAAAATGTGACAAATGGAAATAGGGACTTTATGGAAATTCTGGGTATGCAGTCCGATGAGCTTGGCCCACCCAAATGACATTTGGGTATTTTCATCGAAATCCGCTGGCAACACTGGGATTGGCGAAATTTTCAAATTTTTGGGAATGGTCAGATAAATTGAGTTAGTTTGTTCTACCAAGTTTTAGCTAGCAAAAAAGTTTAAATGCCATTTGTTAGGTAATATAGTCCAGATAGCCAGAAAAATCCGAAAAGTGGGAAAATCAAAATGGCGGAGAGAGTGGAGGTAAAAGTGTAAAAAGTACAAAAAAATGGAATTTTCAAAGCGATATTTCTCCCAGATGGCGCCACTTTAGAGAATCGCTATGTATGGATCAGTTGTAGCTTTCGGGGCGTAGTGTCGCTATAAAAAAGAATTTTCCCCGAAATTCGGGTAATTTACCCTACAGGACCAAAAAAGGTGACAAATGGAAATAAGGAGTTTTGGGAAATTATGGGTATGCAGTTCGATAAGGGTAGCTCACCCAAATGATATTTGACCATTTTCGTCGAAATCCGCTGGCAACACTGGAAGTTATGCGACTTGAAAGTTGTGGTCAGAGCCCCGTTTGGACGCCAACTTTGTTAAAGAAATGTTGCGCTAGAGCAATAAAATATATGCCATCTGTTAGGTACTATCCTGTACTTACTCATAAAAGTCTAAAGTATTTCAAAATCCAAGATGGCCGCCAAAATTTTGATATTTGAACGTATCGAAAATTTCCCCATACATTTTCCTATACAAAACGAATGAGTACTGCAGGTCTATATAAAACCGTGGTCAATGCTTCCAATAATCGATGTCCATCGACAATTATCACGAGGCCGAAGGCCGAGCACCCACCCGCGAGGCCGCAGGCCGAGCTCCGCGTAGGGCGAAGCCCGAAGCGACCCCCCCCCCCCCCCCCCCCCCCCCGCGAGGCCGTAGGCCGAGCTCCGCGTAGGGCGAAGCCCGAAGCGTCCCCCTTGCCAAGCGGATACAATACGACCGTCTGTGTCGCCTAAATAACGTTGGCGAGGTCGAAGACCGAGCCCAATGCGAGGCCATAGGCCGAGCTCCGCGTAGGGCGAAGCCCGGAGCGTCCCCACGCCAGCAAAAGCGAAAAGGAAAATGCGTATACGCTCCGAATCAGAATGAATTTTTGAAATATATATAAAGATGATAACACTTGTCTTTTGAAGTACGTCTTTATTTAGTGCCAGGCCTACGGTCATTTGGGGTATTGCATGCTCTATATTTATAATCAGTTTAACAACTTTAAATCAAACTATTATCGAAACATGTCCATTTCATAACGTTTTGAATTTATACCTTTCGGGCGTCGCTTGATTTACAAGTGGCAAGACAAATTACATTGCACGCACACCAAATTGCAAAAGAAACAACCCAGATAAAATTGTAGTTAGTTGCGCCGCCTCCAAACCTACAGGAAAAAGAAAGCCCCGCGGGCCGCTCGCGGCCCGCGCACCCACGCACCTACTAGTTAATAATATATATAGCTGCAATACCACTGACTGACTGACACGTGGATTGAGGAACCTGGAGGGGGTGGGGGTGTGGTGGGGGGTTGGTTGTATAGACTTTGGGGATGTGATGTGCGGAAAAATATAGCGGTCCCCCTGGGGGTTGTTTATCTTGGGGTCACTATGGTGAACTCTGTGATGCGCAGTCCGATTTGGATAAAATTTGAAACAAATGTAAAAAATACAATCTAATAAAAGATTTTTTTTTTAATTTTGAAAAAAACAAAATGGCGGCCGAGTTATAAGAAAAAAAGTGGGGGGGACCAAAAAGACCCAAAAGTAGGGTACTGGTAAATCGAGTTGGGTGAGCCGTAGGGAGGGGTGCAATATGTCGTTGGAATGGGTAAATCCTCTACTTTACCCAAAAAAATGGGGGGTTGAAAAAAACAAAATGGCCGACGAGTTGTGAGCGATTGAAAAAAAGGGAGGGAAATCACGAGTGGGCAAAGCGATATTACTCCCAGATGGCAACACCGCAGAGCTTCGGCTTGTATGGGGCGGTTGTAGGTCTCGGGGAGTAGTGTTGCCAGGAAAAAAAAAATTCCCAGAAATCGGGGTAATTTACCCCACAGGATTGAAAAAGGTGACAAATGGAAATAGGGACTTTACGAAAATTCTGGGTATGCAGTCCGTTGAGGTTGGCCCACCCAAATGACATTTGGGTATTTTCATCGAAATCGGCTGGCAACACTGGGATTGGCGAATTTTTTTAAATTTTCGGCAGTTGCCAACTTTGGAGGGCAACTTTGTTAGACCTCCTGTTAGCTAGCGCAACGGTTTAAATGCAGTTTGTTGGGAAATTTAGTCTAGATAAATAGAAAAATAAGGAAATTTTTTAAAAAACAAAATGGCGGCGAGTTGGGAGACAAAATTTTATAAAGTTGAAAAGTTGAAAATTTTCAAAGCGATATTACTCCCAGACGCCGCCACTTTAGAGAATCGCTATGTATGGGTCAATTGTAGGTTTTGGGGAGTAGTATTGCCAGGAAAAAGAAATTTCCCAAAAAGTCGGGTAATTTACCCCACAGGGTCCTAAAATGTGACAAATGGAAATAAGGACTTTAGGGAAATTCTGGGTATGCAGTCTGGTGAGATTGGTCCACCCAAATGACATTTGGGTATTTTCATCGATATCCGCTGGCAACACTGGGATTGGCGAATTTTTCAAATTTTTGGGAATGGTCCGATAAATTGAGTTAGTTTGTTCTACCAAGTTTTAGCTAGCAAAAAAGTTTAAATGCAGTTTGTCGGGCAATATAGTCCAGATAACCAGAAAAATCCGAAAAGTGGGAAAAAAACAAAATGGCGGCGAGTTGGGTAATAAGATGGTAAAAAGTAGAAAAATTGGGAATTTTCAAAGCGATATTACTCCCAGATGCCAACGCCGCAGAGCTTCGGTTTGTATGGGCAGGATGTAGGTCTCGGGACGTAGTATTTCCGTGAAAAAGAATTTTCCCCGACATCGGGGTAATTTACCCCACAGGACCCAAAAAGGTGACAAATGGAAATAAGGACTTTAGGGAAATTCTGAGTATGCAGTTTGGTGAGCTTTGGCCACTCAAATGACATTTGGGTATTTTCATCGAAATCCGCTGGCAACACTGGGATTGGCGACGCTTTGAAATTTTTGGGAATGGTCAGATAAATTGAGTTAGTTTGTTCTACCAAGTTTTAGCTAGCGAAAAAGTTTAAATGCCATTTGTTAGGTAATATAGTCCAGATAGCCAGAAAAATCCGAAAAGTGGGAAAATCTAAATGGCGGAGAGAGTGGAGGTAAATGTGTAAAAAGTACCAAAAAAATGAATTTTCAACGCGATATTTCTCACAGATGGTGCCACTTTAGAGAATCGCTATGTATGGGTCAGTTGTAGCTTTCGGGGCGTAGTGTTGCCACGAAAAAGAATTTTCCCAGAAATTCGGGTAATTTACCCCACAGGTCCCAAAAAGGTGACAAATGGAAATAAGGACTTTACGGAAATTCTGAGTATGCAGTTCGATGAGGGTAGCTCACCCAAATGATATTTGACAATTTTCGTCGAAATCGCACGGCAACACTGAAAGTTATGCGACTTGAAAGTTGTGGTCAGAGCCCCGTTTGGGCGCCAACTTTGTTAAAGAAATGTTGCGCTAGAGCAATAAAATATATGCCATCTGTTAGGTACTATCCTGTACTTACTCATAAAAGTCTAAAGTATTTCAAAATCCAAGATGGCCGCCAAAATTTTGATATTTGAACGTATCGAAAATTTCCCCATACATTTTCCTATACAAAACGAATGAGTACTGCAGGTCTATATAAAACCGTGGTCAATGCTTCCAATAATCGATGTTCATCGACAATTATCACGAGGCCGAAGGCCGAGCACCCACCCGCGAGGCCGCAGGCCGAGCTCCGCGTAGGGCGAAGCCCGAAGCGACCCCCCCGCGAGGCCGTAGGCCGAGCTCCGCGTAGGGCGAAGCCCGAAGCGACCCCCCCGCGAGGCCGTAGGCCGAGCTCCGCATAGGGCGAAGCCCGAAGCGACCCCCCGCGAGGCCGTAGGCCGAGCTCCGCGTAGGGCGAAGCCCGAAGCGTCCCACCCGCGAGGCCGTAGGCCGAGCTCCGCGTAGGGCGAAGCCCGAAGCGTCCCCCTTGCCAAGCGGATACAATACGACCGTCTGAGTCGCCTAAATAACGTTGGCGAGGTCGAAGACCGAGCCCAATGCGAGGCCATAGGCCGAGCTCCGCGTAGGGCGAAGCCCGGAGCGTCCCCACGCCAGCAAAAGCGAAAAGGAAAATGCGTATACGCTCCGAATCAGAATGAATTTTTGAAATCTATATAAAGATGATAACACTTGTCTTTTGAAGTACGTCTTTATTTAGTGCCAGGCCTACGGTCATTTGGGGTATTGCATGCTCTATATTTATAATCAGTTTAACAACTTTAAATCAAACTATTATCGAAACATGTCCATTTCATAACGTTTTGAATTTATACCTTTCGGGCGTCGCTTGATTTACAAGTGGCAAGACAAATTACATTGCACGCACACCAAATTGCAAAAGAAACAACCCAGATAAAATTGTAGTTAGTTGCGCCGCCTCCAAACCTACAGGAAAAAGAAAGCCCCGCGGGCCGCTCGCGGCCCGCGCACCCACGCACCTACTAGTTACAAATATATATAGCTCGATTACCACTCACTGACTGACTGACTGACTGACTCACTGATTGACCGTCCCGTTTAGTCTGAAGGAGTTCCCGGAGGTGAAAGTGATGTAGGGGGGAGTTGTATAGTTTAGTGATTGGACCAGAGGAAAACTATAGGGAAGTGAAAAAAACAAAATGGCGGCGGGTCACGTGATGCCATCTCCGCCATTTTCCAACCGATTTCGTTCAAATTTGGAACACGCGTCACATGGTCGACCTACTTTGTGATGAAATTGAAAAACAAAATGGCGGCGGAAATATAGCCGATTGAAAATTTTGACATTTCAGACCAAACTTTGACGAATTAGCTGGCCTAGCACGAGCGCATGAGGAATATCCAACCAATTCCACTTCGTAGCACATATGATGCAGTATACCAGAAAATTGTCATTTTTGGGAAAAACAAAATGGCGGACGAGCAGTAAACCATAATATTTTTTCAATATATTTTCCTATACGAAACGAAAGGATTACTGGCGTGCGGTAAATATCTATCAGTAACTATAGCGAGGCCGAAGGCCGAGCACCCTCCCGCGAGGCCGAAGGCCGAGCTCCGCGTAGGGCGAAGCCCGAAGCGATAGAACACCGCGAGGCCGTAGGCTGAGCTCCGCGTAGGGCGAAGCCCGAAGCGTCCCCTTGTCAAGCAGAAACAACTCACCACCTTCCAAGTAACTTTTGCGAGGCCGAAGGCCGAGCCGGCCTGCGAGGCCATAGGCCGAGCTCCGCGTAGGGCGAAGCCCGAAGCGTCTCCTTGCCAAGCAGAAACAACTCCCCACCTTCCAAGTAATTTTTGCGAGGCCATAGGCCGAGCTCCGCGTAGGGCGAAGCCCGAAGCGTCCCCTTGTCAAGCAGAAACAACTCCCCACCTTCCAAGTAACTTTTGCGAGGCCGAAGGCCGAGCCGGCCTGCGAGGCCATAAGCCGAGCTCCGCGTAGGGCGAAGCCCGAAGCGTCCCCTTGCCAAGCAGAAACAACTCCCCACCTTCCAAGTAATTTTTGCGAGGCCGAAGGCCGAGCCGGCCTGCGAGGCCATAGGCCGAGCTCCGCGTAGGGCGAAGCCCGAAGCGTCCCCACGCTACCAACGAAAAAGATGCCCTTGCCTTTCGAATTATGAACAAAGTTATGGAAATTGTGTACAGCTAGCAACGTTTGGCTTTTGAAAACATTTTTTAAGTTTCTGGCATACGGGCATTTCGAGCGTTGCTTGATTTAAAAATCACAACAATAACCTACTAAGAGTTTTGAACTTGCAACTTTCGGGCGGTGCTTGATATAATTAGTGGATGGCTTGCACGAATTATTTGCACAGCGAACAAACCGGATAATGTTTATTTAGTTGCGGCGCCTACAACACGAAAACAAAGCCGTCTCGCGGGCCGCGCGCGGCCCGCGCACCATGCAACACCTAGTATAAAATATATAATATAAGCCGAAACGCTAAATAGTGCCTAAGCTGAAATGCTTACTAATATTGTTATATTACTTTTCGAATAAAAATAAATGAATGTCTCATACAAATCCATCCGGTGACCGGTCCTTTTCATTTTTTGAAGTCATTTTTTTGTTGAGAAAATCGGAAAATCGCGTTGGCCGGGGTCAGTACCTGGATGGGTGACCGCTAGTGACACTTTCATCTGAGCCCCTCCGTGCCTCGGAAAGCACGTTAAGCAGTTGGTCCCGGGTGCTATCGCTCGGCAGCAGTCGTTAGGCCACGTCAGAGGCCCGAGGTCTTAATAACTCTGACAAATAGGTTTGGTCACTAAACCACACGAAAAAAAAATATATAGAAATTTACACATTGTATCAGAATATCAGGTTGGTATTAATGTTTGCTTAGATGCTATCGCGTGTAATTAACACGAGAAGAAGAGAAAGATATATACAATCGAAAAACATTACCATCCTCCTTCCCGCAGTTGGACAAAATCAAAAAAAGGAATAGCCTACCTATCTGAAAAATTGGATCTTGTTTAAACATTGACATTTCGATGACATTGTCATGGTCACAAGATTCATAAATACGCATAAAGAGGGTAGATCGATAATACCTAAATGAGAATTGAATGAAATGATAAAGGAAAGTAGGTAACCTTATTAATTGACTTAAAACGTAAAATGCCACTAGTCCTTACTTACTGTCACTGAATGGCCGTGTAAGCGATCAATAAGAGTATCCTCTTACGAATTCACCGCCGTTGCCATGGCAACAAAGTGCAAACCGATAATTGGCCGAAAGTCGCCGAAAAGATAACATCGCCTTTAATTCCGACCGCGTTTAATTTTTTTAACGTTTTATTTTTATTTACTTCACTCGTGCTTGACTGAATTGCATTCCGGGGCATTACTTATATGTGTAACACTTTGGATTTTGGACCGTTCTTATTATCTGCGTTATAAGAGTCGAATTCGTACTGCAAGTGTTACCATTGATTTGCTGTTGTCCGTACCAGAAAAGTTTGGGTGGAAACGCTTAGTGCGTCTAGTTTTTATTTATTTTATTTTATTAATGGACTCGACAGTTCGTCATTTGCCAATGTCATGTTACAGAAAATTCATTGTATAATAGTCTTCTATCTTCCTCCAGGGGGGAGTCGCCGTAGCGTCATCACCCTGGGTAGCCGCGTCTTCTTGTCTTCATCCACAGGAGACGCCGTAGCGTCAATCACTGTGGACGAAGCAGCTCGACAGTCACGTTCACTCCCGAGCTCGTAGTGGGAATCTTGACCATGGCGCCAAACTTCAGATCCTGCTTGAATTCTTCAATAACTTCACCATACTGTCATTCGCGAACATTTTCTGATTAATTTAACGTGATATTAAACACAAAACACCCTCTGTAGACATTAAACTGAAAATTATTAAATAATTTCGCAACCGTCGTTTCCCGCCATTTTCAAAAAGCCGTGCGTCTAGTCTATACTTAATTCTCATGTCAGGTCCTTAAACAAGTGTATAATAAGAACCATGATAAAACAACCAACTATACTTCCAAAACAGACACTTATAATGGTTTAAACTAAAGTATATTGTAAAATATGCTTTTAAAAGCTCGTCTTTATAGGTGAAAGCTTGGGCGCGGCGGGCGGTGATAAAAAGCTAGCTATATAGACAAACAGACAAAAAAACATACAAAAAATATATTCATTACGCCAGTCTGTGAGACGTGCCGACGGCTGGTAGCGTCAGCAGCAAAAGGCTCACGCTATAGAGTTCAAAACATGGAACAGTATACAGTGCGCGAGGCGTAAGCTCAGGTTTGCATTTGTGTGAGTGCACGCAGATAGTGTAGAGTGATATTCGGCCTGAGGCGCGACGCGTCCTACGCATACAAATACAAACGCAACAAAATACACCCTGCCGCGCACGCACCGCACTTCACCTCTTGTACCGCTATCATTCACACAAATGCAAACCTGAACTTACGCCTCGCGCACTGTACAAGGGTATCATTATTATTGGAATAAGAAAGTTGATAATAAAATGTAAAACTATGATATTAATTTGTAGTGCCCTTGCAGGGTTCATGTGATAGTCAATAATAATGTAACACCATGTAGGTATGTAGCACATGAAGCAATAAATAGATTTTATTTTATTTGATATTATGATGTGACACTGGTGAAACACTTTGATTTGAGGACCGATTATATAAATAGATATTTTACTATGGATAGTCTGACCGCAAGCGCTGTACCGCGCTTTTGATGGTGACAGACGTAGGGAGGGAGCATCGATCGATCTGACCACAGACCACTTACCCAATGGACCTGTAACAGTAGGGCGCCCGTGTCTGCCTGCACATGAGCCCCCCTTTTTACCCCCCTTATTATTATAATTTTTATGAAAATCTAGATAAAATTAAGGGATCCATATTTTTTTCTTTTATTAAAATAACGTCGCCTTCATTATTTAAAAATTAAGTTAAGATATTGAAAATTGAAAAGGGCGTATTTGACTATGATGTGACGTCATACTCAAATACGTACATACTCATTACTGAAATAGTGTCGTTCCAAAATCGGTGAATACTCATGTTTCGGACGTTTTCGGTATTTGTAAGAGCGCGTTCATTGTCATTTTTTTGAGAACTCGACTAATATGATTCTGATCACCTAGATAGCATTGAAAAAGTGTTACATACAAAAATATAATGTATTACTTGGCTGGATGGGTTAGAATCCCTTTGCCTACTACGTCAGAGCCACAGTACTTGCGGAATGACTTTCACACAATTCATTTTTTCCCTCGGAATTTATCTACGATAAAATTCTTAAAAAAATCAACATATTCAGAGAGACAAAATCTTCAAATGGTATTTTTCTTTTAGGATGTCAATAATTTTTAGACCTTGTCAATTCTATTGCAGACTAGTTTTTTTTCTTCAAAAACTAGTATTTTGAGAAGTAAACTCGTCTGCTGTCGGTACCAACTGTCTGGGCAGTGGTCAGTGGAGCAAAGCGCGTGGCTAGCGCAATCATCCTCCGACCGACAGTGCAGAGTGTTGCCAACCCTAACAGACTTTTTAAAAGTTTGGTTCTGTATCGATTGATGCATCCTTGCCTTTCTTTCAATCTAACTTGGATTGAGGGCTTTTGAAAATGGCGGGAAACGACGGTGGCAAAATTATTTGATAATTGTCAGTTTAATGTATATAGTATGACCGTCTAAATCAGTGTTCGTCTGCGCGGTACAGGGACGCGGGGGTATGACGACAACGGGGACCGAGAGAGGTGCGGTAGACGGTCATACTATAAGTGGTTGTTTTGTTTAATATCACGCTAAATTAATCAGAAAATGTTCGCGAATTACAATATGGTGAAATTGTTGGAGGATTCATGCAGGATCTGAAGTTTGGGTTTTATAGTTAAGAGTCCCACTACGAGCTCGGGAGTGAACGTGACTGTCGAGCTGCTTCATCCAGAGTGAAGACGTTACGGCGACTCCTCTGGATGAAGACAGGAAGACGCGGATACCCAGGGTGACGACGCTACTGCGACTCCTCTGAAGGAAGATAGAAGCTTACTATTATATATTGAATTTTCTGTAACATGACATTGACAAATGACGAACTGTCGAGTCCATTAATAAAATAAATAAATAATAAGAGTTGAAATCGTAATCTAAGAGTTACAATTAAGCTGTCGAGGTTACCTTCACGAACTGCCGTCATTTTGGGTCAAATTAGCTGCCGGTACGCTAGTTTAGCAACACAATCTTCTCTCATTCCCCTGGAAGAAGGACTAGCTAACATATCTTGTGAACCCGCATAGCTATTACAAATGTGGGTAGTAGGAAAAAACGCAGTATCATTTAACTGGTGTCAGTCACGCGGCTTCGCCTAATTAAATCTCTAGTTTTATCTCGTACAGATGTTTGACACAAGCCGATTTTATCTCTTGCCTGACACAAAAACTGACATTTGTATTTTTGTTATTTAGTTACGTAGTCCAATGAACGAGGATGTAACTATAGCGTTATAATAACGAAAGTCACATTGGTATTAGTTTAGTATTTGTTTTTATAGTCAAACATTTATTTCGAAAACAATAAAAAATAAAAATAACTATTATAATATTAACCTAGAAAATATAAAATATTTAATAAATAGTTAATTTATTTTAATAGCTTGGTGGAAAGTCACATTGGTATTGGTTTAGTATTTGTTTTTATAGTTAATTTATTTTAATAGCTTGGTGGCGATGTCGCGAGTGGTTGAGAGTTGAGAGTCGACATACTGACCATAGTCCCAGTTTCGATCCCTTGATTAAAATTAGATTTTTTTTTAAATGTCATACAAGGTGTTATTTTGATCAACAACGAGCGACTCAGGGGTGGTGCGCAATGCGCAAAAGGCCCCCTTCTCATTAAATTCCTATTTAGAAAAATGCCCCTTTTCTCCTTTGGACATGTCATGTCATATAACTTATGAGGTTTTCAAACAGTAAAAAAATTAAGGAGAAAAGCGACATTTTGCGAAATGGATATTACCTATTGACGTTTTGCGCATGGTGGACATTTGCGAACGTGTAATTTTGCGACTGAGCCCTTTTGCGTTGCAAATAAAAAATTATGCTTGTTAATCTTGAATTTTAAATTACAAACGGATATACGTATTATTCCTATTGTAGATTTCAACGTTTTTGTATGTAAAAATTGTGTAATGAAGTGCTAATACATAGCAAATGCATATTTTAGCACGAACCATGGAGTTATTGAGGCGTGACAGTTGTTATATGGATTTTACGGACCATAGGTTGATCAGGGCTGGTACTTCTTAGCGAATATTCAGGAGAAAGCTTCGAACTTTTATTTTGATTTTTCACGGTTTACGAAAACTACGAAGGTTGTGACCAATTAAAATTGAATAGAGAACCAGAATTCTAATATTTCTTTATTGCAAGTCAATTCTGTGTCTATCAAATTCTTTTTTAATTTACTTACCACTTTGCTAGGAAAAGGTGCCAACGCCAACATAAAAGACACCAAACAAATTGCAAAAACGTAATATTTAAAACATCAGACGTACGGGGGCTTTATCGCTATAAGCGATTTCTTCGCATCTAAATACATTACAAATAGGTGCCCCATTTTTGGACAGAATAATAATCTTATAAGTATCTTTATTGTAAGGACGCTGTGTACATTTTTGCACGTCAATTCTGAATTTACATTTACACCACTTTGCAAGGAAACGTGCCAACGTGCAACGGGCTTATTCCACTATTCCCCGTTGACAATCCCCGTCAACGGGGATTAGTGAACTTTTTGTTCATTAATCCCCGTTAACGCCAATTGGAGCTTATAATGGTTTTAATAAATAAATCTCAGCTCTAAAATCAATCTTGAGAACGACCTCAAGATGGCGTTCCTATAAACGTAACTTAGGTGCGCGTTTAGGAATCGGGTATCACGTGAGTAACGCCGTATTAACAAACAAAACTCATTCTCAAGAGAACTGTCAGTCAAACTTACACTTGAGAACGTATTTGCTGATTACAGGCGAACCGCGACTTGAGAAAGACATCACGTGGTACACCCTCAAGATTGGTTTATTAATGTGACATACTTGAGATGCTGATCACGTCTTGAGAGTGTATCAACTGAATTCGCTCTTGAGGGTTTGAGCTCAGACTATTAATACGGGCCTTAGGAAACAATATTAGTTCCTCAATGCAATGGTCAACCCTGCTGATACCTGCGCAGACGCAGACCCCACTATGTCATATATCATGCGATGTCAGTGCGCAGTTTTTGTGTCCAATAATCATGCGATTATCGGCACGGTGGGCCGAACGACTTTTTTGCTGATTATAAAGCCAAGGCATTGTTGTCGCTATGTGGATAATGGTCAAGATATAGTATGGCGAAGAATAACCTTGTTTTAGGGCCAGCAGTAGAACATCACTATTAAGGGGCTGCAAGCAGAAAAGAGCTCGATGGCTCAGTGGTTAGGTCAATGGACTTGCAATTTGGAGGTCCCAGGTTCAATTCCCAGCCAGGGCAGCCATGTACCAATGAATTATCCTCGCGTTTTTCGACGGAAAACGTACATTTACCGAGTGCTCTCAAAAACGGTGAAGGAAAACATCGTGATGAAACCTGCATGCCGTAGAAGAAGAAAAAATGTAAGGCATGTGAAATCCGTCAATCCGCAGTGGGCCCGCGTGGTGTATCATGGCCCCAGCTCCCTCGATGTAAGGGAAGGTCTGTGCCCGAGCAGTGGGGCAATATAAACAGACTGATGATGATGGTGAAGCAGAAATTCAAGCGCGACACAGAAGATGTCCCGCAGCGGCGGAGTGAAGAGCACGGCACAGTGACTCCACATTTGTATTTTTTATTAATTTTGGATGAATTTTGCAGGAAAAACCCAATAAAAATAAGATTTTTTTAAACAAGCTCTCGTATACATAATACCCTACATTTTGATATATATTTTGTGTGAATAACTATTCTGGTTTAGACATAATTTTCATTTTAAAACACATGGAAAGGGTATGTTTGCGATTTTTTTCTACAGAGCGAAGTTTGTCCAATCGTGTATCGGTATTCATCAGTCTCTAAATAGACACCCCAAGATTGCTATAAGTATATATTTTTCAGACGTATAATTTTAGTAGTTAGTGCCGTAGCCTTCATAGAAAAACTGAAAATACGCGCCTACGAAGCCTTAATAACTGGTATGTAATTACATAATATTTATTTATACTTAGGATTTACTAAGGCTGATATTCATGGACAGTTTTGAGTGTAAGTTTAAATTCAGTCTTACAACTGTCAGATTTCATACAAATGACAATGCCAGATTCTGCCCCACCATCAACCGCAAGTTGTACAAGATAATAAATAAATGTAAAAATATCTCCGTTTTTTATTAAAATTATTGGTTTAAAATAAAGTTTTGTACAAGTTGCGATTCGAAAAAACCAGCTTAATGAATTCAGAAAATAGTAAGAAATCGAAGCGATTTATGCATTGTTTTTGTTATTCTTCTATAGGAGTTGCGAGAGTAGTAGAAAATGATAGTGATTATGATTAGGCAATATGAAACCTGTAATAAGTCCCCAACAAAATGATAGGTACAGCTTAAATGGTCACGTAGTTTTGTAGGTGGGGCAAAGCTCCATTGAAATGTGGCAATGTCTTTTGACGTTTTTAAGACTTAGCTCACGCTAAGTTTGTGCTCAAAAAGTCTATGAAAATTATCATAGTAAATTTTTTATGAAATCGGACAGTTATAAGGCTGAACTTAAATTCAGCTCGCACTTAAAACTGTCTATGGATATAAATACTCATACGCCTTAAATACTCATTTAAATCTCATTATTATAAACATAGCACGTTACAAGCCAGCTGACCATGTTATCAGCTAGCCCATAGGTTCTCAACATGAGCGACTACGCCCCCTATGGCTTTGAATTGTTCTATTAACAATGTCGTAAAAAAAGACTGTTTTCAGCTACAAAAAGTCTCTGATCCACATGTCGGAGGAAAATACAAAAAAAAACATCGACACAGACAGACAAGAAATCTAAAAATTTGTGTTTTCGCATCTATAACTATCCTACAATGATTATTTTCTAAAAATATCCAATACGGGCTCAACTTTTTTACAGTCTTATAAGTTAGTAGAAGTGGGTGGTGGGAAAAATAAGGTTGAGAACCTATAGCCGATACGTGTACCAGATTCGCCTAAATGCCGGTCACATGCCGGTCTAGATCTATTGGTTTCAGCCTAGCACAGGCCTTTCACCGCCCGTTAGAATTAATCATTAGATACCTCGTTTGATTTATATTAACATTCAACACACATTAAGAGCCGACTCTTTATTAACAAGTTACAACGCTTAAAATGACATTGCCACATTTCAATGGAGCTTTGCCCCACCTACAAAACTACTTGAACATTTAAGCTGTACCTATCATTTTGTTGGGGACTTATTACAGGTTTCATATTGCATAATCATAATCAGTATCATTTTCTACTACTCTCGCAACTCCTATTTATTTATTTTATTTTACATTTTCGGAATACCAACAGCTGTAAAGTACAGTCGATGATTTACAAAAACAATTTTCAACGCAGCCAGTAATAGGTATTCGCAAATAAGTACTTGATATGAAAACCTTATAAGCTAGAGAGTAAAAATAACCAACAAACATACAAATAAACAAAAACCAAAAAAAGATTGAGCGTTATTGTCTATAGAAGAATACTTACCAAAAACAATGAATAATTCGCTTCGAATTCTTACTATTTTCTGAATTCGTAATTAAGCTTTTTATTTCGACTCGCTAGATGTACAAAACTTTATTTTAAACCAATAATTTTAATAAAAAACGGAGATATTTTTACATTTATTCGTTATCTTATACATCTAGCGGTTGATGGTGAAACAGAGTCTGGCATTGTCATTTCCCACTGTACACGAATTTCTTTTTCTTTTGCAAAATTAATAACTTTTGGTTAACAGTCTTGAGCTTATATCTTTTTAAATGTTGCGTGCACCAAAAACTAAGGCAAGGCCAACTAGGGCATACAGCCTGGTCTGATGTGAATTAATATTTGTTTGGTTAATTTATATCTTCCTCTGTTATTTTTAATACCTACTGTAGCGTCATTGAAATGTACTTTTCGTTCAATTCAATATTGGATTTGTCGTTTTATTCCGCCTTCCTGTGTTCTTTTTTATCAGTCATACATACATAAACTCACTCCTTTGTGAGCAGTATACAGAGACGATGGACTTTCATCTGCTGCGATCCTGGCACCCAACGCTTCCTCCACATGCATATATCTCTCCATTCAAACTCGCCGGTTTTTGGCCCTTTTTGAAAACATCGCCATTTTGGTATACGTACCTATGTCCTCTTCAGTCTACCCCGGACTGAACCCTCAAATAATTATTATCATAAATTCAAATATAAACGAACTTTTGAAAGGCACCAACAAATAATGACTTCGAAATCTTACCGTATCCGAGTGTTATGTAAGTAAAAAAAAAGTAATGATACAATTTGACGTGCGCCCGCGCCTCATGTGAACAACCTGAAGTTGCAGCAGATCTTTATTATGGAGCGGGCAAAAAGAACGCCCGCGGCCACACTCATTAAGCTAATATAAACGAAACGCCGACTGCATACCACTGCGGTTCGCGGAATCGCAAAGTGACCGCCCACAGTGTAGGAAGGAACAGTGGGCTCAGTTCGGGCGTAAACTGATGTAGATTTGTACGCGCGTCCTCCGGAAGGCGACAACCTCCAGAGGGAGTTGCTGCGCTCCCCGTTGTCTTAAGCGGCGAGTTTAAGCAATGCACCGGACACCACACCCCAAGCAAGTTCAATATCACCGTCGGATTAATTCTGCAAGCTCATGCCAGGGTAGAGGGTACTATGTACCTTCTCTACCCTCATCATCATCATCAGCCCACTGATGGACGTTGGCCTCTCCCAAAGCACGCCACTCAGCCCTACTCTCGGCCTTTTGCATCCAGTCTCTGCCAGCCATCTTGCGAAGGTCATCCTTCCATCTGGTCGGGGGGCGTCCCACACTACGTTTATCCGTTCATGGCCTCCATTCGAGAACTCGTCTACCCCATCGGTTTAGTACAGATGTGGCCAGCCCACTCCACTTTACTGATTCTATGAGCAATGTCAACCACTTTTGTCTTCTGGCGGATATACTAGTTTCTTCCCTCTCTACTGGCTCATCTTAATTTGACGACCGGATCTTTTCACCCCTAAATTCTTCTTGAGATATCTCAAGCCCCCACATTTCTCTTCCGAATTTGGGGGTGAAAAGATCCGGTCGTCAAACTAAGATGAGGTGCTGCGAGACTTGTGCCGATATCCGGAGACAATTTTACTTGAGACTAACTTAGCGCAATAGCTCACTCTTGCAATTGGCAAAGTCTATTTTCAGCCTCAGAGAGCTAATGGAATCCATCCTTTTTGCTTTTACAGGGGTTTGCTAACAGACTGATAGGCCACCTGAGGTCACCTCCGCTACTGCAGAAAAGCTGAATATAACATTCTAATAATAACTATTGGTGTCAAAAATAAGGTGTGACACCTATCCATGCGGAATCTGTACTTCTAAGTACGTTTTGCAATTAGTTGACTCACTGTCCTTCTCTACACTATGGTATTGGCTGTTGGCGGTTGCACCTCCAAATTTATAACCCGACGGAATCAAATGGAGCACATAAGGTACTTCGTAGCAGTATCTCAATTGACCAACACAATTTGGCAGGGAACAAATCGACGAGTTTACTTCGCTAAATTGTGGCGTGCATTGATAATGGACATTGGTTATACTTTGTGAGTGTATCGTGATTTATTCGTGTTATAAACGCGAATTTGTTTTAGCGTTCCTTATGACAGTTTTATGGGTTTAAAACGGTATAATTATGATCTGCAGGTGTTTTGAGCTTTCGGAATTGCGGAACAAGTAATGTTAAGTCCGAATCGGAAATCCGAATCTGAATTAGAGACCCCCACACTAGCGTCTATCGAGCGTCGACATCTTGTCGGCGCCCGCGCAGCGTCGACGCGACGCTTGCTCCAACGGTGTCTTTCGGGCGTTGTGGTCCTTCACATTTTCATTTCCTTGGACGACAACGCTCTAAAGACGCCGTTGGCGGTTGGTGTGACCGCGCCGCTAAGCAAGCGTCATCGCATCGACACTGCGCGGGCGCCTACAAGACGTCGACGGTCGAAGGATGCTAATGTCTCTTAGGTAAAAATGAGTTAACTTTTGACGACCACCTAGCCTAGTCGATGTCTTCAGTTCAAGGGTTTTGGGTTCACTTACCAGTCGGTAAGGTGCTTTAGCAATTGATACCAGACAAAAGTAACCCTCTATTCCATTCCTTAAGCATGACCCAAAACAGCAGGTGCCGAGAAAAGTATACAAGGGTCTTATACAGGTTGAGATTTTCTCAAAAACTACTAAACTTAAATGACCCATTTAGGCCAGGGAGTTAAAACTTAAAACTATAGGCACCTACAGCTACAGCAGCTCCTTTCACAGGGGTTGCCTGGAAGAGATCGCTCTGAGCGATAAGGCCTTTGTACAATAATATAACATGTAACTAGTATGTTAAAATGTAATTCTTTGTACAATAAAGAGTCTATCTATCTAAATTTCCGTCTGACCATCACAGCCTAGCTCCTGACTGACGGACCCCTATAGTTTCGCTCTCAAACTCGCCCTTAACCTGTTTTTAACGATGTGCATCTCAGGTCTCGGTGATCCAATTAATAATAATAATGCAGCGAGCAAAAACAACGTTACGACGTGCGATTTCAGAACCGAAATCAGCCCAAATTCCTTTGCCTCCGGCCGGCGCGGGTCAACGCTCCGTGGAACTGGTTCACAATTGTGTGCCCAAAAAAAGCCCTTCGTGAGACCAAGGGTTAGGTACTACTACGGTGGGATATTTCGGCGGCATACAGGTTATTATTATGCCTTTAAAAAGATATGCGACCTAACTTGGTGGGCTGATGGTATCTTTTGATTGCATCGAATTAGAAGCTGGATTTTTCTTACAGAACGTTTTTGTGCGAATGTAGCTTATTGGCTAGAAAGCGGATGTCTTTTGTGGTTAGCCTATTCGGAACCAGAAGACTCGTTAACATTAGCTGCATAGTGGACACATCTTTAGGGAGAAGGAAGTAAATAAAAGGGGAGCGTCCAAAAGATTCCAATGGATCGAAGTGCCGTCACAGCCTGTATAGTCTTTGAAAACGATCGTACAAGTTAACATTGCATAAGGTGTATCTGAATGGATGACCCCTCGTGGCATTATTATCTGAGACTCAGAAAGTACGTGAAGCAGTCGGTCTTGTGGGGTGTCCTATTACGGTCAAATCATACCATGTCATAGCGGCTGTGAAAGGGACAGTGCTATGGCATTGGTGTAGCGGTGTCTCTGTTTGGCGCGCCATGACATGGTATAATTTCATGGTTTGGAGAACGGTAATGGGGGGGTTGCTATCGGTCGGCAGCAGTCGTCACACCATGTCAGAGCCTGAACAACTCTTGACAATAGATTTAGGGATCTTTAGAGAAGCAACGTTACTTGCAGCTATTCTGGAGTTATCACCATCTTACCCCTTACCTACTATACTTGAATACATCTTGGACAGTTTGTTAGTCGTAAACACATCGACAAACAGATAAATACGAAGAGATAACTCAGTGAGATGCCCATGGATTTGATAAGCAATACCTATGAGAGTAAGCCCACCCAAGAAGTTATCTGAAATTATGAGATAAAGTATCAAAATATGCAAAGCAGGCTACTTAAATTTAATTAAGCATTTGCCCACCTATCCTGTTAAAATACACATCAGAAGTAATTGCTCGTTATTTACGAAGATAGACATGATTCTAATTTTATGTCTTGTCTACATACATAGTCTAAAACCTTTTAATATTATGTATGTAAGACAATTTATATTCTTCGGATCCAAAGTTGTAGTCTATATTTTATTGCCGCTTCAACCCTCTACTTTAATTTTAGGGTTCTGTACCTCATTTTTTTTAGATTAGATTAGATTTCTTTATTTAATTTTTACATAATAAAATACTATACAATAATATAGGTAGTACATTATGTCAAATATAGTCATATTTGTAAAAATGATCGTCAGGTAATAATAGAGTAAATAGCTTAGTCAAAATGAATACAAATTAATGTTGGGTATAACATTTAAAAAGTGTTATTAAATTAATATAATAACGAATAGAAACAATCTAAATTATACTTAAGTATGTCAAAAAGTTTATGGGATAAAATATGGCAAATTTAAGTGCAAATATATTGGTTTATAATGGCAAAGTTAAGTTGGTCTCTTAATCTAGTTTGTCTTTTCGTTAGAGCAAAGTTACGGGGTTAAGTTGCGTTGCACGGAAGCCTCGGGGCGCGAGGCAGACTCGCACTTGGCCGGCATTTTTTAATGATTTGGTTTTGGTAATTGTGCATGCAGGAGAAATTTGGACGATACCTACCCGTTAAGTAGTTTAATTGATTACGATTACTTACTGTAGTTTTGTTAAACGGTCCTAATTACGTTGATTGCATGTTACATTTTACTTGGAATTCGTTAAACATATCGGACAACGGCTCGGCATAAACAGCGATGTTACAGCTAATTTAAACTTTTACTTAAATTGCATGTAATTAAGTTCAAAAAATAAAAGGGCATTAAAATTTCACCTGTCTGGGTTTCAAGAGCGACATAATAATGATACCGAAATCACGTTCCAGTATCGGTTTGCTCGATCCGGTTTGAACCGATTTTGCATCAATGAGCGCACCGCTCGCGGGGCTGACGGGCGGTGACTTTGGCCTAGGGCTGCCATGCCACACAATAATTATAACATAACATTGTGTGAACATGAAATCGTTGGAGGGTATTCGTGACCTTCATTCGAGAATTCGTCTTCACCGATTATCGGTTCTACGACAGATCTGACCACCCTCTGGAACAGGTTGCTGATCCTGTAAGCAATGTCAACTACTTTTAGCTTATTCGTGGCATGGGAAACACCTCGATCCGAGAATCTGAGAAGCCTTGGTAAAGACCACGTCCAGCAGTGTAATGACACCAGATGATAATGACGATGATAATTAGAACAATCGGGGTAATGCAGTCGCAGGACAATGGCATCTCGGGAAAATATACAGGCCTTGAATTCATTCGACAAAAATAAATGGATGGTTAGGCTTGTGACAGCGTAAATTAAACAATTTGGGAAAAAATAAAATATTTACAATAAATTCAACTATCAAAAATAATATAACTATGTATATTCTCTCTGATTTCAACACTACGTTGGCTTGCCATGCCATGCCCTCAGGATTCCATTTGATCTGGAGCGGCGTTTTTTTTTTCGCGTGTTCGAGTTTTGGCAACGCGCGGGTGGGTCGACTCCACTCGCAACAAAGATATAAAGTTGTCGCGGAAGAGCCAATAAAGCTATGTTCAAAACAGAGAGTTTAAAGCAACTGGAAAAAGAAGCTGAAGTGGATCTCGATCAAAAGTCTATGTAACCATGCCAGGAAAAAAAATGGGTCAAATTTTGGCGGTAAAACGTGAACTTCTGTTATTTTGATTTTCAAGTTACGCTGTATTTTCCTTGAAATAGAATCGTAACCGTAGCCGTTTAGGAGTGGAGACGCTGGGACCTTGGGGCCGCGCACACCGCATCGCTAAAGAAATATCGCGGCGCCTGGTCGAGCGATCACGTGACCAAAAGGCTGGCAGCTACTTCTCACAACGCATTAGTTATTTATAACTAAGTATGTAAGTTTGTTTTTTAGACAGGGTTAGTTTTAGTTTAGATATAATTATTAGTTTGTTTAGTTTAGTTTTATGACTTATATTTGTTTGTTTTTCGGAAATAAATCGTAAACAGTAATTTAAAATTTGATGTCGCGAATACATTTGAAAACTAAGTAGGTAGGTACTTACTTAAACTTTATATACATAACAAATTAAAAATGGCAGCATAGAGTCCATTTTTACCGCCTAAATTTTGCCCTGCAACTGCATTCGAAGATTAGTAATTTTTTTCCCCCTGGCCTAGTTACATAGACTTTTGGCCGAGACTACGGCACGCTTGTGTTTCCAGCTACAATTAAACTCTCGGTTACAATTTCTTCTTACTGTATGTAAGTAGGTATGTTACTTACGTAATTGCGTAGCATTTTTGACTTAATTTTTTTTGATAACTTGGTATACTTTCTTAAAATAATGAGTAGTTACTTATACATATGTAATTGGTGAGCGAATTTAAGGAGAATCGTCGATTTTCATCGCACGTCTTCTTGATGCTCGCAATATTTTTTATGAACCTTTTTTGGAGGGGTTTGATAACGAAATAAGTAGTGGCTCTTGGACTACAATTACCTTTTTAGGGTCCGTTTAGACTACAGGCTCCTTCCCATGAGCTGCATAGCGGACCTACTGAGTTATATCTTTAGGGAGGAGGAAGGAGCATAAAGGAAAGGGGAGAGCACAAAAGATCCCAATGGGTCGAAGTGCCGCCACATTGGCACCCAATCAGGATAAGATAAGATAGGGTCCGTTTTGTTGATAAATGTTAAATTAAGAGTTTAAAGTAGGCTGGGAATATTTATTATAGCCCGAGAGCTCGTCGCTCCATAATAGTTGTTTTAAATAGCAATGCATATGCATGCAATAAGTATCTATTAATTTATTTACTTCTTAAACCCAGTTTAAATATTACTTACCTATTCTTCAATCAATCAATCTTCAATGTGGAGACCCCGGACGGGTAGAAGAAGCGTGGGCAGACCACCGGCCAGATGGTCTGACGACATCAAGAGAGTTGCTGGCTCGGTGTGGACCAGACAACCTTGGGATCGGGCTACATGTAGGATTCATGGAGAAGCATATGCCCAGGAGTGGGCTGCAGTATGCTGAGGAAGAAGAAGATTCTTCAATCAATTAAGATTTTTTTAAAATTGACACACAGAAACCTAAATTTTTTATCAAATTATGAAATGCAAATGTCGATTGTTGCGTTTTTCATTACCAGCCCCCTTACCATGAACTCTTATAGCAGGATTACTTCAAAAAAAATACTTTGTTACTTCGTACAATGAAGACCTTAATAAGCATACTTTAAGGTCGTCATTGTACGAAGTAACAAAGTATTATTGAAGTAATCCTGCTATAAGAGTTCATGGTAAGGGGGCAGGACAGTGTAGTAGTCCTATTTTTGTTTGATGAAAATCGAAAAGCAATAGATATCATTCAGATAGTTCAACCGATCTATTGTACATATAGTTTTTAGTTTAGTTTATATATATTTTTTTTAGTTTTATTGTAATAGATTGTAGTATAATGTTATTAATAATAAAGCTTTTATAGATATCAAAAATTGTTCATTTATGGATATTGACAAACTGGATCGTTGCGGCTTGGATTGTATTGCCTTGACATAAGAATATTTTTTTTCGTGTAGGTGCATCTTATTATGATTGCATGTTCCTAAGAAAGTTCCCAAATTCTCAGAGTTCCATTTCCCCTATTCATTTGAAGCGATTCCGCCAAAATCACCATAAAATCTAAGTACTTCAAATTGGCATTGTTCGGCCCCCAATGACATTGGGCGGCGAGCGATTTTGCGAATCGCAATACGCAAAATTGTGTACGCAATATGAAATTTTATTGCGCATAATTGTCAATCATTACAAACAAAAGATTTTGGTCTTCGATTTGGTATTTTATAAGTTTATTTTTCATTTAATGCATGACAAATAGCGATAGATATTTGTATCTGGAGGCTCCATTCGCTCAACTTGAGCTGTGGAATAATCCATTGTATATGTCGTGGTCATATCGTTAAATTGAACATTTCATGAAATAGTCGACCATTTCATGAAATGGTGGCATTTCACGAAATCGTCAAATGTCTATTGGTCATTTCATGAAATAGCTTGGCCAGATCAATGAATAGAAAACGTTTTACGATATGTCCAACAAACGCACGGCTATTTCATGATATGACCAAACACAATTGGCCATATCGTAGAAAAATGGCAAAAACTACCGCTAGAGGCGCTGAGAGCGCGCTTTGTCATTGTTTATGTTTGTGTGCGTAAGTAAATAATGCGGATTCATGTTGAAAAGTGAATAAAAATGTGCAAATTATATAAGAAAGTGTGTTGGAAACTTGAATAAGTGTTACTATACGAAACGGTGTGAATTTTATGACAGTCACGCAAAAACCAACCTCAATTTACAAAAAAAATCTTGGGAATACATTTCACAGGTTAGTACCTATTTAAATGACAATATTTAGTTTATATCCTTTTAAAATCTCATCTAAGTATCTAAAATGTACTTATTTACTTTTAATAATTGAATCCTAGAAATTTAACCTACATAATTTTCATTTTTAGGTTATACAACAAATAAAGGAAAGTAGGGTGACCAGGCAACGAAAGTCGACGGACTATAATTTACTGGATTACAAAATATTACATCATGGAAAAACTGGAATTACAAGTTTTTAATATACAAGAAGAAATGCATTGATGATTCTACTATTCGTATAATTACAATGGAGAAATATTTTGAAATACTAACGGAATTTCATAAAGGTATACCGTATATAATACAATTTTGTACTTATTTTATTAGGTAATAAATATAATAATAATAAAAAAACATTTAATAAAAACATCTTTATTCTCCTTTTAATGTTTTCAATATGAATATTTCGTATATTTAATTCCAGTGGACAATTGGTTTGAAATGCTTGTAAGAATTTTGTAACATATATATTTTTTTAATTTGGTACTGACTAGAACAATAAATAAGTTCGTAATAAGTATATTTTGAATTATTTTTACTTACATCCTTAATGGGCACCCTACATTAATGATCTGACCAAACGTGGTTGGACAAATCGACGAACGTTGACGTTTAAACGATATGCCCAGCACAACTTGACGATTTCATGAAATGCCACCATTTCATGAAATGACTGACGATTTCATGAAATGCTCAATTTAACGATCTGACCACGACATATACATTGATCTCCTATAAACAACTAGATACACAAAGGTCTTACTAAAACAATTTAAAAAACGTCCAAATAAGGGTCCATTGTTAACGTCCTATAAAGCAAATGAGGGTCCATTCATCCGTTTGGACCTTCTTGCGCTCGGACATTTTTAGAAGGCAGACTGTGTATCTAGTTGTTTATAGGATATCAATGATTGTATATCATTTTAGATTCCATTTACATAGCGACTCTACTACCAGTCAAAGATAAGTTTGTCTTTCAATATGTGAAAGTAAGAAGGCTTCGTGTATTGCCTATTTGCATACATAAAGCTTATTACGAATCGGGACAAATCATTTTTTATAGCGAGTACCGTTGGATGACGTGTACTTTGGGCCGTTGCCATGGTGATCTAATACAGAGAAAAGTATACATGAGAGTCGTTAAGGTTGAAATTTCCTCAAAAACTTTACAATTACATTGTGTGTACTAGAAACTATCTACATACTAGTGAAATATTTTTTAACAAGAGATTTGTTATTGAAAAATTCTCAACTTTAATCTACAATATTTTCGTAAAGTACCTACCGTATCTAAGTTAGAGAAAAAAATCAGGGTGGATTTTCTCAAAAAGTATTTAATATTTTATTAGTGGCCAGTATCATTGAAAGTCAGTAAAATTAGGTTGGCTTGGCCGCTTGGCTTGTGACAATTTCAAATTGTGACGAATGCGAATTGGACGATTTGCATTTATGTCGAATGACGCCCAAACCTATATAGTAGTTTCGAGTTTATTTAATTATAGGCTTTCTATAGCAATTGTTATTTAATTTTATATTGTAACCATTATTTTAGAGTGTATACAAGGTAATCATAATCAGGATAATCAGGTGTAGACTTATGTTCTATAATTTTTCAAGTGTCATTTTATCGTAAACAATTTGAATTAAAATTCTTAGCATACGCCAATCCAAGGTTTTACGCGCGAATGAAGCCGCACTGTTAAAAAATAAAAGGATGATAAAATAATACACTGATAAAATCACGATACACGCATCACGTTTCGCCGGGGGCGTTGTGCGTCAGAGATCGCTAATCTGTCAAAGTCGCTAGTCCGAGTCTGACTGACAGCTGGGGAAATTGTAACGGGCTCTCGGACTATGAATGAATGAACGAGACTTCCAGTCTACATTCAAAGATAGTAGTTGACAAGTATTGAAAATTAAATTACTTTGTAGGTACGGACATCAGCAGATAAATGGTAACACTTGCAGTACGAATTCAACTCTTATGACGCAGATAATAAGAACGCTCCATAGTTACACTTGATCTGCTGTTAGATATACATTATGTTAATATTGCATTTAAACCTACCACACTTCTCAATGGAAAGTCCGCTGAGGAGAAAAAGTTACAAAACCTTTTAAAATATATAATAATAATTTAACAACAATACTTATAGTAGATATTTAATACCGTGTTAGATAAGTATAAGTTTAGATTTATTTAAGTAAGACGGTTTAGTTTTCCGTGTTTGATATTTTTGAATTTAATAAACTTATGAGTACACATATAAAGTAAAAAAGTTCGGAAAGTAAGATGTCATAATCTCGGCCATAAAATAAATTAGGTTGTAATTTTGAAATTACGAATAAGGTTTTCAAACTCCGTTGAGTTGTGATTTTGGAAACTTCACGACCAAGCCCGGAACTATTGGAAATCGTATTCAATCATGCCAAATCACTGAATCACATACGACATTATCCTAAAACGAGTGAAGTCATTGACTTTTCTAGTCTGAAAAGTTCAACGACTGTAAGCGAAAAAAAAAATGTTGGCATCCGTTTGATGTTTCGTCTGTCTTACGTAGTCTACGGTGACATTTACTAACATTAGGGTAATACTAGTAAATGGAATAAATAATAAATTAATAAATACACGACATATTTATTTATTTTATTAATGGACTCGACAGTTCGTCATTTGCCAATGTCATGTTACAGAAAATTCAATGTATAATAGTTTTCTATCTTCCTCCACCCGGAGTCGCCGTAGCGTCATCACCCTGGGTAGCGCGTCTTCATGTCTTCATCCATAGGAGACGCCGTAGCGTCAATCACTGTGGACGAAGCAGCTCGACAGTCACGTTCACTCCCGAGCTTGTAGCGGCAACTCTTGATAAATGCTTGAAACTTCAGATCTTGCATAAATAATCCAATAACTTCACCGTACTATTCGCGAACATTTTCTGATTAATTTAACGTGATATTAAACACAAAATAGTCCCTGTAGACATTAAAAGGGAAATTATCAAATGATTTTGCAACCGCCGTTTGCCGCCATTTTCAAGAGAACTTACACGACATATTTTATTTAGGAGCTCAGTGGCACAGTGGTTGAAACGGTAGAGGAACGGAAGTCCCAGTTTTGAAACCCGGTAACCGTACCGATCAATGGTAACACTTTTTACTTTTGACAGTTCTTATTATTTGCGTCGTAAGACTTGGAATCGTACTGCGAGTGTTACCATTGATCTGCTGTCGACTGTACCTACCCCTAAAATGTCAAAAGTCACCTTATGGAATTCTACGAGTATTATTTTTAGGGAACGACGCCACTCATGCTTTTCGCCTCTGCGAATTTCGACTGAATGAATAGTCGACTCTGTGTGTATCGACTCAAAAAATATTGGAGCCTTTTGCTTTCCACCCTACGAATATTCGACGCAGCGCTCGTTTATAGAATTAATTTCGATCCCATTCTAGCTGTTTATTTAGACCAGTGGTCTACTAACCATTAGTGCTAAAATGTGGTCCACGAATTTTAAACTTTTATTGAATGTGTTTATGTCTACTATTACAACACACTTAATTAATGTTATTTTTGAATTTTAAGATTACTATTTAAGTTCAGTATTTTTAGACTTTTACAGTATTTTAGACTTCTATAGTAATTTTAGACTTCTACAGTATTTTTAGACTTCTACAGCATTTTTAGACTTCTACAGTATTTTTAGACTTCTACAGTATTTATAGACTTCTACAGTATTTTTAGACTTCTACAGTGTTTTTAGGCTTCTACAGTATTTTTAGACTTCTACAGTATTTTTAACAAATTTTTAACCTCGTGGCCCATGTTAATAATAACAAAATCAAAGCGGTCCCTGGTCCAAAAAACTTGGGAATCACTGGTTTAGACTTTTCGAGATGTACGTGGGGGTGCTCTGTGTGTACGCCCATCTTGAAAAGTCTAAATAAACAGTACAAGATGTGTTTTAGCGCTTCGAACTAAACTAAATGATGCGTCGTTACGCGAGGGTGTTGCAAATGAGCGCCATACATTATGGCACTAGACGGCTTTACTTTTATTTGGTGAGCACTAAACTGAGAAACGAAATAACATCCTGCCGCCGTAGCGTTGGCAAAAAAAACGAAATTAAAAAAAGTTTTTAAGAAATGTGAATAGATAAATCAAAGTCCTTAAGATAAGATAAGATAAGATAAGATAATTCTTTATTGTACAGAATTTAGGTACATTTTGCAGATGGATTTGCACAATATATAATTCGCTAAATCCTACCTGTCCAGGCGTATACAATATTATTGTTAATGCTAAAATACTAATTAAAAATTATTCATTACAGTTTAAATTAAATATAACTACAAAACTACAATCAATTTCAATAAAATATAATTAGGTAAGTACATGTCAGATTAAAATTCAGTAGGTAATATGTCAGATTTTTAGATGAATATGTCATAATTTTTTTTTTTACATTTAGGTTCCATTATTCTTTTATAGTCTAGAAATTCTTTAACACTGTAAAAGCACCTTTCCACTAGCCAGGCCTTGATCGATTTTCTAAAATTTGAAAGTTTCAATTCTTTATAGTGATCCGGTAAATTATTATATATTTTAATACACATTATATAGCTGTTCTTAGACACAACTGTTAATCTCGATAAAGGCCTGTGCAGTTTATTCTGATACTGCGATCGTAATGCACGGTTTGATACAGTCTTTAACTGTTGGAATAGGTGTTGGTGCTTGTAGACAAACACGCAAGTGTCGAAGATGTACAAACATGACAAGGTCAGTATTTGATACTGTCTAAAATATGGTCGACATGAATCGATCTGCTTCAAATCAAAGATAGCACGGATGCAGCGTTTTTGTAATATAAAAGCCTTGTCAATATCCGTACAGTTGCCCCATATAACAATGCCATAACGCAGAGCAGAACAGACATAGCCGTTATAGGCGGTGATAGCCGCTTGTTTAGATACAATCTGACTGACTCGTCTCAAAGCATACACAAAACTATTGACTTTAAGACAGACGTTTCTGATTTGCTCCTTCCAGTTGCAAAAGCAGTCTATAGTAATACCCAAAAATTTCGTATTTGTCAACTCTTTAATAACCTCTCCACCATGAGAAATACAAAGGTTCTGTGTTTTACCTTGGTAGGTATTAAATTGCATATAACTCGTTTTCCCGATGTTAACTTTTAGGTTGTTAGAACTCAGCCAGTTTATTGTTTTCATAACTGTATCATTCACTTCCCGCTCATATGCATCCAAATCATTACCCTTCACAATTATAGTAGTATCATCAGCGAACAAAACACAATCGTGTGATACAGCGTTAGGCAGGTCATTGATATAAGCGAGAAACAGTAAAGGTCCCAAGATACTGCCCTGGGGAACTCCATAATTATTAATTACATAAGATGATCTAAATTTTTTGACACTCTTAGTAGCATGGCAATAACTTGTGACCTCCACACATTGCTGTCGATGGTACAAGTACGATTTTACCCACTCGTAAGCGGGTCCGCGTATTCCATACCTATATAATTTAGTTAGCAGACGCTGGTGACACACAAAATCAAAAGCCTTGCTCATATCCATAAAAAGGACCGTTACTGGAATTTTATCATCTAGACATTTAGTTACTTTATTGATTAACTGAAAAGTCGCCAGCGATGTGCTTTTACATTTCCTGAAGCCGTTTTGTTCCTCTTTAATAATATTATTACGCTCCAAAAATAATTCCAACCTCCTGTACATAACCTTTTCATAAATTTTTGAAAAGATAGGAATTAGAGTGATTGGTCTGAAGTTATCCAAGTTATTTTTACCACCGTGCTTATGTAGCGGTTTAACTATAGACGTCTTTAAAGTATCTGGGAACTTGCCCTTTATTGCAAGTAAGCACGTTGAGTACATTTTTGCACGTCAATATATTTTTTGAATTTATATTTACACCACTTTGCAAGGAAAAGGTGCCAACGCTGAGGAGAAAAAGTGGCAAAAAACTCTCAGCAACACATCTTTTAAAACAATGATTACTTAATAACTATACAGTACGTAACTATTACTATTGTTAGTAAGTTTATCCCTCATGCGGAACCGGCGACACACACCATGCATGTTCATCGTTTAAATAGTCATCTATCCTGTAATACGCCTTCTTAACAAGTGTTCCTTTAATGAAATTTTTAATCAATAATCTAAGCCCAAATCAAGTGTCTAATTTTGTAATCAAAAACTACCCTACCTACTAATACTTTAAGGTTTTCTGTGATTATTGCATAGTTATTTTCACATTATTAGATAGGATCTCTTTATTTTCACAATGATGAACAGGTTCGATCAATCAGTTCCCTCGGTATTACACCACAACAGGTAATTAGATGATAATATTTGTTTACAAAATAAGACACTTGATTTGGGCTTGATACGATGCCGATGCATGTTGACATTCTTGTCGTAGGTATATTGATGGACACAAAACATAATTTGTATTCTTCTATATAATATAACATAACTCTTATGGAACAATTTTTGAATGAAAAATACAAAAAAAAATATTAATTAAAAATTATAATACTTCTATTATTTATTGTAAACACACAATTACATAAGAGAGTGAAAGATTATGTACACTGAGGAGCGGCCAAAAGGTGGTTCTGTCCGTCCGGGGCAGTAGCGACCCTGGGAAGGTATCGTGAGGTTCTGGGATATGGAGCACACACCTCCCGGGAAGGGCCTCAGGCACTTGCCAAGGGAGCACGGGTGAGTTCCGTAGGAGAACAGCACAAGGTCGGTCGAGGGGTTATTCTGGGTACAAACCCTAAGGCTCACATATCCCGGCGGGACCCCAGTAAGCCGGGTATGGGTCGCGCCGCGCTAACAGTCCCCTGGGCTGTACAGGCACTGTCTGAAAATCAGCGTCACAGTCGTGCCTGACACGACAGTGACATTATGCTGAGTGCATACAGCAATACTTTTTTAATTTTTGTGTTTGTGTGGTGTGTTTTCTAAATAAATGTCTTGGCATTCTTTCTTTTCTTTTTAAAAAATGTATACGGGCTGATGATAACTTTTTGTGTGCTGACGGTACTAAAAGGGTATCTGTGGGAAAACTGGCCGGGCGTCATCGCTAATTTAGCGCAAACATGCATATGCTGCGCCTGCGCCGCTCTCGCGTTGTTTTGGAGGTGCGTCTTGTCTTTGCACCCGCTTATTATGCATTATGCAATTCGCATCCGGCATTTTGCACACTTTATTATTTTAATTGGTGAACTCAAATTACCTTTTCAACACTTACGAAAATGGTTCAGTCTCGGACCAACAACCTAAAGACTTCTGTTGTGAAACCAACGTGAAATGAAAACTCGAAATTTATTATGCTTGCTACATTGATCTCCTATAAACAACTAGATACACAGTCTGCCTTCTAAAAATGTCCGAGCGCAAAGAAGGTCCAAACGGATGAGTGGACCCTCATTTGCTTTATTTGACATTATTTGGATGTTAACTATGGACCCTTATTTGGACGTTTTTTAAATTGTTTTAGTTAGACCTTTGTGTATCTAGTTGTTTATAGGAGGTCAATGGCTTGGTAGCATTGAAGGGGAAAAACAAAATTAATATAAAAACAAGAAATTGACATAGAGAAAGGAAATATCTACGTAAAGAGTATTACAACAACTTCTCTGGTTTAGAATAAGGGTAAGCTTTAGCCTCATAATAGCTTTCACAGTCATTTAATGATACTTTAGCAAAAACAGGCTGCGATACGTTACCTATTACATTATGCTGCAATACCACATTTAAGATTTAAAATAACTTTCGACCCCACGAATTTCGACCGAACGAATAGTCGACTCTACCGGAGAATGGCTTAAGAATTTACGCCAATGGCAAGAATACTAATATCTGAATGATAAATGGAGAAAAAATTTCGTTACGACCGAGATTTGAATCAGGACCTCATATTCCGTGTCACGCTTATTCCAATAAAGCTACCGTGACTCGTACCAAGGTCGGTGAATTCTTTTCTCCACATTCGTCTTAGGTTATATTTGTCTTAATAATATATATTTCGTTGTCGACAGTACAATTATTTGTGTTGTTACAATTATCGCCGTCGTAGAAGACAACATAAGGAGACTGATGGATGAAATGATACCCTTAATAAATGACAGTAACGCAACCCAATTGCAATTATCTGTAAGTATACTCAGGTTGACGTCCTGTCGACTGTACTAAGCGAAAGTCTTTTAAATCCCAAATGCACACAGAAGATAAAAAAAACAGCACAGCATTTCAACACGCTACGTAATTCCCAAATGAAATTGTCACTTTTACATATCAAAGTTATCTTATCAACCTAATGTGATTAACCCAATTCGAGCATGTATACAAAAGTGTTGTAACGTCCGTCTGTTTGTGCAGGAATCACTCAACCTTCTGGGAAGTTTCCTAAATGTGGCGCTAGGAGATATGAGCTTATCCAAATAGTTGTAGCTACAAGATTCTTTGACGATGCAATGCGCAGTAAAACAGTAACCCAGAGATGCACTTCCTAACATATGTGAGCGCATTCACTCACTGTTTAGATATTGATGCGTTCGAAATATGGTTCTAACGTCTTATGGTGAAGATTCGATGGATTGATGATACCTATAGGTATTATTATTGAGCCGGTCAGTATCAAACATTCGATACAGGTTGGCCTTGAATTCATTCGCCAAATTAAGTGGATGGTTAGGCTTTTGATATACATTAATACTGCACAGCGTTTAAGTAAATTGAACAATTTGGGGAAAATAGAAATAAAATATTTTTATAAAATTCAACTTTTATTTTTATTTTGATGTGCATCGTTACTGTGCTTCGGAGGTTTTTACATTGTAGAGTGGTTTTGATTTATTGCAATTAATTCTTTCACTGGAATTTGACCTATTATCATTTCTAAGGACATTGTGCGACTTGTGATGTACTTAGTACAATTTATTTTGCAGTTTTGATTTACTAAAAAGCTTTATTTCATGAGTACAACTCCCAATTTTAACTTGTCGAATGAATTCAAGGACACCCCGTAGAAAAGATCTATGCTCGACTCCGCTGACTCGATCAGAAAAGTAGTGATTACGGCGTTCAAATTTAGGAGATCACGATTCAACATTGATGAATGTGGAGGAGGCAAGGGTTGTGTGCCAGGATCGCAGCAGATGGAAGTCCATCGTCTCTGCCTGCCTAAGAAAATAAGATTCAAGTAACACTTCGGATCGCTGATCCAGCGGAGTAAGTGATTAAGGAATTGCCCATTATTAATCATATAGCCCAACTGTGGGGCACGGACCTGCGCAGCAGTTTGATACCCATAGTACGGCTATCGTGGCTTTTTATACTTAGTCAATGTAATCAAATAATTAATCAATAATGATTATTGAATGACTCAAGGTCCAATGCAGTTATTGAACGATTTAGTAAAGGATTATGAACGATTATTACGACGGAATGTATGCTTATCGTGTTGGCGCCTGTCCCGGGCGGCGACGCGACGCGGGCGCCGCTTTTATCACGATTTCCTAGATAGACCGCAACGCACACACGTCGAAGACTGCACATATGCCTACTATGTAAAATATAAGGCATTGAGTTAAAATTTTATAGAGAAGCCCACTTTTCGTCCCTAAGCGGATGTCTGCGACAATCCTTCGAAATGTATCTCTTTCATTTGCTCTCTTGTTGAATAGGCCAGCGTCGTTCTTATCTTCCTTTAGTTTAGATTGTACCACGAAACCATTCTCCTTATGGTGGCACTTCACTTGGCTATTCGTATTTGCGTATTTTTCATAATTGCCATGTGTGCATGGTTGGTATGCTTGACAAAATATTCGTCTTTTTTGTAAGTACAGTCGCCAGCAGATAACACTTTTAGTGCGATTTCAATTTGTATGACCCAGGCAATAAGAACGGTCCAAAGTCCAAAGACACTTAATGTGCTGTCGACCGTACGTCAAGTACCTATTTGACAAATACGACAAACATCCAATAGCGAATACGAATAACCAAGTGAAGTGGCATTACGTCTCCTAATACCTATCCCATGTTCCTTCTTTTTGTTCCCCTTTTATTTGTATAGAGAAGTTACGACGAACAAAAAACCTTGCGGAGTAAGATAAGAAATAGGCATCGGAAACGAGAAAACCCTTGCCGCATATCGTCTCTCATTTATTTATTCACTCAATGGTTTAAGGTATATTATGATTATGAATGCTTATCTATGTGATAATATAAGTAGGAAGTAACTTATATTTACTTTTGCGGTAATATTTTGTTTCTTAGTATTAAGTTGGTAGGTAGCTAAAAGTATGTAGGTATTATTTACTATTATTTATTTGTATATTGTATCTATTACTATCTACACACTTGTAGGTAGTCTCCTAATGTGACCTAATAACGTTTGGAATAAATAAATAAATGATAGATAACAATTCAGTAATAGGTAGCACGGACAAATCTGAATCGACCATCGGTGTTCCACCCGTAGTAACAAAAATAAAATGTATAAATAAATATTACTCTATTTAAAAATTATTATAAATAGTTTCATGTACACATATATTAATATATTATGCTATAGATATTATGCAGCGGATATCAGCATCTGGACAAACTTCACAAGTATAACTTTTTAAACTTTCACGGTTTGTATACATATTAATTAGATAAAAACGGGAATTACCGTGTTAAACATTTATTATTGATGTCTCGACATTTAGACAGCATTGCAGCCATCATGGTCACGAGTAGACTGAAGTCGACCATGATGGCTGCAATGCCGTCGAAATATCGAGACATCAATAATAAATGTTTAACACGGTAATTCCCGTTTTTATCTAATTAATAAACTTCACAAGTTTTAAGATGCTGGTGGCCAATCAAAATAATGTATTATTATAATAGTAATGTTTTAAATAAAATAAAATAAATAAATGAATCTAGTGGAAGTATTCGAAGAGATTTTTTGTTGCGCAATTCCTAAAAATATCAACAAATATGTTTTTCACAAAGTTTCCGTTGAATAATTGGTGATAAAATGGCAATGCGATTATCAAATGCACTCTGATATCGTATTGATCGTTCATTTATTTCACGGAAATGGTGATGCGTACCTCGTTTTGATCCAACCCTTTCGAGGAATACCACGATACCTATCTGTTGCACAAATATTAGCGTTGTCGCACACGTACCCACCCGGCACCGCCTCGCCTCGCCCCTCGCTGTTGTCAAAATACTATTAGTGGGGTAAGACGGAAAACGGGGCAAGTTAGACAATCATCAATAATCCCTAATTTTGGTCATATTTTTGATTTCTGGCAACATGGTCGAGATTGCCATTTTGTCCCCAGTGGACACAGTTTGGCAAGGCATGTGTAGATGTATTTCTTTTAAATAGACTATAAAATGACAATGCCAGATTCTGCCCCACCATCAACCGCATGATGATCAAGATAACGAATAAATGTAAAAATATCTCCGTTTTTTATTAAAATTATTGGTTTAAAATAAAGTTTTGTACAAGTTGCGATTCGAAAAAACAGCTTAATCCAGAAAATAGTATGAAATCGAAGCGAATTATTCATTGTTTTTGTTATAATTTTCTACTACTCTCGCAACTCCTACTAATTGTGATAATGCTATATAAAACCTGTAATAAGTCCCCAACAAAATGATAGGTACAGTTTCAATGGTCTCGTAGTTTTGTAGGTGGGGCAAAGCTCCGTTGAAATGTGGCAATGTCATTTTATTACTACTTTTATTAAAATCTGAAAGTCGCATGTATTACTAAGAATTTGAGAACCCTAAACTACCTGACCCCAAAGTAGGGTAAGATCGAATTTGACGCAATTGAGACACTTTAGACTGTACAATAACTAATCATTCGACTTCGTAGTTTAATTCTAATACCTCAAAACTCGTTTTCCTGTTCAACATACTAAGCCATTTGACCGTCACAAACGTCCGATTGGTGTGTGATATTTTTAATTCATGAATCGGAACGCTGGCTGAATGCTCCACGAACCCACAGCCGCTGCAGGCGTCGGCGGTTAAAAAAAAAGGAAAAAAAAACATGGCCGTTTCCGGACGCTAAACAAATTTTTGCGACCGGCACGTGATGGGAATCCGAAACTTAGGTATTGTTAGGGTTTGGTGCAATGCCCTTTTATTTTGTATGTACTTTATTTAGTTTATTAATGGACTCGACAGTTCGTCAATACTTGACCGATTTTAACAATTCTTTTACAGTTTTTGAGAAAGCTAAATTAGAGAACGAACGTGGTTTAAACGGCGCTAAACTTTCAAGCCATGTCTAAGGCTAACAGCGAATAGTATCTATACATATTACAATGTATTCTATCCTGTTCACACTTGACCAGTTATGACAAAGTAAGTTCGATCCGTACTAAGTGTTAATAAAAGCACGAAGCAAGCCTTTTACGGTGGGTTTCCGTTGGGCGGCGGAGGGTAACACGCCCTGCTATTGACCGTTGGCACTTTTTGCGAAATCATGCATATTCTCACGTTTATTACTTATGTTCTTGCAGTTTATCTTGTTGCTGATGTTGTGTTTTTTAATTATTTAAAATACTTATTTAAAAAAAGTTGTGGTCGTTTAAAATTGCTGGCTGACTTGTAGCAATAACAAGTGCCAAGTAAAGGCTTTCGCTGATTGAAATCAGTGCCAATTTCACCATACAAAATCGGTGAACCAAGATTGGAACCAGGCACGTGCAGCGTTAGCGATCGACGCGACGCAACGCCGCGAAACTGTCAAACTAATGTCAAACAAATGCCTTATAATAATGTCAGTTTGACAGCTCCGCGGCATCGCTAACGCTTAGCGTGTGCTATATGCACGGGTCATATTTGTAATTTGAAATTTTTATTATTTCTCGAAGTTCATTTATCGAGTGATTATTGTTTGTTATATTTTTATCAATGCAAATAAATATGAAGGCCAACATCATACAGTTTACCCTTTGATTCATAAAATCATCATTGCACCAACGCCGTTTGGTGCAAATTTTAAATTAACACACACGCCTCTTATGTATTGATGACTTACGCTTTACGATCAGTTTTTGTGCAAATACTCTTATGGGAAGATGTTGCTGGGACGGAGAACTCTCGCTTCATACAAATTGTCTTCAAACAACTTGGGATCTGATCAGGATTTCATTGGGAATAAAAAGTCTCAGAAACCACTAAGGTCCCTACAACTACAAACCTATGAGCCCATAGAAAATCAAGGATTGAGAATAAACACATTATCAACCCATTTTACAAGCATCTGCTGTGTGTGTGTGTCTTTGGATATTTGTATGTTTATTGTGATTTTGGGTTCTCGACCTTTATTAATTTATTTAGTCGTTTCATGTTGGCGTTTTTCTCAATTCGCACGCGGTTGACCAAATGGGTAGGTACTCATACTCATGTCAACTTCAGCTGTCAAAATAGCAGCGTACTGCTGTCAGATATTATGTATTTTATACGATAATTAGATTTTGTGTACTACCACAGAATAGATAATTGTTGGCACTACATTTCTAATTATTAAACTATATTATTTTTTATGTATATCATGTAGTTACTTACTTGCTTTATCTTTCGCCTAGTACGGCAACTATTACTTCTTCTGTGAGCACGGTAGGGATAATGTTTTTTTACAGGTTGCCTCCTACAGCCTTAAGAACAAAAAAACTTGAAGAACTCAAACAGATTTGTTGATTTTAAAACTTTACGGTTTTGAAACATGTATAAATGATAAATAATGGTTTACTGCTTGCATATTAAGCTTTATTTTATTTTTAAATGTAAATTACCTAAATAAAAGTTTATTACGAAGTAATAAAGTCTTTTATTTACACTTTGTAATTTTATTTATTGTAAATCTCTAAATACGACGTCGGTACCTATAAGTAATATAATTTTTAATTTGTTTTTTGATCATCATATTGTTATTGACGTAGGTACGCTAACAGCAGATCAAGTGAATACTTTGAACTTTGGACCGTTCTTATTATCTGCGTCATAAGAGTTGAATTCGTACTGCAAGTGTTACCATTGATCTGCTGGTGTCCGTACCTACCTAATTGTGTATTGACACCTCAGATTAGTTAATAAGGATTCTAATAGTTCTAATAATCTTATTCCCTAATCTGAGATGGACACCCTGTACTGTGAGTAACCTATTCCAAAATATTAAATGTACCTAGCTGTAAAATGAATGTTATTAGTAAAGGTACTTACTTCTTGTATTGATAAAAACTTCTAAATAAGGGCTAAGTTTGTCACTTGCTGAACTACCGAATTGTAAGGCCAAAATACTTATGGTGGCACTTCACTTGGCTATTCGTATTTGCGTGTTTGTCATAATTGCCATCTGTGGTTGGAATGCTTGACAAAACATTCGTCTTATTTGTATGTACGTCAAGTATTTGACAAATACGACAAACTTCCAATAGCGAATACGAATAACCAAGTGAAGTGCCATTATAATTCCCACCGCTAGTGTCATTTTTCGCTAAGGGCCAATGTATTTGCCCTCAGATCAGGGAAATGACAATGCCAGATTCTGCCCCACCATCAACCGCAAGTTGTACAAGATAACGAGTAAATGTAAAAGTATCTCCGTTTTTATTAAAATTATTGGTTTAAATTAAAGTCATGTACAAGTTGCGAGTCAACAAACAGCTTAATTAAGAATTCAGAAAATAGTAAGAAATCGAAGCTCTTCATTGTTTTTGTTATTCTTCTATAGGAGTTGCGAGAGTAGTAGAAAATGATACTGATTATGATTATGTAATATGAAATCTGTAATAAGTCCCCAACAAAATGATAGGTACAGCTTAAATGGTCACGTAGTTTTGTAGCCGGTGGGTAAAAGCTCCATTGAAATGTGGCAATGTCATTTGACGAGCAATATAAATCTGAATCACGTGAATTAAAAAACAAATTACAATACCTAAGTATTTACATTTTACACACAGACATTAAATATTTAAATCTCTAACCTTTTGTTACGAATGAGAAGTTTAAACAGTTTGTGTGGAAAAATCGATTATTTCACTTAAGTACACATGCGTAGTACAATAAATTAATTAATAATCCGCAATATGCGTCATGGGTGGCCTCCGAATTTTAACGTCCATTTGTTCTAAGACATACTGGATGACTCATTAAATAAATGTAGCAAAAATTAAAAGGATTGTTATTCAAGGACTTTCGTTAATGAACATGTTCGATTGGAGGCGTTTGCTCTGCATCAAATTAAATTACAATAAAAGTTTTAAATTTCGAACGCAGTGAGTTCAAAATTTAAAAATTTCAAAAATTTGTTGAATTTTCAAAAAAATTAGCCATTATTAAAAAACTGCAGATTATGTTTTAATTAAATGACTTCACTTTTTATGCTATGTTTCAAATAAAATGTAGTCTGTAAGTACAGTCGACGACAGAGATAAGTATACAGGGTGCCTCAATAAGGTTGAGATTTTCTCAAAAACTACTGGACCGAATTTAATAATTCTTTTACAGTTACATAGGTTTCACTTTTATCTATCAAACAGTGAAAGAATTTTTGCAATAGGTCAAGTAGTTTTTGAGAAAATCCCAACCTTAAAAACTCTCCTGTACACCTTTCTCTGTGCTCCACCGTACGTACCCATAATTCAGGGAATCCAATTTAGGACCTTTCACAGAAGTCCCTTGCCTTTTTGAACACACTGTCACATAAGTCGATAGGACTTGGACAGAAGCTCGAGTCACGCACGACCTTAGTAATAGAAGTACACCCTACAACCTACCAAACAAATATGATGAAATTTAAAAAATAACTGTAATTTTTCATCCATAACAATGACATTTACAGACAAAGCCCACTAATTTTTTACAGTCCACATAATTTTGCCATTCACTGTACCGTTTAACAATGAAGTTAAGACGGCTATACATTACAGTGGCGTGCAAAAACAACAGTTTCCCTTTTTCCCAGGCCGGTGGTCCCACGGCCTGAAGAGAAGGATAGACTTGACACAGTTCGATTGGCCAATAGGGTAAGGTCAGCCGTGTGAAGGTTCCTATAACCAAGGTCGGGGATTATCAGGGAAAATACGGAAGTGCGAGAAAAAAGATTGCATGCGAATTTATCTTTTACGCATAATCTCTTTGGTCGCTTCCTAACTGGGCCGGAGGATCCTGGCCGAAAAGAAGAAAAGTTTCGATGACAGCTAAATTGTGGAAAATGGCGGACATTAATTCTTGTCTATTATACTGTTGTTTTTTTTTGGGTTTTTTGAAAATGGCGGGAAACTACGGTTGCGAAATTATTTAATAATTTTCAGTATAATGTCTACAATGGGTGTTTTGTGTTTAATATCACGTTAAATTAATCAGAAAATGTTCGCGAATGACAGTATGGTGAAGTTATTGGAGATTTCAAGCAGGATCTGAAGTTTGGCGCCATGGTCAAGATTCCCACTACGAGCTCGGGAGTGAACGTGACTGTCGAGCTGCTTCGTCCGCAGTGATTGACGCTACGGCGTCTCCTGTGGATGAAGACATGAAGACGCTGCTACCCAGGGTGATGACGCTACGGCGACTCCCCTGGAGGAAGATAGAAGACTATTTATACATTGATATTTTTGTAACATGACATTGGCAAATGACGAACTGTCGAGTCCATTAATAAAATAAATAAATAAACTGTTTTTTTATTCTCTACTATGTATTTACTTAATTATTTACTCTGAATACCTTTACATTAGCAAACATTTGGCAAATTCACATTTAGTGCTTCCATACTTTTGCTCTCTCTGACAAAAGTCAAATTCCATGGTCTCCAAGGTGACGGACGACGCTCTGGCGACTCCTCTGGAGGAAGAAGGAAGACGATAGATTTTGAAGAAATAACTCTGTAACATGAAATTGGCAAATGACGAACTGTCGAGTACATTAATAAACTAAATAATAAAAATCTCGGGCTAAGAAGAGGTCATTAAACAAATAAAATGAATGGTTTTTATGACTCGCGTATTCGTGAGTCCATAATGTTTCTTTTTTTTTAAACAATAAAATAAAACCTTGTCCATCACGTGTGATTGCCACACCAACCCTAAAGTACCACTAGGTGCTTTATTGTTGTGCGTGTTATGTTAACAGTGAGTAAATAACACGTTACTGCAAAATGTCTCCAATACCATGAAACGACCTCGAGTGGTTCATGACGGAACAATTACTTCGTACTAGGTAATGTTGGGAAAATAACGGATTGTAAAATACTTGTCGTGACAATGTGACGCAATGTGCTACTGCGAGTAACTAAGGAAATTTAGGGCAATATTTAGGGCGATACTCATCGACAGTTTGAGCTCTCTCGCTGGCTTCGCACTCAAAACTATCAAATCTCGGCCTCAAAGACAGTTTTGAGCGCGAGCTCACACTCAAAGTTCCCTGTGAATCTCGGCCTTCAAATTCGAAGGTGGAGGACTCATCTCCCGTGATGGACCTCAGGTAAGTGGACGCTGATACAGGCCGATGTGAATTGCGCGACGGATCAGTAGTACCTACTACCGAGTAGTTCAACTGGTAGTACAAATGATACAACCTTGTGTCTCTAGCACTACCATTATTATCTAGTATTAAGTATTAGTGATGCGGCTTATAATTGGGGCGCTAACGGGACATCAAGCAACGAACGACCTGTTGCTCAGGATTAGCTAAATCTCCAACCTGCAGAGCCTGTGGTGACAAAACGGAGTCCATGAAACACCTACTGTGTGAATGTGACTCACTGGCTAGAAAGCGAATGAGTCTTCTAGAGTCGGCATATCCGGAACCAGAAGACTACAAGCTCCTTCCCATGAGCTGCATAGCGGACCTATTGAGTTATATCTTTAGGGAGGAGGAAGGAGCATAAAGGAAAGGGGAGAGCACAAAAGATCCCAATGGGTCGAAGTGCCGCCACATTGGTACCCAATCAAGATAAGATAAGTATTAGTGACCTATCCGATCATTGGTAGCAGGGCCGTCTTAGGCCATTCCGTGGCCCTTAGGCACACAAGAATATGGGACCCTGTTGGAAAATCTTACGACGCAGATAGTAAGAACGGTCAAAGTCCCAAGTGTTACACTTGATCTGCTGTTAGCCACAGCAGACTTGGGGTTCGAACCTGTAACGGATGGCCTGTAACGGAAGTCTAGTGTCCTAACCACAACGTCATCGGACTCTGTTACTATGAATGATATCAGGTATTAAAAGTTTGTAATTTTAAAAGGTTTGGTGTAATCGTTACATGTTTCGTTACGTAACTTACCAGTGTATCCCTGCTGAACAAACAGACGAGCAGACAGCCGGCCCCTTCTGGGATGTGAACAGACGTTGCTAAGGTATCGGGCTAAAATGTTTACAAATCTTTTCTTGTTTTTTTTTTAAATATTACGATCTAAAACTGACACCGAAAAAAAACTATTATTTATTTATTTTATTAATGGACTCGACTGTTCGTCATTTGCCAATGTCATGTTACAGAAAATTCAATATCTTCAATAGTATTCTATCTTCCTCCACAGGATCCGCCATCATTTTGGAATGGCGGATTGATTTTATATTTGTTTAATTTTCTATTTACATGAAAACTCTAAAAAAACTTGACATTGGCGAAATTATCTCTTGAATTAGAGTAGAAGCCATTCAAATAAAAATAGAATAGAATATCTTCCTCCAGGGGAGTCGCAGTAGCGTCTTCGCCCTGGGTAGCCGCGTCTTCATGTCTTCATCCAGAGGAGTCGTCGTAGCGTCATCACTCTGGACGAAGCAGCTCTGAACGCAAGAATTGTGAATGCATTTTCAGTTCAGCGCACGAAATCTCTCCAACGCTTATGAATGAACCAATCCTCGATAAGATGTTTCGCAATGTTTTAATTATTAAGTACTGACATAATAATTAAAATATTGCAAAACACCAACCATATCAAGTTTTCTATAAAAAAATTGTATCAGTTACTGAACTTTCGTCATCGGCGACCTATAAACATTTTACGACGTCGCCACAATCTTCCTCTAAACAAAATTATTGACCCATTTATGTCTTCACGTAGTAAACAAATGCTAAGCTTGTGTTTATTTTTGCTACCACAAATCTACTGACTGATGGATATTTTTTAATCATTGCAGACAGGCGACTATTTTCACATTGAAATGCTTTTTTCTTATAACTACAGCCTTCGAGTAATATAAGCTATCTGTTGCACAAATCTGGTGACGAAACGATGTGGTATACTATACAGGATGTGCTATACAATATACGCCGTATATATATATCCACATATATCGATACGAGCCCCCTAGCCAATTGGCATTTACTTTCGTTAACGCTGGTAGAATAGAAAGAAAAATATATATGGGATTGACATTTGCTACCGAAACAGCAAATGCCAATCTCATACACTTTTTTTTAAATTTTATGTTTAATATCACGTTAAATTAATCAGAAAATGTACGCGAATGACATGAATTTATTTGATAATTTGAACAAGATTTGTAGGTTTAAGCTTTTATCAAGAGCTCGGGAGTGAACGTGACTGTCGAGCTACTTCGTCCAGAGTGACGACGCTACGGCGTCTCCTCTGGATGAAGACATGAAGACGCGGATACCCAGGTTGAAGACGCCACGGTGACTCCTCTGGAGGAAGATAGAAGACTATGATATATTGAATTTTCTGTAACATGACATTGGCAAATGCCGTACTAAGCCAATAATAAAATAAATAAATAATAAACATTTTATAGCTGAAAGTAAATGCCATCTTGGATAGGGGTCTAGGCCTCGTATATATTATGACCTTATTATATTATATTATTTTAAAAGATGTGCTGCTGAGAGTTTTTTTTGCCACTTTTTCTCCTCAGCGTTGGCACCTTTTCCTTGCAAAGTGGTGTAAATGTAAATTTAAAAATATTTTGACGTGCAAAAATGTACACAACGTGCTTACTTGCAATAAAGAAATTTGACTTTTGACTTTTTTTTTGACCGTCAAACAAAAATATATTTAGCCCTCTTTAGAAGGACTTATCGAGCACGTAAGTGTATATTTGGAATATTACAAAGTAATATTAGCCGATCAGCTGATTACAATAATTTGGGAGCTGGCGTCACCGGCCACTCCTTAGTAGATAAATGTAAAATGTAACTCTATCTAATAATGCCCATAGCGGGGCATTACAAAATTACCAAAATTACTATCGGACATGACATGTTACTCGTACCTACTGATAAATTGTTCATGGAATTTAAACCTGTGATGATAATAACAAGTATAAAGGTAACTAAATATCAAACGATGTGTAAATGGAAAAGGAATCACCTATGTGGAGTCATCATCATCAGTCTATTTATATTGCCCCACTGCTCGGGCACAGACCTTCCCTTACATCGAGGGAGCTCGGGCCATAATCCACCACACGGGCCCACTGCGGGTTGGCGGATTTCACATGCCTTAGATTTTTCTTTCTTTCTTCTACGACATGCAGGTTTCATCACGATGTTTTCCTTCACCGTTTTTGAGAGCACTCGGTAAATGTACGTAAGTTTTTCCATCGAAAAAACCGAGGATAACTAATTGGTACATGGCTGCCCTAGCTGGGAATCGAACCTGGGATCTTCATATTGCAAGTCCATTGACCCAACCACTGAGCCACCGAGCTCTCGAACCGAGAACTCGAATAACAAGTATAAAGGTAACTAAATATCAAACGATGTGTAAATGGAAAAGAAATCACCTATGTAGAGTAATCTACCGACATAAAAAAATAAACCGGCGAAGTGCGAGTCGGACTCACGCAACGAGGCTTCCGTGCAACGCAACTTAACCCCATAATTTCGCTCTAGCGAAAAGTTTCAAATGATAATTTTAGATTCTGCCCCACCATCAACCGCAAGTTGTACAAGATAACGAATAAATGTAAAAGTATCTCTGTTTTTTATTAAAATTATTGGTTTAAATTAAAGTTATGTACAAGTTGCGAGTTGAAAAAAACAGCCTAATTAAGAATTCAGAAAATAGTAAGAAATCGAAGCGAATTATTCATTGTTTTTGTTATTCTTCTATAGGAGTTGCGAGAGTAGTGGAAAATGATACTGATTATGATTATGCAATATGAAACCTGTAATAAGTCCCCAACAAAATGATAGGTACAGCTTGAATGGTCACGTAGTTTTGTAGGTGGGGCAAAGCTCCATTGAAATGTGGCAATGTCTTTTGAATTACGCATTATCCATGCTCGGTGAATAAATTAGAACATGATGAAAAAATTCTTGCCGTGGTCAGGACTTGAACCTGCGACCTTGTCATTCCGTGACATGCTCTAACCAACTGAGCGTGTCACGGAATGACAAGGTCGCAGGTTCAAGCCCTGCCGACGGCAAGAATTTTTTCATCATGTTCTAACACAAACTTATCTTTGCCATTCTCGAACTACTTCCCATACATCTACTGGCCATACCATTGAAAATGTAAAATATTGCCAAGTTGCCAGCCCTGGCCGGAAGTGGCGGCATAAAAATGGCGCTACGTCTGGCAGACGTCTGCGAAGAGCAAAGCGTATTCCGCGCGCATCATCGGTTTCCGCTGCGCAGCCGCAGGAGTCGACAAACTCTGGCAATTTATGTGACAGAATGCACAAATGCATTGTATGATTGGCATATGGGCATTTATCGCGACAGGATTTTTTTTAATTATTTAAAAAAAAAGATTAGTAACGTCTTCACGGTTCTCTTGAAAATGGCGGGAAACGACGGTTGCAAAATTATTTGATAATTTTTGTTTTATTGTCTACAATGGTTATTTTGAGATTAATATCACGTTAAATTAATCAGAAAATGTTCGCGAGTGACAGTATGGTGAATTTGTTGGATAATTTGAGCAAGATCTGGGGTTTCAAGCTTTTATCAAGAGTTCCCGCTACAAGCTCGGGAGTGAACGTGACTGTCGAGCTGCTTCGTCCAGAGTGATGACGCTACGGCGTCTCCTCTGGATGAAGACAAGAAGACGCGGCTACCCAGGGTGAAGACGCTACTGCGACTCCCTTGGAGGAAGATAGAAGACTATTACATATTGAATTTTCTGTAACATGACATTGGCAAATGACGAACTGTCGAGTCCATTAATAAAATAAATAAATAAATATGAAGCCTTAATCCGTGAAAATTCAATACATTTCGCGTGGGTTAAGTCGCTAACTCCAGGGTTATATTTTATTGCAAGTGGTGGTTAGTACAACATAATCCGAACCCAACAGAAGATCCTTCTTTTAGAAATCATTTTCGCTTGTTCCATATGTAGGTAATCTTATTTCGACAACGTTTTGAACTCACTTCGACATTAATTTCACGTCAGCCTATTTCCACATGAATGGATGTTTGTTTTTTGATGTACTTACTTTATACATATGTATGTTTCACTTGCACTTGTTCAAATTGTATTCTGATAGTGAGTAAATCATTAATCCTTTGTTAAACTCGTACTCTGGAAAATTTCTGAGCACATGTTCAAATTAAGGAGGCCTTGGATTTGATTTGAGTCGGTTTCGTCCTAAGCGTAGATAGAGAAGCCTATAGATGGAGTGTGGTTTCTGTCTCGCTCTCGAGTGACAAGAACAACATAATATGGATATCGTAAGCGTGAGAGAGAAAGATTCATATATCTTCTGTCCTTATCGGCGTAGCCAGTTTTACGTTATTAAAACTAACTGTCACCGGCACCAAAATGACAGTTCGTGTTTACGTTGTTGTAAATTATGATAAATTATTGTTTTAGCAGCATTTTATGTGTTGGATCTCGTGTTTGTAGTCATATATTAGATCGAAACATATTGTCCTTATTATATCATCATTGCTGAGGGGGTTTGTTGTGTACAGGAGTGTAAAAATAGATGAGAACGCAAGGATCCAAATATTTCGTTTCATAGGTCAGTATTTTCCATTCCTTAACTTTCTATGTTTTAAAACGTACGGTACATAGTTTATACATAATCAACACGTTGCAACGCGTTGTAATTTTGCTTGAAAACAGTGCCTAAATATCAAAATAACATCGAAAAGTATTTTGTAAAATGTACGACATAAAATTCAGTGTTGTCAACAGTGTTGGTAAAAAATACCCCAAAAAATATTTTGTTCCACAATATATGTATGGGAATTACAGTACTATTTAGCTAGCCCTAATTTTAAATACCTAGTCTAATTCATTAGATACTAGATCATTTACTTTGTGCAAAAGGATTGATTCACTCGATTGTCATGATTAGAGTTCCATACCTCAATAGGAAACAAAGGAACCCTTATAGGAAGGGACACTTTGTTGTCCGTCTGTCTGTCCGGTCGTCTGTCTGTATGTATAAGACCTTTTGCTCTGAAACGCGTGGACGTACAGTCGAAGACAGAGATAAGTATACAGGGGGCCTCAATAAGGTTGAGATTTGCTCCAGAACTACTGGACCGAATTGAATAATTCTTTTACAGTACACAGTTTTAACTTTTATCTATCCAACAGTGAAAGAATTATTGCAATAGGTCAAGTAGTTTTTGAGATAATCTCAACCTTAAAAACTCTCCTGTACGCCTTTCTCTGTGTTCCACCGTACTTATTAAATTGACTTTCATTAAAAATTTTGTTACAGCATCCAAGCAATGGATTATAAAAATAGCAATGGGTTTGCTGTCACTGTCAGATACACTAATTGGCGGAAATGAACAAATCACACTTTCAAAATACGACTTTTTCGAAAATTACATACCTATTATATTATATGCCTAAATATAGTTTTACCAAAAACATATCCAATGCATTTTTTATGCATATTCATATCTATAATTTATAATTTTATTGTGAAAAATACCCTTAATGTTTGGTAATAGTTTTTCCTAGGCAACACCTGGCTGCCAGAAAGAAAGGGTAAATGTGGTTACGCGGGGACTCCGTCTATAGGATAATCTGTCTACGGTCCTAAGCTATGTGGTAACTATAATAAATAAAATACCTATCAGTAAGTCATACAGGGACACTCTTCTTTCTTTATTTTATTAATGGACTCGACTGTTCGTCATTTGCCAATGTCATGTTACAGAAAATTCAATATATTCAATAGTCTTCTATCTTCCTCCAGGGGAGTCGCAGTAGCGTCTTCACCCTGGGTAGCCGCGTCTTCATGTCTTCATCCAGAGGAGTCGCCGTAGCGTCATCACTCTGGACGAAGCAGCTCGGCAGTCACGTTCACTCCCGAGCTTGTAGCGGGAACTCTTGATAAAAGCTTGAAACTTCAGATCTTGCATAAATAATCCAATAACTTCGCCGTACTGTCATTCGCGAACATTTTCTGATTAATTTAACGTGATATTAAACACAAAATAGCCCCTGTAGACTTATAACAAAAATTATCAAATTATTTTGCAACCGTCGTTTCCCGCCATTTTCAAGAGAACCCAGGGACACTCTGTATAAATCACATGTAACAGGTTTAACATAAAGCCAAGTGCACAGGAAAATCATTATGGTTGAGATTTTCTCAAAAATACTTGACTGATTTTTAAAAATCCTATACAATTACTAGGTAGGCGTAGGTGGATGGGTTGGAAGAGGCTCAGGACAGGGATGGATGGAAGAGGGGGGGGGGGAGACCTTTGCCCAGCAGTGGGACAATTTATAGGTTAACAAAAAAAAACAATTACTTACATATGTAGTGTGTTTTCGAAACTATCTACAGGTAAGGATTTTTTTTCAATTGGTCAATTAGGTAAGTAGCTAACAGCAGATCAAGTGTAACACTTTGGACTTTGGACCGTTCTTATTATCTGCGTCGTTAGAGTTAAAATCGTACTGCAAGTGTTACCATTGATCTGCTGTTGTTTGTACCTAGGTTATTAAGAAAATCGACAGCTCGGGCGCAAACTACTCAAACAACAACTTCTCAAAATGTCTACCATGCTCAAAACTTCCATGTCACTTTCGCAAAATGTGTAAATCGCAAAATGTCCCTTTCTCGAAATGTATCGGCAAAGAATGTATATGCTGGCCTGTATTTCGCCCAAAGAATTAGCTTGGCTATTCAGAGGGGAAATGCCGCCAGCATTTTGGACACGCTGCCGGACAGCGGGGATCGGTTGAACTATCTGTAATGCAAGCCATTCAGATAGTTCAACCGACCTATTTTGTACATATAGTTTTATTTTAGTTTAGTTATATTTTAGTAAGTACTTTTATTTTCAGTTTAATATTGTAAGATAAGTAAGTTACATTATTTTTAGTTATTTTACTATGAGAATTCGGCAAAATTATCATTTTCTCCTTGTACCTATATGCTATCTAGACTTCAAACAGCAAAAAATAAAAATAAAAAATTAAACTCGATAAAATTTCTATCTGTTCATCTGTAGTGGGAGCTACGATGCCTCAGAGAGATACACACTTTAAACTTATAATACTCATATTTTCGCGTCGGGCATTAAATTACTATGAAAGTATTGGATATTTTTGAAATATTGTAAATAACCGACCATAGAAAACAGAATAGGTTGATTTGGCAGATATGACGTTCTGCCGCGGCCATGGCTAGGTGTTTTTTTTTCTCCGCGGCAGGTCTAATTTCCATAGTCTTTACTTATTCCGAACGCTGTAAGTATATGAATACGGCCGTAATAATGCATCCATAATCTTAATCAAGCCAGTCACGGTGTATTAATACGTGCAACGATGGCCACTAACTTTTCAAACTCTTTCCTGGCTCGTTAGTTTTTCACTGGCGCCGCGATAAAGTTTGTTGCACACAGCAGAAAGATACGGCAGCAAAGCTTAAAATGGCGGCGAAATAGTAAACATAGGTTTTGTTTACTAATGTAAAGTCGAAAGCACATCAAGTGTAATTTTTTGGTCTTTGGGACGTTTTTATTATCTGCGTCGTAAGGGTTGAAATGGTAATCTAATGCTCCCCTTCACTTGGCTAATCGTATTCGCTATTGGATGTTTGTCGTATTTGTCAAATACTTGACGTACCTACATATAAATAATACGAATATTTTGTCAAGCATACCCTCAGAGAAATAACTTATTTCTCTGAGAGCATACCAACCACACATGGCAATTATGACAAATACGCAAATACGAATAGCCAAGTGAAGTGCCACCATTGGTGCTGTCGAGTTTACCTCCACGAACGCGCCAAGACATTTTGGGTCAACTTAGCTCCCGGAAACTTTATAATAGTTGCGTAATTCACAGCCAAAGACAACACCGCCATTCATCGCCACAATTTTCACTCCACAGACGCAAACGGCATGTTGCCATGCTAAAGTTTCATTCACGCTATTCACGCAAAAGCCACAATTTTGGGGTTAAACCCGTGATTGTGAATCCACTTTTATGGCTGATCGGCGGTCTAAATAAACAGACAGTAACAGGAAACCCATTACTATACTACATTGCTGGCTTTCAAGTAACAAAAAAAAGGACATAGCGACCGAGCAATCGATATAGAAATGGGAATGGGTTTGGTATGATACGAAATTCGGGGGCCGAATATAGTCACAAGTCGCGTCGCAGTATGGAACGACCCGAAGTCACGTTCGCATAGCTTTAAGCTAGCTTCACACTGTGAGCTTACCCTCATACCTGCGCATGCTCACACGCGATATTGTAATATCGAAACGTCAAGAACCGCCCTTTGGAACACGTTCGTTATTTCAAATTTATTTTCGCATACTTTGATCATAGAACACTGTTGCTTTGCCGCACAAGGCGATTTTTTTCCGCTAAAGGTCACATTGTTTCTATATGGAGTGCGGAATATACACTTTAGACCCGGTCGCCATATTCAAGTTATCGCAACGAACGTTGAAACCTGCGATACTGGGCGTCGTCGACCTGGCTTTTTATTATTATTAATAGACTCGACAGTTCGTCACTTGCCAATTGTCATGTACAGAATATTCAAGATATCATTGTCTTCTCTTCTCCAGAGGAGTCGCCGTGGCGTCATCACCTTGGAAATCCGCGTCTTCTTGTCTTCATCCAAAGGAGTCGCCGTAACGTCGTCACTCTGGACGAAGCAGCTCGACAGTAGCGTTCACTCCCGAGCTCGTAGTGGGACTCTTGATAATTGCTTGAAACTTCAGATCTTGCATGAATTATCATACTGTCTTTCGCGAACATTTTCTGATTAATTTAATGTGATATAACCACTGTAGACATTAAAATGAATATTATCAAATAATTTCGCAACCGTCGTTTCCCGCCATTTTCAAGAGATCGATATGAGGCTTTACTTTACTACAGCAAGTCATGGTAATTGCACAGTATACTATAGTACAGTATATCCACTGACGCACTATGTTAAGCCCCTATTACGAAACAATTAACCCGAGTCCTATTTCCATGATACGAGGAAACATTTAACGGCCCCTTGCACAACTCAGCAGACACAACAATGGACACGTCTAAATATAGAAAATTTTCACGATAATTTCCAGTGGTCGCAATTCATTGCTGGGTTCTGTACAGTTCTCTAGCATCATTTAATATGGCGACGTAGCATACCATGACCTTTCGTACCAAAGGTACTCAATAAATCAAATTTAGGAATTGGATTTTCTACCTAGTCGATCAAGGCATCAGGGGAACTTCGTCTTCGTGACACAGTTTGATCCTAAATGGCAAATATTATATCAACTAATAGGATTTCAAGCCACTATAGGTACACATGCTATGTATGATACATGATTATTATTGTGACCACAGAACTATTCACAAGGCCAGCCCAGATTTCATTTCATTGTTTTGAGAACGGTAATAGACCCATCGGTCGGTCACTAAACCAGACACGCGAATCTCCCATGGATTTGAATATCTTTAAAGTAGGTACCATCGTTACCTAATTAATTTAAAGCTATCCTCAACATCTTTAGGTTCAGAGGAACTGAAGACACTTTAGAAGAGCAGTGGACTGTTGTATCAGCTCTTCCTTCTTTTACGATTCCATAACAACCGGATACGTCACCATCATTATCATCAATTAGACCGAATGAATCTTCTTCTTTTCTATTTCTTAAAACCCGAGTTCTCCGGTTAGAGGAAGCATGCACTGAGTAATAGAACTCCTTATGGCTACTACGTGTCAAGTTCTTTTGCAAATCGCCGTCTCGTGATTTTATTTCCAAAACTTTTCCATTCTAGGTCTTCATTCCAACAACTTTCTAGATCATCCATCGCCAGTTTGCCTAAACGCTATTGATGGTACTAAACCAGCAATGTATGATGTGTTAGCTGACTTAATACAAGTCTTGGCACTTGGTACGAGGTATCGGAGACATTATGGCCTAGTTGGCACCGTCTCCGCGCCCACGGGACTGTCGGAAATCAACGAAATGTAGCTATGTGGGTGTCTCCACGCGAATTTAGGTTATTAATAAGATTGAAGGGTCCGATGAGTAATGCCGGTTTCTAGTGAACATCCTAAAAGATAAGGAATGAATATTTATGTAGTATATTCTAGGAATAATGTGTAGGGTCAATAATATGTGGACGATATTGCGTTTGATAAGCAGTGACTTCATCACAAAGCTTCATTGTAGACATGGTTGAATGAAAAAAATATCATTTTATCCGCTCCGAGAATATTTTACGATACCAGTACATTTTAATACTTACTCCGATAGGTCGACGATTTATTTTCGAAAATGATTTTGGACCTGTCATGCCGATCCTGTACTAACTCCCACCATCGTCTACTGCAGTCGGTTCAGATTTCAAATCCTTCTCTTCTTCGTCCAAAGTCAAAGTCAAATGACAATGCCAGATTCTGCCCCACCATCAACCGCAAGTTGTACAAGATAACGAATAAAGTTGCGATTCGAAAAAAACAGTATAATTAAGATATTCGTTGTTTTTGTTACTCTTCTATAGGAGTTGCGAGAGTAGTAGAAAATGATACTGATTGTGATTATGCAATATGAAACCTGTAATAAGTCCCCAACAAAATGATAGGTACAGCTTAATGGTCACGTAGTTTTTTAGGTGGGGCAAAGCTCCATTGAAATGTGAGAATGTCATTTCTTTATTGCAAGTAAGCACGTTGTGTACATTTTTGCACGTCAACATATGTTTGAATTTACATTTACACCACTTTGCAAGGAAAAGGTGCCAACGCCAAAGGGAAAAAGTGGCAAAAAACTCTCATCAGCACATCTTTTAAAATAACATTACACAATTACTTAATAACTAGGTAAGGTAAGTGTACATATAGCCGTCAATGTACGTATGCCCGTCAAGTCAACTTAAATTACCTATATCTCACGAAAATGATAGTTTATATCGTTTTCTCTGCAATATTATGAAAATAAATACTGTTTTGCTGCTAATTAACTGGCAAAAATACAGTAAAACATCAAATAACATAATATAATATCACTTTATAGTTTGTGTTCACGTTTTTGTCAAAAAGTTACGAAGTTCGATTACTAAACTGCTGTTTTTACTGACTACGGTTTTTTTTCAACGCTGGCTCATGTATTTACTTATTTGTAAGTGTTGATGTTTAAAATGAAACTTTATTAATATTAATATCATTCTGTAATTTGATTTGATGCCTATTTGTTTTAATTAATTAAATAATAACATTTTAAATTCGTTGACGGCTATTGGTTCCACCAAACAGCAAAATGTACCAGTACCCGTCATCTATATGATATATAGATAACTATAGAGATATTGCTTACTTTCCACACCAGTACTGGTAAAATAATATTTTTTAACTTCCCAAAACACAAAACATCCCTAAATGCGCAAAAAACGTCCCAAACATTACGATGTGTTTTCTTATGGTTTAGGACGTTTTTGTGCATTTTATTATTCATTTGATAGACAGGCAGCACAATGCTGGTGTGTCTATATCACAGTGTTGGTAAGTTCAGTCTATGTTGTCTAATGTTCATATGATTCACTACACATATTGCTTATTTATATAATGTTTAATTTTAACCACATGTCGAGGCGATTTTTAAAAGAGTTCACTGATGGTGCAGATACTACATCATCAGACAGTTTGTTCCGTGCGTGGACAACTCTTTTACTTAAGAAGTGATGAGCGATTTTGGTATTGGCGATAGTGCGGTAGATTTTCATATGGTGTCCTCGCAATGGACGTATGTCTTTAGTCTCAAAGAAACGGTGGACATCTGGGAGGTTATATTTGTACGTGAGAATTTTATATGTCTCAATTAGATCACCTCTGAGTCGACGTTCTGCCAGGGTTTGAATACCTAGGATTTTAAGCCTTTCTTCATAGGATTTTTTGGGCAGTTTAATATATGGAATCTTTGTTGCCTTTCTTTGCACGCTCTCAAGTAGGTAGATCGGATGTCCTTTATAAAATATGGGTTCCATATTTGAAATCCATATTCCAGAAGAGGCCTAATGTATGTTTTGTAGATTTTGACAAGAACCTCGGATGTAATATATTGAAAGGATCTCCTTATAATATACATAAATGAATTAGCCTTCTTGACAATGCCATTAATGTGTTCTCCCCATTTTAGATTTTTTGAAACCACAACTCCAATGTCCTTTTGGGATTCCACAGTGTTTATATCAGTGTCATCAATGGTGTATACCACGCCAGGATTTCTACTACCTAGATGCAACACAGCACATTTCGATATGTTCAGCTTGACTAGCCACTGCTTCGTCCATTCCTGGAGCTTGTTTAGATCGCTCTGTAGTTGTCCAGACACTAAGAGTGGGTTGCCAAAGAATTTCCCATCGTCAGCAAAAAATGCAGATTGTGAGTTTATCAGCGCAATGAGGTCCGTGATGAAAATTCCAAAAAGTGTGGGGGCTAAAACAGATCCTTAGCACTCCACTCAGGACGTCCCTCTTCTGGGACAAGGAGTAACCGATCCTGGCCTGGAAGGTTCTTCCCAACAGGTAACTCTTTACCTAGTCTAAAGGCCGACCTCGAATGCCAAAATGCTCCAATTTTATAAGCAGGCGCTGATGCGGGACTTTGTCGAAAGCAAAATCAAAATCGAGGTAAATAACGTCAACCGGGTTGCCACGGTCCACGTCCATAGTCCACGGGTGCACACATGACAGTAAGTTCGTTATTGTGGATCCCTTCTCGACAAAGCCATTCTGCTGGATATAACATTTTCTCTGTGGTGGAAATTCTTCAGTTTATTGCATATTAGTCTCTCCATCACCTTACCCACAATACTTGTCAAGCTAATTGGCCTAAACTTGGCAGGATCTGTTTTATCACCGGATTTGTACACAGGTGTAACCACAGCATGTTTCCTGTCAAGTGGGACATGTCCGACCTCAAAAGACACCCTCATAAGCTCAGTGAGAACAGGAACAAGTGTTTTGCTGCAGTTTTTTAGAATAATGCTGGGAATGTTGTGAGGTCCAGGAGCAGAGCCTGTGTCGAGTCCTTTTAGAACTTTCTCAACATCTTGGGGTGTAAAGTTTATGTCACAGATCGAGTGCTCCACACGGGCTAATGTAGTCACTTGTTAGCATATGGTCACATCTGGTTCACGACAATAGGCTTTCTGAAACTCCTGCGCGAAGGTTTCCGCTATATCGGTGGGGTCTGTAACTAGGTCGCTATTATGGTTCCTCATTGCAGGTGGAATGCTCACTTTGGATGACATGCACCTTCGCAGATGGGAATAGAAGGGTTTTTGTCCGTTATCCAGTAGTTTTGCTTCATACAGTCTTCTGCTCCTTCTGCTTTCTGCCACACAATGATTGCTGGCGGTTCTATAGCGCTGGTAGTCCTCGTCATCCTTTGTGCCAATATAAACATCCCAAAGTATTCTCTTCTCAGATACAAGTTTCAATATATTGTCATTGATTCAGGGTTTATTACCTTCCTTCTTCTTCACTTTTTTAAGCGGAGCGTGTCTGTCTGTGTTTGTATCCACTATGGTTTTTAGCTGTCTCCAAAAACGCTCCACGTCAGTAGTAGATTCCAAGATTTCGAGGTCCTTCTCCAGTTCCTCCATGTAGTTGTCAAAGTCAATGTAATGGTAATATCTTTTAAGTTTGGGCTGACTGTGTGGACTCTTTGTATCAGAAATTGGATGCTGAACTCTAGTACGCAATGATCAATCTTTTCTATAGGTGGTTTATAACATATTCCAGTGATTAAGTTTTCATCGTTTGTCATGATCAGATCGAGCAAGGATGGAGTGTTGCATGTGCGGAAACGTGTCGGCTGGGAGACCAATTGATGAAGATTACTGTTGAGAAACATGTTCTTAAACAGTTACTCGGGTCCCTTGAGGTCCTGTTCGATGTCTTAAGGCCATAGGATGTCGGAGTAGTTGAAGTCACCAGCGATAACTATCACATTGTTCGCTGAAGCAGCTTAGCCAATAATTTAGAGTCACGTCGTTTCCATATATCTGGTTCCCTATCATCGGGTCGATAGACCCCAACAACAAGGAAATGGTGAGAGTCATATTGAATATCCAAAAACAAGGCTTCCATAAGATCACATACAGTCATACTTCTTATGAGTTCTTGCAATGATGGCTATACCGTTGACACGGTCTCTGACATATATGGCAACACCGCCACCACGCGTTTTGCCACCCTGCGACTTAGGTCGATGTTTCCGGTCTTGTCTAAATATAGTATAATCAGGTATGGCAAATGTGCTGTTTCTGTCCCTGCTGTTCAGCCAGGTCTCCGTGACAATTATAATGGATGGCTTGTTGGTGTTTACATATAAAAGAAATAGGTCGAATTTTAATGACAGCGAGCATAAATTGGTGTATAGGAAGGTAAGGTCAGTGTAGGGGTTGTTGGGGTCAAATAGTTTTTTTGTTTGATTATCTTCGGCACACCCCTGACATACTTAATAGTGAGATCTAACTCACCACTCTCGGTACGTAGCTGGAGACGTTGCCTCAGCTCCTTTAGCTCGTCCCGCTGCATCGATGTATTGTCATCATACACTCTTACCTCCATGGCTCTATTCTTGTTTTTAAGGACCTTCACTGCATCATGCCGAGACTTGAGGATCACTTTCATGTGGCGCGGTTTACAGTTGTCTCGTTTACCAAGTCGCAACACTTTCACCAGTTTGTCAGAAGATATCTGTTCACTCGTAATCTCCACCAGGATCCTTCTGACAGTGGCCTCATCAGTGGGCCCTTGAATAGCTGTGTCACCCGTATCCATTACAGGGAGACCAACAAGGATCACGTTATTTGCTCTGCGATCACGCTCCGCCATCTCCTCCGATATATTGTTAGTGTCTAAGGAAGTGGCCGGAGTAGCAGTAGAAACTGCATGAGTCACTGGTGCAGAAATCCGTCGTCCAATTCCTCACGTACACAATCATATGCTTGGATCAGTTTAGGCACTTGAAATAAGGCCTCGCGGCAAGGTGAACATAGAAATATGAGGGTGCGTTTGGATTTCAACCCCATGACACGAGCCTCGCTGCTTGTTAGGTTGCTGCAACTAAGACATACGTTCCGTTTACAACCATAGCACTGTATAAAATTTTCATGATCATTATCGCACTTCATTTTGGAAACAAGTTTGCCACAAAAAGTCGTTAATTTCTCGTAAAAAAAAAGTCAAAGAGAACACTTGTCCACTATTACAATGCACAATTTCACTAAATAACGGGTTTTTTGGCGTAATTTAGACACATAAACTAATTATTTAATTAATTTAATACAATATACAAATTCTAACACTGTTCACTTTTTGAGGGTAGAGAAAAAAAAAACATCTTTGGGTTTTTAAAACTTCTTTGGGTGCATTAGTAATTATAGGCATAATGACCTGAATTATATATACTGGCTGGAACAGCAACAATGAATATTTTGACTATTTTGGTTTATATATTTGAGAAATGTCGAAATGTCGAAAACATAAAGCTTGTCCAATCAGGTGTTCCATTTACACTATAACACTTTGATCAATCATATATATACGTCATACATTACCTACACAAAAACTATATACATATATGACGGCTATTGGGACATGGGTATGTCGGATATCTGTACAAGGACATGCCGGATACCGGGCAAAGGGGTATTATTTCATATAAGTCTAAAAATATCTTATTTAATCTTAAAATTGAAGAAACATTATTTAATTACGTAAAATTTAAATAAATTGTTTATATCTTTGCACTATTTCATTCCCTGTGGGTCTTATACTACGGCCGTGGCTACAAAATCAAAAGTGAAAAGTTCAAAAAGTGACGGTTATTGGGACAGTTCCCTTATTACACAACTATTACTATAGTTCTCCCAGCAATATCAGGGACGTTCTACCAATCGTCACACCATCCAGTCGTCTCCAACATGCTCACTTCGTAGCACGATCTTCTCCCAATCCGTAGAGAGAGAAGCCTATCTACGTCCCAATCTCTAGACTCTAGAGCTATTTATTTATTTTATTAATGGACACGACAGTTCGTCAATTGCCAATGTCGTGTTACAGAAAATTCAATATATTCAATAGTCTTCTATCTTCCTCCAAGGGAGTCGCAGTAGCGTCTTCACCCTGGGTAGCCGCGTCTTCATGTCTTCATCCAGAGGAGACTCCGTAGCGTCATCACTCTGGACAAAGCAGCTCGACAGTCACGTTCACTCCCGAGCTTGTAGCGGGAACTCTTAATAAATGCTTGAAACTTCAGATCTTGCCTAAATAATCCAATAACTTCACCGTACTGTCATTCACGAACATTTTCTGATTAATTTAACGTGATATTAAACACAAAATAGTCCCTGTAGACATTAAAAGGAAAATTATCAAATAATTTCGCAACCATCGTTTCCCGCCATTTTCAAGAGAACCGACTCTAGAGCTAGCAGAGTTTAGCAGCCATAGAGCAGAGTGCGAGATCACTCCTACAACCTGTCAAAATACTTTGAATTCTGACAGTTTTGTAAGAGCGAGACCGACCTCATATCGAACTCGCAATCAAAATTGGCTCTGAATCTCGCTCGGCCTAGAGCGACAATGAGGATTAGTGCTTGACCCGTTGTCTCTGGTTATCTATTGCAACTGGGCCTGGCCTGTGTCACCGATACTGAACTCAGAAGTTAATATTGTAGTTATTTTAAAAGCGGTGCGGTCTAACCCTTTTAGGAACGTCAACCTAGATAGATTTTCCTGAACGGAGCCTGACCCAAATTACACAATGAAATTATTTTAGAAATAGCATCCGCTCTACGGGTCAAAAATACTCCGCTAACGTACTCCAGCATCGATTCTGCCTGGACGAGAGAACAGCTTTAGATCGCTACTAAATTATGAACGAAGCTAGATATAAACTAACACAAACCTGGATATTGGAAACTGGAAAATACTCGTAGCAGGTCGTCATTTGCCAGTGTCATGTTATATTTATAATACAAAATGACATTGCCATATTTCAATGGAGCTTTGCCCCACCTACAAAACTACGAGACCATTTAAGCTGTACCTATCATTTTGTTGGGGACTTATTACAGGTTTCATATTGTATAATGTTAATCAGTATCATTTTCTACTACCCTCGCAACTCCTATAGAAGAATAACAAAAAAATTAATAATTCGCTTCGATTTCTTACTATTTTCTGAATTCTTAATTAAGCTGTTTTTTTCGACTCGCTAGATGTACAAAACTGTATTTTAAACCAATAATTTTATTAAAAAACGGAGATATTTTTACATTTATTCGTTATCTTGTACAACTTGCGGTTGATGGTGGGGCAGAATCTGGCATTGTCATTTACATTTCTTTGTATTACTATTGGACTCCACACTAGGCGAACCTGTGCCGCGGTAGTCCAGAAATGAACAATATGAAATATCCAACATGTACCTACAGTCGAGAGCACGCCAATTCAAACATACCAACGCTTGTTGCCATCGAACGTGCCGTCGAGTGTACATACTCATGATTACAATAAGATATCATAGTCTTCTTCCTGCAGAGTCGCCATAACGTCGTCACCATGCATGTCAGCGTCTTCTTCCTCCAGAGGCCTTATCGTCGTCACCTCAGATTAGTAAATAAGATCTCTTCGATTCCCTGATCTGAGGTCGTCACCCTGGATAAAGCAGCTCAGCCTCCTTACCATGAACTCTTATAGGCAGGATTACTTCATTACGAGCGCAGCGACCGTGAGACGCATCATGGCGCAAGACTTCTTTAACGACAGTTATCATTAAATATTTTTTAGATTGATTTGATTGCCAGTGTGATGGGCACCCTCCCAAGAGGGCCGAATTTTTTAAACTGTTTTTAGGCAAGGTTTTTTTTTCTAGGTAGTTTTAAAGTATTTTTAGGTAGTAAGTATTATTAGTTTGTTTAGTTTAGTTTTATTCTGTAAATACTGGTAGTTATTTAGAGTATTCATGTAAATAAAAGAAAATAGATTTATATAAAAATCTTAACATAAGTACCTATTTAAATCACTTTTATTTTTTAATTCTTGAGACACATCTTGCTATCTATAGGTGGAGATTTGTAATTAACTTCTAGACATTATTAAGTAACCTAAAGTTATTGTAGCTGTAAATCTTCCTTAAAATAAATAAATAAATTATTTCGTACCATGACGTCTTTAATAAGCTTACTTTAAGGTCGTCATGGTACGTAATAACTAAGTGGTATTGAAGTAATCCTGCTATAAGAGTTCATGATAAGGAGGCTGGAGTCAGCTCGTAGTGGGACTCTTGACTCTAGCTTGAAACTGCAGTTCTTGATTAAATTATCCGAAAAATCCAACATAGGTACCTACTGTCATTCGCAACATTTTCAAACACAAAACATTCACTTTAGACATTAAAATCAGAATTATCAAATAAATTAGCAACCGTTTTTTCCCGGTATTTTCAAAAGCGCTATCTTGTCCGTTGGATATGGTATAGAGTCATTTATTTATTTATTTATTTATTTTATTTATGGGCTCGACAGTTCGTCATTTGCCAATGTCATGTTACAGAAAATTCAATGTATAATAGTCTTCTATCTTCCTCCAGGGGAGTCGCCGTAGCGTCATCACCCTGGGTAGCCGCGTCTTCTTGTCTTCATCCACAGGAGACGCCGTAGCGTCAATCACTGTGGACGAAGCAGCTCGACAGTCACGTTCACTTTCGAGCTCGTAGTGGGAATCTTGAAAATGGCGCCAAACTTCAGATCCTGCTTGAATTCTCCAATAACTTCACCATACTGCCATTCGCGAACATTTTATGATTAATTTAACGTGATATTAAACACAAAACACCCACTGTAGACATTAAACTGCAAATTATTAAATAATTTCGCAACCGTCGTTTCCCGCCATTTTCAAAAAGCCTGGTATAGAGTCGGTATGTTCATTGTCAATTATGTCGTAAACAGGTGGTGTTAAATTGCACTTTATAAAATTTCCGGCCGCTTCATGGGATGTTGCTGTAATTGCTTAAATTCTGATAGGGTATCAGAATTTAAGCACTTCGGCACTTCATAGCACTTTAATAGTTCGTACGAAATACGTACAGTCGACAGCAGATCAATGGTAACACTTGCAGTACGATTTCAAGTCTTACTACGCAAATAATAAGAACTGTGAAAAGTAAAAAGTGTTACCATTGATCTGCTGTCGACTGTACATATTGCAAATGTTTGTAAATAGTGTTTGTATATCTCAAATTGTGTTTTGATAAGGGTGGCATTATTTTTGGATCGTATATTTTGAAAATATGCGGAGCTGATGGTCAATCTTCATTAGTTGAAATCACAAGAAGACCCATATATCAGAGTACTTTTAACTCTTTTGAAATAGAGGTCGCATATTGTATGGCATATGTATTGTACAGCTAACAGCAGATCAAGTGTAACACTTTGGATTGTTCTTATTATCTGAGTCGTAAGAGTTAAAATCGCACTGCAAGATCTGTTGTTGTTGTCTAGATATTGTTTATAGAATTTTGCATGTATTGAACAGATTATTTCACCATAATGGTTGTTACTATGGTTTCATCACTTCAGGGTTGTCCAGCTGTAAATTGTGTCATGAGCATATTCTTTGTTGTATTTCTATAACCCTAATACGAGGAAGGATAGTCGTGTAACCTACTTATACATAGACGATTCTGTTAATATGTGCACAACTGAGCAAACAAAATGCCTTTAATAAAGACCTGCGTTTGTTGCGATGTATCTGATACAACACAGCCCTATTTAGTCGAGGTCATAGACTAAAGTCTGGGAGTGAACTTTATTGAAATAAATGTAGATAAGACACAAGAATTCGCAGACATAAATAAGGCATATATTCATGGACCTGACTATATAAGATTCCCTTCACAATCCTTTAATCGACGGACACACAAATACGATTACAATTTACATCTATATACTCGGAAAAATTGGTTATGCGTACAGTATTAGGAAAAAAATAAAGTATAACTTATGCCATAGGAATTCGCCGCCATAAATAAGGCATATAGTCATGGACCTGACTATATAGGATTCCCTTCACAATCCTTTAATCGACGGACACACAAATACGATTACAATTTACATCTATATAAGTACTCGAAAAAATTGGTTATGCGTATAACTTATGCCATAGGTAGGTACAGCCGAAAGCACATCAAGATATGATATATTTGGATTTTGGACGTTTTTACTGTCTGCGCAACCATTGATGTGCTGCAACACTGTTCGAGCACCTTATCGACAGAGTATCGAACCTAAAACCAGTACAGAAGAAGGCGTAGGATAGGACTAAATGAGAGATACTACGGACACAGCTAAGAGGTTGTCTATTGATATACAATTACATCAGTACCTCCTAAAGTTTGAAGTACTTACAATTAATCAATATTAATTATTATATAGGTACTATAACGTCGCTGAATTTTTGGAGGACAAGATGAAATAAATTAATTAACTAAGTACATATTTACCTATTGCTGAAATGTCCGCCTCTGTCATTCCATATTGCTTATGTGCATATGTCATATTTTAAGATGTATTAATGTACATTCTGACATGTATATGCAATTAAATAAATTTAAATTTAATGATGAAAAATTATGACAACAAATCAGCGAAGATCTGGTATGATGACCACGCAGATCGGACCCTAGTTTCACATAGTACAGAACCTAATACCTAATTATATATTCAGCTTCAATACAATACAAATATAACACAAATAAATCAGACAGAAGCTTGATGTGACAGATCAAATCAATTATGTCGGCGTACGTACTGATATGTCTGCCTATTTAATTTATTAATCTATGGTGTTTATTGTGTGCACAAGTGGTAATTTCCCTCATAGCAACAGTGGCAGTAGGTATATGTTTTTTTATTGTATGGCCTAACAAAAGTGTTTCTATTGTATTGTATGTGGCATTGTCGAATTTATAAGAAGAGGAAGGAAATCTGGGTTACATTACAATTGCATTTTTTTCGGTAATCGCTAAATAGGAATGTTAAGTATGTAATGTTAGGGTTATGTCTTTAATTGGCGACCCTGAATGCCAAGTTTCGAGATTCCATTCGTACCTTCGGTAATTTTAAGGTACGATTAGAACCGAATTCAAGGTCAATTTTGAATTTTAGTATTGTAATGAAAAGAAAAAAATGAAATGATGTTTATTTTCCAGAAGAATTCAATATGCTTAATTACAAAGTTATTGTATGTCTTCTAATCGAAATAGTGCTTATATAATAATAAACTAAACTAAAACAGCACAGACTAAAACTAAATTTGACATATATTTGAGTATTGCTGATATGTATTCTCAATGTTAATTAAATAGGTAAGTACATCAATGCTGCACTATGTAAAAATATAAATTAAATATGTATTACATTTGACATACCTAGTTCCACAATAAATTATGGAACTAGGTATATATAGTTCAAACTATATAATTAAACCAGTCAGTTTTAAATGAAATAAATAAATATAATATTAACGATATGATGTTCCAAACAAAAGCAACCAAAATCCTGCGCAACCACACTCATATAGAATACAGATAATTATGTAAACCGAAGCCCAAATCGTGTGTCTTATTTTGTAAACAAAAACTACCCTACCCACTAACATTTTAAGCTGTTCTGTGATTATTGCATAGTTATTTACACATTATTCGACCGTATCACTTTATTTTCACAATGATGAACAGGTTCGATCAATCAATTCCTTCAGTGTTACATCACAACAGGTAATTAGACGATCATATTTGTTTACAAAATAAGACACTTGATTTGGGCTGCGATGTACAAATACGACTTTGGAGTTGGGGTATATGATAAACGTCATTAACCTTTAGCCGAAAGATGTTCAAATACTTTCCACTAAATTACCAAGGAAAGTTATCAAAGATTTAAAAAATTCCGTGACACGCTCGTACATCGATTTACTTCGAATTATACCTATTTTAAGATATCACGTAATCAATTTTAACCCAGTTACCTATAAATTATGACTTAAGTGTTATTATCAACGATTAGCTATCGTCACAATATCATTATTTGAAAGAGACGAACCCGAATTGGGCCGCGTTATCAAACACATGGGCTTTTTACGATAAGTCCGATTGTTTATAATCGCTGCGACATTGTTGTCAAGCAATAAATCAAGTCGGGTTCTCTTGAAAATGGCGGGAAAAGACGGTTGCAAAATTATTTGATAATTTTTATTATAATGTCTACAGTGGTTATTCTGTGTTTAATATCACGTTAAATTAATCAGAAAATGTTCGCGAATGGTATGGTGAATTAATTGTAGCAAGATCTGAAGTTTCAAGCTTCGCTATTGGATGTTCGTCGTATTTGTCAAATACTTGACGTACATACAAATAAGACGAATATTTTGTCAAGAATACCAACCACACATGGCAATTATGACAAATACGCAAATTCGAATAGCCAAGTGAAGTACCACCATTAAATAAATACACACTTGTAGATAAACATCGCCGTGGTATTACTCAGTTGTTCACTTGCAAATAGATAAGGTAATTCTGAAGAAATAATTTATCAATGCCTATCCTATTGCCTACCTGAATTCCTGGATTCCGTTGGCGCCTATTTATTTACAAAAATACTTATATTTATCCGCAATCACAATATAAATACAAAACTTATCACGACGCAAATCTATACAAATATAACAAGATTATATAACGGCTATTATGTAGGTAGGTATATCATATTTTAACATAGGGGAATTCCCAGAAAACTACAAATATTCATTCATGTTATACATACCTATAGGTACGATCAAACAATTAAGACTCATAAAGATCATTTATTCATAAAACAACAATAAAAATTAAAAATATATTATAATTATTATAAATATTAACCTAAATATTATAAACTAAACTAAAAACTATATGTACAATAGGTCGGTTGAACTATCTGAATGGCCTAGCATTACAGATAGGTCAACCGATCCCCACAACAATTAATATTAATTAGTTTTCAAATATCTACGAATCATAGCTATATTTTATTTGGACTTGCCTTTTTCCAATGCACACATTGATCTCCTATAAACAACTAGATACACAGTCTGCCTTCTAAAAATGTCCGAGCGCAAAGAAGGTCCAAACGGATGAATGGGCCCTCATTTGCTTTATTGGACATTATTTGGACGTTAACAATGGACCCTTATTTTGACGTTTTTTAAATTGTTTTAGTAAGACCTTGTGTGTCTAGTTGTTTATCAATGAATGCACATTAATAAATAGTTAAGAAGTTTAAGAACACTATAATTCAGAATTGGTTTTTATTTGCATTATGCCATGCTTGGCGAGCTTGATGAAAAACTTGTCATTATTTAAATAAGTACTATAATTTGTTGTACTTACTGGAATTGATAAGTTACATTATCAAAATAACTTACAAATTATAAGAAAAACAGTGGGTGTCGTCGGTCGGTTCAACGGGCAACTTTTTCGTATCTGTGACCTTATAAGGACAAAAGCGAAAACCCGCAAGGTCACGGCTAGTCCCGGGAAGGCGGGGTCAAGGTCAAGGGAAGCATCCCCGGCACTCGGCCACCTACCCAGTTTACAGAACCCTTATTACAAGAGGAAAAATCGCACTTGGTCGGTTTTATTAGGGTTTCGTACACGAAAAGGTAAAAACGGAAATGAAATGATATTTTATTTGTGAGAGAACTGGGAATCATTCGTAAATTGTTTTCTTTTTGTTTTTACTTGAATTGCTAATTGATGTCATTTCAACATACTTGACGAAAATAATGTAGATAAATAAGTACTTATACCGCAGCCCAAATCAAATGTCTTATTTTGTAAACAAATATGATCGTTTAATTACCTGTTGTGATGTAACACTGAAGGAACTGAATGATCGAAGCTATTCATCATTGTGAAAATAAAGTGATCCGATCTAATGATGTGAAAATAACTATACAATAATACAAACCGCTTTAAATGTTAGTGGAGTAGGGTAGTTTTTGTTTACAAAATAAGACACTTGATTTGTGCTTCGGTTTACTTATGTATAAGTTAATCGTTTCCTTCACCTAATTACTTATTAAATCTATACAACACGCAATGTACACTAAGTACACCTAATAACGACATTAAATTAAATCAGAAATACCTAAGTCATCTTCTAAGAGATTTAAATACAATTTATTTATTTTATCATTAGATTAGCATACTAATATAAAAACTTAAAATAATACAAATAATAAAAAGTAATATTTACAAAATATTTACATAATTAGCATATCGCCTACGTCGTCCCCATGCGGCAGGGTTCCCAGGATGCTGGCGGCATTACCTCGCTGAACGGCTAAACTCAGCCGTTGAGCGAAGTAAGCGCCAGCCCTGAGATCCCCTGTAGCGAGGACCAGTCTTTTGGACATACTCTTTTAAATAAAATAAGTATATTCATAACCTAAGTAAAAATGTCAACAAATTATCAGTCCATATCAGTTATCGTTTTCCAAAAATGTTTACTTAAGTTAGGTATAGTTAATTTCATTGTGTCAAGCTTAAAATAATATACTTACAACTAAATTATCCGTTGAATCCGTTGAAGTTGAATAAAATAATAAAAAATACCACCGCTATAAGCCGAAACTAATGCCTATGTCAAGTTAATTATTTTCACTATAGCAGTCACTACAAGTGGTTAAGTTTCGGAGCAGGTACTGTAATAAAATAAACTTTTGGTAATTCTCAGTACGAAGTCAGCTGTCCATTGTTACAAATATAATGCACCGTGGAAACTTCGTTAAACTCGCTCTTTGTATATTTCAATTGAAAAAAGATAACATAATAATGTCGGTATTACACGTACACCTTTTTACCTGTAGGGTCTTATTATAATAATAATACTTATTTCTAATAGGTACCAACCAAAGTCTTAGCTAATTTACCTGCTATTTCTTAGTAAAATCACACATGGTATTTTGTTTTATTGTGTTATTTATGTTAACGAGCAAAATATAATTACAGATTTCAATATGTTTATTTCATTTGTACACAATAAAATACTCAGAATTTGTTTTATATGCATTATGTTTTATTTTAATTGTATTATGAAGGGCTCAGCGAACTTTAAATGATGAAAATATTCTAGCCGGGGGCAGGACTTGAACCTGCGACCTTGTCATTCCGCTACAATAAAATGCTTTAAATTTAGATTATTTCAAATAATCTTATTTGTAAAAAAATCATCAGGTAGGTAATAAAAAACTAAGTCATTCTAACGCTGATCTTACAATCTCACTGTGTTAAATATATAAAATCGGAAACGTGTTATTCAAATACCTAAGAAGACGACGTAAATGCACTTAGCATGCCAAACAGATTTATGGGTTAAAATTAATTAAGTATATTATCAATAAGTGTCAAAACAAATAGGTAATAACTATAATAAGTAGGAATGATTTCATTGTTCAATCATAAATAGAATAATAATCATAATGATCACGTTAAGTTGTGACTTAACGTGATTTGATAATTGCAATATCAACGGGGATCGGTTGAACTATCTGTAACGCCATTCAGATAGTTCATTCAACCGACCTATTTTGTACATAGTTTTATTTTAGTTTAGACATATTTTAGTAAGTACCTTTATTTTGAGTTTAATATTGTAACGTTAAGTTGTTGAATAATATAATTATGCATATTACGTCCAATTTTACAAATACCTATGCTAGTTTCAGATTGTCACTGTTTATAATATAATGTACCCATTATTTATTACCAAAAATAGTAGCGCGATGTAAATTGCAGGTGTAAGGTATCGAAATCCGACACATGATAGACGTACAAAGGATGCTATATTGGTAACTTTAGCTATTTCTACACAGAAACGCACAAAAGTATTGTTAAGTTATCCGTGGGAATATTCGCAAGGTGTTTTATCTTATCTACCCCACACCAAAGGGTGTAAGTGGCGTTACGCCCTTTTATACTGTTTTGGCAGGTTTGTTCCTGGATTTTATTATCTACTTTGAAAGTTAAAAACTGATATACTTATCATACTTTAAAAAAATAGAAACAATTTTTTTTATTGTTTAGTACCTACGATTAACTGATAGTTTTGAAAACATTTACATAACATATTATATTTATAAGGTTTTTTTTTGTATACATAATATAGAAGATATATTTATATGGAAGATTTATTCATATAAAAATTTGAAATAACTACTATAATATTAACCTAAAATATATATATAAACTAAACTAAAACTATATGTACAATAGGTCGGTTGAACTATCTGAATGGCTTAGCATTACAGTTAGTTCAACCGATAGTTCTTTATAAGTATTGTGCACATTATTGTTATGGCTAATGAAGAGCGGAGCCTCCTGGCAATGGCATAAAAGCCTAAAAGGAGACTCTGATTACAGTATTTTTTTGGAACAAAATATCGGGTACAAAATGGAAACAATTCGCTATTTGTTTAAATCGACAGTTGCGAACAATTGTTGAACTAAGTATTTCGACATCGTCTTTTATCGATCGATTTTATTAAAAAATCGATTGAAATAGTTGAAATTTCGATCTAAATACCGGCCTATTAATTTCGATGAAAATCTCACATAAAGCCATGAATATATTTATTAAAACCTTTTATCGTATTGTTAAAAATACGTAATGTAAGGTCACATTATGTGTGAGCACGTTTCATTATATTTTTTACGTCATACATAATAAAAAAAGGATTAACACGACTTTCTAACACATAATGAGGATAATCTCTCTTCGTGTTATGACAAATTGTCAGTCGCCACCCTATGCGCCGAGGGCGTGATTTGAATAAATTATTTATTAGGGTATTTTACAGTAACGTACCTACGCCAGTTTAAAATGTTGACTGCGGATTATTTTATGTGCTAGCTAATTAATCACAATTTATGGGACACGTTGGCCTCAAATATTTACAAAAGGAACTGGTCACATGAGATATTTAATACATAATTTTAATGTAGGACTATTGAAGAGACTAAATAATTCCTCAAAAACTATCATAATTATAGTCCCATAAATTACCTATAATCGAAATATATTTTTAAAATATCCGATTTACACATTCCGAGTTAGGTAGGTAGGTAATAAATTTTATTCCGTGGTTAAGGTTAGTAAGTACCTCGTAAGTACGGACAACAGCAGATCAACGGTAACACTTGCAGTACGATTTTAAATCTTACGACGCAGATAATAAGAACGGTCCAAAGTCCAAAGTGTTACACTTGATCTGCTGTTAGCTGTACATTATTCTAGGATCCTGGAAAATATAATTTTTATATTTTTATGTTCTCATGCAAAATGAAAATTAGTATTTTCTGCATTTTATATTCATTATTTTAACTTGACTTTAGGATTCGGATTAGTTTTAAAATGAAACTCCAACGCATTCAATTTGGTTACCAAATATATTTTTTATGAGTTTAAAATAGACCCCTACCTACATCAATGTCGTCTTTATAGCTTAGGTTATATATATACTTACCTACATAATATATACTTCTAACTTAACGGGACTATTGTATCTACTTTACTTTGTGCATTAAGTTGGTATAAAGTCATTAAACAGATGAATTATTTGACATCGCACTGATGAGGTGCTAATTATTTATGTTTATAATTCCTTCAACATTTATGTAACCCAAGCACACACTGTTTATTAGCCATGCCGAGAAAGATAATAAGTTTAACGACGGTCTGACCATAATTTTTTAATTTATCGCCTACAAACTTAGATATGCTTATAAATCTATTGTAGTATCGGACACGTCCACTTAGTTCATCAAAAACTTTTCACTTGTCATAATAATGTAAGTGACATGTCGTAAAAACATGATTGTTGCCAACCCTAGACAAATATATTTGACTTACTTGGGATTATGACGGGTTTCGTGGCGTTACCCTATTTGAAACCGTTTCGATGCTTAATTTGTTCTTTATTTGAAAAACCATAGGGTGTAGAATATACATAAAAAAATATTCATATGTGTAACTGTCACATTGTAGAATAAGTATAGTACGAGCGTTCATCGTAATTTTTTATCTCATCGAGAAACATCATGAAGCCATCAATAGTGAAACGCGATAACTGTAATAGTCTGTAGCGTACATTGATCTCCTATAAACAACTAGATACACAAAGGTCTTACTAAAACAATTTTTAAAAAAAACTTCCAAATAATGTCCAATAAAGCAAATGAGGGTCCATTCATCCGTTTGGATCTTCTTTGCGCTCGGACATTTTTAGACGGCAGACTGTGTATCTAGTTGTTTATAGGAGATCAGTGGTAGCGTAACATAAAAAACGATAAGAATTCGGTTGAGAAGAAAAAAAGAGACATAATTTTTAAATAAAATTAAAAATTAAGTCTTTTTTTTCATCGTGTTTGAAAAGACAAGGGGTTAAGCATTGCATTGGAATGATATGGGTGATCTACATTGTTAGAGGATCAGCGAGATTCCTTCGACCGAGTTACATTATATTATAAGTACGATTAAATTATAACGCGTAATTACTTATACTAATTATATACTACTTATTTTAATTTATCACCCAATTTATTATGAGCAGACAGACAGCTTATCGGTGATTTGACAATTTCAGTGTTTGTAAAGTCCATGGCTGTTATTCATAATCATGATTTAAAGTTACGCCACCGTTTAACCACCCTGTCCCTTTCTATCTTAACCTTTTTTAAAGAAGTGCGAAAGGGATAGCATCACGATTTAAAGGAAGTGATGTTTAAATAGTGATGAATAAATAACAGCATTTAAATGGTATTGGTAAATATAGAGGAAAGAATAAATGATTATGTATCTCCAGGTATCACGGGTTTCAGAAAACCCGGTCCTTTTTTCAAAGGACCGGCTTGCACGGAGACATAGGTCCAACGCGTAGAGGCCCCTTAGAGAACTTTAATTTGAAGGGATATGTGATGCACCTAGCGGGACCCGTCTCTGAGCGCATCTGACTGCACTCAATGACAGACCCCGTCAGGTGTATAAACTATTGCAGTGATTGGAAATTACAACTTAATTGGGGCTATTGGTTTGGGGTGTTGGTGGGTCAGTCAGTCTGGTCTATAGAGCGAGACGTCGGACACCTGCCATGATCACATTGTCTCGAAGTTATGAAAAAATTGGCAGGTGGTGACTCGCCACTCACTAGATGGGCCCTCAACATGGTCGTCAGAAAAACAACTGAGAGCAACACCGGTGTGAGAGTCTAAGAGGTGTCGAGAGGTGTGCTGCAGTTTCACCATTACTGGAATGCCAGAAAGTGGGCTACTCCCGGCTTTATGCCTTTAACACTTCCACCCCTTCGAGCTATATAGATGTAAGCTATAGCTCTAACGACTCCACTCTGGCCGGCTGGCTAAGGCAAGCCAGAGGCGAGAGTCCTGCAGGTCCCCTTGGGAGTCCACTCCGAACATGCCATTACGGCAAGCCGGAGACGGGGGCCTGGACTACTCTCTGGAGCATTCGGGTCCGTGGTGTCGTTACGCACCAACAGCTCGCCACAAAGCTGCCCTGCGGGCATTATTATGGTCTCACGTTACTCGATGAGTTATGAGTTTACGGTGAACTCCCACACTATATCATTGTTTGTCTGCCCTAGCATGCCCTAGTAACGGAAGTATTATTTATTTCCTGTATCTATTATTTCTCTAAGAATTTTTTTCAAGAAGGGTTTGAATGAATGTGAAATTAATTGAAGGGTACTCTCAAAGGGTTAGTTATTAGGGGCGAGCGTGATCTAATTTTGTCACGGTTTTTCTAACAATAAAATGGGTAGAGGATTTCGACAGGAAATACTATACGAAAGCACATCAAGTGTAATTTGGACCGTTCTTATTATCTGCGTCGTAAGAGTTGATATAGTACTGAAAGTGTTACTATTAATCTGCTATTGTCCGTGCAGTCGAAAGCACATCAAATGTTCGGTCTTGGATTTTGGGTCATTCTTATTGTGTGAGCCAAAAGATTGTGCGTTGTATTACAATGATGTGCTGTCGACTGTATAAAGTCATACCAAGGCACAGACCACTTACCCCATCCATAGACCTGTAACAGGAGGGCGCCCGTGTCTGCCCGCACATGACCATCGCGACACGTGTAACCTAGAGATATTAATCGACATGGACGCATCTCTTTAGTACGGCACCCCTGTCCCCCGCTTCGTCTCTATGCGCTCATCGTTGACAGAATTTTTCAGTTGTAAATTTCTACCGATTTCTTGTGTATTGGTAAGCCTGTGTACCAAGTTGATGAAAAATGCATATTGCTTTGAATATGTAGTAAATCGGTATTAATTAATTATTACCACGAATAATGACTGTTATTTGGATGTAATTAGTTATGATTACATGAACTTAATTTATTGCCTCTCTATATGTTTAGTGCCTCAATGGAACCCATGCCATGTCTATCAGTAAGGACCTTTAATGGCTTTTCGAATATTTTCGATAAGTACTTTTATTTTGTATTATAGTATAACAATAATAAATACGAAGAAAATATGGTAAATTGGTAAACCTATTATGATTTAATTAATGCTCATTAACTTTATTTTATCAGTAGTGCTTACGATTTATTTTCACACCAGACCAGTCAGACTCATTAAGTGCTAAATAAGGTATTTATTCGGTTAAACAACTAATTACTTGCTACAAAGTAGGTGGATAATTAACTAATGAATGAGTTCAAAAAAAAACCATATTCAGACGTCTATTTACTAGGTAATTAGCCTTAGGTACCTATGTAGATATCTTATTTGCATGCGAAGCAAATGTTACGGCATGCATCTAGTTTTGGACAAATTGCTGAATCTGGGATTTTTGCCAAAAAACTGAATGTGCCTTTTCACTGCAACATGGTCTCGAGTTAGCCACGAGAAACTATAGGCGAATGTTGTTTAGACTACTTAGAACTTTGTTAATTAATAAGTGTAGATACCTACTTAATAATAATATGTACCTATCTAATATACAGGGTGTCCTTGAATTCATTCCACAAATTGAAACTGAGGGTTGTACTCATGATAAATATTAAATTGGTGAGATTTTTTAGTAAACCAAAACTGCAAAAAAGTAAACTAAGTACGTCACAAGTCACACAATGTAAAAACTCCTCATCAGTCATTTCTAAAAATGACCATGAGGTAAAAAATTGGAGTTTTTTACATTTTAAGGTATTTTTAATTTTCTGCAACGATTTATTTCACTGGAATTTGACCTAATGGTCATTTCTAAGGTCATTGTGTGACTTGTGACGTAATTAGTTTTTTTTGCAGTTGTGATTTACTAAAAAACCTTACCAATTAACGTAATTAAGCACATCAAAATAAATAAAAATTTGATCGGTGAATTTATTTTATTGTAAATAATGTCTTATTTTTCCCCAAATTGTTTAATTTACTTAAACGCTGTGCAGAATTAATGTATGTAACAAGCCTAACCATCCATTTAATTTTGTCGAATGAATTCAAGGCCACCCTGTTATAAATAACATAGGTAATAATTATTTCTATTTTGAAGTTCTTACAAAATTAACCGATTGTATTACTGAGAATTACAAATTCATTTCGTAAATTAGATACCTAACAAGAGTGCAATCTAATTTCTTATGGAAGCAGACCTCACAAACGCTAATTGTTTTGTGCAGACGCACAATAAATAATGCGTGGCAATTCATCAGAATCGCTCAGGTATTTCTGCTTCGCGCCATAAACCCGCCGCCCGTGGAATGCCGACAGACTGGTCGGTCGATGTCGGACCGTGCGACACCGGCCGGGCCGACATACCGCCTCCCGCGACAGCCATCGCCGGAGTGATGAACATAGCTGCCGTAGTACCACCAGACAGTGTTGCCAGACGTAGCCTGAACCAAATCGCCAAAAATTTGGCTTCAGGTAGCCTAAATCGCCCAATTCAAAAAAATATTAAAATTAGCCTAAAATCGCCCAAATACGGATCAGCAGTCGGCCTAGCCTAAGTAGCACTTTTTTTTATACATACCACAGTTAACTTTAATTAGCAGGACACCGTTTTTTAGGCTTGAAATACACCTCAATTTAATTATTTATAAACATGACGTGTTCCTTACGCAAAAATTTCCTTTTCTCCTTGTATATGTTATGTACTTAATGTGATTTTCAAATAGTATAAAAACTAAAATAAAAATTATTTAGATTAAAAAAAAAAAAAGTAATGTAGTTTGTTTGACGTTGAGGATCATGATTGACAATTTTAATTGTGGCCTCGATAAAATTGGAGAGCCAAATCTTTGTTTCACAAAAATCTAAAATTTGTAGCACTGACCGATACTGAAAACCCTCTCTTTTGGCTTTATACTCTTTCTGTTTCCTATTCCACAATAATAAATTGCATGAAAAATTTTATTTTTTAAATTGAGGCTACAATCAAAATGTGTAAATCACGGTCCAAGTCAACTTCTAAACAAACAACATATGAAAATACAAGGAGAAAAGGGAGATTTTATCGAAATACATTTTGCAAACTTAACAATTTGCGAAATGGACATTATGAGAAATTGATGTTTTGAGCTTGGTGGACATGACTTAAACAACGTTGCTAAACCCACACTATATAGAAATACACAATACAGAAATAATTTATTGACGATGGAGGCAATTTATTAGCATTGATGATGAATAATATTAATCATCATGTAGTACCTAATAAAACAATTTCTTCTAAAATACCTCCATCGTCATAATTCGCTGAAGATATGCTTCAGCTGTAGAGGCCAGCTGATAATGTGGAAGGATCTGTGGGTTATGTGGTTTTGCCAGTATATGATTATATTAGGAAAATAAAACGTTAATTGGAAAATTATGGCAAGATTTATTAGATTTTTCTCTATTTATTATTAAGATTTATTAGATCTGCTAAAAATTTATCTAGCTGTTCGTTTGTAGCCTAAAATCGCCCAATTTTTTTTTCGGGATAGCCTAAATGGCGACTAGTCGCAAATCACGATTTATGGTCGCCCCGACCCCCTTCGAGATAGCCTAAATGGCGATAAGTCGCCTAATCTGGCAGCACTGCCACCAGAGAGTACAGAGCCGCGTCGCCTCCTCGATTTCCCTCCCAGAAACCGCCGCCGCACACATCCAACGACCCACACACATTCTCATCAACGTAGGTATTCTTCGACGCCGCTGCGCTGATTTCCTTCCTCGACGCGCCCTAGCCGGACTAGTTATTCTTTGGAAAATAACTCTGTTATCATCAAGAATACTGTTGAAATAGTGATGGAAGGAGCGTTTCTAGTGATGAGTACCTTTTGTTTGGCAGTGAAGAGCGTATTTTCAGAGAATTTCGGTGAATGGAATTGAATTAGCCGGGGGGGAGCGGGTCGCGGCGTGCGGCGCGAAATGCCGCCGGCCGGCCGACGACGGGCCGACCGAAGCCGAACGCTCTGTCGCTAGGTAGCCGGTCGGGCAGTCGTGTCTACGGCGTCACGTTGGAAGCACGCGCGCAATCCCTTCGAACCGGCCTGCTCGCAAATAATGCAGTGTCTGACAAACTCAATCGGAGGTCTCGGAAGAAGTACCGTATTTAATTTACACTGTATAACTAATCGCATATTCTCAGTGAGTGTTACGCAGTGTGTAAGAAAAAAACTTTGTCGAAGATTCTGAAGAATCTGGTGTTGAATTGTGTAATTCGCCGGCAGCCGCCGGATTGCGATTTGCACAAACTTTCTGGTGAGTATTGCTTTTTTATGAATTCCTCTTGCCTCACCCTAATAACTGGGAATTATTAACAATTTGTGGGAACTAATTTGTGTTAAATATTTCCGTGTACTCACCGAGACTTGGGGCGTTGCCGGCAAGTATATGTACTAACTATGGTGTAATAGGTAGGTACAACTTCCAAGTACAATTTTCCGCGAACCGGCGGCGCCTAAATTCCTAAAATTACTTATCAATGCCGTTTCCACAGATTTTGTTAACATTTTCTAAGTTATGACATTTTAGTGGGTAGATTGTTCCTACTTCGAAATAATGATTTCCGACCTACCTTTTGCGTTCCGACTAGTGATGTAATTGCGTTTAGGAACATTATCACTGCACTGACTGAAAATTATCGATACTTAATTATTGCATAATCTATATGAAACTTTGTTGTGCTGTCGACCGGCCGGCACTTTATGTTTACTAATAAATGTTTGTGGATGTGGGTGGATGATACGCAGTTTTGGTGATTTTCCAAGTTGTGCAATTTTTATGAAATACGAAATATTTTTTGCGATTGCATGAGCTTTGGTTTATATACCTACAAACAATATTAAAAAGTAACTAAATGCTTAGGTACCTACATAAGGAAATATTCAGCGACGATAAAATAATAATTAAATAGGTATAACGTATTTAATATGCCATTTTAAATTCAGTATATTAAATTTAGCCATTTATTAAATAGGTAAGTTAGGTATGTATTTAATTTTACTATATTAATTAATAAAATTTACCTATGACCTAACTAATAATAATTTCCTAAAAAATTATCGAGTACAATGTTCAGTCTTATGAATTCAAGAAAACACATTTTATTATACCAAAATGACCTTACCAGTCATGTATTTGATTTAGATGTCCTAAAAATAAGTACATAATAAATCGCAGGAAAAACTCCAAAAGTAGAATGTGAAAAAGCCCTCGTAGACCGTCTAAAAAGACTTTTTAGAATATGTTATTTTATTCTATCGATAAACAGATGTTGGATGGAATAAAAAATCATGCACGTAGATTAAAAACCCAATGTAAACTGAGTTCTAAATTGTAATTTATAATTAACTCGTGACTCGTACATACCTAATTCATAAGAAAATTAAAATAGCGGGAAAAAGTTGTGCATAGCATTGAGTTGGTAAACACAAAACAATCAGTTTCGCGCCATCCGGCGATTGTAAACAAAAACAGTTTTTGCGGAAACGTCTACCTGCGTCCATATTCAATTCTCGGAATCGGGCGCCCAGTGATGCGCCAGGTAGATAAACGGGGAAAAAAGTTCCTGGGCAACTTTGGCTAATTGTTCTTAGACAAAAGAGGGATCTAGGGCCCAAGGCCAATGTACTCTTTAAAACTGTACGATTTCGCATCCAGACTTCAGTCTCGTTTTGTACTTCGCCGCGGACACTTCCTACTTAGTACTGTGGAAGTTCATCGGGATTTTGTTTGTAAATACAAGGGGTCAATCCCCCTTGTGTTTGAAACTTTAGTTTTCGTTTTTCGCGACAGTTCGCGCTTAATTAGGTGCTTAATTTGCGATCGTGAAAGTGCATTGACATTTAAATTTTTGTGGACTCTAGTGACATTTTGTTGGAATACCGGTGTCTTCAACTTGGTTGGTATTATGATATTTTGAAACTTAAACATTTGAAATTTTAAAACTTTAACTTATCTTTTTAACTATCATAGTAATTTCAAATAAAATTATTGTGCATAAATAAAACATTTTTTTTATTTAACTTCTTAAAATTATAGATTTAATAAAATATTTATTTTTTTGATTGTATTATATCGGTCATATAATTTTAGTTACTCTTATACAAATAAATATTTCTATAATTACGTATAATTTTTAAACGCCCCATTACATGGACGTCAGAGTAGTTCATAATTTTTATCTTGCGTCAAATATTTTTTAAATAAAGTACATAATACAATTTTACCTCCGTAATGACAACCTTTTAAAATGTTACCGTCAAATACAATTAATAGTTTGTCATGTTTTAAAAAGTTAACTTATGTGACATTTCGGTGGCAAATTAATTATTCCACATAAACGAACAGTATTTTATCATAATTAATAATTATTAATAATACCTAACTCGTTAAAATACCTACATCCTACATGCAGAGGAGAAAACTCAATAGTTAATGCAAATCAATTAACTAATAACTTCCTTTGAAATTCGAGTAAAATACTTTAATACTTTCATTTGTTTTACTGGTCTTTCTCAATTCTCATGCTACTTTTTTGTGGACAGTTTGGTATATTTTTATTTTCTATTGTTGCAGACGGTGTGCGTTAAACCCATCGCGCGCATCGTCCCTGTGATAAGGGGCCCTGTGATATCGACGAGTTCGTCTTAGCTTTAAACACTAGTTAGTCTTAGTTATAATAAACAAAATGTCTCCACCAATGGACAGTCCGATATTTCAATTCGACATCTGGGAGACCCTGGACGAAGAGTCCATGGAGTTGACTCAGACGTCAGAGTTTTGGAATCAAGTGCAGTATGAAGCGGAGAGGCTGGATTTAGTTCCGCCGGCTGATAACCAAGAACTTCAAGACAGCGATACCGACTGGAGGATCATGGAGACCCAGGAAGAACAAGAACACAAGGAAAATATAGTTCACCACGACTGTATGTGGGCGGGATCGTGCATAGACTCAGTACATCCGAGCAACACATTTGTACCGACAGACTTAATATCGGCTACACCTGGACAGAGTTTATTGCGACGGGATTTATCACCAGCTAGACCTGACACACCTCCGTCTTTGGACGGTGATGAAGCCCCACAGTTCCGTCATGCAGTCGACGTGGTGGGAACGGCGCAACGTTTGCTGAGGGATTCCGCAGCAGTCGCCGCTGACCACTCATACACTCTGGCCAGACAAAACACCGACCACCTTGGCGTACAAACACCATCAGATTCCTGCGAATCAGGTTAGTTGATTCTCCTTATTATTTCTTACTACATACTTGGCCCTTTATGAACGCTAATTGTGGTAAGTGGTATATTACTGTTGCTGCTGTTAGTAGCTTGTTTCACGAAAACTACAAGAGTATTTTGAACTTTATTGGATATTTTCCATGGATTTTAGGATTGTATAATCAAAGTTCTATCAACAATAAATTACGCAGTTGATTACAAATTCAAAGCACCTGAATCTTTGTGTAACGTCGTTCTAATTTAAAATGCAAAATGGTAATATCATTTGCGAATCCAAAGATTGTTTTGGGTCAGAAATAGTCAGAATATCGATAAGGAGGCGTTAAGTTAAGACACTACATTATAATATATATAAACAATATTTTTAATATTAAATTTTATTATCAAGACTGCCGTTGATTTCTGAGGAATGAGGATATCTACGCGATCTGCAACTTTGATTTCATTTAAGGAAAAGTTTGAACATGAAAAGTACGAGAACTTTGATTTCTGATACAATGTGAACGTTTAAGGGTGGCCAGTGTTTCTAAGTAAGATGAAGTTGGGTTGGAGAGGGATGTTCGAAGGGCGCAGGCGCCGTACATCGAGCGCGGGAAACTGCGCGTATCGACCGCCACCTCTGCCCCCTCCCCGTCTAGACGCACCCGCGACTCCTCTCTTCCGGAACCTTCGCCCATTGCGACCTTGAACGCCCCAACCTTCCTTAATGTCAAATTGCGCAACCGTCGACGGCTCATATTGCGGGATTGACACGCTTAATTAGAATACAGATTAATGTTTGTTCTCTGTGCCCTTTGTAAAATCTCCCGGGTGTCCCGGGGTTAGGTCGGAGAGTAGCGGGGTCGCTAGCACTTCGACCGAGACGTCCCGACCTTGACGCCTCGTCCTGCTGCGAATTGGCGCTTCCCGCCCACTGTGATGCGACAGGGTTAACATCCTCTAGTACCCATTAAAATGATGAATGCGGTCTACCAAATACCATTTTATTCCAATGATAACCTCAAAATCGCATAAAATGTTTATTATAGGTAGGTACATTAAAACTAGAACTGCCATCAATTATCTGCAGTAAATCAATGCTTCGTTTACTAACATGCTACATTATAGTACTAGTACTACATACAATGTTACAATCATTTGCACTCCAGTTATCGCCGATAGTAGTGGGTAAGGTCGCGATGGACGCAAGTTAAACTGTTGCAAACAGTTTGTTTACATTCTACTTGTTGCGCAGCTATTATTCAAATAAACATGCTGTCGGACATGTAAACTAATTGAAAATCGTCAGTACTATTAAATTCCCGGGTTAAAAATAAAGCAAAACTGGGTTTACAGTTGGGTCGGCAGTCTCGGCGCGTCTAGTCCGTTACTTGTGTAAGAATGCAGCGGAATGAAATGGAATCTCATTGAAGTGGAGCTCGCTCGGCCTGCCATGCCAGACCGGTTTCAGGCGCGGTACTCCCATGTCTAGCTCGGCCGGATGACAATTTGATAGACAGCGTCTCAATAATCGTGATTAAAAATCAAGCACATAACGTTTTTCTGTCAGTTACACTTTAATGAATATAATTTGATCGTAATTGCCGATAAAATGTTTTACTACTTCCATTCTTATTTTTTTAATCAGTATCGATATTAAAAGATTTTAAACGGTCCGTGTCGCATCACTAAAGAGGTGAGCGCGGTAAAAATTTACGACGCATGCGCGGCTTTATCGCTCCGTACGCGAGCAAAGGAAACGGCAGACTGTCAAAAGCTGTCACATTTTCGCGCCAATCAACGTTGTAGTTTGTTTTATCGCAAAGATTTAACGGCACCGTCCTATTTACCTACAACAGTAGACGCCGCGGTCTAGATAATAAATCATGTTTATTATCAAACGCTAACCGTTCCGTTGGACTCGAAGCGAATCCGACAACCTTTGAGTAACACCAGTTTATGTCTTTTTTATTCTAAGGTGTAAAGTAAAACTGTAGTTTGAGATTTCGTAAAATGTCTTTTGCCATTATGTTCGACTGTATTATTTAAAGGCGCCTGTAAAATAAACTGTCGTTAAGATAACACGCGAATAGAGTTATAGGTGCTTTTGACCTGTTTTATCTAGACAGATTGCACGGTCGTGATGTATTGCATTTACATCTCGGTTCCGTTAACTGGGGCATTGGTAGTATACGAATTGTATAAGGGCAATTCAGGGCAGTCAGATCCGGTTGGGCTGGTTAGCCTAAACACTGTCAATCAAGGTTGAGCGAAGTAGCCCTAACTATATTTGGCTATTGCGATATTTTAACACTGAATTATTTTTCCTTGATTTTTTTTTTACAATATCTACGCAATTCGTCTTTAATTGTTCAGACTTAAATTCAAGCAGTTTTAGTTGTGATAAAATTTTCATCTGTGCAAATATTAATTTAAATTTTAGGTCATAGATACGCAAAGCCTTTAGTTACTACGGAATTTTACTTTAATATGAATTTTATCGAGCTATAGCAGTCATAATAAATGGCCTCGGGGTCCGTAGTTAAAGCAATTTGCGCGGTTTCATTCGGTACTATAAGCGGCGACCTAAATATTGCAGCCTTTTAGAGGCCTACTCGGTTACCGGTCTGTCACCCATTTGATAACGCACCTCTCTAATTTAAAAGTCGTAATTCATAAAATACGACATACGTATACCGCAACCAAAACCAAGTGTCTTATTTGGTAAACAAATATGATCGTCTAATTACCTGTTGCGATGTAACACTGAAGGAACTGATCGGTCGAACCTGTTCATCATTGTAAAAATAAAGTTATCCGATCTAATAATGTGAATATAACTATGCAATAATCACAGAACAGCTTAAAATGTTAGTAGGGTAGTTTTTGTTTACAAAATAAGACACTCGGTTTAGGTATGAATACTTACAAAGTATTTTAAACGGTATAATAATATCTTTAATTCACCACTTTAATGGATAGTGGAAACGACCTTGCCGTTATCAGTATAATATGCGCTTAGATATTTAAACAATAATAATGTGTAACAAAACAATATCTATTTTATTTACAAATGTAGCCGTCTGTTTATAAATTAAAACCAGACGGCTAGCTGCTAAGAGGGATTTGGTTAGATATGATGACGAAAGTATCGCGTCGGGTCTTAAATAGCTAGGTATAAAAATCAGTTAGAAATTGATATTTTAGTTACCTACCGAATTAATAATGATTTATTATATGTACCCACATATAATAAATATTTTGGAAATATTAATTTTTAAATAAACGAAATGGTCATTTTTGTATGGTGCCTGTTTTTTTTGTAGCCAGAATAAAATTAGTTAGACGTCTAACTAACCATACATAAAATAAAGAGGTATGGACAACAGCAGATCGATAATAACACTTTTTAATAAGTAGGTATTTAATTTAAAAAGAGAGTAAAATCTTTATACTGGTATAAATTTTATTCATTTGAGAATTTGTTCTTGTGGTCATTTAAATTAGTTTTTTTTATTAATATTTCGCAATGTAGAACAAATTAGCCATCTTGGCCCCCGTGTGGCCTTCATGAATTATCAATGGCGATAACAGTATTACAATGTGACACCCTAACATAAATTTGTATTATGTTATCACTACAAAACGCAAGTAGGTACCTACATTCGTGATAACTAAGTCGACGACAAGATAAACGGAATTGCTCCTTGATCTCTCAATCGTCTGCAAATTGTGATATTTTTAGTTAATTTTTCCACTACGTAACCTAATTCAATCTCATTCTCATGAGACTCCATACTTTTCTCAGATGTAGACTTCTTCTTATTGTGTTAGTGACCAAATCTAACTCAGAGATTGTTGAGACCGCCTGTAGACCTCTGTATGGCTAACGGTCACCCACCCAACCCATATACTAGCCAAACAGTGCTTAACTTGGTCGTACTCGCAATTGAACTACGAGCCCCTCGCTAGTACAGTCGAAGACAGAGATAAGTATACAGGGGCCTCCATAAGGTTGAGATTTTCTCAAAAACTACTGGACCGAATTTAATAATTATTTTACAGTTACATAGTTTTCACTTTTATCTATGAAACAGTGAAAGAATTTTTGCAATAGGTCAAGTAGTTTTTGAGAAAAACTCAACCTTAAAAACTCTCCTGTACACCTTTCTCTGTGTTCCACCGTACCTAGTTACACTACTATAACAACGTGCTAGTTCTCGCTTCCTAATTCTTCCGCATAGGATCGCGAATTGGCCAGTCGTAAATGGTTGCGTCACATTTTTTTATCATAAGTATCGCGCCCATGAACTTCCGTACGAACTTCGTGAAGGTCGCGCCGAGCGGATGGTGCGAAGTGCGAACGCCCAATCGCGGCCCGCAGATACCCACCATAAATTACCCGAGTCTATTTTGACTAGCCTGCAAATCTCTGGTACGCATGGACCAGATGACCGAGTTTACACATTACGCAACACGTCGGAAATACCTACTGCATATCATGTGCTGTGGTATAGCCACGCTAGTTTATAGACATATTTTATGTTAGGTGAATGCACTAATATATTACAAGGAAAACTTGCATCGGACTGTCCGTGGTAGTTTCAGGCGTTTTTTTAAACTAATCTATATCTGAAATGTTGTTTCCTATACCAACGTTATAAAAAAGACTACTTATAGAATTACTGTCAAAGTTACAATTAAAAAGCTCACGACATAATTGCTACGATTTTTATTATAAGTCTTTAACCAAGTATCTAAATAGCTACAGTTTTCCTTATACATGTTTGAATTTTTTATTTATCTGTGCGTATATTATTTTCTGACCCCAACCACAAATATAGGTACTTATGTACTTCTGAATCCTTAAAAATTACAATAGCAGTGAAAGGAAGTAATAATGTTAATTAAATTACGTCAAAAAACTTAATTAGTTAACGTAAACTGAGCGGTTTCCGTTTAAGCCTTCGTGGGATAATGGGAAAGTTTATGATAAAAATTATAAGCAACTTCTTTCTTACCGGCACGGCCTCTTGCAGTCGAGCTAATTAGCATTGCCTGTACTGTAAATTATACAGGTTGTTGCCTTACTGGAAATTATAATCTCTGTATTTATAAAACTTAACGTATGTCCATCAGTTTCGATGTCTATTCATTCCAGAACCGCTAGAAGGCTAGTGATGCGGTGGCCAGTAACAACCCAAGTTTTTTTTTTAAATATTTAATCAGATTATAAACTCAATTCACTTTGGCAGCTTTTTACTGATATTTATTTTTTGGGATACTTATTAGATTATTATGAAGCATACTCAAGCGGAAACTTTTTGGGTTATCTCCATTATCAATTAAGTTTATTATTAATAGACTTAGATACTACTTTATTGTGTAGACAATAATATAATATTAATGTGCGTCTTTTTCATTGTTATATTAAATGTTACAGTAAAGTAATTAAATAAAAATTCATATCAATATCAGTATGTAAACATTTACACCTTTCGGGAAAGGTTCCCTATTTCTGTGCATAAATTTTTATGTCATAATATAACATGGCATACCTTAAATTGTCCTAGTAATAACTACGCATAATAGTCATTAGGCATAACTTTATAAGCATAATATTATTAAGCATAACTACAAACAGCATAAAGATTGTTAAGAATAATATTATAAAGCCTAAATAAACTTTGTCATAATGATATTGAAACATAATTGTAATAATCATATTAATTACTCGCCGAAAAATATACTCCTGAAGTTTTAAAAACAAAAATTAAACCAAGGGCCACCCCCGCCGCACCGTAACCAACTATTACACTATAATACCTACTTTTTGATTGTAGGTATATAAAATAAACATGTTGGCGGCTTACGGGTGGCCCAAGGGCCACCCCCGCCGCACCGTAACCTACTATTACACTATGGTACCTAACTTATATCTGATATACCTACCTAATACCTACTTTTTGATTGTATATAAAATAATCATGTTGGCGGCTTACGGGTGGCCCAAGGGCCACCCCCGCCGCACCGTAACCTACTATTACCTAATACACCATACATACAACACCAATACCAACAAAAAAGAAGAAATACACAAACAAACATTATTTATGTATAATATCTATTAGACGAATAAACAATATGCCATAAAACAATATGGAAATCAAAATTAGGGCAAAAACGATTAGCCCAAACAAGAATTATGCTTAGTTAGATTGTATGCCCAAAAACAATTATGACAAAATATGATTATGACAAAAAACATTATGCCTAACTCATTATGCTAAATTAAAATAGGACAAAAACATTATGCGAAAAAAAGGGGTCCCTTCGGGAAATGACAATCTGCTAATGCCTTAATTTTTATCTAATAATTTTTTGTCTATGAAAGTTTTTTTTAAAGTATGCTACTCGTAATATAACGAAACAGGCTGTATAGAATGGCGTGCGCCGCGTGCGCGTCACGATAATTTTTAATTATCGCGCTCAAATGCCAGTGAACTTGGCCTCACAGCCATGGGCAGCGAAGCGTGCCCGCGGCCCCCGCCTTAATACAGGTCGCACTTGACGACATTATTTGTAGACATAGCATTTTTATATCAATCTACGTACAGTCAACAGTTCAACGCATCAACATTTACTATTGCAATCTAGACCGTAATACCGTCGCCCGTGTGCCCGAGTTTGACACTTGATGTGGTCTTATTCACTATAAAATGCAACCAATAATAGAACTTAACGACACGACCGATACATTATAGAAATGACATAATTTTCAGAAAATATCGATGACTTTATTTAACTTTATTTGAGAGTTCTACTTTTATTCGTATACAGTGAGCATAGAGGATAATGGACAGATTTATATGAAAATGAAACCTCTCTTTCATTATAATTTCTCTATATTACAATCACTCACTGGAATCAAGTGGAATCCTATTGGATTGTTATCGTAATTAGATAACAAAACTAATCGAAGAAGATTCTTACGAGAAATTGTCTTACAAGAAAGCTCGGACATTAATTGGCAATCAAACTATGATAACGGAATCTGACATGTTAGATTTGTTCCAAGTTGTGCTGAGCTAAGAAATTAATAGCTATAGCTTAGTGCTCGTAAAACATGAAATTATAAGATAAAGTTTCATCCTTCTGATGGCAGGCGATTCTAAGAAATGAAAAGCTATAGCTTAGGGCTCGTAAAACATGAAATTATAAGATAAAGTTTCATCCTTCTGATGGCAGGCGATTCATAAGTTAAGCAATAAAGTGTGCGAAACTATGAATCATTAAATTTCTCACGGTGATGCTTAGACACTGAGTAATCACGTCTGGCGACAAGTGGTACTCGAAACATGCAGTTTCATTCATATTTATTACATTCATTGATATCTGCAGACATCAACGAAACTTTTTCAGTATTTTTTGAACCGATGAAAAATATTATAAGAAAGCTACTGCAATAAGATGGTCTTAGAGAGCTTGCATTTTAAAATTCAGCTGGTCGTTTTGACAGACAATAAAAAACGGATTATCTCTGGTATCGTTTAAAATTGGAACGGCGGATCTGAGAATCGTGTCTCGAGTGATGGAGATATAATAGATATGCACTAGACCGGAGCTCGGCGCGGGGCGACGCGACGGTGGTGGCGCACCGCTACAATACCGCCCGTATCGCTTACATGCTGCGCTGAAACACTCGAGTGACCGTTAAGCGCAACGGGCGCCAATTGTCATGTGAAAATCGACTCCCTACGTTTCACAATGGGCTTCCCGCCTGCATGTCGGCGACGCAGACGCCTATTTGACGATAGGCGCCGCGCGAATCCTGTCCGACACGTACCGAATTAGATCGACACGCAACCGCGATAAGCGACCGCGTAACTATGCGGAAATCAAATAAAAAGATTGCGTTGGTGTGTAAATTTATCGTCGCTCAGGTCGATAATGTATCTGAAGCGTAGTTTTTTTTACCAAACTGCGTAGTTGTAGAACTTATTTCGCGAACGGCCCTGACTTCAGCCGTTTCGTAAGCAGCGAACAGCTGCCCACATAACCTGTTTCTATATTCGAGTATTTAGGTTCGGCGAGATATAATGGGCAATACTTGGGTTTCTTGGTAATATGCAGTCAGTAAGTAGTAGAGCCGGTAACCTTTAATCACAGTGAACTGCTGACATAATTATTTGCTAGTGTAACCGGATAGTGCAGTGGCGTGCGACGCTTTCCGCGAAACATGCACTACGACGACGTAAACACGATGCTGACAAAGGTCTACATCCGCGGTATAATACGCGTGCAACGCGATCGCCAACCCGACGCCATCTACGCCATGTACATAGCTCATTCATAGAAATATCGTAGACGTCGTCAGCGCAGCGCCCTCAGCAATCGTTCCGCTGTATTGCATTCATTGCAAAACGTCGCGGAATTCAGGTCGCATTTCCGCACCTCAAATTACGCAGATCTTTCATACATATTTTACTCTGTTTCTAGTATAATTATTACTCCTTGATGTATCTATTATAAGTATTTATTAAATCCTGCTCATTTGGGAATCCTACGCCATGTGGCTCCGGTTCTAGAGAATGCAGGCAGATTATAAAAAAGAGAGACGCCCGTATTGAGGCAGTCACAGTTGACGCCATGCAACCCCGTACGTCTCTCACATTTTTTTCCACTAACATAACTGAGTTTTTAATCTAATGAATGTACATACGTGTCTTATGGTTTTTATGTACCTACGCTAACCACTAACCGGTCCGACGAGTGTGAGGTAATAGGTAACCGAGTGGAATATCAATTTCAATGGGAAAATGTGTTAGCGTTGGCTCGACGTCGTTATCGTGTTGCCGTCGCGTGACAGCTCATTTCGAATCGGTGCTTTGTTAAATTGTAGCGACAGAGGCCGGAAAGCGTGTCCACCGGTTGATAATCCGGAGTCCATTGAGTGCGGACGCTGCGGCAGCGCCGCGCGCACGCGCTCTCGTTTTGGCGCGAATGGACGCGCCGTGACGTCAGGCGTCTGGATCGATGGCGGCAGACGCTGCGGTAGTACGACGGGGTCGACGCCCTCGCCCCCCCTACCCCCCTCCGCCAGTGTTCTACCCCACCCCTTCCCGGGCACCTGACTACTGCAGTCGCATCCCGCCTCGCCTAGATCTACCTAGACCCATAGTTGTGCATAGATGAGGCTACGACAATCACCGCCCGCCTTTTATGGTGATGCGAGCGTAATGAACGTAGGTGGTATGAATTGTTATGAATGAAACTATGTGAGAAATGTCACGAATTGCGTATGCGGGTTCGGGTCGTAAAACTCCGTAAAATATTTGTTAAATGTAGAATAGACGATTCAGGTGCAATAATGTCGGATCCGTTCGAAATTTTAGATCACCCTAAAATAATTTTTAAGCCGATTGTTGGTAAATTCAGGGCATCATTTTAAACATTTTCTCCATTGTTACAGAGGAGGAAATCGATGTCGTATCTCTCGGATCATCAACACAACTGCTGGTGTTTGCTCCTTACGTACGCACCGAGTCCTTGCCTCGCACTCCGTCTGCGCAGGAGCGCCAGCACATACAGCGAACAGTGGAACATGCGATATCTCCACGGCCGGCTCGGAAGCGCCTCGTAACGCCATCCGTGGCACCCTCCAGCTCCACGACTCGCCGGCGGACCAGAGGCCCGGGCCGCCGCGCCCGGCGCTCTAACACCGACACCGACTCGGAAGCTGAACCCCCAGAAAACGAGCGACGGACTATACACAACGATATGGAGCGGTTGCGGCGTATAGGCCTCAAAAAGCTCTTCGACGACCTTAAATTCCAAGTCCCAGCGACCAGGGAAAAGGAACGTGCACCTAAAGTAGTCATTCTGCGTGAGGCAGCTTCGTTGTGTCGTAAACTGCGCGAAGAGGACCAGGAGAAGGAGTTCCTCAAAAAGCAGCAGACCAAGTTAACCAATAAGCTGAAAAAACTCCGCATGCAACTCACGTCTCGCTATCACCGCGCGCGCCCTTACTGAGCGCCCGGAACTGCCTGATTGGTAATAACTTAGTTCCGACAGAGGAACTCCCGAGCATACTCGACGTGACACTTATGGACTGGTAACTTATTCTAAGTCGCTTTTAAACGTTATAGCTGACGTTTGATCCATTAGTTTGTTAATACGGCGACGAAGAATACCAATACAATGTTTTCAAACATCCTCGTGGCCGTATTGCACATAAGTCGTGAAGTCTGAGCATCGAGTCTCAGTGGTAGGGAGTTTGTTAATATTACGATTTGAATAGTCAGCTTTTACGGCTTACTCTGCTTCTGTGAGAAAGTACGAGACTTGTGAAGCAATAACTGTGAGATTGTTTTGCTCAACCGATATTTTGCAGTGCCAAAGTGAGCCATAAAACTGTTATAAGATAAAAATCACAGGTCTTCAGTAAAACGTCTAAATAGTTACAGACTGCTTCGTAAACTAGTAGACTGGTTATACCTCTAAAATGTTTTTTTTGAATTATCAATAAAAGTATTCATAGTTGACATAGCACTTACAGATTTACTCCCTGTTGAAATCGAAAAAGATATGACATTAATTGTTACAACTTACGCATTGTTTCGGATAGCAATGAAGATTTTTTACTGGACCTTCCTAATATTAAAAGAAATTATGATGTAACTACGGTGTCACGTTCTATATTGTATTATTCATATGAGTTCGTAAAAGCTGTACATAGTATAAAGATTGGGAGTGAAGTAAAGGTAGTCCTGAATTTATTAGTTAGGCTGGCTGAGGTGTTTGTCGATGGCTTTATGGAAAGTTCTGGAGTGTTGGCCCCTACATATGTTTTCGGCCCGGAACGTTGGATTTTCTATTTTCATCCCGCCTTACGTAGATATTTACGCGAGGGCGGGGTAGTGATATCAATATTGTTTTAACTTGATATTATTATAAGTTTAAACCACATTGAATAGGTTAGTTTGCTTACGGTTTTGTAGTGTTTTGTTATTTTGTAAAGTTTAACACTTTAATGGTTTTTTTACATTTAGTCGCGCAATTAACTCCGGTTCACTATGTTATCGATAACATCTTTTGGAATTGTTTAATTAACGCAATGGACCAGATTTTAAAGCGGTTAAAATTAATATTATACCTGATGTATAGTAATATAAATTGCACCATCAGCTTATACATGAAGATACATACTTCACATATGTAAAATAATGACTAATCAAGTAATTTTATCATGTAAATCTACCTGTCGTTTAGAATTCGCGTGCGACAAATGGTTTTTCGGTATCTGAGAGATATGATAATAGTTATGACATCGTGAATGCGGAATATGACGATGTCGCTCGCGTATTCTAAGGAGGCTAGAATCTGCACTTACATATTTTGTATATCGCATATATCATTATTACGTTGCTTAGTGTAATCGGATTTTTTTAATTTATTCGCCTTTTGGGAATAAAATGGACTCAATTAAATATTAATTTATTACATGATACACCATTTTAAGAAACTTTGTTCCGTTGACGTACTACATAAGTGAAATAGAATACAATCTCAGTGACTGAAATGTCTGATTATAAATAGACTGTGTATTTTGATAATAACATCAAAATCTATAGATTTAAATAAAATAGCCTTTAAATGGTTTTTATTGCATAAAAAATAACCACGACATAGTTCCTCATAGTACCTACTAATCGTAAATTTTGCATTTTCTTTATTATATATATTTTTATTGCAGTAAGTTTAGTGAAGTACTCGCGAAGTCGCGATATTATAGTTGATAAAAATAAAATCGGGATAGTCTAAGGCCTGATCAAAAAGAAAGTGGTTAATTTTAGTACTTATCGTATTTCGAATATCGATCATGCACAATGAACATCTCATTACCATTTTTTTTGATCAGGCTTTAAAATAGAGGTTGATGTTTTATCAAGCACATAGTCAGCAGTTTTGTAAGACGGCTTTAATTGTGTGCGGAATGTGCCTTGCTATGTACATATACTAATAGATAATTAGGTTTATATACTCGAATTAGTTGCAAGAAATATTTTTTTGTGAGAAATATTATGTAGGAATATAGCGTTGTTCGATAAGTAGTGGTTACACGAGAGGTTTAATAGTTATCGTGTTAAAGATTCGCAGTTTATCTTCCACTAGGCGTAACATGTACATAAATAGGTATAGAACACAGGTGTATGTCAACTTTTTTTTATAAAGGACCTTTTTTACTAGTAATTGTTTAGTTTTCTTAACTGGGAAGTTACGTATTCTCGAATGTTGTACCTGCATTTAATTTTTTTGTTATTCTTGACATACAAGTTAATAACGTTATGGTTTAGTTATCCGAAAGTGTAATTGGTTCGATAAGGTGATATTATACAGTGTTAAAATTATAGTAGCTTTCACATAAGGAGAAAAGTCAGTAATCTGTAAGAAATGACAGCTTTATAATCGGTAGACAGATCGAGATAATTGAAAATAAAAATAAAAAGTTATACAGCACTTTTTGTGACAAGGCACATTTCCACCACTGCCAAATGGAAAACAAAATGCAAAAAAAAATGTTTTTACATTAGCAACTTGGTTTGTAAATTTTATATAATAAGGTTGGGATGATTAAGTCATGTTATAGTTTAATTTTTATTACATACCTACTTTTTCTTTTGTATAGTATCCGTAATGTAAGAATAACATCTAACCGCCGTCGGTGGTTTGGGACCAATCGAAAGATGTATGTTTTTTTGTGTTCGATTGGTTGTATGATTGTATTTTAATAAAAAGTTGTTGGGTCGCGGGTGCTTACGGCGCAAGTACCCGCGGCGTCCGGCGGCGGTGCGCTTGCGCCGCTACAGAGAATGCAGGGCGCAAAATAGATTCCGCCTAATATTAATATTGCCCTCTGCAATCTTTGAAGCGGCGCTAAAATGGACATGTGTACTTACCACGTCTGATTTTTTGGATACTATTATTACGTGAAGAAAAGTTTTTGGTTTTTTGTTCCTTAATTAATTACGTGTATCGAGAACATTAAGATAATCATTAAATATTAATAAATATAACAGTCGGCTTCAGGTAGAGTTGCGAAACAGTTGGCTAGATGATTGTGATTTTTTATACATTTTCGGTGTCATTTGGGGATTTGGCTAATAGATGAATTAGTGTTTTGATTCTGTGATTAATGTACCTATGAGGTATTGATGGGGGTGAATGTTTCAAAAGCTCTGTCTGTTTCGGCTGAGAAAAATATAATATGTTTTTAATTTATAACTTCCTTTTCCTTCCTCCAACCCAACACAACACATTGCAAATTGCAACTACTTACCAAAGTTAACAATCTGATTCGAAAACAAAAAGTAGGTAACGTAAGTATTATTTTATAAGTTATTGTAGGCAGATACATTATAATAATAATTATCAAATTGTGGGTAACTGAATATTATAATATACGAATATTATGTACCCACTTATATATTTTCCATCATTTTGTCTATCATCGATAACAGAAATAGTACACGGGCGGACAAGTTCGAAATAAATGTGGGCATTATCCTTTACTTCTTAGAAAGTGGCATAAAGCCTCGTATCGTACGACGTAAGTAACGTAAAGTAAGGCAAGTTATTTTTATTTTCAAATTTTTAGAGAGTCTAGAATCTAGGGTCACTTTTTTCAATATAAGTAGTTTAAGTTGATTTAACAAGAAAATCCTATACTACTACTAATTGTTAGATCATACCTAGATAAATAAATAGTACCTACTCAATATTTACCTATAACTGTACCACCAATGCAGTGGGATGATGTTGACAAAAAAACAATCCTTAAAAATGCTTAAACAGTATGAAATTAACAATGAATAGAACTTATTTATCCGATCAATCCTATTACAATTTGAATTGAAACGAATTGCTGTTGTCGTCGTGCAACGAAACGGCGCTGTCAAAGTATCAAAACAATAGTGAAGTTCGCGCAAATGGCGGCCGCTATGGCTTTACGATCTGTGATTTCTTCTCGAATTCCTATGGTGATAATTGTGGGTGCAACTGGAACGGGAAAGACTAAATTGAGTGTGGAATTAGCCCAAAAATATGGTACAGAAATCATCAGTGCGGATTCTATGCAGGTAAGTCTGTAAAGATGATCTTATTTGAATCAATTCTAACCTCAAAGGTTTGAGATTGTTTTTAATTGTTATTCTGTATTTTATTTCTCTTTTACATTATTAATTTAATAGGGTAGACCGTTTATCTTTAGATTTATAACGATTAAGTCAAACTTTTTAGTAATATTCACTTTAAAACGCGTAAGTTTTTATAACCTAAAAAGTGATGTTTTTCTCACATATATTGCTCAAAAAAATATTTGACTGACAACAAATTGCGAGTACGAAGGGCATAGGTCAATATGTTTTTTGGTAATTAATTTACCTATGTTAGCAAATGCAAAGCGAAAGTTATTAATTTTTTGTTAAATAAAATGAAAAGAAAGTAGGTATTTGGTTTCGTAGGTCAATGAAGTGTTTTGAAGTGGAGATTGAATAAGAAAAAGTGCCTATTAGAATGTTGGTAGAAAAAATAAGTTCACCGAGGAGGAAAGTGAAGTGAGGTATCCGTCCTCTCCCCAGTATCGCAAGACGGAAAGAAAAACATTTATAAAAAGATAAAAGAAAAGTTATTTATCTTTAGAGATATTGAACCTAGTCTTTTAAGGTTATTACCGTTGCCATCTATTCGGTAAATCAGGTATATGTGGTGAAGTTTGGTATCGGTGAATCGGTGTTGTCAATATCACAAGACGGATTAAAGACATTTATGAAAAGAAAAAAGAAAATTCGTGTCTAGTAGAGTGACATATTGACAAGGCCTCTTTACAGCCGCTATTTTATTGCCGATGTGGCATTTTATTATATCCCGTCCCGTGGGTCGGTTCTTTGCCCTGTTTCGCTGTTCGTGCATCCGGCCATAACCTAGTAGTGTATTCTGTACCTTATATTATAAATTATTACATTATGTATGACTTAACCAAGTGTTCCCTAGAACTCCTAAGGTTGAATAAATGAAGTATTGAAGAAGTATTGAACTCCTTCAATCAAGCATACCATTTGCCACCTGTTGATAAATGTCAGTATAAACCGGACTCTAAAATTTAAAAAATGAAAGAGATTGAATGGATTATATGGCTAGCGCATACAATTTACAAACTCAAGAATTTATCCAGAGTATTTTCATTAGAAAAAAAATAAAAAATATGTACTTGGTATATGGTCTTAGACAGAGAAAGGTGCAATCAACAGCAGATCAATGGTAACACTTGCAGTACGATTTCAACTTTTATGACACTGACAATAAGAACGGTCCAAAGTCAAAAGTGTTACACTTGATGTGCTGACTGTACATAGATTTAGTATGTAGTGGGTTGAGATTTTCTCAAAAAGTACATACTGGACTGATTTTTGAAAGCTGTGCTCTATGAAAGTCTTGTTTTAAATGAAATTATAGGGTGTTCAGCAAATGGACCGGCAATTTTTTTTAGGTGGATTGATGCGAGTAATTTGCAAGGTTTTAACTCATGTGACCGTTTGTCCTAAGTGTCATACTGAGATACGATTTTTTAAAGATATTTTCTGACATTATTCCTTATCCCTAATGTTGACCACATAATGAGTTACTTGAACGACATGTGGCATGCTGTTGGAGAAGGCATTAACTAGACAACTTTTTAAAAGAAAACGAAGCTCTCAGTTGTTGTCAGTTTGCAAATGACCGCACCAAACCACCAATAATTTTTGTCCGTCCATGTGCTGAACTACCTGTATATAATCAGGTTTAACAGTCTTTTGTTTGTACGATAATATTACAACTTTATTTTTTTACACCATGCTAAGCCTTATAATTTTCATAGTAGTATCACTGGTTCAGTTTAGTGCTATAAGAGAGAGCCAGCCAGACCTTTAGAAACTGAAGTAGTTTTTTATGTGTTACTCCATTAGATAATTGTTTCTCCGCTAATTAAAATAATTTAATTATACGTCCATTACTTAGCAATAAATCATCATCTTTAAAATACTTTAAATGGATGGATATTGACATTATGTCCGCATCGGCGCGGGAGTCGCCGCAACTTCACAGGTAAGATACTTTACTTGAAGTTTCGCGTAAGTTGCGTAGACAATTGGTTTTTGAGGTTTCAATTGTATCTTCTCAATAAAGTTGAGATTTTCTTAAAAATTATTGGACCGAATTTTATAATCCTTTTACAGTTACATAGTTTCAACTTTTACCTAACAGTGAAATAATTTTTGCAATAGGTCAAGTAGTTTTTGAGAAAGAGTCAACCCTAAATACTCTCCTGTGCACATTTCTCTGTATTCGCGTGTACTATGTCTAAGTTTGTCTGCCTAAAGTTATATAACCAGACGCTGATGCCGGCTAGCCTTCGGACAGGTCGACGCCGCTATAGTATATGCGTAGTTTATTTGCAAAATAAAAGTACGCATTCATAAAATTTTACATTTCCTGAAAAAGTCAGCCCCTTACCATGAAGTCTTATAGCAGGATTACTTCAATAATACTTTATTATTTCGTACCATGACATCCTTAATAAGCTTACTTCTATCAGGCCTGGTGCACTCCGCGCTTTAGGTATAAATCTACAGGTACATCGGGCGGGCGGCCTTGGGCCGCGCCGGCACGGCTATTCAGTGGGCTGCTGCGCGCCAGATTGATTGCACGTAGCCCGCTATTTTGCGCCCGCGCTGCGACGTATTTAGCCGTCTTTCATTGTATCGGAAGAAAAAAATCGTGACAAGAATTTGGTCTAAATTATTAAAATATTCTTTCATACAATTTAGTACCTACCATAATAATTTATTTTATTATGGTTGATTTCGACCAAACTTCAATTTATACTGGAGTAACTATCCCAGGGTTATTTTTATTCCCCGATTTTATTCTCCATTAACTTACGAGTAGTTTTACCATGCAATCTAGAGAATAGTTGCAGATAATTGAATGAAATTGAATGAATAATGAACGAATAATTACATTAGATTTATATAATAAATCGCAAGGCTAGTTCTTGCATCTTAAATATGTAAATATGGGTTTCGGCTCCCGGACTAGATTGTACCTAGCTAAAACCTAAAAGAGTTATGTTTAGTATTGTAGACACCCATTAAAGTGTAAGAAGATAGCATGCCTATGGTCTTTTGTGATCTAATACCGTAGGTATATTTGAAATATCAGTTTGTTTACAAAAGTAGAATAATAGAGTGGTATAATAATATATGTTCATTAAATATTCAGATTATTTATCTTTCACAAGCCGGCAGCCCTAATCGTGTCAGAAGAGTACATGAAACCCGATAGAAAGAGACGCACGTTGTAGGTGAATATAATTGTAGGCACTTCGCGCTGCGCGAGCTGAATTGTACTTTATTGCGTCGCTGCGAGACTCGCGATTTATTTTAACGGTTTTTAGGAGAGACTCTTCTGTACTTGTACTATTATATATTCTGTGCTTCTATACATATAATAAGACTGTAACAAAAAATTTTCTGTACATTGGATATTTTTTTAAAAGAATAATTTGTAATGTGTTTTAGGATCGATACTGATGCCAAAACACTAATTTTTAGAATTTTTGTCTGTGCCTTTGTGCAAGTATCACGCCATAACTACTGAAGGGATTTTGATGGGAGTTTCACTAGGAGATAGGTGAAATATCCGGGCAGCTCATAGGCTATAAGCCATGGCGGTATGTGATGTGGAAACAAGGATCCAGAGAGGAAGATCTGCCTCCTGATCTCCTCCATTCTCGTCCTCTACGCAAACGAAGTTGCGGGGTACAGTTAAGGTAATATAAAGACTTCATGGTAAGGGAGCTGCCCTAAAATAAAACCGGATGGGAACCGACGGACCATTTTTCACTGCCAGTATCATCTTTTAAAAAGATCTTATGAAATCAAATAAGTTAAAAAGTACATAAAAATGAGACAGCGTAATAAGTGCGTAAACTCAAGTACAGTAGTTACACAAAAGTGGCACGCGAGTGCTAATGTGTCAATTTTACCTAGCCGTGAATTTGGAGACGCATCGTACCTCGTTTGCACTGGCTCTCTAAGTGTGATGTCCTCAAACACCCAAATAAGTCTAAGTAGGAACTAGACAGCCCATGAACTTTGTTGTCATCGACTGGTATTATAGCAGGTAACCAATGGAGAACATTACTTTGGTCTTCAACCAGTGCGACCGGGCGCGATTGCCAACTGTAAGGGTAATGCAGGCCGCAGCCGCCTCAGCGCGGCAATAAGGGGGTTTCAAGGTTACATTTATGAAAATAAAAACCGGCCAAGTGCTCGCGCACCGAGGTTTCCGTGTAACGCAACTTACTAAAAATTTTCATTTTTCATATTTTTATTTTACTAACCCCGTAACTTTGCTCTAACGAAAAGATAAAGAATATATTTTTGGAGGGATGTAATTTCAAATACACAGTTTTCGGATTTTTTCCTTTACTTGTGCTGTAAGACCTAGCTTTTTGCCTTTCATGATTCTAGGTCAATGGGATGTTAAAAGTTTTATTTAAGAGAACTTATTTTTTGGTTTGGTTTTTTGGTTTTTGGTTTTGAGTTTTTTGCGTTTTCATACAAATATGCGCCAAAATTCGACATATACGTTGACGTAGAAGTTTGATTTTTTCACGGCTGCATGAGGTTGCAGACTTGAGTATTTTGTATTAATTTCAACTTGATACGTTCACGCGTTTCTGAGTATAGGTCTTGACAGACAGACGGACAACAAAGTGATCCTAAAAGGGTTTCTTTTTTCCTATTGAGGCACGGAACCCAAATGAAAGTACCGATAGCCTTTATAGATGGCACTGACTGGTCTGATGTCAACATGAAATGCGTTGTTATTGCTTACCTCAAATTATCACAGATCTGAGGGTTTCAAGCAGTTTCGCCTCGGCGATTCTGACGTCAAGCGTTCAATGAAGTCACTGCTTGCTTCATAATTTGTACCATGGCTTGCTTTGTCGCTCCAATCCACAGAACACTATGCTCTAATCGGCCCATAAAAAAATCGTTGATGCTCGCCCCCCTGTACCTACCTACTCCGTGATACGTGACAAAGATGTCCATCTGAGCTTGTTGTGCTGTTTTGTACGTACGCTAACAGCAGATCAAGTGTAACACTTTGGATCGTTCTTATTATCTGCGTCATAAGAGTTGAATTCGTACTGCGAGTGTTACCATTGATCTGCTGGTTGTCCGTACTTATTAACAGTAGGACAGCTAAGTCGGTTAAAAGGAGGTAATTAATTATGTTATAATAAATTACATTTCAAAAAGCACATCAATTGTAATTACTTTGGACTTTGTATCGTTCGTAATGTGAAAAGACATTGCCACATTTCAATGGAGCTTTGCCCCACCTACAAAACTACGTGACCATTTAAGTTGTACCTATCATTTTGTTGGGGACTTATTACAGGTTTCATATTGCATAATCATAATCAGTATCATTTTCTACTACTCTCGCAACTCCTATAGAAGAATAACAAAAACAATGAATAAATCGCATCGATTTCTTACTATTTTCTGAATGATTAATTAAGCTTTTTTTTTCGAATCGCAACTTGTACAAAACTTTATTTTAAACCAATAATTTTAATAAAAAACGGAGATATTTTTTTACATTTATTCGTTATCTTTGTACAACTTGCGGTTGATGGTGGGGCAGAATCTGGCATGGCCATTTGCTTTATAAACGAATCTAAATTCCATTCCTACGAACAATCGTTTAAATTAGGACACTTAATAACTTCCAAAAGAATCCTACAATCAAACATCACCAAAAATGTTTCATCTGATAAGTTTGCGTGTACGCGCCAAATTCGGCAAGTGGCTGTCTGTTTGCATTCCGCGGGTTCGATGCCACGGCCAAGGCCGCTCGCTCGGTATTTCCACTTACCACTACCCTGGGGGCCTCCGATCTCAGCAACTGACCGAGGAACGGAGGCCCTCACTTCCTCCGCCAGTACTCTGCATCATCATACGGTTATTTTATTATAGAGGATCTCTATTCAGCCACATATGGAATCTTCTTAGGATGGCGGCTGTATGAATTGATATCCTTTGCCTATATGAAACAATAACAAACCAAAAAAATGGCGGCCAATATTTTTATTGATGTCGTCAAAGATTATCCACTACATTTTAAGATGCGTCACTTCGAGAACATAACTTGATAACTACCTATTTGACTTCAAAGCTGCTGCAATTCTACCACAATAACACAAAACAACACAAAATTCATTCATGTTTTTGCTTGATATTGTGGCAGAATTGGAACTTATTGCAACTATGACGAAACTAATGTACGAAAATGTTACAGGACTAGTGGACTACGGGTAGAAAGAAATGTTCGTTCCCATTTGATACTTGTATGTATGCAAATACGTATCAAGTTGGTATAAATTAGAGTTGAGGACAAATTGATATTGTAATATCCGGCTAAGATTTATAAGAAGGGCAAGATATTCATATCATAGCGGCCTTGGAATTTTTCCTAAGGCACAATCCAAGGTGACCGGTTCGTGGTATTTCTAATCCAACCGCAGTTGCATATAGTATCTAGCCATGCCGGTAAACGTACGCGAATTTGAAATTAGCGAGAATTTATCTATGTAACTGGGCTGCGAAAGTTCCTCAAATGTCCCATGTTTATAATCTAGGCACTAACAAGGCGCCTGTTGTCAATTAGTCAAGCAGACCATAACAAATGGTCTGCGGAACTGATAAGGCGTAACTGATTTGGATGATTTTCAATCCAATATGAAGGTAAAGTAAAATGTTAAGAGACGATTACAAAAACTACGATTTTTTTTAATTAGATTCTTCCCAGATTCAGGCACGGCTGATTAAAGCATACATCCTGATCTGAAGTTTTACAATTCGTTGTGAAATGAATCTGTGTTGTATGTCATAAACACAGCCTTCCTATAAACCCCTCTGTTATGCGAGGATTCATTGAGGAGAGTACGAAACGTTTATTTCAGGCAAAGGAACTGACTGAGCTACACAGCCTCGTCTACCTACTTGTTTCTTGTTAATGAATGATGACGATCCGAAGAGATGCGTGCGTAACGTTTTGAAAGCCCTGTTAGAAATTATATCCCCTAATATGCTCAACACGAGATCTAGTCACTTAGACCTTTTGTTTGCATAGCGAGGAGGTTACTAATTGAACCTAACTGTCGACTCACGCCGGCGCGGGGAACCGAAGCGAAGCGACGCGGAAGGCAGAATACGCCTAAGCACCTTTCTTCTTCTTCAAGCGCTTTTACTGCACTTGGCCTCTTGATTGCTTATGCACCTTTATGAACGGTTGGGTGGGAGCGAATCGAGCCCACAATTCACAACGCTTGCGTAGCTACGAGTGTAAACCTTTCCATCTTTCAAGGACATCTTGTTACCCAATAATATGTTTATTTCGTATAACAGAAGGTCAACCATTTAGTATCGGCGACTAATGCCAACAAAATATGGCAGGATAACAGTTCCAAAAAAAATCTGCAAGGTGTCAGAAGCCATTTTTGAAGCCACTCACGTCTCCAGAAAATCATCGAGGCATTGTCTGTACGAAGAGCCACCACTAAATTGATATTGTGTTGTTATAAAATATAAACCAATAAACGGCGAACGTAACTCCAGTGTAAATTGACTCTAACGGATCGGGTTAAAAGTGAAAAATGTGACGTCACGGCTTCACGCACTATTAGGACCATTAAAGCCTAAGCGAAAGTGGGACAGTGCGTCTACGCATGGGTTGAAGCTGCCTGATTGTTAAAAGTCGAGATTCCCATCATCATCAGTCCACTGCTGGACGTAAGCCTCTCCTAAGGCACGCCTGTAAACCTGATTGTCAGGTCTTTGCATCCAATGCCTGCCATACACCTTGCGTAATCTCTGGTCCTTACTATGTTTATCCCACAGACCACTTATCCCATAGTCATGAAATTGATACAAATTTCTGTCAAACGATGAGCGCAATAATCGAAGCGGGGGGCAGGGGTGCCATATTAAATCCATGTCAATATCTCTAAGTTACACGTGTCGCGAAGCAATTTTGCGCTCATGCGCGGGCAGAAACGGGCGCAGTCCTGTTACAGGTCTATGGCGTAAGTGGTCTGTGGTTTATCCATTACTGTTTTCCACTCGACCTACCAGACAACTCGACCACCCGTCTACCCTACCAGTTGTCGGTTCTACGACAGCTGTGATGTTGGCCAATTTCTTCGAGAACAAGCACGCGAAGAAGAGGGATTCGAAGCTGACTCACAGTTGCTCAATGGCTAGGGCGTGATACTGCAGCACAGGCGTCGAAGGTTCGATATCTACCTTTAGATTACTGTGGTAGCCGCTCTTTTTACTTAGTTGGAGTGGTCGAGACAAAAATAGTATGTACCTAATAAAAATTGCTACTTTAGTTGTACATGGTTCGAAGCTACGTAGTGCTACGACATGCGCATGAGTTTCCGCAGCTACGATACGCTATTGTAATCAATGGTGCAATAACTCTTATTTTTATTGCCTATTGTGTAACTGAAACTGACACTGCAGGTAATCGATATAAGAGTATTTTCATGCTATACGGCTATACCTGGTCCAGCCATAAATTAAATGCGTTTCGTGATACTATAGCAGTCGTAGTTTTTACTCGGCTGCCAAAGGGTAAGGCAATTTTATGGCTACAGTAATCATAATAATTAGTTACCTCTCTTATGAGGCTATTTCTGTTTTCTTATACGGTTGTTACGAAATTTTTTTCGGTCATGAGGCCCTCTCTAACTTGTTTAGCGATGAGCTTGTTACAATCGCAAAAACTGACAATTTTCCTGTTACTGACTATTGACTCAGCCACACCCAGAGTTAACGACTCTATCTATCAGCGTTATGAGTTTTACAACCTTGCGACTTTATATTTGCTGGTCAGATGTGGAGAGTTACATACTTTGTAAGTGAGTTTTATATTTCATCGCCAGCAGAATTAAGTTGGTGTTGCAAATTGCATTTTACAATCAGGGCTATCTCGGCTCCGATTTTGATGATTGTTGTCATCAGCTGATGTCATTCCTTGTTATATTGTTTGGCGGAGGTCTTATATTGACCATTGTGACTGGTCAATCTGATTGGGCAATTACATTGTGCATGGGAAATCCTTTTTTTTTCATTCATAAATATGTCTGCATTATTTGCAGACATGCAATATTTACGCTGGGACTGTGCGACGTATAGTTCCGGTTTTATCTCCGGTTCCATACAAAAGAAGTACCTATCAGTGTTGCCAGACGTAACCTGAACCAAGTCGCCAAACATTTGGCGTCAGGTACCCTAAAATAGCACAAAAAAATTCGGGATAGCGAGAGCAAATCTCGATTTATGGTCGCCCCGGTGCACTTCGAGAAAGTCGCCTAATCTGGCATTATGCCTATGCTGCTTCAGTAGATTACGAATCTTGTTTTGTATGGCACTGGACGCCAGGACACCGGACAAGTCCAAGCCCTTATATTTCATGTTTGTACATTACATATGTTTGATTTTTAGCTGGTTTCAACCTCCAACGTAAACATGTGTTATATAATTTAACGTACCTACTTACCTGTGTGTCTGTCTGTAATAATTAATTTACATTTCTAACTTCTGTTCGTTTTTCTTGTCACAAATTGTACGTCGAAGACAGATAAGTATACAGGGGGCCTCAATAAGGTTGAGATTCTCTCATAAACTACTGGACTGAATTTAATAATTCTTTTACATTACATAAATCTAATATTTCCACTCTAGCTGAAGTGAGTGTTCGTTCCTGGTCCCGCCGGACTACAACTCGGGTCCAACAGAATACCAGCGTTGCCGGCATCCTGTCGACAACATCATGCTGAGTTGAGGCCCTGACCGCAACGGCAGCACAACCGCTCTTTTTGGTGTGTTACCTTGTTAGCCACTATAATGTACTACAATGTAAATGTCATGTTTGTTAATGTTTTAACTTTTATCTATCAAACAGTGAAAGAATTTTTGCAATAGGTCAAGTAGTAAAGAAAATCTCAACCTTAAAATCTCTCCTGTACACCTTTCTCTGTGTTCCACCGTACACATCCTATGTCAGTATTGTCAGACTACTCTAAAATCCATCAAGCCGTTTAGAAAAGAAAACGACCTACATAACCCGAAAAAATTAACTCTTTACAGCAGTTTGAAGGGTTCTTAGAATGCCTCCCATTCTTTCAGAACCCTACTTGACATTCGACCCCTGATTCGCAAAGAACACACTTCAATTTAAGCCCCGAGTTCCATTGCCCTGACGCATGCGGTGATGAGATCACGTCTACGCCCATGCTAAACTGATCCTGTCTCGTATTAAATGATTCATTGCGCCAATGGGCTGCAATGTAAAACAGCTGCTCGGTATACATTTCCAAGTGATATCACTGTTTTGGGTGTACATTGTTGATATAGCCTATAGTATTGCACCTGCCGCTGTTCAGGTGATTGGATTCCCAGGTGGAATCATCATCAGTCTATTTATATTGCCCCACTGCTCGGGCACATACCTTCCCTTACATCGAGGGACCTGGGGCCATGATCCACTACGCGGGCCCAGTGCGGATTGGCGGATTTCACATGCCTTAGATTTTTTTCTTCTTCTATGGCATGCAGGTTTCATTATGGTGTTTTCCTTCACCGTTTTGAGAGCACTCGGTAAATGTACGTAAGTTTTTCCGTCGAAAAAACCGAGGATAACATTGGTACATGGCTGCCCTGGCTGGTAATCGAACCTGGGACCTCCGTATCGCAAGTCCAGTGACCCAGCCACTGAGCCACCGAACTCATCATTCAATCATCATTGATGAATTCATTACAGCCCATAATGGTGAGTGCGCGGGGCGCCAGTCGGGTCGCGGATGTATCGCAGTTCTCGTGGCTCTGCAACAATGGCACGAGGTGGAACACCCCAGGAAGTTTAGTTGGTATTCCGCTCCTTCAGGGCGGCGAGCCCGACATAATCAACACGCTCCCCTGGGCGTGGTGGTACAAAACGTGTTTTACCTGGGACAAAAAAAGGTGGAATCATTATCAGTCCGCTCCTGGATATAAGCCTCTCCCAAGGCACACACGATTATCGACTTTGTATTTATCAGGAAGGTTTTTCGAAGGCACTCGTGCGGACAACAGCAGATCAACGGTAACACTTGCAGTACGATTTCAATTCTTACGACGCAGATAATAAGAACGGTCCAAAGTGCACTTGACGTGCTTTGATGTGTACCTGAGATTTTTGTTCCAGTTTTTCGACCATGGCTGTAATTTGTTATCATTTCTGTGCATGAATGCATGCTTTGGACTCATAGCACAGGGAATTCTAGTTTGGAACATAAGATTTCTATGAAACCTACGGCACTAACTACTGAAATTAAACGTCTGAAAAAATTATATAGCAATCTTGGGGTGTCTATTTAGAGACTGATGAATACCGATACACGACTGGACAAACTTCGCTCGATAAAAAAAATCGCAAACATACCCTTTCCATGTCTTTTAAAAAGAAAATTATGTACCGAAATAGTTATTCATACAAAATAATATCATAATGTAGGGCATTGTAAGGTATTATAAATACGAGAGCTTGCTTAAAAAAATCTGATTTTTGTTGAGTATTTTGCCAAAATTCATCCAAAATTAATAAAAATACAAATATGGAGTCACTGTGACGTGCTCTTCACTCCGCCGCCGCTGCGAAAGATGTCCCATCTTCTGTCTCGCGCTTGATGTTTGACAGCTGGCAGCCCCTTAAGTAGTTTTTTAATATTTGTTTGTGTTTGTGCTTGAATAAATGTATTTCTTCTTCTTCTTCTTTTTGATGTCTTAGGGGTTAGGTTAGGGAGAGACCGGACTTTCATGCAGCATTTTATAAGTGGTCGGATACGATTTATGATGTTGATGAGTTTGGAAGAGGTGGGTCAGAATAGCAGCAAACAGATGGCTATCGGTTGTCTCTGCTTCCCATATGATGGGAGGGCGTGAGTTTATGTATTCCCGCGACCTTGCCCGGTCTTTAACTTCCTCGGTGTCGAGTCCGTTGTCCTCTCCGTAAAAATAAATCTAATCTCTATTTCCATCGTTCCTGACTTCTATTGTGTCACTAATGCCAACTAATGCGAGAACACCGGCCAAGTGAGAGTTGGGCGCGACTACTAAGGGTTCCGTAAACGAATAACAAACACTCTTACATTATCTCGCTTTCACTGATCCGACCAATTTTAAAACTACGCATTTTTTTAAATTTTGATTTGGTTTTTGGATTGTTTTGTGAAAAAAGTGATTCCATTGAAAGTATGCTTCGCTGTTAATTCTAGAAGATCTGTCCAGCCGTTCGATGATTATCAGGTTTTTTTTTCGTGGGTATATATGTGAGTTTGTATGTCTAATTCGTTGGCACGCGCTGCAGCCTAAACGGCTTGATAGATTTTAACAAATGAGGTGTCGTTAGATTCGTCTTGATTGTAGGAGTGGCATTGGCTATAAAAATTTAATCGAAGGGGCTGAAATTTTTAGCAGTCGGTTTTTTTGTTTCTGATTGTCTAGATTATGAAAGGATGTAAGCAACTTAATCCATAGGTGTCAGGTTCATTCATTAATTATTATTTTTTTATTATTATGAAGATATATTATGTAGTAGTAAAAAAAACTTCTAAAAAGAATAGTCATTTTGATTAATATAAATAAAACTTAATTATTATTTTGAAAAATTGCTGAGAGTTTTTGGACACTTTTTCTCGTCAGCGTTGGCAACTTTCCCTTTGCAAAGTGTTGTAAAAGTATTTTTTTTTTGACATGCAAACATAACTTGCAATAAAAATATGTGATTCTGCTACATAACCCTAAAACATGCCTAAACTAACGACTGTGTAATGTCTCCACGGCGTATTTACCAGCTGTGGGCTGAGGTTATTGAAGCCACTTTGTTAGTCAAACGCTTTTGTTTCTATTGTTGTCGCAAACGTAAATGAGACGTCAACAGTTAAAAGAACTGCTGATTGCTCGCTAGATCCTAATCTTGGTGCTATTAGACCAAGCGGTCACCGCATTTATCCGTCTCATCGAGTACTACGGTGAGACCAGTCGTCTATTCTGCAGATGATACAGCATATGTTGATTTTATTCAAGAATTATAAACTTATCCTAAATTTTGTGTGACTGCATATTTGTGCCGTTTGGTGTGGAGGCCCTGGGACCGTGGGGACCAGGCGCACACAGCATCCACAAGGAGATATCTGTGCGCCTGGTGGATGTGTCTAATGACCAGAGGGCTGGCGCAAACCTCGCGCAACGCATTGCCTCGCAATCCAGCGAGGCAATGCAGCCAGCCTTCTGGGGACACTCCCCGCGGTCGCTGACTTGGGGCAAATTTTTTATTTCTAGTTTTTTTTTAAATTGCATATTACTGTCTTTTGTTAAATATTGTCGTTAATAAATAAGTATTATATTATGAAAAATATGCAAATCCGAATAGCCAAATGAAGTGCTACCATAATAAATACTTTCCAACGTATTTATTAAGATAAGAATAATTTCACAAAAAAATCCTAACAGTTATTATAGTTTTAAAAAGGGGGAAATATAGACTTGAACGTGAAATTAGAAACCAATCTTAATTAGAAAGCAATTAAGTTACAATTGCTTCAATAAATTACTGTGTAATTGCCGAAATTACGTGGTATGGGTTTTTAACCTCTCACAGTTGTAATTTTGTTTTACCCTATTGCCTTAAGGAGGGTACCTATTTTTTGTACGTTCCTGTGTCGCCTTGATGAAAATGACAATGCCAGAATCTGCCCCACCATCAACCGCAAGTTGTACAAGATAATAAATAAATGTAAAAATATCTCCGCTTTTTATTAAAATTATTGGTTTAAAATAAAGTTTTGTACAAGTTGCGATTGGAAAAAAAACAGCTTAATAAGAATTCAGAAAATAGTAAGAAATCGAAGCGAATTATTCATTGTTTTTCTTATTCTTCTAGTTCGAGTTGCGAGAGTAGTAGAAAATGATTCTGATTATGCAATATGAAACCTGTAATAAGTCCCCAACAAAATGATAGGTACAGCTGAAATGGTCACGTAGTTTTGTAGGTGGGGCAAAGCTCCATTGAAATGTGGCAATGTCTTTTGGTGCGTAGGATCTCTTTTTGTAACCGTTTGTGACCATTTTGATGTAAAATCTCTCGTAAGCTTTCTCGAAACCCTTCGAGAAGACTAAGGTTTTTAGAGTTCCGTGCTTCAAAAAGGAACCCTTATAGGATCACTTTGTTGTCCATCCGTCCGTCTTGTCAAGATCTATATCTCAATAACGCGTGGACGGATCAGAAATTAATACCAAATATTCAAGTCTGCCTCATGCAGCCGTGAAAAAATTGACCCTCTACGCTAATGCAATTAAAAGACATGGCCGTAAATCATTGATCTCCTATAAACAACTAGATACACAGTCTGCCTTCTAAAAATGTCCGAGCGCAAAGAAGGTCCAAACGGATGAATGGACCCTCATTTGCTTTATTGGACATTATTTGGATGTTAACAATGGACCCTTATTTGGACGTTTTTTAAATTGTTTTAGTAAGACCTTTGTGTATCTAGTTGTTTATAAGAGATCAATGCCGTAAATATCGAATTTTGGCGCATATTTATATGAAAACGCAAAAAAATACTAAAAACTCTTTTCGTTAAAGCAAAGTTAGGGGTTAAGTAAGTTGTTTGCACGGCATCCTCGGTGCGCGAGTCCGACAAGTTTTTTATTTTATTATTACAAACTTTAACTTTGCACCAATTTACACCTTTTTTATGGCTTAATTTCTGTTACTTGAAATAAACCACCGCATAAGTTTTAAATTGAGTTTATTAACACGAGCCTAAAAGGATAAGTTTCTTTGTATCGTATTGTAACTGCTTATATTTAGGTCCACTCGTAGACGTAGACAAAAAAGTATGAACTACCAGGGACGGACTCTGACTAAGTGGTCCTTGATTTTGGGGCCCCTTTTTATGAATCTTTCTAAGCAAATCCGTGCGAGACCGAAGACTAAGCCATGGCTGGGGTGAAACACTGATAGCGGCGTGCTTCCAAAACAAAATCATGCGAGACCCAAGGCCGAGCCATTCTCAAAACGAGGCCCTGCCGCTGCCGAAGGGGAATATTTCAAGACGATCATCAGGTAGGATCTTCTAAGGCATAGAAGAAGATCACTGAGCGGTCGCTCTGGTCGCTTCGTCTTAAAATCCACGATTTAACACGAAGGAGAATATAGTAAAATATTGAGACTGTGTGTTAAGTGGGTCTAAGGCCGATTTATAACGTCTATGGAATTTGGCGTTTGTAAGAGCAAGCTCACGCTAAATTGCCCTTGAAATATGTCTATGAATCGCATCAACGACCTTGTCTTGAGGCGTTTTACGCGCGAGTCGAGCAGCGACAATCAAACAAGTTGTGCGTTTCGCGAACGACAATAGCGTAAAGCGCCTCAACTGGACATGGTCTAAAGTTATTATCGTAGAAAACATTCACATTGGTTGGTGCCTTGTGGAATAAATTTTGTCGCGCCCCAATATTATTAGCACCCCGGCCCTCACGCCTCACCCTTCATTGCCCTGAGTACGGCCCTGTTCCACAGACAAATGGAAGTAAAAGGTACCGCGTCTAGTGCTAATTTTATAGTCACGTGTGCCAAGGAGCAGACGGGACAGGTTATTGACCCGAAGTACAGTGTTGCTTATAGAAATGTGTACAGTAGTCTGATATTTTATCAAAAACTCCTCGAACCTCCGAATTCGACTTCCGTATATAATATTGGCTGCATGCCTGAGAAAAAAAATCTGAGTCATGTGTAATCCACCAATCAGCACTCGCCTCGCGTGATGGATCATGACCCGACTCCCTCGTTATTAGAAAAGGCCTGGGCCTCAATAGTGGAGAAATATGTGTGCGTACAAGTTTTGTATTAAATTAAATGTTATATGCGATTTGTATAAGAAATGAAAGTGGACGATGCCCCTTAATTGTAAAATTCTTTCTTTAGTTTGGACGGCAAACTATGTAATTGTAAAACAATTTTATAAATCGACCAAATATTTTTTTAAATATCTAATTAATGGGATTAATACTCCTTAGTTACATTGTACTGTACTGTATTTATTTAATTTATCAATGGACTCTACAGTTTGTCATTTGGCGATGTCATTACATTACAGAGTTATTAAAATTCTCCTCTGAGCGTCTTCTTTTCTTCCTCCAGAAGAATCGCCTGCAATGCTCAACGGAGGAGCTCAGCAGTCATCACTCCTGCCCTAAGGGGCCATGAACTCTAGCAGGATTACTTCAACAATACTTTGTTACTTAGTACCATGACAACCTTAAAGTAAGCTATTAAGGACGTCATGGTACGACATAATAAAGTATTTATTAAAGTAATCCTGCTATACGAGTTCATGGTAAGGGGGCTGACTTTTTCAGGAAATGTAAAACTTTATGAATATGTACTTTACCCAAGTCCTGTCTAAGTCACATTTTTGAAAAATAGAACAACAAACAGAAATTAATTTAAAAAACAAAACAAAAAACGTCTGCCAAAATTTTTAGACGATTTGATTAAATTTTTATAGCCTTTGCCATTTCTACAATCAAGACGAATCTAACGACACCTCAAATGTTAAAATCCATCAAGCAGTTTAGGATGTAGGGCGGGCCAAAGAATTAGACATACATACGCTCGAATAACATAACCCTCCTTCATGTGCAGTCGGGTAAAAAGGTCGTTGCCGCAGACTTTGAAATGACTCTAAAAATCATTGATTCCGCTCGCCAGTACTGTTAACAATGACCTGTTAGCCACTTCTAGTAGACTATACCATAGATAACGGAATACACTTCGATATTCGGGCCAGTTCTTTTAAGACAATTTGCATGTTCTTTTAGTGGATGTTATTCTAAGAATTGTGACTTTCTTTTTGTTTTAAGAAAACAAGATTCAGATTCAAGTTTTATTTTTTATTTTCTAGTTTGTGTATTTTTTTTATTCACATTTACACCACTTTAAAAGGTGCCAGCGCTCAGGTGAAAATGTAGCAAAAAACTTCCAGGACTATACATATTTAAAAAAAATCATTTTTGAGAAGTAATTAGGCATTACTGCAACTCGCGACTGCAGCAGGGTTACTCTCACCTCTTATAGCGATCCAGTTTAGGTTCCTAAACTGAACCGAATCGCTATTTGCTACAATGACGTTTGACTCTAAACTGGAAATTAGGAATCTAAACTGGATCGCTATAAGAAACCCCGCTGCTCTCGCAGGTCCTTCTGCACCTCATCGCCCCAGCGGCAAATCGGTGGTTTAGCAATGTCAAAATAAGCCACCGTTTAGCCAATGACCAATCATCGTTCTAAGACTGTCGAATCTCCAACCTGCAGAGCCTGTGGTGACAAAACGGAGTCCATGAAACAGCTACTGTGTGAATGTGACTCACTGGCTAGAAAGCGAATGAGTCTTCTGGGGTCGGCCTATCCGGAACCAGAGGACTACAGGCTCCTTCCCATGAGCTGCATAGCGGACCTACTGAGTTATATCTTTAGGGAGGAGGAAGGATCATAAAGGAAAGGGGAGAGCACAAAAGATCCCAATGGGTCGAAGTGCCGCCACATTGGCACCCAATCAGGATAAGATAAGATAAGACTGTCGAAGCCAATAATTTGCGTGTGTAAAATATTCTGGCGTGTGAATATGGATTTGACGCGATCAGGTCGTCGTGTTGTCGTGAATGTTCCGTGGTGACGTAAAAGCTACAAAAAGGTGTCTGGTAATAAACTGGTACTATTTTTAACTACCAATAGATTGAGCACACGGATTGATAAAACTTTTGTATCAGGTTGTCATATAAGTAAGTGAACTGAAGTGTCAGTGGGCTGGTCACATCTGTCATAGAACCGATAACCGATGGGGTAGATGAGTTCTCGAATGGAGGCCACGAACGGGTAAACGTAGTGTGGGACGCTCCCCGACCAGATGGAGGAATGACCTTCGCAAGATGCCTGGCGGAGACTGAATGCAGAGGACCGAGAGTAGGGTTGAGTGGCGCGCTTTGGGAGAGGCCTACATTTAACAGTGAACTGATACGGGCTGATGATGATGATTATGTCATATGAACAAAATCCCTATGAGCAAAATGTCTGAATAGTAAAACGATCTAATATAACCCCTGCGCCAGACATTGTCAGAGACTTTTTTTTGTCTTTAGTAACCATTGATCTCCTATAAACAACTAGTTCCACAAAGGTCTTACTAAAACAATTTAAAAACCGTCCAAATATGGGTCCATTGTTAATGTCTAATATAAAGCAAATGAGGATTTCATCCGTTTGGACCTTCTTTGCGCTGGGACATTTTTAGAAGGCAGACTGTGTATCTAGTTGTTTATAGGACATCAATGTAGAAACGCTACGCAAGCCGCATCTGCATTTCCAATATTATAAAACATAAATGGGATTCATTTTAAAGCAATAGGGTTCTCTTGAAAATGGCGGGAAACGACGGTTGCAAAATTGTTTTATTTTAATGTCTACAGTGGTTATTTTGTGTTTAATATCACGTTAAATTAATCAGAAAATGTACGCGAATGACAGTATAGTGAATTTATTGGATAATTTGAGCAAGGTCGGAAGTTTCAAGCTTTTATTAAGAGTCCCCGCTACAAGCTCGGGAGTGAACGTGACTGTCGTGCTGCTTCGTCCAGAGTGATGACGCTACGGCGTCTCCTCTGGATGAAGACAAGAAGACGCGGCTACCCCAGGGTGAAGACGCTACTGCGACTCCTCTGGAGGAAGATAGAAGACTATTATGTATTGAAGTTTCTGTAACATGAAGTTGCAAATGACGAACTGTCGAGCCCATTAAGAAAATAAATAAATTTAAAGCAATAGATACTTACATTTGAACACCCAATTAATATCTCATTTAAATAGCACAGAGGCGACATCTCGCGGATAACAATAGAGCCAATTATGCCAGTAATTAGGCGACACGTAATAAAATTATAAGTACACGTGTATGGACAATGGATAATCGTGGATCCAAGATTTACATAATTGTGGCTGACCAAAGTTGTTCGGCAGATACAAGGCACGATAGCCATGTCTGCATCGCTTCTAATTTTGATTCCTATAAAAAATTGGATATATGGATTATTTTTTAGATATGGAAGTATGTTACATGGAAGATAATGCTAAACATATTATTATATTATATATAAACGGATATCACTCACTTATATTGTTGAAGTCGGCAACTAGACCGACAGTTTCGACCGATTTCGTCAAACGTCATTGTAGCAAATAGGAGCCTAAACTGGATCGCTATAGAGGTGAGAGTAACCCTGCTGCAACCTCATGCAGCCGTGAAAAAATCAACCTTCTACGTTATCACAATCAAAAGATATGGACGTGTATGTCGCATTTTGGCACATATTTGTATGAAAACGCAAAAAAAATCAAAACCTTTAGGGTACTTCCCGTTGACCTTAAATCATGAAAGGTAAGAAGCAAGGTCTTATAGCACAAGTAAAGGAAAAAATCCGAAAACTGGAAATTTGAAATTACTGATGGGGTTTAGTTTAGGCAAAAAGAAAAGATATACAGATTGATTTCACTCGATTTATTCACAGAGACCATATCACAGCAATGGCAGACATAAGAAGAAGAAAAACAATAAACAACCTGACAGCTGACACATGAAGGTGACAGAATAAGATGCGTTTAGGCTTTTTGAAAATGGCGGGAAACGACGGTTGCGAAATTATTTAATAATTTTCAGTTTAATGTCTACAGTGGGTGTTTTGTGTTTAATATCACGTTAAATTAATCAGAAAATTTTCGCGAATGATAGTATGGTGAAGTTATTGAAGAATTCAAACAGGATCTGAAGTTTGGCGCCATGGTCAAGATTCCCACTACGAGCTCGGGAGTGAACGTGACTGTCGAGCTGCTTCGTCCACAGTGATTGACGCTACGGCGTCTCCTGTGGATGAAGACAAGAAGACGCGGCTACCCAGGGTGATGACGCTACGGCGACTCCCCTGGAGGAAGATAGAAGACTAGTATACAATGAATTTTCTGTAACGTGACATTGGCAAATGACGAACTGTCGAGTCCATTAATAAAATTAAAAAAAAAGATGCGTTTAGAAATAATTCAACAATTACATCCCTCCTAAACGATTTTTTTATATTTTCGTCAGAGCAAAGTTACGGGGCTAGTAAGTTGCACGGAAGCCTCGATCGAGCCCGACTCGCACTTGGACGGTTTTTATTCTCTTTCACCATCCGGGTTCATTTTGTACCTATTCGTTAAACAATCACCAGCTAATCTACCTTCTAATCTACGTAGTAGCGAGTTCATTCATCTGGTTAAACACTGGCAATTATTCCGTCCACGTCTGGTGTTCCACACATGGTGACGCTCTCGTCCGGTGATGGCCACGGAATGTTTGCGCAGAGCGTTACATCATGCATGTGCCACTGACCCGCCAAGGCCGTTTCTAGTATTGTGCTAATGTCTATGGTTCTGAATCTCTTACTTCTAGGATGTAGTTTCAATAATATGTTCGGCTTTACGTATCCTAAGTAGTTTGGTAGCCTTTTCAATTATTTATGGTGAGAAATGTGTATGTTGCGATTTATATTATATATTTTAAAATACCTTTCTTTCTTTTCCTATCTTTCTCCATATCTTTCGCTGTCTTGAAATAGTCTTGCTAATAATTTTCTTTATGTCTTGGACGAGCTTGATATATTCAGGGCTCTTTTAGGTTTTACTGTCCTTTACCTTAACGACCTACGACTATAACTTTCTCTTGATATTAAGGACTATACCCTCTTGTATAGACTGGTATTTTAATTCATGTATTTGGAAAGTTATTCATTGCAGAGCTTCCTTATAAGTATGTAATTTTCTTGTGCGTCTTTATTTCTAATAACTTCTTTAGACTGGACTCTGTCTGTGCGGATTCTCCTTAATATAATGCCTGTTGCAAAGATCTTTGTACCTACCTTCATTCATTTATCTATTACTGCTCTTCATCATCATCATCATCAGTCTATTTATATTGCCCCACTGCTCGGGCACAGACCTTCCCTTACATCGAGGGAGCTCGGGTCATAATCCACCACGCAGGCCCAATGCGGGTTGGCGGATTTCACATGCTGTAGATTCTTTTTTTTCTTTTACGACATGCAGGTTTCATCACGATGTTTTCCTTCACCGTTTTGAGAGCACTCGGTAAATGTGTATACTGCTCTTGAAGCTCTATTATTACATAACTCAGCAATCATGATCTACAACACTCCGGATGTCTCTCTCCATTCATCCATCACACGATGGCATTCTCAAGTCACGTTTGATACAAAAATGGTCAGTTCAGTGTACTTTAGCTAACAGCTCGCTAATCATACGAGCTATATCTATTAGCTCCACTGTGATGGATGACTTCATTGGGAATTTTATCCTTCACCATACAAAATTCTATGAAGATGATGGAACACTTTCCTTATCTGTCAGTGCCCACCATTACATCATGTGGCATTAACCTAGCGAGGCCACGTTAGACTTTGTACATTGGAGTCATGAGGTGACTATCTATCATTATCAGGTTGGGATCAGATGGTTTCTCTTTGCATATGGGTGTCATAACATGTAGTTTTTATGTTGAACGGCTGTTAACCCGCCATTAAACCCCCAGTATGTGAACTTTAGTGTTTCATTCTTATGGTGTCGGAGCCCAAGGTCCAAGCTATCCGATCCGAGCTAAAAGGCTTGATGGATTTTAACATATGATATGTCGTTAGATTCGTCTTGATGGTAGGAGTGACATAGGCTATAAAAGTTTAATCAAAACGGCCAAAATTTATGGCAGTCGAGTTTTTTGGTTTTTAAATGAACGTCTGCTTTTTGTTATATTTTTCAAAAATCTGACTTTGACAGGACTTGGGTGCTAATAGCAATCATTGATGCTGGACCTCTTGGTCATCATTATTGCCAATGTTTTTTTTTAATATTGAAATAAGTACATAATTTTATCTAAGTTCTGGGCAGGTACCTATATAGGACGCTGCGAGAGTGTGACAGTTGCTAGTTTGTTTAATTTGCTAAATGACAATGCCGGATTCTGCCCCACCATCAACCGCAAGTTGTACAAGATAACGAATAAATGTAAAAGTATCTCAGTTTTTTATTAAAATTATTGGCATAAAATAAAGTTTTGTACAAGTTGCGATTCGAAAAAAACAGCTTAATTAAGAATTCAGAAAATAGTAAGAAATCGAAGCGAATTTTTTTTTTGTTATTCTTCTATAGGAGTTGCGAGAGAGAAAATGATACTGATTATGATTATGCAATATGAAACCTGTAATAAGTCCCCAAATAGGTACAGCTTAAATGGTCACTTAGTTTTGTAGGTGAGGCAAAGCTCCATTGAAATGTGGCAATGTCTTTTTTATTAAACAATTTTCAAAACACATGAAGGTGTAAACGATACATTGTTAGTTAATAAATGTATTAACAACTAATGGCCGACACCTGTCTGTAGACGTTGTCAAAAACAAGCCATCAATAGAGCAATAGCCAGTCACGGAGTGGAATTTTTGATAGACCACAACTCAACGTGATCGCACGGCAGTGACCTAACGAGGCCAGGCACTAGCAGCTACATTCCTCTACCTAAAATGGTAGTTCAAAACATCGTTATTTTGAACATAAAGTAACATTATCTGATTTAGTATTCAACTAGTTACTAGACGAATGTTTGGCGACACTAAAGTTTGGCAAATAAGTAATAATAACTCTTTATTGTACACACTGATACATTAATGTAACAAAATAAACAGAAAAGACATGCACAAAGGGCGTAACTTATCTCTATGAGAGATTTCTTCCAGCAAACCCCATGAAGTGATAACTTAAATAAAAGGTAGACATAGTGTGTAACTATCCGAATATAGTTAATAAATAAATTGATAATACAATATTAAACTAAATACGAATAATATTAATTATACACATAAATACTTAAACATATAAATATATACCTACATATTATATAATATATTTATAATAAAATACTTAATATAAATTGCATAAGTAAAAATATACATACCACTAATACTATGACATAATTACAAGAGACAGGTAATGTTCTTTAACGGATAAGTATCTCTGCTCCCACTTCACATGGCTATTCGTATTCCATAGTTTCCATGCATACGGTTGCCTGGAAGAGGTCGCTTTTAGCGATAAGGCCGCCAAAATTGTACGGTGGAACACATAGAAAGGTGTAGGTACAGGAGAGTTTTTAAGGTTGAGATTTTCTCAAAAACTACTTGACCTATTGCAATAATTCTTTCACTGTTTGATAGATAAAAGTGAAAACTATGTAACTGTAAAATAATTATTAAAATCGGTCCAGTAGTAGTTTTTGAGAAAATCTCAACCTTATTTAGGCCCCCTGTATACTTATCTCTGTCTTCGACTGTACAATTATGTTTTGTATTTTTGTTTCTGTACTTGTTGTGTCTTTTATGTACATCATAATCATCAGCCCGTATCAGTCCACTGCTGGACATAGGCCTCTCCCAAAGCGCGCCACTCAACCTTACTCTCGGCCCTCTGCATCCAGTCCCTGCCGGTCGGGTCGGGGGGCGTCCCACACTACGTTTACCCGTTTGTGGCCTCCATTCGAGAACTCGTCTACGCCATCGGTTATCGGTTCTACGACAGATGTGACCAGCCCACTGCCACTTCAGTTTACTGATTCTATGAGCAATGTCAACTTTTGTCTTCTGGCGGATATACTCGTTTCTTATTCTATCTAACAGAGAAATTCCAAGCATAGCTCTTTCCATAGCTCGCTGAGCGACTTATACTTTTATTTTATGTACAATTAAGTGTATTTTAATTTGAATTCTATTCCAGTACCTCAGCCTAGGAGGAGTCTCATCGATTTGTGTGTGACATTAATTGAATTTTTTATTCGAAAATTCCTAGAACAAATGTTGTTCAATTATTGATACGAAAACTCCCGTCGGCTTAATATAACCCTTTCCTTTACATCCTGTATAATTAACGGAGCCCTCAGGGCGTGAGTTCTCAAGCTTGTCCGGTTTTCCATTCGTTCGGTAGGTATATAGGACAACAGCAGATCAATACTTGCAGTACGATTTCAACTCTTACGACGCAGATAATAAGAACGGGTCCAAAGTGTTACACTTGATGTACATTAATGTGTACTTTGTTAGAAAACGTGTGGCTACCCAGGGTGAAGACGCCACGGCGACTCCCCTGGAGGAAGGTAGAAGACTTAAACAGGGTGTAACGTAAAGGGTATATGAAGCCGAAGGGAGGGTGTTCAGTATCGGTAACTGATCAACTTTTGGTCTACGACTTTTCGAATAAAAAATAAATTAATGTCTCATACAAATCGAAAAGTCGTAGAACAAAAGTATTTCAGTTACCAATACCGAACACCCTCCTTTCGGCTTCATAAATACCCTTTACGTTAACCCTGTATAAATTGAATTTTCTGTAACAAGACATTGGGCCAATGTCATTGGCAAATGACGAACTAATACAATAAATAAATACAATAAATAAAAATAAATGTAATTATTTTGTACAATAAAGAGTCTATCTGATTCAAGTATATTTCCTTTGTCTACAATATAATAGTTGCAGGTACTTGTGAGGTGTGCTGTCAATGACGTCATGTGCCACTGACCTACCGAGGCCGCCGAATCTATTAGATTAGTTCGACTGCTAAATATGCGTATGATTTTACTGTCATTGATCTTATTAGTACATTCTGGAGTTTTTTTTTGTTAGTTTATTACATGTACCTAAGTGTTTTGTTTGACTGTCAAATCCGGAATCGAAATAGATCCTCGATTAAGGGGACATAGATGTCCCATAAGGCTACGTATGCGCGTATTTTCAGTTTTTCTACGAAGGCTACGGCTTTAACTACTAAAATTAAACGTCTGAAAAAATAGCAATCTTGGGGTGTCTATTTAGAGACTGATGAATACCGATACACGACTAAATTCCAGGATCTGCCATCATTTTGGACTGGCGGATTGATTTTTTATTTGTTTAATTTTCTATTTACATGAATACTCGAAAAAACTTGACATTGGCGAAATTATCTTTTGAATAAGAGTAGAAGCTATTCAAATAAGAATAGAATAGAATAGATACACGACTGGACAAACTTCGCTCGATAGAAAAAAATAGCAAACATACCCCTTCCATGTCTTTTAAAATGAAAATTAATCTAAACCGAAATAGTTATTCATACAAAATATGTATCAAAATGTAGGGGACTATAAATACGAGAGCTTGTTTTAAAATATCTGATTTTTGTTGGCGTATTTTTATTTCCCTGCCAAAATTCGCGCCGTGCTCTTCACTCCGTCGCTGCGGGGCATCTTGTGTCTCACTCTTGCTTTTGACAACCATATCGCCTTGCTTAAGTCATGCCTTCTGAGGCTAAATCATACGGAACTAACACCTGTCTCCTGCATTTACATCGTTATAGTAATCTTTTGTTAGGTAATAAACTTTTTTTTCAAGCCTTTCTTTAATGAAAATAAATAAAGGCCCATGACCATATTTGTTTGAGACCCGTCCCCCGCTCCAACATGTGTATTTTATCTAAGTTAGTTATTTTATAAGGATCTATAAAAATACTAGTTTCTTATCGATGTAGGAGTAATATTTACAATAGCAAACGTATTAGTTTGTATAATACTTTTGAAAATCAAAGAATTTTGATTTATAACTGTTATCTGTGGCTTAATTTTCTGTTGCTGAACCATCGATTTTGTACGGCGAAAATTCTTATACAAAAAATAAACTTAAATGTTTAAACCACCGCCTAACTAACGGCCTCAATGTTATTTATTTATTTTATTAATGGACTCGACAGTTCGTCATTTGCCAATGTCATGTTACAGACAATTCAATATAATATAACAGTCTTCTATCTTTCTCCAGGGGAGTCGCAGTAGCGTCTTCACCCTGGGTAGCCGCGTCTTCATGTCTTCATCCAGAGGAGTCGCCGTAGCGTCATCACTCTGGACGAAGCAGCTCGACAGTCACGTTCACTCCCGAGCTTGTAGCGGGAATTCTTGATAAAAGCTTGAAACCCCAGATCTTGCTCAAATTATCCAACAAAATCACCATACTGTCACTCGCGAACATTTTCTGATTAATTTAACGTGATATTAATCTCAAAATAATCACTGTAGACAATAAAACAAAAATTATCAAATAATTTCGCAACCGTCGTTTCCCGCCATTTTCAAGAGAACCTAAACGCATCTTATTCTGTCACCTTCATGTGTCAGCTGTCAAGTTGTCTATTGTTTTTCTTCTTCTTATGTCTGCCATTGCTGTGATATGGTCTCTGTGAATAAATCGAGTGAAATCAATCTGTATATCTTTTCTTTTTGCCTAAGAACCCATCACTCAAATCATTGTGGGTGGAGTATGAAAATCATACAACATATTACTTACAAATCATTTAAATTTCTACTTTGAGAAAAAAAGCTACAACAAAATCTCTTAATGATATTGCCAACCAAAACAGGTGTTGGCTACATCGGTTGCAGAATGCTCCCACGCCACTTTTTTTCTATTTCTTTGCTTTATAATATTTATGTCTGAACCAAGGCCATCGACCACATACAGTCTAGCTAGTCTATCCTAACACATCATCGAAATATACTGACATCGTGTTAGCACCTCAAAGCCAAACCAGAGAGCCGAAGGCTGTGACTTATAAAAAGAAAATATTTATGGAATTGACGTTTCGGTTTTTCATTAGCAAGTCAAGTGTCAATCCCATATATTTTTCTTTCTATTCTTCTAGTGAACGAACGTTAAAGCCTTTTATTTCGGTAGAGGACCGACTACAAAATTCAATCGCTAAAAATTTATAAAAAAAATTAATAATATTTTTTAATTCATTAATACATGCTTAAAAGGCCAAGTCCTAGGTAGGTATATTAAAAGAATGAAACATTTCTATTTATCAATTAATGATTGATAAATAGAAATTATTTTTTTCTTCATTTCTAGCGTAATTTATTGTTGTTGATGTTCGTATTACATACTAACTTTGGGTTATCAATATCAATCAGGTTTCAACGTATATTGCGAATACAACTTATCCTAATAATATTCTATTTTCTTCTTTTTTTTTTCTTTAATTTTACCGGTTATTCTTGGTATCATTTCCAATTCCAAGCCCTACCTTCAATGACTAGTAGTATTTTATTTATAAAGTGTTTCGGCCATGATCGGGCGTCGACTCTGTGATGTCATTCGAGTATTTGGGCGCTCTTTTAAAATTACACGTGGAAAAATTTGTGCTAATGGCGTAAATTATCAAGGCCCTCCGCGCGAACAATGATTGGGTCCACAACTTCTTAAATCGTATTATTTTTAACCTCTTTTTGAAATTTCGCACCAAGTAATAAATAAATAATAATAAAAAAGCCTTTTATTCACTAGCCAATTAGAAAAATAATTTGATTAACCATAATTAACATAATAATATTAATGATTAGCTGTACACCGCAACTTCGTTTGCGTAGAGGAGGAGGATGGAGGAGATCAGGAGGCAGATCTTCCTCTCTAGATCCTTGTTTCCACAACACATACCGCCATGGCTTATAGCTTATGAGCTTTCCGGATATTTCTGCTATCTCCTAGTGAAACTCCCATCAAAATCACCTCAGTAGTTATGGCGTGATACTTGCACAAAGTCTCAGACAAACAGACAAAAATTCTAAAAATTAGTGTTTTGGCATCAGTATCGATCCTAAAACGGTTCACTAATGTTTGACAAAAAACGTATGACAAATGATCATTTTACAAATTATTTTTGAAAAAGTAATCATTTGACAAACTTATCATTTACTAAAGTGATCGTTTTAAAAGTGATCATTTGACAAAAATCCATTTTATAAATATTTAACATAGCAAATGTTGTGAATGCTAAACCGTCATTTTGCAATTGATTAAATGACCAAAGTATTCCTTTTGCAAGGTCGCCATTAGACAAAATATTGGGTAAATAAGTGGGTATTTTATATGTATAATTGTTAATAAATGAACTTGCTTTTTGAATACAAAAAAAAAACCTAACATCGAAGTCTCTGGCTTGGAGCGAAGCTGCGCTTCGCTCCAAGCCAGAGCCTTCTGAACCTAAACATCCGTGTCGGATCTGGTTAGAGAGTTGGTCGGGGTGTCCCTTCATTTGATAAAAAACAAATTACAAATTTATGTATAATTGTTAATAAATAAACTTGCTTTTTGAATACAAAAAAAAACTAACATCGAAGTCTCTGGCTTGGAGCGAAGCACAGCTTCGCTCCAAGCCAGAGCCTTCTGAACCTAAACATCCGTTTCGGATCTGGTTAGAGAGTTGTCGGGGTGTCCCTTCATTTGATAAAAAACAAATTACAATTACCAAACAATGCATTTGTCAAAGGTTTTTATGCCTTGCGTTGTTTTATCTATTAACGTATATAATAAGAGAATAGTTTGTTAAGTGATGTTTTGAAGAAAGAAACTTTGTCTCGTAATTGTTTTGTCAAATGAATTATTTATAGAACCATTACTTTGTACAAAGATGAACTTATGAATCATGATTTTGCCAAACGTTGTTTGTGAAATGAATGGTTTGTAATATGTTTTTTATCAAATGAAGGGACACCTCCTAAAACACATTGCAATTATTCTTTTCAAAAAATATCCAATGTACAGACACAACTTTTTTACAGCCTTATTATATATGTATAGATATATAATTTCCGCAGTTCAAATATTGATACTGTTCGTGTTATTAGCTAGGACACCTTCTCGGGTAAAGGCCTCCAGCGTTTTCCAATTTGCTCTATTTTCAGCATCTTCCGTCCAGTTTTTATAGACCCTTTGAATATCGTCTAAAGTTAAATATCAGTACGGACAACAGCAGATCAAGGTAACACTTGCAGTACGATTTCAATTCTTACGATGTAGATAATAAGAACGGTCCAAAGTATTACACTTGATGTGTACCACAGAGATTAATCAGAAATATAGCTTGTAATTTGAATTCGATTCTCAATATGTACCATTTCGCCTGGTCTAGAAAAAAACGACCGCTACAAATCTAGATTGATTTTGGATGAATAAAAATAGTTGTCTGATCAATTCGTCTTAGCACAGTACGTGCATTTTGCATACCATTTACTATTCTAGTTTTTGCCTGGGTTTGTCTAGGTACGAGTGTTTTGTCTGTGTCTAGGTATTTTGATAGATTTTCCTTAAGGTTGTCCAACGTATTAGGAAAATCTTTACAAATACTATATCCTAATTTGATGTTGACGCTAATATGTTCTTTGTTTTCCTTATGTTTTTGATTGTATGCTTGGCTACTATTTCTATATTTGTATCTACTCAATTGTTTGTGTTCGTTATTTTTGGCGTTTTCTTCTCAGCAAGAGGTTTATTTCTTTTTTATGTCATTTGTTACAGTTGCTTTCTGATTTTCCTTATTATATTTCTAGTATGATACAATTCATTTAATTGATATTAAAAGATTTTGAGCTTTTTTATATTCGACTGTCCGTCATTCCATTCTAAGACGATCTTTTACACCTTTACATTTATGATCTAACATGTATATTCAATCAGTGCTTGCAACATATAATCTCTTTTGTATCTATCTTTTTGGTTCATATGTTTACTTTTTATTCTACTGTCATTCTTTTTTTTTCCAATTTACGTTACTTATCAATTTACGTTATTTTAGGTTGAAAATGGCGGGAAACGACGGCTGCGAAATTATTTGATAATTTTCATTGTCTACAGGGACTATTTTGTGTTTAATATCACGTTAAATTAATCAGAAAATGTTCGCGAATGACAGTACGGTGAAGTTATTGGATTATTTATGCAAGATCTGAAGTTTCAAGCTTTTATCAAGAGTTCCCGCTACAAGCTCGGGAGTGAACGTGACTGTCGAGCTGCTTCGTCCAGAGTGATGACGCTACGGCGTCTCCTCTGGAGGAAGACAAGAAGACGCGGCTACCCAGGGTGAAGACGCTACTGCGACTCTCCTGGAGGAAGATAGAAGACTATGGAATATATTGAATTTTCTGTAACATGACATTGGCAAATGACGAACTGTCGAGTCCATTAATAAAAAAACAGTCGAAAAGTTTACACTATGGTCGTGCTTTTGACTCGAGGAGCAGTTCACAATATCGTTTCTCGATGTATTTCATTTTGATTTTCACTTAATTCTTTGTATGTTTTTGTAATCATGTTACCAAATTATCCCACGCACCATAAAAGTAAATGAGCCCGTGTTTATATCTAGGTAAACGAAAGTACAGTGTCATTTCACTTTCATTCGTGAGCCTGTGTAAATGCCGCGCGATTCCATGACATTAGCATTTCCGCATCCGCCATTTTGAGACCCGTTTTAACCATGCTCAAAAGTACGGACATCAGCTGATCAACGGTAACACTTGCAGATAATTTCCGCAGTTCAAATATTGATACTGTTCGTGTTATTAGCTAGGACACCTTCTCGGGTAAAGGCCTCCAGCGTTTTCCAATTTGCTCTATTTTCAGCATCTTCCGTCCAGTTTTTATAGACCCTTTGAATATCGTCTAAAGTTAAATATCAGTACGGACAACAGCAGATCAAGGTAACACTTGCAGTACGATTTCAACTCTTACGACGCAGATAATAAGAACGGTATAAAGTGTTACACTTTATGTGCTTTGATGTGGACTTTGTACGGTCTAACACTAAAAGTATGCTGGAGAGTCACTGTTGTTGAGATTTTCTCTAAGTACACTTTGGACAGAGTTAAAAATCGTACTGCAAGTGTTACCCTTGATCTGATGGCGTTCATACAATAATGGTTACAATTACATGTCTGAGATTCGCTGAAAACAACTGTGGCGACGTCATGTTGCTAAAATGACAATGCCAGATTCTGCCCCACCATCAACCGCAAGTTGTACAAGATAACGAGTAAATGTAAAAATATCTCCGTTAAAATTATTGGTTTAAAATAAAGTTTTGTACAAGTTGCGATTCGAAAAAAAACAGCTTAATTAAGAATTCAGAAAATAGTAAGAAATCGAAGCGATTTATTCATTGTTTTTGTTATTCTTCTATAGGAGTTGCGAGAGTAGTAGAAAATGATACTGATTATGATATGCAATATGAAACCTGTAATAAGTCCCCAACAAAATTATAGGTACAGCTTAAATGGTCACGTAGTTATGTAGGTGGGGCAAAGCTCCATTGAAATGTGGCAATGTCTTTTTCACATGCTTACGGCGCGTAGGTATTCGTTCACATGCTTACGGCGCGTAGGTATTCCGTTCGAAAGTGAATTTGGTTTGACTCCCCTGACCCGCTATTGTGATGGCTGGCCCGTGACACGCCGGCCTTGAAGGGTCATCGGTTCGAACCCGCATGGGGGATTCGTAAACAAATACTGCCATTGTTAGCGTAACAGTTAATTTTGGACGTATTCACTGGTTCAAAGCGAAAAGTTTTTGGCTTTTTAGCTCCTAGTGTGGTTTAGTGACCAAACCTAACATAAGCCCGCCAAAATTGTACACGCTGTTTTGTACTTGACAAGATAATTTTTATTAACCCTCTATGTTTTTTGGGAAAATGTGGGTAAAAATAAAGGGACCTATATTTTTTTCTTTCATTAAAACAACGTCGTTTTTATTACATAAAAATTAAGTTACGATCGTGAAAGTTAAAAAGGGATGATGATGTCACATTAGTGTCGTTCCAAAATCGGTGAAAACCTAATAATTTTTCTTTTAGGATGTTAATAATTTTTAGACATTGTCAATTGTTTGTGTCTTTTTTGTACAATAAAATGTATTTTAATTTGAACCTATATTGTCAGAATTGTTATGCGTTGTTCACTACCAACTAGGCTCCTAGCTTTGCCTTTCTGTGTTCTGTCCTAAGTTCGATTTCCAGTCTGTACATAAGGTATATCGACTTTTTCCGAGTCTTGGTGTAAAAAAAAAGTGTAAACAAATACTGTAGCCATTGTTAGCGTAACAGTTAATTTTGGACGTATTCACTGGTTAAAAGCGAAATGTTTTGGCTTTTTAGGCTTCTTATTCTTCCGTGGGGTTTAGTGACCAAAGTTATTATCAAAAAAATTCTGCGTTGTTCACTACCAACAAAGCTCTTAGAAAAAAAAGTATTAGTTAAATATTTATCATCATCATCAGCTGGACGTAGGCCTCTCCCAAAGTACGCCACTCAACCCTACTCTCGGCCCTCTGCATCTAGTCTTTGCCAGCCATCTTGCGAAGGTCATCCCTCCATCTGGTCGGGGGGCGTCCCACACTAAGTTTACCCGTTCGTGTCCTCCATTCGAGAACTCGTACAGATGAGATGTGACCAGCAGTGGTCTGGTCAGTTTACTGATTCTATGAGCAATGTCAATCACTTTTGTCTTCTGGCGGATATACTCGTTTCTTATTCTAACAGATAAATGCCAAGCATAGCTCTTTCAAAATATTTATTACTTATTATAATTATTAGCCTTGCCTTTCTGTGTTCTTGACCAGATGATGCAGCATCAATGTAATCAGCAGAATGCCCAGCTGATCATCAACTCACAGCAGAGGCATCGTATTTGTGGTCTCAATGAATATGTGTCAGGCGTTTTAATTTATAAATTTTTATATAGTTATTATTTTCGTCGTCTAATTTTTTGACTCATTCGGAAATGGGACGCCTGATGCCAGTTATAGCAAAGGTTTCCTCCCTAGTTTTCCATTTCGTTAATTAGTAACATGGTTTAGTGCTCGTGTTAGCAGCCTATTAATGGTAGCCTAATTACGTGTTTCAGTTCAGTATAATTTTTTTATTCCTAAGCTGGACAGAAACGACTAAGCAGTGGCTATCAAAAATAAAACCCGGCCAAGTGCGAATCGGACTCGTGCACCGAGGCTAACGAAAAGATAAACTACATAAGTAGGTACTACTGATTAGTTGATCATCTGCAAATAATTTCAATGGAGCTTTGCCCCGCCTACAACACTGCGTGACCATTTAAGCTTATGAACATCATTAAATAAATAAAACGTCAATGAGAGAAATTATTTCAATGGATTCCATGGAAATGATAGGTACGGTTGTTGTCATTCGGTTGCAGTCGTTCGGACAGGATGGGCGGCCTGAATAACTCTGACAATAGGTTTGGTCACTAAACCACACGAGACAAAAATAGGAATGGATTCCATTTTTTATTTATTTAAACAAATTCCGATAATGTCTACTTCATAATTTTTATTTTTGTAAAACAAAATGGAACAGATCTCAGGAATTAATTTAACCAAAAAACTAATAGTGCTTCATTCTCTTCGCCCACCTGAAACAAAAGATTATATTAATTATCTTCCCGGAAATATTTTGAACCTACAAACAAGAAGTTGTATGAAGTGACAAGACAACAGTCGTTCCTCTTTAATAATAGATAGGTAATTACAGTACTTTACTCGAAGATTTAGACATATTAAGGTCCTCCTTATATGTCTAAATAAATTAATTAATGTCCGCCGGCGTCGGGGCAGACCTCGGCGTAGGTGGAGAGACGATATCGTTAGATACAGGGATGGGTGGCTGGAAGAGGCTCAGGACAGGGATGGATGGAAGAGGAGGGGGGAGACCTTTGCCCAGCAGTGGGACAATTTATAGGTTAACAAAAATAAAAAATTCTCCTTTGTGGAAGTCTGTTAAATGTGTTGATTGTCATGACTTGACTGATACTTGGTTACTTAACTCATCAATGCCTAGGGCGTCTCTTGAACCGAGTAGTCAAATAAACCGACATTAATTTACTAAATTCCTAGAATCTTTAATTTCCGAATTACCAGTTCGCAAGATTCAATATCAAAGGCATTCAAAGTAAGCAATTCGCTCGCAAACGCTAGTCCCCTTGTTTAAATTGGCAAGGCCCCCCAGACAGAACACGTCTTGAGGATATTTATTTATTGATTCGTTATACAGACGTCATTGGCCAAATTGACGGTTGTCATTCACTTGATGGATACATAGATATACACTCTTTAATGCATAAAGAAACTATATTATAGATAAGGAAAATATGAGCCTTTCGACGATATTTTCACCACCACAGGTGAAAGGAAATTGAAAGTATTCAACTTTGGATGTGGAATTCTGACCCTATGAATGATCCAGGCGAAATTTTTTCAATCAATCTTACTCTTCCGAGAGTCTATCAGAACTTTTATTTCACAGATTTGTTATATCTCCATCATCATAAAATCTGGTCAGCTCAACCTAAGCCTTTTCAAGACGAAAATCATCGAAAAGGTTTTAAAAAATCTGCCGTCGTCCTTTTCACAGATCTTCTTCTCGCATGGTTTAGTAACCAAACCGATTGTCAAAGTTATTCAGGCCGCCCGTAGGCCTCTGACATGGCCTAATGACTGCTGACGAGCTACAGCAACCAGGACCAACTGCTAAACGTGCTTAAACACAGAGGGCCTCAGATAATAATGACAGTAGCGGTCAGCACGCCCAACGTTGCCAAGATTGTTTCAGAAGACGAAGAAAGACACAGATACTACGCAACGTGCTCTATAAAGATTACCAACCGTGAAGGCAATCACGTTTACCTCCAACTCTAACACATACGTAATAAGGCATTTAACATTTCGGCGGCACACCCAGTTGCCTAGCGCATAATCTCAATGACGTCAAGGCCTAGGTTAAGCCAACGACCCGACAAGGCCAGCGTTTACGACGCCATTACCAGTTTTATTAGATCCAATGTGACTGGCTTTTTCGTTTCGCAGGATGGTAACACGGTTACGGGTGTTGTGGGGGTGTGCAGTCTTAGGTGTTATAATTAGATCTTGTGTCGACGACCATCAGCTTTCAACAGATCTGAATATGGGATCGTCACCAGCGTAAAGTCCTCACTGCTGGGCCACAGACCTTCCCTTACATCAAGAAAACTGGAGCCATGACCCATTCAGGCCAAGTATCCGGTGGTGGATAAGGGATGCACATGCCATTTTTATTGGGTTTCTCATGTCTTTTTCCTTGATCGATGTGAGAGTATTCTGCACCTGTGTTCTGCTGTTACTCTTATGTGATATGGGATGCTTAAAAAAAACTAGAATTGATCTCTCAAGGACAGCAACAAACTCGCACCCCCTTCGATATTGCTGGTATCTTATTCTTAAGTGGGGTTGAGATTGAGATACTTTGCACTGAGTCCACATAGGTGCTTGGGAGTTTTGTGCATTTGCTCCTACTGTCAACTCAACCATTTTATCTCCATGAAATCCCAGGCAGGCTTTATGTTGTAGGTAGTCTTGGGTCTGTTTTTATTCCCACCATGTTTCTGGTACAGTGGGAAATGCTCCATTTGTCAGCTTCAGAAATTGCAGGTGTGTTTAGGCAATGCATCAGGTGGTTCCCCTTTGTGATAAAAAAAAAAACTCACACAACTGCCGCATACGATATATCTATGTCTGGCTATTTTTTTCAAGTCAGTCTTTTTGGTAAGTAAATGATATTGCGTATATTTTTGAATGTCAATATTTATGCTGAGGACATTGACAATAAACTATTAGTTATCTTGAAATGGCGGAAAACGACGGTTGCGAAATTATTTGATAATTTTCCTTTTAACGTCTACAGGGACTATTGTGTGTAATATCACGTTAAATTAATCAGAAAATGTTCGCGAATGACAGTACGGTGAAGTTATTGGATTATTTATGCAAGATCTGAAGTTTCAAGGTTTTATCAAGAGTTCCCGCTACAAGCTCGGGAGTGAACGTGACTGTCGAGATGCATCGTCCAGAGTGATGACGCTACGGCGTCTCCTGTGGATGAAGACAAGAAGACGCGGCTACCCAGGGTGAAGACGCTACTGCGACTCCCCTGGAGGAAGATAGGAGACTATTGAATATATGGAATTTTCTGTAACATGACATTGGCAAATGACGAACTGTCGAGTCCATTAATAAAATAAATAAATAATAAACTATTGACATCTTTTCCCTCCTTTTCCTTACTGAACAGTTCAATTTAAGTATTCATCAATAATTCGACACAGTCAAGTTCAAGTTTGATCGTTACTTTGTTCATTCATTTACAATTATGTAATTCGTTTTATTTTTGCACTTATTTAATGTAACATGTCTTTGGGATATTATGTTACCTCACGTTTCGGATTCTCAGGAAGTAATGTATGTACATTACGTCCATAAAAAGGGTTCTCATGCGATGTTCGTTCCATCCCTGTTATTTTACCCGAAATAAAAAATAATGGCTTCGATGGTTTGACAATATGCTTCCCTGTTTTCCATATTTTCTCTGTTTACAACGAATAGGATCTTATGTCTTGGTAGTAACGACTACATTTCATTGTTATAGTATTGTGTAAATAATGAATGTATTGGAATTTTATCAAAATGTGTTAGACTTTCAACGATATTAGATTACTATATGTAAAGTATAGTTGCGATATAAATTATTGATGACTGCTTAGTGTACGTTGAAACACAGAAAGGTAAGTACAGGAGAGTTTTTAAGGTTGATATTTTCTTAAAAACTACTTGACCTATTGCAAAAATTATTTCACTGTTTGATAGAAAAAAGTTAAAACTATGTAACTGTAAAAGAATTATTAAATTCGGTCCAGTAGTTTTTGAGAAAATCTCAACATTATTGAGACCATTTTAAGCTGTTCTGTGATAATATTATACCTATATAAATATAAATAATAATAGATATAGTTACTTTCACATTATTAGATCGGATTACTTTATTTTCACAATAATGAACAGGTTCGATCAATCAGTTCTTTCAGTGTTACATCACAACAGGTAATTAGACGATCATATTTGTTTACAAAATAAGACACTTGATTTGGGATGCGGGTGTATGTACCCGAAAAACATTACAGTATGTCCATTCCTCTGCCATCATGTAGCCTAAACGGCTAGATGGATTTTGGTGTATGAGGTATCGTTAGATTCGTCTTGATTACGGGAGTGTCATAGGGTATAAAAAATTAATCAAAAGGGGATAGTCTTTTTGCAGTCGGGTTTTGAAATAATTTCAGCTTGTATCAGTAGTTCTGATTATATTACTATATAATCAGTAGTTCTACTAAACCGTGTTTTAAATTGGTTCATAGATCTACTGATTCGATAGAAGAGACAAGATTAATCTTTCCGCTTTATTAAAAATTTGCGCTTGTCTATGATAAAGGAAATGATTTATCTATCGTCGGGATTTTTCCCGCCCACACATAAGCCTACGGGCCCGAGGGCGGAATGGAATTAGTATCAAATGGGGTGCGAGTAACACAATTACACATGATGAATAAGGTGCCACTTTCGCTCAACGGTTAACCTCTATTTACACTGGAGATGACTGGAGTGTTTTTAGAAGAAATGAGAGTTTACCTGTTTTTAGGGTTCCGTGCCTCAAAAGGAACCCTTATAGGACATTGATCTCATATAAACAACTAGATACACAAAGGTCTTCGTAAAACAATTTTTAAAACGTCCAAATAAGGGTCCATTGTTACCGTCCAAATAATGTCCAATAAAGCAAATGAGGGTACATTCATCCGTTTGGACCTTCTTTGCGCTCGGATATTTTTAGAAGGCAGAATGTGTATCTAGTTGTTTATAGGAGATCAGTGGAATAGTTATAGGATCACTCTGTTGTCCGTCTGTCTGTCAAGACCTATATCTCAGAAACGCATCAACGGATCAAGTTGAAATTTATAGCAAGTACTCAGGTCTGCAACCTCATGCAGCCTTGAAAAAATTATAATTCTATGTCAACGCAATCAAAAGATATGTCCGTTTATGTCGAATTTTGGGCGCATATTTGTATGAAAATGCAAGAAACCAAAACTTATAGGGTACTTACCTTTGACCTAGAATCATGAAATTTGGAAGCTAGGTCTTACGGCACAAGTAAAGGAAAAAATCCGAAAACTGTAAATTTGTATTTACATCCGTCCAAATTTTTTTTTATATTACAAATCGACATAATCGTACGTCGATGTATGGACATAATATTTTGATAATGGCAAAGATAAGTTGGTCTCTAAATCTAGTTTATCTTTTCGTTAGAGCTAAGTTACGGGGTTAAGTTGCATTGCACGGAAGCCTCGGTGCGAGAGTCCGACTCCCAATTGGCCGGTTTTATTTACAATCCTATCTAATTGTCGAAATGACTATTGTATTGAAAATTGTGAAGCCATGTGTACACAGGTTTATTATATTACACTTTGAGAGGACCAGTTTACTTAGAAGTTAGAACGTATGGTTACGATCTTGACCTTGCTTTTCGTTTCTATAGCAGATTAAACCACCCTTTACTGGGTGTAACTAGTTCTAGTCTTATTATGAACTACGGACAACAGCAGATCAATGGTAACACTTGCAGTACGATTTTAAATCTTACGACGCAGATAATAAGAACGGTCCAAAGTGTTACACTTGATCTGCTGTTAGCTGTACCTAAGTAATAGTGTAGGTGATAACTTTAAAAGTTTTGGTCGTCGCAGATAATCCCATGGTTGAGCAAATGTCATCATCACTTTAGTTGAATAAAAATCCCTACACGAAGCAGCACTTAGCTCGATTTTTTTTTTGGAAAACTACAATTATTAGTAGGTATTTGCGAAATTTGTTATTAATTTAACGTTACATCAAACTGAAAACAAGCACAATAAAATTAAAACCATAATATTTATATATTGTGTTAAATTAAAACTATCAAATAATTAGACAGTTTAGCATTGATCTCCTATAACCAACTAGATACACAGTCTGCCTACTAAAAATGTCCGAGCGCAAAGAACGTCCAAACGGATAAATGGACCCTCATTTGCTTTATTGGACATTATTTGGACGCTAACAACAATGGACTCTCATTTGGACGTTTTTTAAATTGTTTTAGTAAGACCTTTGTGTATCTAGTTGTTTATAGGAGATCGCATTGATCTTAGAGCTTAGCAACAGTTACGTTCGCGGCATTTTCAAAATTCCACCAATAATAATAGAGAGAGCAATTATTTTTCATCCAATGACAGCGCTTAGTAGTCACTGATGACGTGATGGACAGCCAATCAGAGCGTAGCAAGACATTAGGGCAGGACGATATCACGCAGTCAATTGTTTGTTTGTGGTCACGGCCGGCCTAGGACTAGGTCATCCATTACACGAAGCGACATTTTAAACACATTGTAATTGTTCCCTAACAACGTTAACCTGTGGGTTAGTAGGCGGGGTCTTACCTTGTTCACTTGTTCCACATTCAGTTGTTTAACAGTTTAAATATTTACATAGTATTATTTAGGCGTTCTCTTGAAAATGGCGGGAAACGACGGTTGCAAAATTATTTGATAATTTTTGTTATAATGTCTACAGTGGCTATTTTGTGTTTAATATCAAGATAAGTTAATCAGAAAATGTTCGCGAATGACAGTATGGTGAAGTTATTGGATTATTTATGCCAGATCTTAAGTTTCAAGTTTCTATCAAGAGCTCCCGCTACAAGCTCGGGAGCGAACGTGACTGTCGAGCTGCTTCGTCCAGAGTGATGACGCTACGGCGTCTCCTCTGGATGAAGACATGAAGACGCGGCTACCCACCTACATATATTACATACCTACTCTCGTCTCGTATTTATCTATTATTATCGTATCTCTCTCTCTCTCTCTCTCTCTCTCTCTATATATATATATATATATATATTATATTCCTGCCGTATTCATTGCGACAACTGCCGGCTTTCATGCCGGGGGCCATGGCATTATGGATGGGATGGCGAACGCCATCGCCGTCATTTAAATTTTAGAGCACTTCCTCATTTATTGCAACCAAACGGTTTCCCACCTAAACTCTTTTCGCTACTGGTGATAGTTGACGAACCTCATCATCCTTATTTAGAGCACTTTACATTTACTTGGTCCCACGACTATCATCACTACCAGAAAATCGCACCATGTTTATAGCCAAACGTCCAGGGACCTTACCATGAAGTCTTATAGCAGGATTACTTCAATAATTCTTTGTTATTTCGTACGGTGGAACACAGAGAAAGGTGTACAGGAGAGTTTTTAAGGTTTTCTCAAAAACTACTTAACCTATTGCATAAATTCTTTCACTGTTTGATAGATAAAAGTTAAAACTATGTAACTGTAAAAGAAATATTAAATTCGGTCTAGTAGTTTTTGAGAAAATCTCAACCTTATTGAGGCCCTCTGTGTACTTATCTCTGTCTTCGACTGTACCACGACGACCTTAAAGTACTTATTAAGGACGTCATGGTACGAAATATCAAAGTATTATTGAAGTAATCCTGCTGTAAGAGTTCATGGTAAAGTAAGTAAGTAATCCGTTTATTTCGCAACAGCAAGACATTTACATTGTAGTACATTATAGTGGCTAACAAGATAACGCACCAAAAAGAGCGGTTGTGCTGCCGTTGCGGCCAGGGCCTCAACTCAGCATGATGTTGTCGACAGGATGCCGGCACAGACCACTTACCCCATAGACCTGTAACAGGAGGGCGCCCGTTTCTGCCCGCACATGAGCGCAAAATTGCTTCGCGACACGCGTAATCTTGAGATATCGAAACAGGTTTAATATGGCGCCCCTGCCCCCCGCTTCGTCTATTAGCTCCTATCGCTTGACAGAATTTTTCGCTTGCAAGATTGTACCGATTTCATGTCTATGGGGTAAGTGGTCTGTGGGATGCCGGCAACGCTGGTATTCTGTTGGACCTTTTATTCTATAAAGTGGACAGGACTGTTTACCATTCCTTACCTCGTCCCATCGGTTCGGTCGGACTAAGACGTACTGATCCCCAACCTTTAACAGTTGCAGAGGTACCCCATCCTTTGTAGATTAGCAGGCCCAGCGTAGGGTTGGTTCTTAAGGGTCGCAAGAAATTGGTCAGAGATTACTGCATTAATTCTCAACATAAGTATTGTTTAGTTCTCAAGTTGATTCACTTAATTTAATTTTATCAAAATCTTGTTAGTAGTTTTCAGTAGCATTTGCAATGTATATGCTTTGATAGTATTTAAGACGTTATATGGTTGTCAAAAGCAAGAGTGAGACACAAGACAAGATGCCCCACAGCGGCGGAGTGAAGAGCACGGCGCAGTGCGTCGATATTCGTATTTTTATGAATTTTGGCAGGGAAATAAAAATACGCCAACAAAAATCAGATTTTTTTAAACAAGCTCTCGTATTTATAGTACCCTAAATTTTGATATATATTTTGTATGAATAACTATTTTGGTTTAGATATAATTTTCATTTTAAAAGACATGAGAACTGAGAGAGACAGGTATGTTTGCGATTTTTTTCTATCGAGCGAAGTTTGTCCAATCGTGTATCAGTATTCATCAGTCTCTAAATAGACACCCCAAGATTGCAATATATTTTTTTCAAGCGTTTAACTTTAGTAGTTAATGCCGTAGCCTTCGTAGAAAAACTGAAAATACGCGCATACGAAGCCTTAGGGATTGATATAGAGAAGATGGACTTCTAATTTCTGCGATTTGAAGCCTTACCATCCCCTATGATATAAATCATAAACACCAATCTCTTCATGTCTTTTTTTATTTATTATTCATAATTCATTTATTCATTGCTTTATATGGTAACAGGTTGTTATAGTACATTAGTGCTCACATAAACCCTGTAAGGGCACCGCAACATTAGATAAACAATTAAAATTCAATTTTGTCTGTCAATCAGTTCCATGTCTTTTAAAATGAAAATTATATCTAAACCGAAAGAGTTATTCATACAAAATATATATCAAAATGTAGGGCACCATAAATACGAGAGCTTGTTTAAAAAAAATCTGATTTTTGTTGGCGTATTTTTATTTCCTTGTCAAAATACATCAAAAATTCTTAAAAATGTAAATTATATTTTAGTCTTGTAATTAAGACCTCGATGTAATTTATTTCTCTTCTATACTATCTCGTTATCTTTAGAGCCTGTGGGATGTTGTACCTACATAGAATATTCTCATTGTTACGAAATATACAATATTCGAGCATGAATTTATAATTAAGCTTAGTTCAACCTTGATTTAACAGAAACGTGTTTTTTTTAATAATTTGTTAATTAATATTATAATGAGGCTGGTATTTTATCTGACGCCGCGCGCGTCCTCTGGTGGGGGTTGGTGACTCCGTGTTATATACTTAACTTTCTAATATTATATTAAAAATTAGAACTCCCCATCGGCATACAAACCATACGTGGTTTCGCCTAAGATGGGAAAGTAGATTTCACATGTATTTTTATAAAATGTTATTAAACAATAAATTAAAAAACTAAAAAAAAACTACATCTTAGACTTAATGTAACACTTTTAAAACTTTTATCTAAGATGTTGAAAAATTTCTAGCCGTGGGCAGGACTTGAACCTGCGACCTTGTCATTCCGTGACACACTCTTACCAACTGAGCCACCACAGGGCCACGCCCGGCCTACCGAAATTCTTCATCGTATTATACATACTAAAGGGTATGTTGCGCAACTCCATCTATCGGATAATAGTAGTAGTATTCCGACAACCATGTCTAACATTCAGACACAACAACAACGTCGCGCGCACAAACTATCTATTTATTTATTTTATTAATGGACTCGACAGTTCGTCATTTGCCAATGTCATGTTACAGAATATTCAAAATATCATATCGTCTTCTCTTCATCCAGGGGAGTCGCCGTAGCACCGTCAGCTTGGGTATCCGCGTCTTCTTGTCTTCATCCAGAGGAGTCGCCGTAGCGTCACCACACTGGACAAAGCAGCTCGACAGTCACGTTCACTCCCGCGCTCGTAGTGGGACTCTTGACTATAGCGCCTAACTTCAGATCCTGCATGAATCCTCCAATAATTTCACCATACGCGAACATTTTCTGATTAACTTAATATGATATTAAATACAAAACAACCACTGTAGACATAAACTGAAAATTATCAAATAATTTCGCAACCGTCGTTCGCGTCATTTTCAAAAAAAAGCCTATCTATTTTTGAACTTCTGATGGAAAATGATAACCTTACCCTTCAGGCCCGATATTTGGATACAGCCTTCAATTTCAAGTAAATTAGTTCTTATTGATTAACCGACAAGAATTAATTTCCTCGGTGCAGAGCTATATGCGATAACCAGTGTTATGTAACAAGTAACCAAGGCTCGCATAAGAAGGTCATGTGCATTGTTGCATTCCATCGCTGCGTTGACGTTGGTTACCGAGAATTTGTTTGTGGTGGAAGACAGAGAAAGGTGAACAGGAGAGTTTTTAAGGTTGAGATTTTCTCAAATACTACTTGACCTATTGCAAAAATTCTTTCACTGTTTGATAGATAAAAGTTAAAACTATGTAACTGTAAAATATCTATTAAATTCGATTCAGTAGTTTTTTAGAAAATCTCAACCTTATTGAGGCCCCCTACATACTTATCTCTGTCTTCGACTGTACTATCAGCTTATTTGGCAGGAAAACATTGAAAATTGTCGTTGGAAATCATCATTTATACCGAAGCCCAAATCAACTGTCTTATTTTGTAAACAAAAACTACTAATATTTTCGGATTTTCTGTAATTATTGCATAGTTATTTTCACATTATTAGATCGGATCACTTTATTTTCACAATGATGAACAGGTTCAATCAATCAGTTCCTTCAGTGTTACATCACAACAATTTATTTAGACGATCCCGTTTGTTTACAGAATAAGACACTTGTTTGAGATGCGGTTTCAGCCATTAAATCCAAACTTACTGAAATGCTGAAGATTGAATAATTTCTTTTTAATTTTCATTGGGGCAGGTTTCCATCTTACATAACATCATTATTAGGTAATAGGTTTTGCCCGCGACTACGTCTGCGCAGGATCTTTATATAATAAGGCCTATGTGTTATTCTGATTTATGAACAATATTATTGTAAAGTTTCATTAAGGCTTCGTATGCGCGTATTTTCAGTTTTTCAACGAAGGCTACGGCACTAACTACTAAAATTAAACGTCTGAAAAAAATATATAGCAATCTTGGGGTGTCTATATTTAGAGACTGATGAATACCGATACACGATTGGACAACCTTCGCTCGATAGAAAAAATCGAAAACATACCCCTTCCATGTCTTTTAAAATGAAAACTGTGTTTAAACCGAAATAGTTATTCATACAAAATATATATCAAAATGTAGGGTAGACCTAAGTAATGTCGTTGGACTAACTCTTAGATATAAGAATTTTTAGAATTTTAGGTCAAAATCAAATTACTTATTAGTCTTATTGTATTTAGGCTAGATCGTAATGTAAATAAAATGTCATAATATCGGCATTTTATTAAAAAAAAATGTAGGGTACTATAAATACGAGAGCTTGTTTAAAAAAAATCTAATTTTTGTTGGCGTATTTTTATTTCACTGCCAAAATTCATCCGTAATTAATAAAAATACAAATATGGAGTCACTGCGTCGTGCTCTTCACTCCGCCGCTGCGGGACATCTTCTGTCTCGTTGTTGACAGCTGGCAGCCCCTATGTATTTGGTTGACGAATGTGTACTTGTGAAAGAACTAATGGTGGGCTTTTTGAAAATGGCGGGAAACGACGGTTGCGAAATTATTTAATAATTTTCAGTTTAATGTCTACAGTGGGTGTTTTGCGTTTAATATAACGTTAAATTAATCAGAAAATGTTCGCGAATGACAGTATGGTGAAGTTATTGGAGAATTCAAGCAGGATCTGAAGTTTGGCGCTATGGTCAAGATTCCCACTACGAGCTCGGGAGTGAACGTGACTGTCGAGCTGCTTCGTCCACAGTGATTGACGCTACGGCGTCTCCTGTGGATGAAGACAAGAAGACACGGCTACCCAGGGTGATGACGCTACGGCGACTCCCCTGGAGGAAGATAGAAGACTATTATACATTGAATTTTCTGTAACATGACATTGGCAAATGACGAACTATCGAGTCCATTAATAAAATAAATAAATAACTAATGGTGCAACCAATTGGATGTCAAATAAGACCATTGCTTTCGCTTCTTGGAACCCGCCTCGTCTATTTTGGCAATCGTCACGCGTTCTCCGATCCTCTATAGTCGAGCTAGATTCATTTGCGATAGTTAGGTGAACGATCTAGGTTGAAGGCCAACTATAGTTTGGCCAGTTTTTTTTATCACTACTTCTTATATGTACGCTCGTTGGGTTATCAACCTGATGATAAAAAATTTGAGATCGAATACACGGCTCAAGGATCTTCGAGTGTTTTTAACCGATTTTGAAATGGAAGGGTAATCCATTAATCAGATACTGCTAAATTTTTAAAACTGTTTTTATTTGACTCCCACTCCCAACTCCCAACGGGAGGCGATATTTAGACTACGGATTATTTTTTAATTTACATTACTTTTGATTATCAATATTGAACTGTTGTGCGTTCCGATAACAATTTGTTTCGGGGGACAGCTCCGTCTTTTAAACATTCATATATTTAATATTAAACGCATATTTAATTTAAATGGTCCTAGATTTTTTATGACATTAGTAATCGTTTAAGAACATAATCACACATCTCTTTAATCATTCTTCTTTCGTATAACGGACCATATGTAATTACAATTCAGAACTAATGTTTGATCACGATCGCTCCAGCGCTGAATCAAATCTGATTGCGCCGGAGTTGTCGATGGAACTTTCGACAATCGCGATTGGCGATCTCCTTTCGTAGGCTTAAGGTGCGGTTGTTCAAATGCGATCAATTATTTAGATACTTAACCGTAATCTGTATTTGCTGTAAATATTATGTACAGTCGACAGCAGATGACAGCTGACAGGAGCAATGGTAACACTTTTTACTTTTGACAGTGGTTCTCTTGAAAATGGCGGGAAACGACGGTTGCGAAATTATTTGATAATTTTCCTTTTAATGTCTACAGGGACTATTTTGTGTTTAATATCACGTTAAATTAATCAGAAAATGTTCGCGAATGACAGTACAGTGAAGTTGTTGGATTATTTGTGCAAGATCTGAAGTTTCAAGCTTTTATCAAGAGTTCCCGCTACAAGCTCGGGAGTGAACGTGACTGTCGAGCTGCTTCGTCCAGAGTGATGACGCTACGGCGACTCCTCTGGATGAAGACATGAAGACGCGGCTACCCAGGGTGAAGACGTTGCTGCGACTGGAGGAAGATAGAAGACTATTGAATATATTGAATTTTCTGTAACATGACATTGGCAAATGACGAACAGTCGAGTCCATTAGTAAAATAAAAAAATACTTTTGACAGTTCTTACTATTTGCGTCGTAAGCATTGATCTTCTATGAACAACTAGATACACAGCCTGCCTTCTAAAAATGTCCGGGCCCAAAGAAGGTCCAAAAGGATGAATGGACACTCATTTGCTTTATTGGACATTATTTGGACGTTAACAATGGACCCTTATATGGACGTTTTTTAAATTGTTTTAGTAAGACTTTTGTGTATCAAGTTGTTTATAGGAGATCAATGGTCGTAAGACTTGAAATCGTACTGCAAGTGTTACCATTGATCTGCTGTCGACTGTACATGTTGATAGAAGAAAATTGATAGCATCTACGATACACACATGGCAAAACTAGCCTGCATTGGTTTTTAAATAACCAAAATAATTACTAATTGTAGCACCCTGTCTCAGTGTTAGCGAATTGCTTAAATATGAATTGATTAAATGTAGATATAGACCGAACTCGGTGGCGCAGATGGTTCGGTCACAGGACTTGCGATACGGATGTCCCAGGTTCGATTTCCAGCCAGGGCAACGATGTTCCAATGAGTTATCCTCGGTTTTTTCGACGGAAAAACTTACGAACATTTACCGAATGCTCTCAAAATGGTGAAGGAAAACATCGTGATGAATGAAACCGGCATGCCGTAGAAAAAATCTAAGGCATGTGCCTACACTCTACATTTCATTTCATTTATTTAATTCCATATACAAAATCAATTCACTAAAATTATAATTAAGAAGGCTACACTTCAAAGAGATGTTGCATCCGAAACAACATACTTTTTTGAATTTTCATTTACACCTACACCACTTTGCAAGGAAAATGTGCCAACGCTGAGGAGAATAACCTCCTCCTTTTTTTGGAAGTCGGTTAAAAAGTGGCAAAAAACTCTCAAAAGAATTCAAGGGTCCTTGAATTCTTTGAAGAGTTTTTTGTATACAGGCGACCTCAACAACTCCGACTATCCGTTAGATCACTATAGTATGACCGTCTAAATCAGTCTTCGCCTGCGCGGTACAGGGATGCGGGGGAAGGCGACAACGGGGACCGAGAGAGGTGCGGGCGGCAGACGCATTTCTGTTACACCCCCTCCCGCAGCCCTGTTGTCGCCTTCCCCCGCATCCCTGTACCGCGCAGGCGAAGACTGATTTAGACGGTCATACTATAAACCATACGACGAGACGAATATACTGTACCTACTAAGATAAACATGTATTATTTATTTTCATTATTAACACATCAAATACAACATGGTAACAATTATGAGGCCCATTATCAAGATAACTCTAATCCTATTACATGTGTTAGTGATACGAAAATGTGGCAGCATGCTTCGAGGTCAAAAATTACGTTATTTTATCGAAATAATCGTGAAGCACTTACGCATGGAAAATTTTGAATGTCGGGTTGCGCTGATATCAAAATATATAACATTATATTTAGGGCAGATGACCTTGGTTGTGCAAAAAGCGTTGTAAAGCCGATGTCTTCCTGGGATATAAGGCCACACTGAGGCGTTCCACACACAGCCGCTACCTGCACCCGGCTTGCGGCCTGCGGCCAGTTGAACCGCCCGATTTTCTGGACATTTTTGTCGTCCGGTATAACGGACAACAGCAGATCAATTTGAACACTTGCAGTACGATTTTAAAACTTACGACGCAGATAATAAAAACGGTCGAAAGTGACACTTGATGTACTTTTTTTTTTTTTTTTTTTGTATGTTTGGCCCTTTTCCTCTGACATGGTGGTCAGAGTCTTTTGTCGGCTTGACACGGTTTGTGCTTTTTTATTATTATTATATACCTTGCTCTGAATGAGACGGGATCAGTGCATCCATATGGCATGCACTGATGACCCTGATGTCCGATGATTTAATATTATACATATATAATTATAGCAAATATATAAATATTAATACACACAGTTTGATATGTTACAGTACAGTCTTTCTAAACTCTTAATACAATGCTTACAGTCTGGGTACACTTTCAATCTTATCTAATCTTAGTCCATCTCCTCCATTATATATATTTTCTGAATTCCTTTTTTTTTTTTTTTCTACTAAGTTTTTTTTTTGTTTTTTTTTTCTTTCTTTCTTATTGCATAATAAATTCCCTTTTTTGTCACTTTTTACATTAATATTTGCTTACTAGGTATCTACTTTTTTTCTCTCTCTATTTTATATTTAATGCTAACAGTATATATAATCATTATATATATTTAACATTATTTATGTAACGGTTTTATTTCTTTTTATTACTTGTTTCGCTATTTCTACGCAATATTTCAAAAACTTGTCTCTTTTTTCTACATCCAACATAATTTCTTTAACATTTTCGGCTTCTATCTTTGCATCTATCTGCATTTCCGTCTCGTACCTTTCTCTGGCGTGCACGGGGCACTCAAATAAAATATGTACAACGGTTTCCTCCACGCCCGGCTCGCAGATGCACGATGGGTCATCCTTGCACTTGAATCGATTTAAGTACCCGGAGAACCCACCGTGCCCCGTCATCACCTGTGTGGTCACCTTGGTTGGCTCCAGTTTCCGAACTACCTTGTACGCCCTCTCTATGTTCGGGAGGAACAGTTTTGTCACCCCCGCGGTCTCCCCAGACTCGTACCTACGGCTCCATTCATCTAGCGACCCCAAACGAAGCTGTCGCTTGACGAAAGACACCGGACAGCTATCGTAGTCTGGCCTCGTCTTCTTTTTCAGCGCCGCGTCTTTGGCCAACGTGTCCGCTCGCTCGTTGCCCTCCAATCCCGCGTGAGCTTTTATCCAGAACAAGGACACATCCTTGTTCTGGTCTTTTATTGCCTTCAAATTTTTACGGCTTTCTACTGCTAGTGGATGGAGGGAACTCTGGTTCACGATGGTTTCGAGTGACGACCTGGAGTCACTATATATGCCGAAGCTCGTTTTGGAGCTCTTAAGGATCTCGCCCGTGGCTCTGAATACAGCCAGCAGTTCGGCCTGGTAGACGGTGCAGTACGATGGCAGTTTAAGTTTGAGGGCCCGAGTTTCGGTTTCGTTATCCCACAGAGATAACGCTGCCCCAACCCGGCCCTCAATCTTACTGCCATCGGTATATATGCGCACTGTTTGCGTGTTGTGGAGGTCCACTTGCTGCTGGTCTTCTAGGTTTATGAACTTCAGATCCATACGCTGGGCCGGGTGCGGTGTTTCCGCGTACGGTACCGGCTGCTCCACATCCCGGTCTCCCAGCTCTGGCGGGGGCGTGCCCCTCTTCGCCTCGAACAAAGCGGCTGCTTCCTGCACCCTGAGGTCGAGAGGCAGCAGTCCCGCGAGCACTAGCGCCGAGTTCAGGGACACAGTACGGTACGCCTTGCATATTTTTAGGGCGAAACCCCTTTGTACGGCGTTTAGCTGCCTTCGTACCCCTACTTTCCCAGATGCAGACGCCCATACGCTGGCCGCGTACAGTATGGTCGGCTCAACCACGGCCGTATAGATGGTCCTGATTACTTCAGGGTGGAGGCCCCAACTGATCTTCGCCGCCCTGGACAGCTGCTTGTAGATGTTTATCGCCTTTTTGCAGATGTCGACGACGTGGCTGTTAAAGGTAAGTTTATTATCGATAGTCAGTCCGAGGATTTTGATCTCTTTTGATAGGCCAATATCGACCCCGCCCATGCTAAGCAGTGGTAAGTCATATTTCAGTTTCTTAGTCAGCACCATCGCGTTTGTTTTGTGTGGTGCGAATTTTAACTTGTTATTGACCCCCCACTCCCGAACATAGGCGAGGGCGGCACCGGCCTGTCTCTCGATCTCCATCGCTGTACCACCGTCAAACACCAACACCACGTCGTCGGCAAACGCCTGGCAATAAACACCCCTTTCGTCTAGCTCTTTAAGCAGCGGATCGAGTAGCAGGTTCCATAGTATAGGTCCTCCAATGGAACCTTGGACGCAACCTTTTCTCGTTTCCTTTACGTACTCCTGACCCGCGTACCTTACCTTCACCTTTCTTTCAGTGAGGTAGCTGTCCATTACTCTCCGGATGTTTATTGGGCATTCCTCTTCTGCTAGCCGCAGTCTTATAGCGGGCCACCAGGCGCTATCGAAGGCCCCCTCTATGTCCAGTGATACCATAGCGACAAGTTTCTTCTGTTGTATTTTGTTCCGTATATGTTGTACAAGGACATAGAGGGCGTCTTCGGTGCACTTCTGTGGCATGAAACCGTATTGTCTGCTGCTCAGTCGGGGTACAATGTACCATTTCATTCTCGACACAACCATCTTTTCCAGGATCTTTCCTAGCACTGGCAGTAGGCCAATTGGTCTATACGACTTTGGTGTAGTGTATTGATCTTTTCCAGGTTTCCTTAATACGACTACCGTGGCTTCTTTCCAAATGGTTGGGAAGAGACCGCACTCAAGGCATTTGTTTGCCAGTGCTAGGAAAATCGCCGAATCCAGAGTTATAGCCTCATAACAAATGTCTGACGTCAGTCCATCTGCCCCGGGGGCCTTCTTAGGACTGAAGCTGTTCGCTGCAGTATTCAGCTCTTCCAAAGTAAACGGGGGATCATGTTGTTCATCATGACCCCTTACGTTTACCTGGTCAGCAGCTTGCCGTATCTTCTGATGTTGTTGATTATCCTCCTCTTTCAGGTCCCCCGGGTAAAACGTGTCCGCCAGCAACTTCGCAGATTCCGCTTGGTTGAGTGCGTTTCCGTCTTTGACCAACGGTAGGTCTTCCTGTCTTTTAGCCGTCCTTCTTATTACCCTATAGATCCCTCCCCATAGTCCTTCCTTATCCTGCTTCTCACAAAACCCCTTCCAGCTTAATATCTGTGCCTTCTTAGCTTCACTTTCATATTTCTCTTTTTCTTTGAGATATTCGTCGACCACTTTCTCTCTACGGGCCGGCGCCGCGCAGCGTATCCTCCGCTTCCTGGTTACGACGCGCTTCTTCAGCACCGCGAGCTCCTCAGACCACCAAGGTAAGCTTAGTTTTGTTACTGATTTCTTTTTTGGTATATTTATATTGCATGTATCTATTATAATATTAGTATATTTCTCAATAGCATGGTTTAGTTCTGATTTATCTTTAATTTTTTCTATTTCGTTTTTATTTATTTTATTATCAATTAGCGATTGCTTTAGATTCTCCCGGAACTGTATCCAATTTGCTTTTTTGCTGTTAAATATTCTTGTTGTTCTGTTCACGGTGATTCCTTCAGCTTTCGCCAGCCTGATTTTAAACTTGATGGTGTTGTGGTCAGAGCTCGTCATGCTATCGTCCACCTCCCAGTCGTCCACTAATGCCAGCAAATCCGTCGAGCACGCCGTTATATCTATGTGACTGCTGTACGTCTTCGTTCCCCTAATAGTGTCAAAGGTTGGTGTGTCTCCCCTGTTCAGCACCTGAAAACCCATTTCCTCTAGTGATCCAGACATCGCCTCTCCTCTTCGATCGTGTTTTGCGCTGCCCCACCAGGTGCTTTTAGCGTTAGCGTCCCCTCCTATCACGATTTTTCCAGGTCCTATTTCATCTTCTATCTTCCTCAGTTGCTCCAGATACGGTTCTATCGGCTGGTCCGGCTCAAAATAAAAGGAGACTGCTGCGATCTCCCAAGCACAAGTCTTGACCTTCACCACTGTGATGTTGTTCGTGGTGAGTTTAGGACACAAGATGACATCTATAGTGCTATCGAAGACAGCTATTGCTGCCTTTATAGTGCCGTCTCCCTGGTTTGCGTTTTGGAAGATCCTCACACCTCGGTAGTCCTTCATCCTTCTTATGCCCCCCACGTATGGCTCCCGGTACTTGATGTACTTTGATGTGTACTTGGTCATCCATGTATCATAGGAACCTAACCTAACTTTGCTTAACTTATAACTTTCAAACCGCACCTACAAGGGGATCATAGCCCGCCGTGCTTCTGTTTCAAGACCGCCAGTTTATCGTTTGGTAGGTAACTATTATTAGGGTGTTTAATGCCTTAAACTAATATTAGGGTGTCCTAAACCAACGTTTAACGGGAATTTCAGCCCATTATCGCGTGTCTACGGTATTTTGAAATGTCTGAGTCTGCACATAATTGAAATGAGTGGCAGACATAGGGGGAGCTCTTTGCTTATCAATGGGACATTACAGGCTAATAAATAATAATCACCATAGGAAAGTATTTTAACTGTAAAAATACTTTCCTTAGGGGCCATCCATAAAGTACGTCACACGAATTTCATGATTTTTTTGAGCCCCCCCCCCCCCCCCCCCGTCCTTGTCACAGGTGGTCACATTTCTGAGACCCCCCCCCCCCCCCCCCCCCCTCCCTAGTGTGACGTCACATGTTTTGCAATTTCACATCCAAAAATTATTAAATTAAAACAGCAGTTCCGAAAATAGTTTTATTTCCATTTAAATTAAGTACTTTTTTATGAAATCAACATTATATCAAATATTTGAAACAATAACAAAGCAATAAACCATTGAATATAAAGAAAAAGAAGAAGAAAGAAACTCAATCATCTTCAGTCTCTAGATATATTATATTTTGAAATGTGATGTCACGAAACTTAGGACCCCTCCCACCCCTTGTCACACCATGTCACACTTTGTCGACCCCCTCCCACCCCCTTTACGTGTGACGTACTTTATGGATGGCCCCTTAGTGTGATTATTATTTGATACTGATAGAATATTGCTTTTTAATACGAGTTATCATTAAAATTGACATTAAATTCAAATTGATCATAATTTTTTTGGTATTTTGACATCAATTTAATGTCTATTTTAATTTATCATTAGCAACCCTCAGTATTAAAAGGTTGACAGACGTTTAAAAACATACTGCAAAACAGTTGATTTCATGTAATTTTATCTTCTAAATCTGTTAATTTTGTTTATTTCGCAATCCGCAATAGCGAAACCGCACCTTAATTACATATTTGTACTGGTGTCAACTGTCAGCTTATATGGTTCGATCGTAGCCGTGACATTGGCTTAATCAATCAGTGCGTATTTGAGATCACATGACATGACATCTGACAGCGTTACGTATGTCATTAATAAACACAATTGCTACAGGAATTTGACCGTTGAGGTCTTTAAAATATGAATCATTGATGATTTTGTGGCTGGTTGGTTCGATTTCTAGGGTCGAAGCACCCGTTGTCGGGCGTTGAGGTGAAGGGCAATGACGATATCGCCTCCTGAATACTTAAAGGGATCGATTAGTTCAAAGATTCCCAAAGTTTTTGGTCATTTCGCCCCCTTACCAAGTTATGCACGAGTAAGACATTTTTTGGTGTTGTACAGGTTTGATATTTTCGGCCTATTGCATGATTTCTTTCACAGTTATATAGGTGAAAGTTAAAATTATGTACGTAACTTTAAAAAAGAGTCGGACTCACGCACTGAGGCTTCCGTGCTACGCAACTTAACATAATATAAGTTTGTAAAAAGAAAAAAATATTAGGCTTGCAACGAATATTCGGCAACTATTCGGTATTCGGCCTATTCGGCCATTTTGTCCTATTCGGCCGAATACCGAATACCTTGGCACTATTCGGCCGAATACCGAATACCTAATATTTTTTGTAGTTTGATAAATGCTTAATAAAAAACGATTGACTATCGTATTACAAAATGTTTTATTAATTTTCTTTCGCATTAGCATCGATCCAGTCTGATGTAGTCGCCTTCTTGCCCACTCCACCACGTGAAATTTTTGTCTTGAACAAATTACACACGACAGTTTTGGGATCATTTTCATCGTCGTCAAAATATGTCCATATGGACTCTAAAAAGAAGTCACCTATATAGGTGACTTGGAGGCCATGATGGATTAGGCGCAAAACTTCAATTTTTAACTACTTAACTCAATACGACGCGACGAAAGACAGATAACAACTGGACTTTATTTATGTTGCGCAATGAGATTAAGCATGTAAAAATCAAAAGACGTGTCGCGACTGGCGACAGGGGCGGTAGGAAGAAACTACGCTCTCGACAGGAGCGAACACAAACGGCGCCAAGTCGGCCGAATATTTTTGCCGAATATTCGGCTATTCGGCCAGGGTACCTGCCGGATATTCGGTATTCGGCGAATGGCCGAATATACTATTCGTTGCAAGTCTAAAAAATATGTATTTTTGGGGAGATGCAATTTCAAATTTACAGTTTTCGGATTTTTTCCTTTACTTGTGCTATAAGACCTTACTTCTTGAAAAAAATTATGATTCTAGGTCAACGGGATATACCTATAGGAACCTAAAGGTTTTGATTTTTTTGCGTTTTCATACAAATATGCGCCAAAATTTGACATAAACGACCATAACTAAAAATATTAATTTAGTTTTAGGAATTTTGGAGAAAATGACCACCTTATTTTCCTTCGTTTCGTGTGTACTAGGACTATTAGGTACAGTCGACAGCGGATCAATGGTAACACTTGCAATACGATTTCAAGTCTTACGACGCAAATAATAAGAACTGTCAAAAGTAAAAAGTGTTACCATTGATGTGCTGTCGACTGTACATTGAAAAAACAGGATTGCATGTAGTAGCTAAATTCACTTAGCTGTTGCTTTATTAACTGGATACTTATCTCTGTCTTCGTGTGTACAATGTTGTATTATATATAATATTTCCTATTCTATTCTGCCCATCAGCCACAATAATTGATAGAAGCCACTGAGGGGGCCAAACCGGCCTCTTTGAGAACCTCTGGATGTATTGATGGTTCTTTTACCCTGTTTAAGTAACTTCCGTTGTATGTTTGCCAGCTCAAAGCGAGTGTCGAGCAAATATGATTTCAAGTTGTAGATAAATAATGATATGTGATAGTTTGTTTAACTTGTTTGATGTCTGAAATGTTTCATTTTTATTCAACAGGTAATGTGGGTTGAATGAAAATTGTCGGCCATTTGTCAAGTTTCGGTAAGCTAGTTATTTATTTATTTATTTTATTAATGGACTCGACAGTTCGTCATTTGCCAATGTCATGTTACAGAAAATTCAATAGTCTTCTATCTTCCTCCAGGGGAGTCGCAGTAGCGTCTTCACCCTGGGTAGCCGCGTCTTCATGTCTTCATCCAGAGGAGTCGCCGTAGCGTCTTCACTCTGAACGAAGCAGCTCGACAGTCACGTTCACTCCCGAGCTTGTAACGGGCACTCTTGATAAAAGCTTGAACCTTGAATCAGATCTTGCATAAATAATTCAATAACTTCACCGTACTGTCATTCGCGAACATTTTCTGATTATTTTAACGTGATATTAAACACAAAATAGTCCCTGTAGACGTTAAAAGGAAAATTATCAAATAATTTCGCAACCGTCGTTTCCCGCCATTATCAAAAGCCCCGGTAAGCTACTTCGGAGGCATCCAACCAAACCAGTGATATGAGGACTTTGTAGCATATTTCTAAGTACGGCATTGATCTCCTATAAACAACTAGATACACAGTCTGCCTTCTAAAAATGTCCGAGCGCAACGTCCAAATGGATGAATGGACCATCATTTGCTTTATTGGACAATATTTGGATGTTAACAATGGACCCTTATTTGGACGTTTTGTTAAATTGTTTTAGTAAGACCTTTGTGTATCTAGTTGTTTATAGGAGATCAATGAAGTACGGTAATAATCACAGATGTTAGAATTATTATTGGATACTTACCTACGTGGTTAGAATATTTTTATTTCAGTTTTATTAATTTATTAAAGTTCACGACATTCACATACAAATAACCCGAACAAAGTTATGGAAAGAAAAATATAATGTATGAGGGATAACTTGCCAATCGCTATAAAAGACGCAAAATGCTTCGTTTCATTCAAAAGGAAACTTTTTTTGGAGCGATTTTTCATAGTTTAGATGATGACAATAACTAAAATAAAATGACAGATTCTTATCCAGAATAACACCCAGGTTTTTGGCCGATGTACTGAAGGGGATAATGACGTTGTCATAGATAACAGGCGGAATTGTCTTGTTGTCGAACAGTGAGTTATACATGTACCTGCTACCTATGACCATGGTCTGGGACTTAGACGGATTTACCAGGAGACCATAAGACTTAGCCCATTTGCCGATACGGTTGAGATCATCATTAAGCATCATTAATTTATTGTGGTTTGGCCAAAAGCCATCAGCCAAATAATTGTCAGACAAACAAAATAATCAATAAAACAAAATTTAACATATACAAGCTTAAATTAGAACTAAAAAAACGAAAATTACAGACAACACAATGGAAACAAAAGAAGAAAAACAAACAAACAAAAACTTTATCAAACTAACAATACAATTTTAAAACCTACCTATACTATCCTAAACAAAAAGAGAGAAAAGACAACAATATTAAAACAACATATTTACACAAAAATATATAGTACAAAACAACTACATACATTATGTTACCAATTTTTTCACTTTTACCCACACAAAAATTCTTAATTCAGTATGTTCCGTGCTTATTGTCGGACACTTAAAATTTATAATATATTTTATATTTCCCTAAGTTAAGTGGATTATACCCCTTTTTTTAGAGAAATAAATATCTAGAACCATAAACCGTACGTTCTTACAACTGTCAATTGAATAGACTTTCACAGTCGTACTGGAGGAAGAAATGGATATGATGAGACCCTTCGTCCAGGGTGACGATGCTCCGGCGACTCTTCTGGAGGAAGAAAGACGAGATACGAATTGAAATTGGCAAATAATAAAATGTCGAGTCCATTAACAAAACTAATAATAACGCTCGCTCAAAATTGTCAAAATTCCGATTCCTTGTTAAGCGCGCGAAACGCCATTAGCTACTTATAATTTTATAGTTTCCGTGGTATTTAGTGATTATAATGATCATGTTAAGTTAATCAGGAGATGTCCGCGAACGTTTCTATTAATTGGAGTGCTCGGAAAAAGTTGTTTGTGAAGTTTTGTGCTCTTAGCAAGGTTTCCCTTGGATAACTCGATTATTGCGTGGATCGTCGAGTTATTTCGTTTAGGGGTTTGGGAGGGTTGTGCGTAGGTTTAGGTTAGGTTATCTTCGTATATGTGTATGTATTTATAAAAATTCAGACATTCTATTAACTTCAGAGCAGGCTGTATTAGTTGGCTTTGCCTTTCCCCCTGGGAAGAATTTTACAAAATAAAATTGTCAAATTTCCCTTTGAATTTCGACTAAACTTTCATACCACCAGCATTACAAGCACATTCGGTACCTACCTGCATTCCGATAACCCGCGGGGCCCGCACAGGTACTCGGCACCTAATTGCATAATAAATGAACGCTGGTAGGTAAACTCGCGGGCGTTGGCGGTGACCGATTAAGACGGATTATCGCTGTTGTGGCCATGAGACGCGTTTTATCAGGATTGGTCCGGTTTAGGGGCGCCTTTCCACCAGAGATGTGCTATGCTACTTGCTATTCATTCAGCCAGCGCTATGCTATGTGGACCAATGAATATGATTGGTGGATGTCAAACGCATCCATAGCAAGTAGCATAGCACATACAACCTACTTAATTATGTTTACAATTCTTTCCGTGTAATCGATTGTACTTGTGATATTTGCGTATTTTTTACTATGTACCTAGGGAAGAAACTAGTCTCCCACGACACAGGGTATCCTAGTGTGGGGACTAGGGAATTTGTATCTAGAATGTAAGTATCCAACGTACAATTAAGAAATTTCATTTCAAATAAATTTCATTTCACATCTCTGGTGGAAAGGCACCCTTAGGGTGGCGCGAGCAAGCCAGGTGCCGCCACCAATCTAAAGCGGGGTAAGGCCCGGTTTCCACCAAAGCGGAGAGGAAATGTGTTTTGAGTAACCAATCTAAGCGGAGAGGAGATGTGGAAAAAACGAAATCTGATTGGTCATTCAAAACACATCTCCTCTCGTCTCCGTTGCCGCAGCAGACTCGTTTCAATCAGTTTAATCTGCCCCGTTCATGTCTTTCTCTGTAGCGCTACTGTTTTATTTGTCATTGCGAGTTAAACGGAGTCCGTAATGACTCCGCTCTCCTCCCAAGAACTGAGCGAGTTCATTTCAGCTCTTTCTGCTTGCTAAGTCCTTTCCGCCCGACTTTGTTTGTGGAAATACAACTATGTAGTTTACTCTTGCATATTAAACTGAGTCCATAATGGGTCCGCTCCGCTCACAGTAGAAACCTGGCTTTAGTCTCGATTCGTTACACAGGATGAGGATTGGCGGAGTCTTCCAACTCCCAACCTGCATGTGGTGATAAATATGAGCTCATGAAAGACTTGCTGTGTGAATGTGACGCATGCTTGAAAGCGGATGAGTATTCTAATTGCTTATCCGGAACCAGAAGATTACAGGCCCCTTCCTATGAGCAGCATAACGGACCTAATGAGTTACATCTTTAGGGATGAGGAAGGAGTATAAAGGAAAGAGGAGCGCACAAAATATCCCAATGAGTGGAAACGACGACGCCACAATGGCACCCTGTCAGGATAAGAATACTATATTTGGACTGCACGTGCTGACAGCGATATAATTGTCGCCGGGTACGAATTTGTATATGAAGTATGCTTTATTAAAAGCGAGTTCTCAGCCCGGCGACATTTTGTCACTCTCTTGTGGTTGTGCATGGTCTTATCTAATATTGAGCCACTGATGGATTGTCTCTCGTTGTAGCAAAAAGTCGGATACCTCGCTATTCGCTAGTTTCTAGGCGCCAACCAAGCCACCTGTCATTGTTGACGTGGCCTAATAGTTACTATGTATATAGTCCCGGCCGTTCCTTCCTTCATGCGATCAATTAGCCGCGAGTCTGTCCCGCGGCAGACGTGGCCACCGCGCAATAGAGATGTCTGCAACGCGGTCAACGACTCGGACCTTGGCATTGCTTGCCGGCTACTTACGTCACCGCAACCTGCCGACGGTGTTGCCAGGTTGAGGGTGGCAGATTAATGATTTATTATTTTATTTTTAGAGGGGATTTTAAGGTATGATATGTATGACACTGCAGGGTTACTCTCACCTCTTATAGCGATCCAGTTTAGGTTCTAAACTGACAATTTGCTACAATGACGTTTGACGTCTGGTTTGACTGCTGGTCTTCCTTTAAGGCGACACGGGTTCGGTAATTTCTGGAGTGGCCACTAATTGAATATGACACCTAAAGGCCATGAAAACAAATCAAAAATAAGGAAATATACCAGTGAATACGTGTTATGTGTGCAGAACAACTTAATATGTACCTACCTCTGTCAATTTGCGAGAATTACTACAAAAAGTTAAAAACGTAAATATCACATTATTATCTGGCTGTTTTTTTTATATTATAAGTAATATTTATTTATTTATTTAATCTTTGTTACATTTTATGTATCGGGCGAACTTAATGCCTTGCGGCATTTTCTTCCAGTTTACCTTGAATAATAATATTAATTATATTTTAAAAAATATTTATAGAATTAGTTTTTACAATACAAATTTTATCCTCAACTCCATCCAGCTAAAAGCTACAAATAATACTGAGAACCTGCTACATTTGCGCTGAATGTGCCATATTGTAAATATTAAAAAATCTATGAGTACATACGTAAGTTAAAAATTCAAATTCAAATACACTTTATTGTACATAAAAGACACAAACAATTACAATACAGAAATACAAAACAATATGTACAATTTTGGCGGCCTTATCGCTAAAAGCGATTTCTTCCAGGCAACAAACTGTTGATGGAATTTAAAAAAGAAAGAGGTAAAAAAAAATTATATTAATAGTAAAAATATGTTACTTAGTGGAAACACCTATTAATTATTTCACCGAAAGCAACATAAAGTACTTAAACCTGGCAACACTGTCCATCAATAGCCCGACGAAATTGGACAATTACTCTATGAGAAATATGTTATTAAGTTATGTTATTAATTTCTTTGGTTTTATTGCCGTGGGACTGTTGCGGTGTTTGTTTTTGGCGGTGGGAAGGTGTTAGCACACATTTGTTTTGATTACTTATACATAAATTAGTCAGCTGTCTATAGTATGACCGTCTAAATCAGTCTTCGCCTGCGCGGTACAGGGATGCGGGGGAAGGACGACAACGGAGACCGAGAGAGGTGCGGGGGCGGGCGCGCGAACAGAAATGTATTGTAACAGAAATGTGTGTTTTACGTGTTAGTGTTTTGGCATCAGTATCGATCCTAAAACACATTACAATTATTCTTTTCATGAAATATCCAATGTACAGACACAACTTTTTTACAGTCTTATTATATGTATAGATATTTTTTTTAATTGGCAGCGCTTGTTTGCTCACAAACAGTATTTATAATTCGGTTATTTACCCAAACTCGAGAGCGTCAAAGTTAAAAAAAACCTACTTCCTTCCCGAATGTGATAACAAGTTCCACAAATACCCCCGGATATGTTTCCGGGAATGTCACCGATACGATAACTGCGGGAATAGTCGCGGGACCTACCTTGTGGTTGGCTAGATTACGTAGACCCAGTAGATTGGGACACGATGCCACAAAATGCGCATAGAAAAAAAAACTTGCATTACACAATAGTCGAGCGGATTCCTTGAAAAGCGCGCGAAACGACATTAGCTACTTTTTTTGTGAAAATTCTAATTAAATAGTTTCCGTGGTATTTAGTGATTAATGATCACGTTAAGTTAATCAAGAGATGTCCGCGACCGTTTCTATTAATTGGAGTGCTCGAAAGAAGTCGTGTTTGTGAAGTTTTGTGCTCTTAGCAAGGTTTCTCTTGCATAATTCGATTATGGCGTGGATCGTCGAGTTATTTCGTTTAGGGGTTTGGGAGAGTTGTGCGTAGGTTTAGGTTAGGTTATCTTCGTATATATGTATGTATTTATAAGAATTCAGACATTCTACTAACATCAGACCAGGCTGTATGCCCTAGTTGGCTTTGCCTTTCCCTCTGGGAAGAATATTACAAAAAAAAAATAGTCGAGCTACTATCCCTTGAAAATCGCGCGAAACCTACTACCTGAGTAGGTACCTACAGCTGATTGAAAATGTTTTATTTTTCATATAAGTACCAAAATAAGGCACGCACCACCTGAAGGTAACAGTATTTAATTATTGAGATGCTCAAACTTTTCTTTGTGATAGTTTTTCATGGGCCTTTCCCGGCCCTATAGCGGTCCCTCCACGCTTCTTTGAACATAATTCTTGCAAAAACTCGGTTAATCTATGCTTAGTAATTCAAAACTCGCATACCAACAACGACCATTACACCGGTACCTCTGAAGTCTCTATTGTTCTCAAAGAGGTGCTATTAAAAGTCGTAACCCACAAGGCTCTAGAGAAATTGGTCCCCGTCTTTGTAAATACACTGGCCGCCTCAGTTTACACTAGGGTTGTCATTGTGAAGTAAAGGAACTCTGTTAGGGACCGTCTCGGGACGCGGGACATCGTCACTTCGAAATATAATTTGACTATGTGACTATTAACTCTCATGGTTGCACTTCACTTGGCTATTCGTATTTGCGTATTTGTCATGATTGACATGTGTGGTTGGTATTCTTGACAAAATATTCGTCTTATTTGTATGTATGTACGTCAAGCATTTGATGGTGGCACTTCACTTGGCTATTCGTATTGGAATGTATGTCGTAAATACTTGACGTACATACAAATAAGACGAATATTTTGTCAAGCATACCAACCACACATGGCAATCATGACAAATACGCAAATACTAATAGCCAAGTGAAGTGGGAGCATTACAAATACGACAAACATCCAATAGCGAATACGAATAACCAAGTGAAATGCCGCCATCACAATACACGAGATTGGGCTTGGGATACATCAAAGCACATAAAGTGTAACACTTTGGACCGTTCTTATTATCTGCGTCGTAAGAGTTGAAATCGTACTGCAAGTGTTACTATTGTTCGGCTTTTGTCTGTACACTCGAATACACGAATTAAATCTAACACTTTTTATTGGCTACACCATAAGAATTGAAAACGTACTTCAAGTGTTATATTTATGCGTGTCGAGTACTCGACTCGAATCTGGATCCAAAAAATTATCGTAGAATTGTATAACAAATTAATTCTAGGAGTTGTGGAAGCTCTTATGAACTTGTTTGTTCGTCCAAGCCACACTTAAGATAAAACTGATAAGTATAAGTACTTAAATCCCCCATTGAAATAGATTTACAAAGGCTAATATGAAGCCTGAAGCGGGGTAGGGCTTTTACAACTGTCTCAAATCATAGCTTACGCTCAAAATTGTCCCGGATTCTTGTTCCTAAGGCCCGTATTAATAAATCACTCTCAAGTCTCAGCTCAAAAGTCAATCTTGAGAACAACCTCACTTACATAGTTGCGCGTTTAGGAATCGGGTATCACGTGCGTAATAATAAACAAAACTCAGTTCTCAAGAGAACTGTCAAACTCACACTTGAGAACGTATTTGCTGATTGCAGGCGAACCGCGATTTGAGAAAGACGTCATGTGATACGCCCTCAAGGTTAGTTTATTAATAAATGACATATTTGAGATGGTGATCACGTCTTGAGAGTGTATCAGCTGAATTCGCTCTTGAGGGTGGGTTTGAGCTCAGACTATAATTTGTCGAGACATGGTGTGCGGGACTCGTGTCCCGAATCAGAATGAATCCAACCCTAGCTTGCAAGAAATATAAAACGTGTATTGGTATTTTGCTATTGTATTTACATTTTTTGCACTAAAAAGTTGTTGTGTAAGGAGTTTTATGGTCAGAAATGACATGTTTTCGTAGTTGACGAAATATAATACCTGAGTGTATTGATGGCGAAATGGTGGAATAATTTGCTATGCATAGGTACTTACCTAATTCGTGGAATTATTTCCGGTTACACGCATGAACTGTATCTAGGTTAATTATTTGTGGATTTAGTAAACTGCCAAATCAATTGATTTCATTCATTCATTTAATTTCAATTGTTTTGGACAATAGTTGTTTATTCATATGACTTAGTAGTAATGCCTACATGGACATTCTTTTGGTTGACCTCTCATTTGTATATGGTATTGGGGTCTCGATAGTTTAAAAAATACATAAGTACCTACCTACACTTTTGAAATGAATAACAAGTAGGCTAAAGATAAAAGTGGAAAATGGTTGATGAGATGAGTGGAAAATTAAGAAAAAAATTAAATTTTTGCGAAAAATTTCAAATTCTGTTTACTTTTTTTTAAAGAATAACATATTTTTCCTCTTTACTTATTTATACAAAATTTAAAAAGTACAAGTACATGTCTCATCGATGCTTCTGGTGCACAGAGGGCTGGCAGCTACTTTGCCCAGCGCATCAGCCTGGCCATCCCAAGAGGAAATGCTGCCTGTGTTCTGGGCACGTTGCCTCGATGCGACGCGCTGGAAGATATGTTTTATATAGGTACTAGCTGTACCCCGCAACTTCGTTTGCGTAGAGGAGGTCTCTTGAAAATGGCGGGAAACGACGGTTGCGAAATTATTTAATAATTTTATTTTTAATGTCTACAGGAGCTATTTTATGTTTAATATCACGTTAAATTAATCAGAAAATGTTCGCGAATGACAGTACGGTGAAGTTATTGGATTATTTATGCAAGATCTGAAGTTTGAAGCTTTTATCAAGAGTTCCCGCTACAAGCTCGGGAGTGAACGTGACTGTCGTCGAGCTGCTTCGTCCAGAGTGATGACGCTGCGGCGGCTCCTCTGGATGAAGACATGAAGACGCGGCTACGCAGGGTGAAGACGCTACTGCGACTGTTCTGGAGGAAGATAGAAGACTATTGTATATTGAATTTTCTGTAACATGACATTGGCAAATAACGAACTGTCGAGTCCAATAATAAAATAAATAGAACCTCAAGAATGCTACAAGCCTGTTATCTAATTATTTAGATCGCACACTTTACTTTTTTTTAATCACAGTCCAACGACTGATAAAAAATTGCATCCATCACCTACGCTACATAGCAACATGGGGCGAGGTCGGTAACCAGAGTTATCTAGAGTTTATCTCTAGGCGTATTAATTAATTTCGGCCATTCGCGATAGCGGACAAAAAATGTCTTTACATCGACCTCGGCGCGGTGGTCAAGTCAGGACGTTCCTAAAAAAAAAAGATTCGCGGTTGAAAGATGTACACTGAAAAAAAAACAGGATTGATTTCTGGCTAAAACAACTTCGGCTTTGTTATTATTTAATAGCCTGCAGTGTCCCATTGCTGGGCAAAGGCCTCCCCCAACCCTTCTCATCTCTATTCTGCGCAGACTCGGACCACGTTCACATAAAAACGTCAAGTTCGTCTCGCCATAGTTTGCAGGGACGGCCACGGCTATTATTTATTTATTAATATTAATGGACTCGACAGTTCGTCATTTGCCAATGTCATGGTACAGAATATTCAAGAAATAGTCTTCTCTCTTTCTCCCGAGGAGTCGCCGTGGCGTCATCACCCTGGATAGCCGTGTCTTCTTGTCTTTTTCCAGAGGAGTCGCCGTAGCGTCATCACTCTGGACGAAGCAGCTCGACAGTCAGATTCACTCCCGAGCTCGTAGTTGACTATAGCTCGAATCTTCAGATCTTGCCAAAATCATCCAACAAATTCCGCGAACATTATCTGATTAATTTAACGTGATATTAAACACAAAATAACCACTATAGACATTAAAATGAAAATTATTAAATATTTTCGTAACCATCGTTACCAGCCATTTTCAAAAAGACCAACGGCGGCTTTGTCATTGTCAGTGAAAAAACAGGGTTGCCATAGCAGCTTTTACTTAGCTGATTTCTAGCTGAAATGAAGTAACTACTTGTCAGTCAGAGCAAATAATTGTAATTGTAACCAATAACCAATCAAACTAGAAAAAGAAATAGCAAAACACTTGGCTGTCTCTATAGTTTGTAACGGTAGATGCAGTTGCGAATACTTAACAACCATAGCTAATATTTTCTTTCATCATTAAGAAAAGAAAACCTACCTATAAAAAATACATGGGTAGGTACATACACTCGCACCTGTTTAGAGGTAAGAGAAGAGAGTCGATGGACTTTCGTGTGTTGTGATCCTAACAAACCAGTATTTCTTTTCTTTGTATTAGGTAATATAAATATCGAAAAACTGATTTAAGATTTTTTTCCGTGTGTTCATGTGAGATGAAAACTTCTCCGATTAGTACAAACGGCCCCCTAACCATGAACTCTTATAGCAGGATTACTTCAATAATACTTTGATAATTCGAAAAATGGCCACCTTAATAAGCTTACTTTAAGGTCGTCATTATACGAAGTAACAAAGTATTATTGAAGTAATCCTGCTATAAGAGTTCATGGTAAGGGGGCTGGTAACTTAATAACTTTATTTTATATCTCTGTTTCCAAAATTGCTCAACTAAATATTGAAGACCTATAAAAATATTTGGTCCTCTAAACAACTCGTTGTGTGATCGTTGCCAGCCGGATCTGCTCTTGTTCGCAGATAATGCACAGATCACCGTAGGAACAGAGGCAGCATATTTTGGTGGTCCCAATTTTGCATTATCTCCGTTAATGCGTTCGGGTGCACCATTAAGATTGTAAAGGTTATTCCGACGTCCGTGTTGACCCCGAGAATTGTACGCGTAATTAGATGAAAAATCATTAAAATGTGGTCGTTATTTGTAGGTATAAAGCACGCAATCAGAGACGGAGAATTGAATATGTTATCTGGATATGTATTCTCTTGACTGACATGCACAGACGTTGTTATACTCCTCAATAAGGTGAAGAAGATAAACCAATCTGGTTCATTACCCATGACACCCCGGTGCATTTTGGTGGTGTCATGGGGAATGAAGGAAAATCTGAAGGGAAAAATAGGGTTTTGAAATAATGCATGAAATAATCAATCGGCAACCTAGGGCTTTGTGCAAGTTCCATCAAGTGGCATTCGGTTCTCGATGACGAGTAAGTTAACTGCGATATCTATACAAAGTTGAAACTTCCACTTTCCATGTAAAACAGACGCGTCCTAGCGATATTTCTTCAAAGTGCATCAGCTTAATATTTTAGAGAGGGTCAGAGGGGAAGATGACGTAGCCAATCCCGTAACTCAACTCTAATGCAACTCTTCAGGTAAGGAGATTTCAGCGCGTCTCGTCGAGGTTTCTGGTGACTAGAGGGCTGGCAGCTACTTTGGCCAGCGTATTTCACTGGCCATAAGTACAAAGAGGAAATGCTGCCAGTGTTCTCGGCACGTTACCTCTATGCACCCTTAAAATCTTTAAAAATTGTTTGTATTTTTAGTTGATTTTGTGAATGTTATGACTCTTCAGAAGTGTAAGTCTGCATGCGGCAGTGATCATATCATCAGGTGTCTAGGCAGCTTCTTAGTGGTTCCTTCTTAACAAATAAAAAATCTGGTGAACAAGCGTCACCTAGCGTTGGCAGTCAATTTGGCCCATTGCCTCTAAATGACATTGCCACATTTCAGTGGAGCTTTGCTTCACCTTCATAACTACGTAACCATTGAAGCTGTACCTATCATTTTGTTGGGGACTTATAAAGGTGCTCCCTCACCGGGAGCATTCGCGTGTAATGTAACGTTGCAGATTCGACTTTGAGCATTACATTACAATACTACCTCCCTGACTGACGCTGTTTTTCTCCCTCACTGATGTAATGCTCGAATCTGTAACGTTACATTACACTCGAATGCTCCCGGTGACGGAGCACCTTTAGGTTCATACTGCATAATCATAATCAGTTGTGAGAGTAGTAGAAAATGATAACAAAGACAGACTATGAATATTTCGCTTCGATTAATTACTATTTTCTGAATTCCTAATTAGGCGGTTTTTTCGACTCGCTTGATGTACAATAAACCAATAATTTTAATAAAAAATCGGAGATACTTTTACATTTATTACTTTATCTTGTTCATCGTGCGGTTGATGGTGAAGCAGAATCTGGCATTGTCATTTTAACACTGCTTATTCTACGCAGCGTTCCATTGAAGTCTCTCTATCCCAAACTACTCTACCGCAATCGGACCTGACGTCTCATTGCTCTTTGTTCTGACAATAGATACATATCACTGATCGGAACCGTTATACTAAACGCGTGGTCCGATACAAAAACTGTACATCAATGTTATCGCACTGACTGTACATAGATCGACACGAGTCACAGCGCTGGGCTAGTGTCATTTGTAGACTTTGATGAACTAAGCCTACTTGCATTAAAAAAATAACCCGAGAGTTAGCCGCTAAGTCGAGAATATAATATGGGGTTAAGTCGGTAAGTTGGGGGTTAGAAAAAAATAATATGTGAACTCCACGGCATTTAATCTGAATTTGAACCAACCGAATCATCATCAAAAATCATCAGGTTAAAAAATGACATTGCCACATTTCAATAGAGCTTTGCCCCACCTACAAAACTACGAGACCATTGAAGCTATCATTTTGTTGGGGACTTATTACAGGTTTTATATAGCATAATCACAATCAGTAGGAGTTGCGAGAGTAGTAGAAAATGATAACAAAAACAATGAATAATTCGCTTCGATTTCATACTATTTTCTGAATTCTAAATTAAGCTGTTTTTTCGACTCGTTTGATGTACAAAACTTTATTTTAAACCAATAATTTTAATAAAAAACGGAGATATTTTTACATTTATTCGTTATCTTGTTCATCATGCGGTTGATGGTGGGGATGATCTGGAATTGTCATTTCGCTGTGCATTTCGAGCATGGCCCGTCTAGATAGCCCTAGGCTACAGGCTATCTAGATATTTTCTAGCTCGGGACATTGGTCAGTTGATGAGCAATCAATGAGTCGTATGATCGAGGTAGGATATAAAAAAAATATTGATTATAATTTTATGGCGGCTCATTGATATCCTATAAACAACTAGATACACAGTCTGCCTTCTAAAAATGTCCGAGCGCAAAGAAGGTCCAATCGGATGAAAGGACCCTTTGCTTTAGACATTCAGTTTCAGTTTCAAAAGTCTTTATTAAACATAAGCTTACAAAACAATATTTTTACGACACTGTCAGTAAAATACCACACATGTAAACAATCACATTTCTCCGACTAGTAGTCATTTGGAAATTTTTAAAGTTCATTACTTCATTGCTTTAGACATTATTTGGACGTTAACCATGGACCCTTATTTGGACGTTTTTTAAATTGTTTTAGTAAGACTTTATGTATCTAGTTGTTTATATGAGATCAATGTGGCGGCGGTAATAATTGAAGTGAGAATGCAATTTTTATTGCTTTGAATTTCTTGACTACAAAATCTATGGGGAAAGTTAAGGTCAGGATAGACTCGCAATATACGGTATAATAATGTCTTGTACTCTGTATAGTGTATCCCTTATATGGGGACTTATGAAAACCTTTTGTTTTCAAACAATTGTTATGCAAGATTTGCATTTTGGAGTTAGTTTCAAGAGTCCCGCTACAGAGCCCGGGATTGAACGTGACTGCTCAGCTACTTCCGCCAGGGTGATGTCGCTACGGCGACTCCTCTGGAGGAAGAAAGGAAGACGCTGAAATTCTTCGTGCAGGGTTGACGACGGCGACTCTTCTGGAAGAATAAAAGAAGACGCTGAGATATTTCGTCCAGGGCGACGACGTGACGCTACGGCGACTGCTCTGGAGGAAGAAAAGAAGATGCTGAAATTCTTGGTCCGACGGCGACTCTTCTGAAGGTAGAAAGAAGACTATAAGATATAATATGGATTATTCTGTAACATGACTACATGACATTGGCAAATGACAATTGGCGAGTCCATTAATAAAACTTCAGAGAATAACAGTGCAGTTTAAACTACAGAGCCACCAAGCTCACAACAGGTTATGTTTTTATCATAATTTAATGTAACACCAGAAGGTACCAATACGTAATGTGTCATGCATTAGAAATGGCTGGTAAAAGTGGTGTTAGTAGGCGGCGCGGGCGCAGCCTGGCCATATTAAAGTAAGAATAGTAGGCTATCTCCGGCCCCTTAGGAAATTTAATTACCTACTTCGTAGGTCTGTCGATTACGTATCATAAATAGGTCAACTAGGGCCTTACAATATAATTAAAAATTGCAACGCGGTCGCATAAGGATCTAGAACATGTAGGTACAAATCGGACGTAAGCGCCCGGTACGCGAGCGTCCATAGTTTGCACAGAGCACCCCCACACTCGTAGTGGGAATCTTGACCATGGCGCCAAACTTCAGATCCTGCTTGAATTCTCCAATAACTTCACCATACTGTCATTCGCGAACATTTTCTGATTAATTTAACGTGATATTAAACACAAAACACTCACTGTAGACATTAAACTGAAAATTATTAAATAATTTCGCAACCGTCGTTTCCCGCCATTTTCAAAAAGCCCCCCCGCGCGATGTACCTTTCCTTGAAGATATCTTACTATTTTTATTTTACTACGGCCTGGCTGCATGCCGGATGTGATTGCGGTACCCGCCTACGCGATAGCCGCATAGTGAGCTCAATTGAGAAATTACTTATTGTAAAGTTATTAACTTATTGGAGATTGACACGAGTTTCATTATATTCATTAGCAATGCCGTAGCTGTTTGATCCACGCATAAAATCTAATTGGAATGGAGGATGTATGGAATGAGATCCTTTGCCTATATTGACAGATCATAATGTCAATAAAGTTCATGAGACTTGTGAAAAGGGCGGGAAAGTGACGATGACGTTTGCAAAATTATTTGATAATTTTGATTTTATTGTTAAAGTGTTTGGTTTGTGTTAAATATCACGTTAAATTAATCAGAAAATGTTCGCGAAAGACTGTATGTCAGAGTTTTCAAATGATTATGCAAGAGCTGCAGTTTCGAGCTAGATTCATGAGTCCGAATTTCGCCATTTCCAAATCTCCTGATACTTAATTATATTAGTATTCATGTATTCTTTCTTCTTTCCTTTTTTTCCCTTCAGATCTAATTATTTCGATTTATTTACTACGTACGGACAACAGCAGATCAATGGTAACACTTGCACTCCTAAACGCGCACCTAAGTTACGTTTATCTTGAGGTCGTTCTCAAGGTTGACTTTTGAGCTGAGAGTGATTTATTAATACGGTCCTACGATACTGGCCCTAATTTTTACATTCCCGCCATTTTCATGAGTCTAAAAATTTAAATCAGTCAAAGTAATGTCAAAATGTCCGCCTATTTGTGGCTGTCTATTGCTGTATTGTTGAGGATGACACTTCCATCTACCAGCTGTTTGCAATAATATGCAAATAATTAGGTACCTACTTATATGGCTAATTGTGCTTTGTATTGGCTAAACAGTTTTTTTCGTTCTAACGATATGTACGTGCATAATTTCTTGATAACTGCGCCTAATCTACATATTTACGCCATCTGTCGTAGGGGGAAACCCGGTGCAGTAATATTAGGCATCGCTTCTAGGAACTCTAACAGGGAGGGACTAAGGGACACTTGCGGAAGGAGGATACTCGCGGAAACGCATGGTGTCAGAGTATCGCCAGTTCTGCATGGGCAACACAGACCACTTACCCCATAGACCTGTAACAGGAGGGCGCCCGTGTCACATGAGTGCAAAATTGCTTCGCGACACGTGTAACCTAGAGATATTATCGACATGGATGTATCTCTTTAATACGACATTCTTTGTCTTCGCTTCGCTTCGTCTCTATGCGCTCATCGTTGACAGAATTTTTCGATTGCAAATGACAATGCCAGATTCTGCCCCACCATCAATCGCATGATGTACAAGATCACGAATAAATGTAAAAATATCTCCGTTTTTTATTAAAAATATTGGTTTAAAATAAAGTTTTGTACATCTAGCGAGTCGAAAAATACGGCTTAATTAAGAATTCAGAAAATAGTAAGAAATCGAAGCGAATTATTCGTTGTTTTTGTTATTATTCTATAGGAGTTGCGAGAGTAGTAGAAAATGATACTGATTATGATTATGCAATAAGTCCCCAACAAAATGATAGGTACAGCTTAAATGGTTACGTAGTTTTGTAGGTGGGGCAAATCTCCATTGAAATGTGGCAATGTCATTTGTACGGATTTCATGTCTATTGGGTAAGTGGTCTGTGGCTCCGAATGAGCGGATTATCAGTTTTTTTTATTCAACGCTACGATACTAACTACTGAAATCAAACGTCTAAAATATACATGGTAATCTCGAGGTGGTTATCGATACATGATTAGAAAACTTCACCATACTTTACCATGTCTTTTATAATCGAAATTGTGTATGAGACCTAAACTAAAATACCTGTTCATACAAAATCTAAATGTGATTTTAATTGGTGTTTGTTTGTTTGTTTGTTTGTTTGTTTGTAATACAAAGTGTAAGGTTCCGTTATTTAAACCCGAGATCTTTGTTTTCTTTTCTAATAAATCATCGCGATAACGGTTAATAATGAACCTAATTACGGGTTAATATTAGATTTTTGGAAGGTATTTGGTTTTTGAGGTGGCAACACCGGGACAACGTGGTCGGCTGGCGGGGACATTTTTGGCGGGCATTCTGGTGTGCGCGCCCAAACTGAGCAGACGTAGAATTTGTTAAAGCTAAAATGTGTTTTTGTCAGTTGATCCAATTAAAGACAGTTTGTTAAAAGTGGAGTTAAGCTAATAAACTATTTTACCATAACTGCAAGGAGTTTGCATTTCTACTGACTTGTCCTACAAAACTTTGTATACACTTTATTGTACATATTATTCCTTACAAAACTAGATACTTACATAGAAGAAGAAGAAAAAATTAGAAATAAGTACAAAGGCTTATCCCACACAGGTGTTATTATTTTATCCCTTCCAAAATTTTTAAAGAATAAAAATATCAATGCATTTTAGTATTTTTAGTTAAATAATGACATTTTAGTTCAGTGTGCCAAACAATTTAGCAGTTAGCAGAATACGCGCCTGGAATTGTGGTATTTATGTTAATTCAAACGCTGTAAATATTTGAATATTGCGGCTGTTAATATGCGCCAGTGATAAAAAATTTTATATGCCCGTATTTTTGTACAAACGATTTCGAAATACCATTATTAATTGGACATTTTTGTAGAAAAAGTCATACCATGTACACAAAACGCTTAAAATTGCTATTTTTACCATTATAAGATTCAAATACGTTTGTTTCCATTATGATTTGTATATTTTTGCAACGTCAATTTTTTTTTTAAATTTTGGTAGGTTGGAGTACATTATTTTGCCAGTAAAGTTTTCGAAAAAATCATCGGCAAAATGTTCTTTCGAAGAAACCGAGGACACCTGGGACCTCAGCCAGTGTGTCAATATATCACATCTATAGATGCAAAGCCGGTTGTCAACGATTACAACCAGGCGTTTAACAACGGTCGTTTTCGTTGTCAACCGCGGTTGTCAACCAAGTTCACAGTTCAAGTTTCACATCTATTCTTTATACCTACTACTTATTTTAAACGATGCAACGTATCGATATTATTCTATGCATACCTACAGAGGTACGGTGGAATACAGAGAAAGGCGTACAGGAGAGTTTTTAAGGTTGAGATTATCTCAAGAACTACTTGACCTATTGCAAAAAATCTTTCACTGTTTGATAGATAAAAGTTAAAACTATGTAACTGTAAAAGAATTATTAAATTCGGTCCAGTAGGTTTTGAGAAAATCTCAACCTTATGAGCTTCTGCTCCGGACTGACTAAAATGACACTGTATATCTTTGTACATCTTTCACCTTGTCAAATCAGAGGCGTTAAAAGCAAAACGAGTTGACCTTTCATGGGTGCGATGTTTCGTCTCGTTTCCGTCCCCCGGACATGCTTCCCATAACCTTTGCCGGCGGGGTCAATGAACTGCAGTACTATCGAAAAAAGAGCAAGCTCTATCAAAACTTGTTTCGCCGCTTGCAGTTTCGATTCTTGTTGTTTTTGGCAACTTTGCCACATTCAATCGTAAAGCAGTAGAATAACTTCACACTAACGAGCGAGGATATTACAGACGGACGAACGCAAGTGGACGAGGAAAGCTTACATTTAATTTAATACAATACAATGGTAGTAGTAAGTTTATAAACATAAAATAATCGAGGAAATGCGGCACACTTCTATGGATTCAAACGGTAATCGAAATAATAGGTTCCTAAAATATACTTTTTGAAGCTCTAATCTGGTTGAGTGATAAATAATTAAATAAGCACTGAATCTTCCAGGTGTTCGGTATTACATAAAAACAGTGAATCATAAATTGTGCTCATCAATAGTCATCATAATCATAGAAATAAAATATCAAGTCAACCGCGTCGTCTAGTTAACTTACTGTTTTATGTATTTACTATGACTTCGCCGCTGGCAGTTTTTTCGCTAGAGTGCTGTGGAATTACATGTCTTGATTTTTGCATTCCCATTCTGCTTGAACCAGAGAGACGGGAATTAAATTCTTGAGCATTTCAATTCAAAGTTCTATTCAGAAGACTGCCAATCAGCGTAAAGTTTCACGCCGATAACGCAAGAAACGCATTTTGGCGTTAAATCTGTGAGGTGATAGTAAATGCTTATCATGCGATTTTGTCAAAAAACTACATGACGTATTTTCAAAATTCTACGATTACGTAATTCGCCCTCTAAACAACGTTTCTATTTTACTGGTACATTTTTTCCCCATACCAAGTAGGTAGTTTTGTGAAAATCTCAACCGTGTTTAGTCACTTTGTATACTTTTCTTAGGCTGTTATTCATAACGTGATTTAAAGTTACGCCAACGTTTAGCCACCCTGTCTTATTCTATCTTAACCTTTTTTTAACGAGGTGTGAGAGGGATAGCAACACTATTTAAATGAAGTGAGGTTCAACTAGGTTTATGAATAACAGTATTAATGTTATTATATATAAACGGATATCACTCACTTATATTGTTAAAGTCGGCAATTAGACCGACAGTTTCGACCGATTTCGACGGTCTTTTTCAAGGTGAGCGCGCCACGCCCGCGTCGCCGTTGACGTTTCTTCGCGCACTTTATATATAATAATTTGTAGTAATGGCTCACTATAGTTTTAATTCTAAAAGTATTAATGTTTTCATAGATAAACATACTACTTAGCTAGAAACGGGCAATATATGCGTATTTCCTTCCGCCGGCGCCTGCGCCCGGCGTGCAGACCACACGCGATATTCTCTAGGGAATCTATCTGTTCCGTTTGAGGATGCAATAGAAAGGTGTCTAATTTTTCTGCTTTACGCCTTAGTAGTGGAGATTCCACTCGAGCATAAAACTTCCTTGGTTTGATATTCCTTACACAACCGTAGGAACTAGCTGGATGCTGGCCAAAATGAAAAAAAAATAATTCGTGTGACAGTTTTACAAAATGGCGGACTTTGGCTTTTGAATGTGGCGGGAAACGACGGTTGCGAAATTATTTATTAATTTTCAGTTTAATGACTACAGTGGTTGTTTTGTGTTTAATATCACGTTAAATTAATACGAAAGTGTTCGCGAGTGATAGTATGGTGAAATTATTGGAGGATTCGTGCAGGATCTGAAGTTTGGCGCTATGATCAAGAGTCCCACTACGAGCTCGGGAGTGACCGTGACTGTCGTCGAGCTGCTTCGTCCAGAGTGATGGCGCTATGGCGGCTCCTGTGGATGAAATCAAGAAGACGGGATACCCAGGGTGACGACGCTACGGCGACTCCCCTGGATGAAGAGAAGACTATATAATAATTTGAATATTCTGTAACATGACATTGGCAAATGACGAACTGTCGAGTCCAGTAATAAAATATATAAATAATAACATTCCCTGTAGGAAAAGCTCTCGACATAGCTACGAATAGATCAAAACTAATAGCTCGAAAGCTCTCGGTGGAGGCTCTCTGACTTCCGATAGCAGTTCGTTCTATTTTACAGTTTTCTGCATTTGGAACTGTTCCAACGAGGCGCAGTAGACATCAAATAACGTGACAGGACGAATTTTACAAGACTTAAAAAAAGAGAAGATATTTTGTAGAAATATCTTCTGTATTAAATAAATAATATCGTAGAAAAGAAGCAGCACCAAAAACAGTAACTTAAAAATTAACTTCATAATATATCGTATTTGGGATTGAAGTAAATTTTTACCCGACTTGACTGCAAAAAGGAGGAGGGTAATGTTTTCCTGTGTATGTATGTCGGTTCCTTTGTAGCATCGTGTAGCTTTTAAGAGTTAAAAGAGCTGAGAAGAGTTAGAAGACCGAGGAGGACGCACGTCGACCAAATTGGCGATGTCTTGAAAAAGGGCCAAGTACGGTCTACTACAAACCGACGAGCATGCATGAAGAGATTGATGAATGTGAGAGTTGTGTGCGAGGATCGCAAATGCAAATGGAAGTCCATCGTCTCTGCCTGCTCCTACGGGAATCAGCTGTGAGATTTATAATTAAAAGAGTAGATAAAGTTTGGACAAAAAGTGATCTCACACTAACCCCGTTCTTAAACTTGTGTCTGAATATCGTATAACTGTTGGTGATGGGAATAGCTCAGAAAACGTTGATTTGAGAGCAAAGAAAATTTGGTTTGAAAGCTTAGTTTGACGGGGGATCAGCAAAAGTGACATCAAATACCCACCTTTGTAAGTCCCTAGATAAGAAAATCCTAACCTAACCTACTAACTGAAATGACACCTTTGTTTTACTGGATTAAGGTAATGATTAGATTGCGATATTTGTTTAGCTAGTCAATCTAAATAAGGAGAATAGCTTCTATGAGTGTGGTAAGGCTAAACGGAGACAATTTTATCACCTTTAGGCAGTCAGGCGTTCTCTCCAATAACCGCAGGCATTGTTTAAAAAAAATTCCGAAGATGTAACCGGACGCTATGCAGTTTTAGACTTTTATTTTTATAAAAGATGATTAGTAAATGTTGTTGCATTTATATTTTTGAGCACTACTAAAGCTGGAAGGGGGCCAGATCGAGAGGTGACTCTCGATCTGGCCCGATCTTCCAGATTCCAGCTCAATGTTCGTCCAATTCATGATACCAATATCAATTCGCGGTGCTGTTCACATTTTTTTTTACTAATGTTTCGTTAATAATACATTGAAGTGTACGTACTCGTAGGTATATATTTATTACTATTATAACATTTATTTTACTTAGTACAGTCGACGACAGAGATAAGTATACAGGGGGCCTCAATAAGGTTGAGATTTTCTCAAAAACTACTTGACCGAATTTAATAATTCGTTTACAGTTACATAGTTTTAACTTTTATCTATCAAATAGTGAAAGAATTTATGCAATAGGTCAAGTAGTTTTTGAGAAAATCTCAACCTTAAAAACTCTCCTGTACACCTTTCTCAGTCTTCCACCGTACCAAATAAAAACCTAAAAAGTTTTAGGTAACTGGACGAAATCCTCTGGAAGGTTTTTATTTGGGAAGTCCTTTTTGTATAGCGCTTTGTTTTATTTATGTGCAATATAGTATTTACAAACGAACGTACGACGAAGTCATTATAGTGTTGACTCATCCGCATTTTGTTAAAAAAGTCTGTTATTGTTCTTGATTGGTTTATATTTTGAGTAGTGCGAGCTCCCATAACGCTGGTCCTACCGTCCCCACAAACTATAAATAGTGCAACGGTTCTGCGAACCGCCAGCATTCATTTTCCTCCTCGAAGGAATGCGAATATGACGTCATCGTGGGCCCAACGCACCTTGTTAAGTCTACTACGTTATACGACCTCCTACAGCAGGGGTCACCAATTGGTTTCGCTCCGGGTCCGTTTTAAGAAATGATATGACCATCGCGGCCCGCACATTTTATAGGAAAAAAATTCAATTCAATTCAATTCAAATATACTTTATTTGCACACAAATGAAAATACATCAGTTACATATAAAACCAAAGTTAGCTAGTATTTATTACACAAATGTAATTACCGAAATAACAAAGGTATATTTTTAAATGTAAAAACTACAAAGCAAATTAACGAATCATATCAAATTAATATTATTTTTGATAGTGGAATTATTTGTAAAAAAAAAATATTTTTCCCCAAATTGTCTAATTTACGTAAACTGTGCAGAATTAATGTATGTCACACAAGCCTAACCATCTATTTAATTTTCTCGAATTGAATTCCAACCTGTATATAGACCGTGCCGAAAGTTGATTTACTTATTTAATTTGAATAGAAACTCCCCGACTGACATACAATCAGTCATACAATGGCAATGCATGTGAAACTCAAAAGCGGTAGTGAGCAAGTGTATTCTGAAAGTTTTGTCTTTGTAACTACAGGTTGTAGAGTTGAAGAATTGGCAGTAATTAGTCTGGATACAACAATGTATAGAGAAAGTTACGTTTCTCCTTGAAATATTATCTTACCATTTGTGTTATTATTAATAGTTACACAAACAATACAAAAACGACTGCCCCGTAATCAATAAAAAACATCACGATCATAAATTTTTAAAAGCATAACGTCTAAAATCGCAGATGTCTAAAATATTATAAGGACTAAGATGTACAGAATTTAACTTTAGTTCGTATTCGTACATCAAATCTCATCAATTAGTTTTGGCTACAGGATTATATTTATTTTATTAATGGACTCGACAGTTCGTCATTTGCCAATGTCATGTTACAGAATATTCAAAATATCGTAGTCTTCTCTTCCTCCAAAGGAGTCGCCGTGGCGTCGTCACTCTGGACGAAGCAGCTCGACAGTCACGTTCACTCCCGAGCTCGTTGTGGGACTCTTGATAATCGCTCGAAACTTCAGATCTTACATGAATCATCCAATAATTTCACCATACTGTCATATACGAACATTTTCTGATTAATTTAACTTGATATTAAACACAAAATAACCACTGTAGACTTTAAAATGAAATTATCAAATAATTACGTCGCGTCGTTACCCACCATTTTCAAAAACCGGCTACAGGATATAAAAAAATATTACCTCCCTTCGGCACTCCGATGTTTAGTGCTAAATTATGGCATAAAAAATAGGCAAAGGAGCGCCAGTTCCTACAGCCAACCATTCCAAGGAGATTTTAAGCGTAGGTGAAACCACACAGGCTATTAAACCAATATTGTGACCGTCGTACATTCACACGGTCATACATTTTGCCACAATAAACAGACCGCGCTCTAATAACGCATATAAACACCATGCACCTATATACTGCCATTGTTAAATGTGACAGATATTCGGCCATTCCATGAGACCTCTTTGTAGTTAGTAATTTTAATGTTGGGCAGTTAGTATGCTTCATTACCTTGGTCGTTAGTAGCTATGGTTTTCATCATCATCTCTTTTATTTATTTAGTTTTGTTAACGGACTCTACAGTTTGTCATTTGCCAATGTCCTGTTACAGAGTAATTCGTATTTCATATTTTATCTTCCTCCAGAGAAGTCGCCGAAGCGTCGTCAATCCTTGGAGACGGATTTCAGCGTCTTCCTTTCTTCCTCCAGAGGAGTCGCCGAAACGTCTTCAACTCTGGTTGAAAGAGCTGCTGAGCTATTTAGAGGGACTCTTGAATCTAGATCGAAGCTGTAGAGCTTGCACGTTTTTGTTCGACAACTCCAACATATTGATATTCGCGAACATTTTCAACGTGACTTTTAAACACAAAACAACCACTAAATACAATAAAATATAAATGATCAAATAAGTTTACAACCGTTCGTCACGTTCGTTACCTCCATTTTCAAAAGTCCGTCCGTGGTGGATGTGTCGCAGCCAAGTAGTAGTAAGTTTCCAGCAGGTATAGGTATAGGGACTGGATGCAGAGGGCTGAGAGTAGGGTTGATTGGCGCGCTTTGGGAGAGGCCTACGTCCAGCAGTGGACTGATACGGGCTGATGATGATGATGATAGGTACTATTATTATAGGTTTTTGAATCTGTAAGTACCAGCAGGTATAGGTACTATTTTTAAGTGCTTACTGTAATAACAATAGAGATTTCGTCATGTTTATGTGTTGTTTTCCTCAAAACTACTGATCTAGCAGTTCGACGCACGACAGAATGCTAAAAATTCGGCCGTGCGCCTGCGCAGCATACTGAATGTGCAATTACTCAATTACTTAAAGGTCGTTGAACCGCCTGCATTGCGTCGTATTTTGGCAGAAACGGTGCATCCATTGTTATCTGCGATTGCAATTTTTGGAGTGTTTTGTTTTGTTTTCCTGTGGTTTCGACATCGTAGCCGTGTTTATTTTATGAGGATATGTTTTACTCAACTGCCAATAAGAGGGTAATGGTTTTCAAGTGTATTGTATATACGGTAGGTACGGACAACAGCAGATCAATGGTAACATTTGCAGTATGATTTAGAATCTTACGACGTAGATAATAAGAACGGTCAAAAGTGTTACACTTGATCTGCTGTTAGCTGTACGTTGTGTGTGACGTTTGGCTACAAAGGAAGGAACTTTCCAAAACAGGGAAATATAAGATAAGATAAATAAGATAAATATTCTTTATTGCAAAAAAGAAAAGAATTACACAAAAGAAATAGGCTAATATTGTTAATATTACAATTGGCGGTCTTATCGCTCAAAGCGATCTCTTCCAGACAATCTTTGGGTAGAGAATTCAGCGTATGAATAAGTACGGACAACAGCAGTTCAATGGCTTGCAGTACGATTTTAAATCCTACGCCACAGATAATAAGAACGGTCCAACGAATGCTCTCAAAACGGTGAAGGAGAACATCGTGATGAAACCTACATGCCGTACAGATGCCGTAGAAAAATCTAAGGCTTGTGTAATCCGTCAATCCGCACTGGGCCCGCGTGGTGGATCATGGTCCAAGCTCCCGCGATGTAAGGGAAGGTCTGTGCCTGAGCAGTTGGGAGATAAAAATAGGATGATGATTATTTCTGGGTCACACGAGGACTCGGAGACAGTACAGGCATAGTAACCGGCAATCGAAATGCCGCTCGTCTTTGCCAGGAATTCTAGCAATGTACCGACGGGCAGAGAATGCTAATACTTTGGTTAGGGACGTCACAATATTCTTGCGAAAGAGGATATTGGGGGCGAAATTAATTATATCGATTTGTCATCAATTCAGTGGTTGGAATATTCGGGGGTAGACTCGAGTATTTAATTGTCGAGTCGATACACGTACAATCGAGTATTCGTTGAGTCGAAATTATTAAGCTCGAATTTTTGCCGGTTCGAGTGGCATTATAGCCTATAAATATCACCAAATATCGTGCATAGGTTCGTCACAGTCAGCCATTGAACTTTCTTATTTAAAAAATAATTAAAGTAAGTATTGCTTGCTAGTGGAATGCAAATAATATGCAAACTGTTTGTTGTTTACCTTTTACATTATGGTGGCACTTCACTTGGCTATTCGTATTTGCGTATTTGTCATAATTGACCTGTGTGGTTGGTATTCTTGACAAAATATTCGTCTTATTTGTATGTACGTCAAGTATTTGACAAATACGACAAACATCCAATAGCGAATACGAATAGCCAAGTGAAGTGCCATTGACTATTGTCGCAAAATCTTCCTCAAAACTATTATTGGTTCGAAGTTGCGACTAATATTTCTGTGTGTAACTTTGCCCCAACAATTTGACTTCAAAAGTTACATTTTACGAAAGCGAACAAGTTCGTGGCAGCCCTAGCTATTATTCACTGCCGCGATCGCGACAAGTGATGAACTCACCTTAGTACGGACAACGCAGATCAATGGTAACAATTGCAGTACGATTTTAAATCTTACGACGTAGACAATAAGAACGGTCCAAAATCCAAAGTGTTACACTAGATCTGCTGTTAGCTGTCCCTTTAGGAGGAAAATTCTTGACTTTCCAATTGATAAAGATGCGTAAGAGTGTTTACGAAGTTTTTCGGAATTTACGTGAAGGTACTACAAGTTTATAAGTTAAGTAACTTTCGCTCGCGATTAGTCGTTTTACAAGACACGACACCGTAGCGACACCGACATGATGTTTCTATAATATCGCATAAAACGTTTCTTTTCAATCGTAATTTTTCTTTGTGTGTTTCAAATTTTACAGGCTCACCTTACAATGTAATATGTTTTCCTGTTCATACTTTAATTGTTATATTTAACTAGTATATTATTATGATTTATGTATTTATTGCTTATAAATGTACTTCTTCCTCTCTTCTTTAATAAAATTATGAATACTTCTATAATGACGCATGTTTCTGCTGTCGACCGCGATCCCGGTTCCAGCGGAAGACCAGCGCTACGCCCTCGGGCATAGCACCATGCTGAGCTGGGACCAGTTAGGCACTGCTGCATGCACCTTATAGTATGAGAGCCCACGACCAAAATTTTTGTCTCATAGCAATACAGCCAAAACCGCATCAAATCGATAGATACGATTATCCTGAACTCGAAAATACCAATTTCAGACATTTTCCGCGTAGCGTTTGATCTGACCGAATTTTAAAAATTGTCAAAGAATTTTACCGAACTGCATCATAGCAATATGTCTGATTTGCAGACTGTAGTTGAATGATAGTTCTGAGATACCGGAAACATATTTTTCAGACGTTAGTGGTGTAGCTCAAACCCGTAAAATCACTTAAAAAAATTAAAAATGAGACAAAAAAAATGTCTCATAGCAATACGTCTGAAAATCTTTTTTATTAGTAAATTTTGGTTATTTGATGCGAACAAAACAATTTTCAGACGGAAATGTGAACGCATTAAATTTTGAGACCGTTTTGAAAATGTTAACAAATTTTACCGATCGGTATCATAGCAATATGTCTGAAAATTGTTGAACATGATAAAATAAGTTGTCCACATGTGCGAAAAATTTATATCAGACAAATTAAGTGTAGCACCTTCTCTATCAGACAACTTTTCGATACTCAGATATCATTTAAAAATCGTATTGAGGCATCTTGAATTCTCTGTTACAAACCAATGAATACGTTGCGACCCTGAATTTATTAGATGATAATTAACAAAGAATTTACCCGAAACCGTAACATTGAAGTTGAAGGACTGAAATAAATCGCACAAAAGGAAACTGGGATGAAGTTGAAGGGAGATTCTTGAATATTTATGAAGGCTGTAAATTTAAAAAAACATTTAACAGAGGCGTCGGCCAGGCGACTCCGAAACGTTATTTTCGTTTTTGGGAGTATATGCTACACTTAAAGTGTCTGAAAACAGGTTTTTGGTAATCATGGCAGCAATACGAAAAGTTAAAAAAAAAAATTATCCGTATTGCTATGATACAGGTCGGCTAAATTTGTTGACATTTTCAAAAATGCGCTCAGGCTATGTGCTACGCGCAAAATGTCTGAAAACAAACTTTTTCGTAATACAATTATAAAATCTATGTACATTTTCACTATCAGACGTATTGCTATAATACCGACTGCCTTTTTTTTTTGACACAGCAGAAATGGCCTCCCACGCAGTTGCTACACTTTCGACCGTTACTACACACCTAGTCGGGTTCAGAATCATACAATCTAACGATTTTATAGGGTTTTTGCCGTATTGCTATGAGACATGGTTTTGGTCGTGGGCTCTCGTACTATTAGTTATATAATTTGTTATTTTGTATATGTGTACATTATGTATTTAAGTGTGCTGTATTGTGTCAAATAAATGTCTATTCATTCATTCATTCAACTTTTTAAACTGGAAGACATTAAGTTTGCCAGATACATAAAATGTAACAAAGATTAAATACTTACTTAAATAAAAATTAAACTTTAATTCGGTGATTTTCCACGCAGCCTTTTTCTCTTCAAACACTCCAACTAAGCTAACTATACCGCAGCCCAAGTCAAGTGTCTTATTTTGTAAACAAATATGATCGTCTAATTACCTGTTGTGATGTAACACTGAAGGAACTGATTGATCGAATCTGTTCATCATTGTGAAAATAAAGTAATCTGATCTGATAATGTGAAATAACTATGCAATAATCACAGAACAGCTTAAAATGTTAGTAAGGTAGGGTAGTTTTCGTTTACAAAATAAGACACTTGATTTGGTCTCCGGTATAGGTAGGTATATATTTTTTAAAGAATTTCATAAAATCTGTCCCGTAGTTTTTGACAAAACCTCAACCTTATTTACTAATATGTATATAATTGAAATTTTTCGTGAATGATATGTTTTATATATTGCATAACTTAACTAAATTAATAAAAAATACGTACTGCTTGAACTAGGTTATGTAAAATAATAATAATAATGTGAAACATTTGCATGCCGTAACGGATTAAATGCGAACTTGATATATGTATTGTACGGTCGAAGACAGAGAAAGGTGTACAGGAATGTTTTTAAGGTTGCGATTTTCTCAAAAACTACTTGACCTATTGCATAAACTCTTACACTGCTTGATAGATAAATGTGAAAACTATGTAACTGTGAAATAATTATTAAATTCGGTCCAGTGGTTTTTGAGAAAATCTCAACCTTATTGAGGGCTCCTGTGTACTTATCTCTGTCTTCGACTGTACCATGCTGTATCACCACGTTAACAGCAAATATAGTACTTTGACTTAATAAGGCTGTAAATACTTTCCAGCCCATTTACAACGAATTTTACAGCAGGATTACTTCAATAATTTGTTATTTCGAACTATGGCGTTCTTAATAAGCTTACTTTAAGGTCGTCATGGTATGAATAAACAAAGTATTATTGAAGTAATCCTGCTATAAGACTTCATGGTAAGGAACCTGTATTTTAGACTATCTACCTACAATACAAGAATAGAATGTTATAATACAAGAAATAGAGATAAACTTGCATTTCCCGGGTTCAGACTACGTAAGGTTAGTACATCCTTCATGGGGCACTGTATTCGCTTTTATAACAAGTTGCCAGAAAGTGTCACGACGTTGACAGAGAGGAAACTTAAAAATTTCATTAAAGGCACACTTGTTAAAAAGGCGTATTACAGGATAGATGACTATTTAAACGATGAACATGCATGGTATGAGTCGCCGGTTCCGCATGAGGGATAAACTTATTAACAATAGTAATAGTTACGTACTGTATAGTTATTAAGTAGTCATTGTATTATCATTGTTTTAAAAGATGTGTTGCTGAGAGTTTTTTGCCACTTTTTCTCCTCAGCGTTGGCACCTTTTCCTTGCAAAGTGGTGTAAATGTAAATTCAAAAAATATATTGACGTGCAAAAATGTACTAAACGTGCTTACTTGCAATAAAGAAATTTGACTTTTGACTTACACTACTAATGTTTTTTTTATGTATCCCGTTATTAAAACAGGAAAAAACTTAATTTTCCCTAATATTTTTTTTTTACAAAATATGCGTACTAAACCGCAACTGATTGTAATTGACATTGAAACAAATGTGTAACAACAGCCAATTAGGCGGGTAATGAGAACTTATTTTATCTAAGGCTGAGGAAGGAAGTCCTATCCGATATTGAACCGCAGAATGCCTGCTGTATTATCGCCAGTACAGTTCACTACGTCAATGGGGAATTTGGGGAAACAAATGCAATACTTATTTATTTATTTTATTAATGGACTCGACAGTTCGTCATTTGCCAATGTCATGTTACAGAAAATTCAATATATATAATAGTCTTCTTGGGCGTGAGGAGAACGGACCGTGTCCGAAACACAACCCTGCGATCGATAACTGGCGTAGCAGACGTGGCCCGCAAAGCAGCCACATTAAAGTGGAACTGGGCGGGCCACGTGTGCCGCATGCAGCCGGACCGATGGGCCCGGACTGTCACAGAATGGGTGCCAGACGATATCGTTAGATACAGGGATGGACGGCTGGAAGAGGCTCAGGACAGGGATGGATGGAAGAGGAGGGGGGAGACCTTTGCCCAGCAGTGGGACAATATATAGGTTAACAAACAAAAAAATAGTCTTTTATCTTCCTCCAGAGGAGTCGCAGTAGCGTCTTCACCCTGTGTAGCCGCGTCTTCATGTCTTCATCCAGAGGAGTCGCCGTATCGTCATCACTCTGGTCGAAGCAGCTCGACAGTCACGTTCACTCCCGAGCTTGTAGCGGGAACTCTTGATAAAAGCTTGAAACCTCAGATCTTGCTACAATTATCCAATAAATTCACCATACTGTCATTCGCGAACATATTCTGATTAATTTAACATGATATTAAACACAAAATAGCCCCGTAGACATTAAAAGGAAAATTGTTAAATAATTTCGCAACCGTCGTTTCCCGCCATTTTCAAGAGAACCCGTGCAATACATAAGGAAAAAATACTGTTTAATTAGATTAAGGGGCTGCCGGCTGCAAACATTTAAGTTTTTGCTTTTTCATACAAATGTGCGCCAAAATTCAACATAAACGCCCATATCTTTTTATTGCGTCAACGTAGAAGTTTGATTTTTTCACGGCTGCATAAGATTGCAGACCCGAGTATTGAGTATTAATATCAACTTGATCCGTTCACGCGTTTCTGAGATATAGTCCTTGACAGACAGACGGACAACAGAGTGATCCTATAAGGGTTCCTTTTTTCCTCTTATTGTACAGAACCCTAAAAATGACCATGTGTTATCTACTACAAACCGACGAGCGTGTGTTAAGCGAAGGTAGTAGCCAGGATCGCAGCAGACTAAAGTCTATCGTCTCTAGACGTCCTATACGGGAAGTAATCGAGTTTATATATGTATGAATTAAAACCGCTTCTAATAGAAACAATAAATCTGTATCAAAACTCATTTAAGACTCCATTCCTTGCATTCCGTTTAAGTAAGAAGCTATAAATTTAAGTCTTTGAACAAATTTCAAACTTATTAAAACAACGAAATTAGCAAACGCTTTGTACGTTTATAAGTATCGTATTGCAAAATGCCTCTACTAGTTTAACTCGAATAAAAGAATAACTCTTTGATTTGTAGGGTTCCGTGCTTTAAAAGAAAAAAAGGAACCTTTATAGTATCACTTTGTTGTCCGTCTATGAAGACCTATAACTCAGAAACGCGTTGACGTAACAAATTGAAATTATGTTTTGATATTTTCTTGCATATGCGCTATGCGAAACGAAAATCTAAATGTAAATTGAGAAAAATTTTCATCACGACCGGGATTCGAACGGAATGGCGAGGTCCCGGGTTCGAATCCCGGCCGTGATGAAATTTTTTCTCCATTTTTCATTTAAATTGAAATTAATACCAAATACTCAAGTCTGCAACCCCATGCAACCGTAATCATCAACATCAACGTGAAATCAACCTTCTACGTTAACGCAATCAAAATATATGGCCATTTATGTCGAATTTTGGCGCATATTTGTATGATGGGTTTAAACCATTATAGCTAATTCTCATTATGGCAACCGACTCGTTAATGGACTACTTCTCATTATGGCCACTTCTCATTAGGGCTACTTCTCATTAGGGCTACTTCTCATTAGGGCTACTTCTCATTAGGGCTACTTCTCATTAGGGCTACTTCTCATTAGGGCTACTTCTCATTAGGGCTACTTCTCATTAGGGCTACTTCTCATTAGGGCTACTTCTCATTAGGGCTACTTCTCATTAGGGCTACTTCTCATTAGGGCTACTTCTCATTAGGGCTACTTCTCATTAGGGCTACTTCTCATTAGGGCTACTTCTCATTAGGGCTACTTCACATTAGGGCTACTTCTCATTAGGGCTACTTCACATTAGGGCTACTTCTCATTAGGGCTACTTCTCATTAGGGCTACTTCTCATTAGGGCTACTTCTCATTAGGGCTACTTCTCATTAGGGCTACTTCTCATTAGGGCTACTTCTCATTAGGGCTACTTCTCATTAGGGCTACTTCTGAAATTTCGGGAATGTTTATTGAAATAAGTACTGTCTTTATGTATATAAACATGTTTATTCGAAAACGCAAGAAACTCAAAACCTATAGGGTACTTCCCGTTGACCTAGAATCATGAAAGGCAAGAAGCTAGGTCTTAAGCACAAGTAAAGGAAAAAATCTGAAAACTGTAAACTTGAAATTACAACAACAATACAAGACTTTAGAATTAAAACTATAGTGAGCCATTACTACAAATTATTATATATAATTGCGCTCACCTTGAAAAAGACCGTCGAAATCGGGCGAAACTGTCGCGCTAATTGCCGACTTTAACAATATAAGTGAGTGATATCCGTTTATATATAATAATTAATACAAGACTTGTTGGCTGCTTGTTATCGCACTGATGGTAGCGGCTATCCCCCCGACCGTTTTAAATGATAATTCGTCGAGCCACACAAATTGGCGCGGCCCATCTTAATGGGATCACAGTACAAAGGGAGGATTTGGAAACCACCATTATCGGTTACTTCAAACTACACCGAAGCCCAAATCAAGTGTCTTATTATGTAAACAAATCATCATCAGTTGGCTGACCGCTACTTCCAATCGTTATCGCTTTCAATTTGACACATGGACGTTATTTATACATTGCTATGTTTTTGCAAGTTTTAACAAACGACAACGAAACGCAGCAATGTATATTATTGTATATCGTTCAATTGTAAAATAAAAACGAAAACGATTGAAGTCGCGGTCACCCCCCAGTCTATTTATATTGCCCCACTGCTCGGGCACAGACCTTCCCTTACATCGAGGGAGCTCGGGCCATGTTACACATGCCTTAGATGTTTTTCTTCTTCTACGGCATGCAGGTTTCATCACGATGTTTTCCTTCACCGTTTTGAGAGCACTCGGTAAATATACGTAAGTTTTTCCGTCGAAAAGAACGAGGATAACTCATTGGTTGACTGTCCTGGCTGGGAATCGAACCTGGGACCTCCGTATCGCAAGTCCATTGACCCTACCACTGAGCCACCGAGCTTGTAAACAAATACGATCGTCTAATTACCCTGAAGAGACTGATTGATTGAACCTGTTCATCATTGGGAAAATAAAGTGATCGATCGGATATGAAAATAACCTATTCAGCAATCAATTAATCACAGAAAAGCTTAAAATGTTAGTAGTTTTTGTTTACATAATAAGACACTTGATTTGGGCTTCGGTATAGATCGATGTCTTTGTAATGGGATATTTTGATAGGAATGTCTCTAGGATCAAAAGGACTACACAAGGTGATCTGGTGTAACGGAAAGGATAAAGTCAACGGGATATTAACCCATTATATTGATGGTAACTTTTTTATTATTAAACAAAGTGTCATAATATGACACTTTATTCACATTACGATCTAGCCTAAATACAATAAGACTAATAAGTAATTTGATTTCGACCTAAAATACATTGCCACATTTCAATGGAGCTTTGCCCCACCTACAAAACTACGTGACCATTTAAGCTGTACCTATCATTTTGTTGGGGACTTGTTACAGGTTTCATATTGCATAATCATAATCAGTATCATTTTCTACTACTCTCGCAACTCCTATAGAAGAATAACAAAAACAATGAATAAATCGCTTCGATTTCTTACTATTTTCAGAATTCTTAATTAAGCTGTTTTTTGCGAATCGCCGCAACTTGTACAAAACTTTATTTTAAACCAATAATTTTAATACAAATCGGAGATATTTTTACATTTATTCGTTATCTTGTACAACTTGCGGTTGGTGGGGCAGAATCTGGCATTGTCATTTGCAAGTGAAAAATTATGTCAACGATGAGCGCATAGAGACGAAGCGGGGGTGTCGTATTAAAGAGCGTCCATGTCGATAATATCTCTAGGTTACACGTGTCACGAAGCAATTTTGCACTCATGTGACACGGGCAGACACGGGCGCCGTCCTGTTACAGGTCTATGGGGTATAGTAGAACAAATGTGTTCAGTTATCGTTACAGACAGAACCCTTTTCGTCTTCCTATACCCGTTACACCCTGTATTAGAAGATAAAGGCTGTTTTTGTAAAGTTGGGGCGCCACTCAGCTCTAAATACATTTTCATTCATGGCATTTCATCCAATTACTCCTTGGAGGCGTGGGCGGTTTCCCGGGAAACAACCTTGGATGTACTGTTACACAAGATGCAGGTGGGCGTTCGCGTTCGTAAGGCACCGTCAGAAGTGTTTTCCAGCTTTAGAAAGCGTTATATAAACAAATAACAATGTTATGCATCTTTTCTCAGTCAAAGAAATGAACTTTGTTGTTCAGGGCCTTCCATGAGCCAACTAGCGCCGCCAATCTTTGAAAAATAATATCTTCAAATTTAATCAATTTTATTAAAAAACCTATGTAAATAATATTTATTACGATAAATACTATTTTTTAAATGCTTGTTTATAACGTGATTCAATTTCGGTAAGTTGTAGTTCGCATAATTGCGAAAAACGGCCGTTTTTGGCACATTTGAGAACTACAACTTTGCTTATCACTTTTTAAACTTTCACGGTTTGTATACATATTAATTAGATAAAACGTTATTAAGCCATTATGTTCCCAGATTACTACGCGAGGCCATTGAAATAATGAAAAAAATACAGAAATTTCAATCGCGAAGATGGTTTTCTGTTGTCAATAACTTGGAATCCAGTGATCGACTTATGTAAACGAGGCACAAAGGCGAGTGCGTGCAAACGAGCGGACATAATTAGTTCTTTTTGCAAAATGGGGGTACCTGCAAATATCAACAACTTTTCTCAACGCAGTCAGCGAACACGAAAGAGGGTAGATCGTTTTGTGGTCACCCTTCTGACGTTTAACACTCACCGACTTCAGTCTACTCGAGACCATGATGGCTGCAATGCTGGCGAAATATCGAGACATCAATAATAAATGTTTAACACGGTAATTCCCGTTTTATCTAATTAATATACAACTTTGCTTGTCGCAATTATGCCATGTATTGTATATTGTGTATTAAAAATAGTGTTTATCATAATAAAGATTGTGTACATAGCTTTTTTATTAAAAATACATAATTTGTAAGATATTATTTTTTTAAGATTGGCGGCGCTAGTTGTCTCATGGAAGGCCTTAATGATGAACTTTGGGTCGCTAACGGGACACCAAGCAACAAACAACCTGTTGCACAGGATGGGATTAGCTGAATCTCCAACCTGCAGAGCCTGTGGTGACAACGGAGTCCATGAAACACTTACTGTGTGAATGTGACTCACTGGCTAGGAAGCGAATGAGTCTCCTGGGGTCGGCCTATCCGGAACCATAAGACTACATGCTCCTTCCCATGAGCTGCATAGCGGACCTATTGTGTTATATCTTTAGGGAGGAGGAAGGAGCATAAAGGAAAGGGGAGACCACAAAAGATCCTAATGGGTCGAAGTGCCGCCACATTGGCACCCAATCAGGATAAGATAAGATAATGATGAACTTTGTTGTTGATGTGGAAATAACGAAATCTGATTGGTTATTCAAAAGTATTCAAAACATCTCCTCTCGTCTCCTCTCACAAGGGCGTCGCCAGCCGATGGCCAAGGGCCCCAACCGAAGCCGAAAAAAATTACAGATTGTGAGAACAGGCGACGACGCGGCAGCGCGGACGGAGAGACAGGACTGCACTACGGAATGTCGATGTTCAAAATACCGATGAACGGTATACCGAAAGTACATGAGTTCGAAAGTACGTAATACCGAATGTCTGAATATCGAATGTGCACTATAGCGATGTACGGAATATCGAAAGAAGTAGTGGGGCGCGGATTCCGCGTAGGTACTCTCCTCTCCTCGCTCGCTCTAGCTTCATCGCCTTCCCGGTGCCTGACTAAGGACTTTGGGTACTTTGCATTTCGCTGGATATTTTTTCTAATCTCTAGTTAGGGGCAGCTGCTCCTACCTGCCCCCCTTGGCGACGCCATTGTCCTCTTATCTCCGCTTTGGTGGAGTCCGGGCCTCAGTGTCGGACACTAATGTACACTTTAGGTCCCCGAGCCAGCTGAGCCAGAGTACTAAATATTCTCTAGGTACCTTCATCGTTGTATGGCAAACTTTTACTCAGCCTGCAGTGAGCCATAAATACGCGTGAGGCAGGTCAGGGCTCTTGAAATGAAAATGAAACAAGAACTAAACTAATAAAATCCGTCGGCCCTCCCTGTTTTGGTGCTGTCCACTTGGTACTGCATTCCTATTACACCTTAGACTCTATGGAACATAGGTTGGTTACGACAATATTATGATTAAATTAATTTATTATATGAATATGGGTAAACGTAGTGTGGGACGCCCCCCGACCAGATGGAGGGATGACCTTCGCAAGATGGCTGGCAGGGACTGGATGCAGAGGGCCGAGAGTAGGGTTGATTGGCGCGCTTTGGGAGAGGCCTACGTCCAGCAGTGGACTGATACGGGCTCATGATGATGATGATTATATGAATAACAGATTCAAGATACATAAAGTCTGGCTAGATTTTCATTAATTCATTTATTCCTATTCATTCATTTCATTCATCATCAGTCTATTTATATTGCCCAACTGCTCGGGCATAGACCTTCCGTTACATCGAGGCCGTGATCCACCACGAGGGCCCAGTGCGGATTGGCGGATTTCAACATGCCTTAGATTTTTTTCTTCCTCTATGGCATGCACGTTTCATCGCGATGTTTTCCTTCGCCGTTTTGAAAGCACTCGATAAATATACGTAAGATTAAAACACATGCATGGTGTGTGCATCACACCATGCATGTGTTTCCAATCCACCAGAGGCTTCTGTAATGTCGCAGGTTATTTCTAAATATTCAATTTGTGGTTTATCAATGGCAAGAGCACAGGCTCTAAGTGGAGCAAGCCCCCGCAGCCTAACCCCCCCCCCCCCCCCCCCCAACTCGTTGATTTATTGCGCTGGCCGGCCGAAGTCATATTTCGCTTCAAGCCTTCGTGCAATTATTGAACTACCATACTGCCCATGAAAGAAGAAACGGTCCTATGGAGTAAGCCTATTTACATCACACGGAGCCCTACATGTAAACTTTTATCGTTCACGACAATTTACCTTACAGCAGCTACTTAAGGAGCTGCCAGCTATCAAACTCAAATGCGGGACAGAAGATATCATGCAGCGGCGGAGTGATGAGCACGGCACAGTGACTCCATATTTGTATTTTTATTAATTTTGAATGAATTTTGGCAGGCAAATAAAAATACATAATAATATGCGTAGCTTAGGTGAGCGTTTAGGAATCGGGTATCACGTGAGTAACGCCGTATTAATAAACAAAACTCTCTCAAGAGAACTGTCAAACTCACACTTGAAAACGTATTTGCTGATTGCAGGCGAACCGCGACTTGAGAAAGACATCACGTGATACGCCCACAAGATTGGTTTATTAATAAATGACATACTTGAGATAGTGATCACGTCTTGAGAGTGTATCAGCTGAATTCGGTCTTGAGGGCGGGTTTGAGCTCAGACTATTAATGCGGGCCCTAGAATTAATTTGTTATACAATTCTACGATAATTTTGTGGATCCAGATATACCTACACTCGAGACGCATAAATATAACACTTGAAGTACGATTTCAATTCTTATGGTGTAGCCAATAAAGAGTGTTATATTATAATAATAATTCGGTCATTCGAGTGTACGGACAACAGCAGATCAATGGTAACACTTGCAGTACGATTTCAACTCTTACGACGCAGATAATAAGAACGGTCCAAAGTGTTACACTTGATGTGCTTTGATGTACAAACCCAATCTCAATTCAAATACACTTTATTGTACATAAAAGACACAAACAATTACAATACAGAAATATTTCTTCCAGGCAACCAACTGTTGATGGAATTTAACATAGTAAAGTGAAAGAGGTAGAGATAGAAATACAAGAAGAATAAAATGATAAATAATTGAAACACAAATGGTATTTACAAAGAGCAGGAATATACTATATACATTAATCTCGTGTATTGTGATGGCGGCATTTCACTTCTATAATCTATTCGTTTTCGCTATTAAGGAGCGACAAAATTAGACAAAAGACTAAACTAACAGATGCACTTACTCAAGCTCTAGAATTGAAGTGGCGCTGGGCAGGACACATAGCACGGTACACTGACAGCAGGTGGACAAGACAGACCACTAGATGGGATGGTCCAACAGGCCGAAGGAATGTCGGCAGACCAAAAAAACGGTGGACTGATGACATCGTAGAAATAGCGGGCGCGGACTGGGCAAAATTAGCCACACACAGACAGGCATGGAAAGAGCTGGAGGAGGCCTTTACCCAAAAAGGGGTCCATATCCAAGACTTAAATGTAGAATACAACTAACCATACTAATAATAACCTAAGAAAATCAACTAACACTACTAAAACCAACATCTGATTTGTAAATTCGTAGGATATGGAAATAAAAGGCTTTTTATTTTATTTATTTATTATTTTATTATTCGCTATTGGATGGTTTGAGCTCAGACTATTAATACGGGCCTTAGTTTGTATACCGATTTCCTGTATTCCTAGTAATAAAAATAACGTAAAGTATTAACATATTTCAATCTAACAATAACAAAACGGTAACAATGCAGGGAAATGACGTATGCAAAATTGCAAATTCGATACTCCTATAATAATTACTATTGACACTAATAATTTGACTAAAGAGTTGAACGTCGTAAGTGCTACATAAATATTAGAAATGTACACCTTTGTGATGTGTGTTTAGAATACATTTTCCATTGTTTAAGTTTAGTTAGCTAAGAGGTAACGAGAGCTGTCGCCCAATATAAGTTGCTACTCTATGATTTTTCATAATATACAGGTGTAACGGAAAGTTTATATGAAACCGAAGGGAGGGTGTTCAGTATTGGTAACTGAACAACTTTTGTTCTACGACTTTTCGAATAAAATATACATTAATGTCTCATACAAATCGATCAGCTGACCGGTATATGTATGAAAAGTCAAAAAATAAATTCGCAAAAATTTTAGTCGTAGAACAAAAGTTGTTCAGTTACCGATACTGAACACCCTCCCTACGGCTTCATATAGCCTTTCCGTTACACTGTGTAAAACAAAACTTTGAACAACCAAAAATCATTTTCCAAAGGTGTCATTGTTTTCATAGGCGCGTAGCCAGAAACGTAGGTAATTCAAAGTACCACCGTTTAGGTGTTTTGTTCCTTTCTACGCTAACGTTTTAAAGAAATGTGAAAGTGACAAAAACACGGTTTTTTTTTATTATTAAATAAAACTACGTTTCCACGGACTCTTGGTCCACGCTTTTTATAGATTTGTTTTAATTGTTAGATTAATTTTTTTTTCCTTATGCTATTGTTTCTACGTACTCCTCATCACTACACTTCCACTTCTTCTTGGGGGTTGCCTCCTCAACCAGTTTCCTCGCGAGAGATAGGCGCCAGTATGTATTGCTGATTGCTTTCACTTCGACCTTCACTGGTTGGAGAGGCAACCCCCAAGAGTACCTACTGTTACTAGAATAACACGGTTTAAGGGAAGTGAGGTTTAACTAGGAAGATCATTTTCCAAAAGTGACATTTCCTATGGCGCATATCCATAAACGTGAATTAAAGTTATTCCAGCGATTAGGCCTTCTGTTCCCTTTTTACCCTTCTAACTAGGCTTATGGCTACCAGCACTAATCATTAATTGCTGTGATATTCTAAAATTCATAGAAGTTGAGATTTTTACGATGAAATATTTTTCTCTCTAATAAAAAAATGACAGTGCCAGATTCTGCCCCACCATCAACCCCATGATGAACCAGATAACGAATAAATGTAAAAACATCTCCGTTTTTTATTAAAATTATTGGTTTTAAGTTTTGTACAAGTTGCGAGTCGAAAAAACAGCTTAATTAAGAATTCAGAAAATAGTATGAAATCGAAGCGAATTATTCATTGTTTTTGTTATCATTTTCTACTACTCTCGCAACTCCTACTGATTATGCTATATAAAACCTGTAATAAGTCCCCATCAATGTCATTTGTAACCATTTTAGTGACGTCATCGTCTGCCCCGTCAGTTTTCAATATATTGAGGTTGATTAGGTTAAAAAGTAGCAGAATGACGGAATTTTTGTAATAGGAGTCTAACGGTGTTCGGGAGTTATGTTACAAGGAATGTACTGAACTAGAAATGTTTCGAAATCAACACATGAAGTGAATCGGAAACTTGGCATCGTACTTACCTACCGATACTTATACGAGCCTTAACTGGACACTGCAGGCTAAATAAACATCTTAACAGAACGGGCCTGTCCGACACCACTGCCTGTAGATTCTGCTGCGAAACCGAGGAAACCCCTATGCTATTTTTTAAAGCAAAAATTACACAATGGCTAGGAGACAAATGCTACTACTCTGTAAACGAATATCTTAGTGATCAGAACAAATAGCTACTGAGTGTTTGTTTTGGTCACTGAGATGTTCGTTGAAAGACTTTTGCATGCCGTTATCGGCAGTACATATGATACATATATATATATATATTCAACATCTGTTCTGTCAACTATGTACTGGCAAATAAACCATTTCATTCATTTCATTTCTATGCATATCCTCTGTGAGTGTGCAGCACTCATTCACAGCAGAAGCCGAGCCTTAGGACACATAATGCCACCCGAGGATATTAAAACTCTCTCGCCCAAGTGCATCATACGATTCCTGAAGGACGTTGGCCTTGGGAGCGAGATATATGAACTCGGTGCGCGGCCACAATATACCTTTGAGGTCGTAGTGACCCTTGGGCTTGTACCAACACCCTGATATCAAATAATAATAAATACCTACGAGTAAGTTCTAAGTTTAAAAAAAATTAACTTATAATTCTTCCCATTGCTGGGCCTTTTCATCTCTGTCCGAGCCTACGACACCAACCATCCATACCTATGGCCCGTATAGGTAAAATTAAATTAAATATAGGTATAATTAAGGAACCCATATTTATTTCTTTATTTAAAATAACGTCGTTTTCATTATTTAAAAATTAAGTTAAGATCGTGAAAATTTAAAACGATGACGTCACATTACTGAAATAATGTCGTTCCAAAATCTGTGAATACATGTTTCGGATGTTTTCGGTATTTGTAAGAGTGCTTTGCCATTTTTATTGTGGACTCGCCAAATATGATTCTGACTACCTAGAAAGCATTGAAAAGTGTTACAAACAAAAATACAATGTATTACTTGGCTGTATGGATTAGATTCCCTTTGCCTACTACGCCAGAGCCACAGTACTTCCGGAATGCCTAATTTTACACAAAACGTTTTATTTTTCTCGCAATTTATCCACCAAAAAGTTCTGAAATAAATTTAACGTATTCATTCAGAGAGACAAAATCTTGAAATGGTATTTTTCTTTTAGGATGTTAATAATTTTTAGACCTTGTCAATTATCGCAGCGCATGGGCGCTGTCATTGTGCGGTACAAAATACACCCGATCACGCTGTATATGCCAACCAACAAGTGCATTTAACAACTATTAGTTGTAGATTTTTCATTAAAAAATGAAGGTATTTTTATATAGGTATATTTTTTGCGTCAGTATCGTGTATATTATCATTATCACCCCTGAGTCGCTCGTCGTTGATCAAAACCACCCCCTGTATAACATATATATCGGTTATTTACATGCGATTCCAAGGATTTACAACACCTTTAAGTTGTGCAAATACATAATAAGTTGTGTGGTTATAAGAACATTATTTACGTCCAATAATTAAATTTTAAAATCAAAAACCAATTATTTACGACCAATAATTACATTTTATAATAAAATTAAAATTAAATTAAATAACAAACAAGTGCATTTAACAACTATTAGTTGTAGATTTTTCATTAAAAAATGAAGGTATTTATATATATATATTTTTGGCGTCAGTATCGTGTATATTATCCTTATCACCCCTGAGTCGCTCGTCGTTGATCAAAACCACCCCCCTTATAACATAACCCAACGATATTCGAATTCGATTGCGACCGGATACGACTATAAATAAATGTTTAATACTTGTCTAGTTCCTTAGTAAAATACCGGAGTGCTAGGGTTACCAGTTCTAAGAACTATATTTACAATGTATCACTTATTTACATGCGATTCCAAGGATTTACAACACCTTTAAGTTGTGCAAATACATAATAAGTTGTGTGGTTATAAGAACATTATTTACGTCATACAAGTTTCGCAAATAATATATTTACAAGAAAAATGTATATATAAATGTCAATTTTTATATATAAAAAATTCCTCAGTCGATGGGGTTGTTAGAAGGCAGACCATTTAAAACCATAGACCACTTAACCAATAGACATGAAATCGGTACAAATTTGCAAGAGAAAATTTCTGTCAACGATGAGCGCATAGAGACGAAGCGGGGGACAGGGATGTCATATTAAAGAGATGCGTAGTAAAGTATGCGTCCATGTCGATAATGTCTCTAGGTTAGACGTGTCGCGAAGCAATTTTGCACTCATGTGCCACGGGGGCGCCCGTGTTACAGGTCTATGGGGTCATCAATGTGTATAATGTACAAGTAAAGGAAAAAAATCCGAAAACTGTAAATTTGAAATTACTTATATCTCCCCAAAACTATTTTTTTTCTTATGACAAACTTATACTTGCAGATGATCAACTAATGAGGACTTCAGGGGTGTCGATGTATGGACTATGGACATAATTAGTTGGTCTCTAAATCGAGTTTATATTTTCGTTAAAGCAAGTTGCGTTGCACGGAAGCCTCGAAGAGCCAGTCCGACTAGCACTTGGCCGGTTTTTTACAATCATAAGTAAAATAGCCTCCTGCCGACCGGGTGTGAGGTGTCCAAACGCCCATACTTCACAGAGGTAGGTCAGGGTTCGGAGCCGAACAAAGGGAACCAGTTTCGCGACCTCCAGACGGCGGCCATTTTGAGAGCACGACGGAATTTTATTGTGGCGTTATCCTTCGAACGGTTGCTATGAGGAAGCCTACAATGGACCCATGAAGCAAGAAACGTCCTATGGAGTAACCCGTATTTACATCGCAGACACCGAATTCATGACAAATGACTATGCCAGATTCTGCCCCACCATCAACCGCAAGTTGTACAAGATAACGAATAAATGTAAAAATATCTACGTTTTTTATTAAAATTATTGGTTTAAATTAAAGTTACGTAGGTACAAGTTGCGCATCGAAAAAAACAGCTTAATTAAGAATTCAGAAAATAGTAAGAAATCGAAGCGAATTATTCATGGTTTTTGTTATTCTTCTGTAGGAGTTGCGAGAGTAGTAGAAAATGATACTGATTATGATTATGCAATATGAAACCTGTAATAAGTTCCCAACATAATGATAGGTACAGATTAAATGGTCACGTGGTTTTGTAGGTGGGGCAAAGCTCCATTGAAATGTGGCAATGTCTTTTTAGCGTCTCTGCCACTCATTTGATTTTTCATTGTTTGAATTTTCTATTATTGTAGAAGTAGCATATATTATTTAAAAACATCGACTGCATCATTATGATTAAATATTTATAGCCTATGCCACATGGCATATGCTATTTATAGAAATCCATCAAGCCGTTTAGGCTGCAAGGCGTGCCAAAGAATTAGACATACATACACTCGAGAAACATAATCCTTGTTCTTGCGCAGTCGGGTAAAAACTGTCTTTTTCTGTATGAGAGTGAAAATGTCCTGTCCCCATACAAAATATACTAGGCTCTCTCCATAGAGCGCGGCGATTTTTGTCCTTCACGGCCCCCACCTAATTTGTATGGACCAGTTAATCTTAAGACGAGTTGAATACCGAATCTATTTAGGGTACACTTGATAGCACTTCAATGGTATAACACAGGCCGAGAAAACTTTAAAGGCCTTAGACAGTTTTGCGCAGGAGATTAGTGAGTTTGCTCTTGCGACTGTCAAAACGGTAGGAAATCTGACAGTTGTAATACCGAACTCAAATTCCACTGATAGGTACTCAAAACTGTGTCGCGCTGTAGGAAGGACAACAGCAGATCAATCTTCCCAATAGTTGCATCTCAACTCTTACGACGCAGATAATAAGAACGGTCCAAAGACCAAAGTGTTACACTTGATTTTTTGAAAAATTCTTCTCAGAGGGAAAGGGCAAAGCCAACTAGGTCATGCCTGGTCTGGTGTTAATAGAATTCTTATAAATACATACATATACACGAAGACAACCTAACCTAAACCTACACACAACCCTCCCAAACCCCTAAACGAAATAACTCAACGATCCACGCAATCATCGAGTTATGCAAAGAAACCTTGCTAAGAGCATCAAACTTCACAAACTTCTTTCGAGCTAGAAAAGTTCGCGGGCATCTCCAGTGATCATTAATATGTGCTTAATGGACTCGACAGTTCGTCATTTGCCAATGTCATGTTACTTAATATTCAAGATATCACAGTCTTCTCTCTTCCTGTAGAGATAAGACTGTGATATCTACTCTTCCTGCTCCGTCACTCTGGACGAAGTAGCTCGACAGTCACGTTCACTAGCTTGTAGCGGGAACTCTAGATAATTGCTTGAAACTCCAGATCTTGCTCAAATTATCCAACAAATTCACCATACTGTCACTCGCGAAAATTTTCTGATTAATTTAACGTGATATTAAACACAAAACAACCACTATTATAATGTCTACATTAAACTGAAAATTATCAAATAATTTCGCAACCGTCGTTTCCCGCCATTTCCAAAAGCCTCTAATGTGTACTTGCCTACCAAAAGCAAAATAAATAAATGTTGCCATTCTAGAAAATACAATTTTTATGTTGCCAACAAACCCACCTAACTTTTATTACTCAATTCATGATAATCTTATTTGAAACACACTTTGTTTCAAATAAGATTATCATGAATTGAGTAATAAAAGTTAGGTGGGTGCATACACCCAAACCTTTATCAATTAGGTATTTGTTTAATTCGCTAGCAATAGTAGGTTTTAACCACTTTTCCGGGTAATTAAGTTATGTTAACGAGGTAGGCACATAAAAGCGATAACTTCCGATGGAGCAAGTATGGCTTTAGCTTTTAAATTGGACTAATTAACGTAAGGGCCTCCCATGAGCCAACTAGCGCCGCCAATCTTGAAAAAATAATATCTTCCAATTTAATAAATTTTATTAAATAGCTATTTACAAAATGTTTATTAGGATGAATACTACTTTTCAATATACAATACATCGTATAATTGCGACAAGCTAAGTTGTAGTTCACAAATGTGCCAAAAACGGCCGTTTTTCGCAATTATGCGAACTACAAGTTACCGAAATTGAATAACGTTATAAATAAGCATTTAAAAAATAGTATTTATCGTAATAAACATTTTGTAAATAGCTTTTTTAATAAAATTGATTAAATTGAAAGATATTATTTTTTCAAGATTGGCGGCGCTAATTGCTCATATCAGGCCCTTAATACTGCGGTGTTTGAGGAAACTTTTAACTTTATTTCGAAAATAGATTTATGCAGATACTGTAGCTAAATCTGTATCGGTTACTAAGTCGAATTCTAATCCTAAACGCAGCTGTCCCTGTCGTTCATATGCTTTATCGCGTAATAGCGAGCGGGACGCCTCGCTTAGCGGCGACTAATATTAGCGTAGTCAATCTGGAATCGCTACAATTGTTTCAATATCACGATATTCACGATCCAGAATAGGCCAGATTGCAAGACATCTCATATCATATACATATCTTAAGAGCCTGCCATGAGCCAACTAGCACCACCAATCTTAAAAAAATAATATCTTCCAATATAATCAATTCTATTAAAAAAGCTTTTAACAAAATGTTTATTACGATAAATACTATTTTTTAAATGCTTTTTTTTTTTTATTATTTTTTTTATTAATGGACTCGACAGTTCGTCATTTGCCAATGTCATGTTACAAAAATATCAATGTATAAATAGTCTTCTATCTTCCTCCAGGGGAGTCGCCGTAGCGTCATCACCCTGGGTAGCAGCGTCTTCATGTCTTCATCCACAGGAGACGCCGTAGCGTCAATCACTGCGGACGAAGCAGCTCGACAGTCACGTTCACTCCCGAGCTCGTAGTGGGAATCTTGACCATGGCGCCAAACTTCAGATCCTGCTTGAAATCTCCAATAACTTCACCATACTGTCATTCGCGAACATTTTCTGATTAATTTAACGTGATATTAAACACAAAACACCCACTGTAGACATTATACTGAAAATTATTAAATAATTTCGCAACCGTCGTTTCCCGCCATTTTCAAAAAGCCTTTAAATGCTTATTTATAACGTGATTCATTTTCGGTAAACGGCCGTTTTTGGCACATTTGTGAACTACAACTTAGCTTGTCGCAATTATGCCATGTATTGTATATTGAAAAATAGTATTCATCCTAATAAACATTTTGTAAATTGCTTTTTTAATAAAATTGATTAAATTGGAAGATATTATTTTTTCAAGATTGGCGGCGCTAGTTGGCTCATGGAAGGCCCTTAATTAGATATAAGACTGAATCAAATCATATCAAATACATTTATTTGTCACAATACACAGAATATGAGATGTTATACAAATTAATAATAATGTCATGGTATTCAGTTAAGAGGTGTACAAATGTTACATTTTACATACATCCGCCATCTGATGTAGGTATTTTTTATTATTATTATTAATGGACTCGACAGTTCGTCATTTGCCAATGTCATGTTACAGAAAATTCAATGTATAATAGTCTTCTATCTTCCTCCAGGGGAGTCGCCGTAGCGTCGTCACCCTGGGTATCCGCGTCTTCTTGTCTTCATCCACAGGAGACGCCGTAGCGTCAATCACTGTGGACGAAGCAGCTCGACAGTCACGTTCACTCTCGAGCTCGTAGTGGGAATCTTGACCATGGCGCCAAACTTCAGATCCCGCTTGAATTCTCCAATAACTTCACCATACTGTCATTCGCGAACATTTTCTGATTAATTTAACGTGATATTAAACACAAAACACTCACTGTAGACATTAAACTGAAACTTATTAAATAATTTCGCAACCGTCGTTTCCCGCGATTTCCAAAAAGCCTCCTGATGTAGGTACATCCGCTATATCATTGTATCTAATCATTGATCTCCTTACACAAACGTCTTACTAAAACAATTTAAAAAAACGTCTAAATAAGGGTCCATTGTTAACGTCCAAATAATCTCCAATAAAGCAAATGAGGGTCTATTCATCCGTTTGGACCTTCTTTGCGCTCGGTCATTTTTAGAAGGCAGACTGTGTATCTAGTTGTTTATGGGAGATCAATGTATCTGTCGTGGTCATATCGTTAAATTGAACATTTCATGAAATAGTCGACCATTTCATGAAATGGTGGCATTTCACGAAATCGTCAAATGTCTATTGGTCATTTCATGAAATAGCTTGGCCAAATCAATGAATAGAAAACGTTTTACGATATGTCCAACAAACGCACGGCTATTTCATGATATGACCAAACACAATTGACCATATCGTAGAAAAATGGCAAAAACTACCGCTAGAGGCGCTGAGAGCGCGCTTTGTCATTGTTTATGTTTGTGTGCGTAAGTAAATAATGCGGATTCATGTTGAAAAGTGAATAAAAATGTGCAAATTATATAAGAAAGTGTGTTGGAAACTTGAATAAGTGTTACTATACGAAACGGTGTGAATTTTATGACAGTCACGCAAAAAGCAACCTCAATTTACAAAAAAAAAATCTTGGGAATACATTTTACAGGTTAGTACCTATTTAAATGACAATATTTAGTTTATATCCTTTTAAAATCTCATCTAAGTATCTAAAATGTACTTATTTACTTTTAATAATTGAATCCTAGAAATTTAACATACATAATTTTCATTTTTAGGTTATACAACAAATAAAGGAAAGTAGGGTGACCAGGCAACGAAAGTCGATGGACTATAATTTACTGGATTACAAAATATTACATCATAGAAAAACTGGAATTACAAGTTTTTAATATACAAGAAGAAATGCACTGATGATCCTACTATTCGTATAATTACGATGGAGAAATATTTTGAAATACTAACGGAATTTCATAAAGGTATACCGTATGTGAAACGAAACGTTTTAACGTTCTATAATATTATAATACAATTTTGTACTTATTTTATTAGGTAATAAATATAATAATAATAATAATAAACATTTAATAAAAACATCTTTATTGTCCTTTTAATGTGTTCAATATGAATATTTCGTATATTTAATTCCAGTGGACAATTGGTTTGAAATGCTTGTAAGAATTTTGTAACATATATATTTTTTTAATTTGGTACTGACTAGAACAATAAATAAGTTCGTAATAAGTATATTGAATTATTATTACTTACATCCTTAATGGGCACCCTACATTAATGATCTGACCAAACGTCGTTGGACAAATCGACGAACGTTGACGTTTAAACGATATGCCCAGCACAACATGACGATTTCATGAAATGCCACCATTTCATGAAATGACTGACGATTTCATGAAATGCTCAATTTAACGATCTGACCACGACATATCTAATATAACCACTTAACTTTCGTTAAAGCTTACTAGCGTTCGTGGCATACATTTTTCTTTAAATTATAAAGTACGTAGGTAACTTATACTTTGAAAATACCATTACTCGTAAAGTCGAGTCGTAACGTAACGTAATAGAATCTAATCAAATTAAAATAGACTTAATTCATGAATGTCATTGAATACAATGTAAATAACAAATTCATTACCTTTATGAGTCACTATTAAGTAGTTGACAAGTAAGCACCTACAGCTAACAGCAGATCAAGTGTAACACTGTGGACCGTTCTTATTATCTGCGTCATAAGAGTTGAATTCGTACTGCAAGTTTTACCTTGATCTGCTGTTGTCCGTACCTATAATAAATTGAACTATTTCCTTAATTTTATAAATAGAATTCGGTGGCCAACTATGAATACATAATCATTTAATTGCACTCAATGTCTATGAATCTTGCCCTAAGCTCGCTCTTAAAACTGTCAAATTGCATAGGCTTTTGACAGTTATAATATACAATTATACAATTACAACCTATATATTATTACCTATACAATTGATTGATATATGTACTTAGTTATCGTTATCATGCACGCCGTTTATCTAGTAGTGAAAACTTTATTTGCTAATGTGTTAATTTTAGTCTCTATTCATAAGTATCATTAAAGCTGTATGTTATACTTAATAAATAAATAAAATAATGAGGGGATTTACAAAGTTAAGAAACAAAAATAGTGCCGGTAGCTCGGGTAGATGGCGCTGATTCCTCGGTAAGACGTCAAAATTAAAAAGCTTTAATGCACGGGTTAACCTTGTTTATGAATTGAATGTATATTTTTATGGTACGGTGGAACACAGAGAAAGGTGTACAGGAGAGTTTTTAAGGTTGAGATTATCTCAAAAACTTCTTGACCTATTGCAAAAATTCTTTCATGGTCAGATAGATAAAAGTGAAAACTATGTAATTGTAAAAGTATTATTATATTCGGTCCAGTAGTTTTTGAGAAAATGACCTTATTGAGGCCCCCTGTATACTTATCTCTGTCTTCGACTGTACACAGCAAAGCAAATCAAGTGTAACACTGTGGACCGTTCTTATTATCTGCGTCATAAGAGTTGAATTCGTACTGCAAGTGTTACCATTGAGCTTGCGTTTAAAGTTGTAAGGATGAGTAGAATTTAAGTTCGGTCTTACAACTGTCAGTTTTCATACAATTTTGACAGTCGAAAGTGCGACCTCACGCTATATGACTATCAGCCTTCTCGGTCGGTCCTTTTTTTTAACCCAGGTAAAACATGCAATATCATGTACCACCACGCCCGGGGGAGCGTGTTGATTATGTCGGGCTCACCGCCCTGAAGGGGCAGCATAAAGACTAAACCTCCTGGGGTGTTCCACCTCGTTCCATTGTCACCACGGGAACTGCGATACATCCGCGACCCGACTGGCGCCCCGAGCACTCCCCATTGTGGGCTGTACTAGCCCATAATGTATAGGTATTACCTAGGTCCTGCCTGACCTACCCCAAGATTTTCAATAAAACCTTTTGTTCCGAAAACAGCTGTTATTCATTCGCCCTTCGCCGGGCAGTATTTATAGCCGGGGCGTGCGGAGGCTGTGATAAAAAGGCCGTGTCGCCTATGACGTCATTGGCCTGATAACGAGGTAAATAAAACTGCGACATCCAGGGAGTGCGAAAGCTTTGAACATCTCTGATTATCTCGTTGACGTTCGCGTGAAGTTTTATTTATTTATTTTATTAATGGATTCGACAGTTCGTCATTTGCCAATGTCATGACAGAAAATTCAATATACAGGGTGTAACGTAAAGGGTATATGAAGCCGAAGGGAGGGTGTTCAGTATCGGTAACTGAACAACTTTTGTTCTACGACTTTTCGATCTTCGCGAATTTATTTTTTGACTTTTCATACATTTCGTACCGGTCAGCTGTTAGATTTGTATGAGACATTAATTTATTTTTATTTTTTAATCGAAAAGTCGTAGAACAAAGTTTGTTCAGTTACCGATACTGAACACCCTCCCTTCGGCTTCATATACCCTTTACGTTACACCCTGTATAATAGTTTTCTATATTCCTCCAGCGTCATAACTCTGGATCAAGCAGCTCGACAGTCACGTTCACTCCCGAGCTTGTAGCGGGAACTCTTGATAAAAGCTTGAAACTTCAGATCTTGCATAAATAATCCAATAACTTCACCGTACTGTGTCATTCGCGAACATTTTCTGATTAATTTAACGTCATATTAAACACAAAGTAGTCCCTGTAGACATTAAAAGGAGAATTATCAAATAATTTCGCAACCGTCGTTTTCCGCCATTTTCAAGAGAACCTAATCAAATGTTATACGGACAGTTCGTCATTTGCCAATGTCATGTTACAGAAAATTCAATATATTCAATAGTCTTCTGTCTTCGTCCAGAGGAGTCGCAGTAGCGTCTTCACCCTGGGTAGCCGCGTCTTCATGTCTTCATCCAGAGGAGACGCCGTAACGTCATCACTCTGGATAGTCCATTTGATGTGGAAAGTGTCCAACATTACGACCTAGATCTCCAGTTTCGGTAGTGGTCCGTCTCGATTACGGCGTGCGTTCTGAAAGCCCACGCAGCCGCCCACGAGGTAAGGCCGCCCTACACACCCATACCTAATTTATTCCTGTTGTGTTCTGTAACAATAGTAACTTCTAAAATTACAAAAAAAACTGACTGCTAAAAATTCAAGCGTCTTTGATAAAAAAAAATATAGCCTATGTCTACTCCTTTTTTTTTAACCCAGGTAAAACATGCAAATCATGTGTCACCACGGGGGAGCGTGTTGGTTATGTCGGGCTCACCGCCCTGAAGGGGGCAGCATACCGACTAAACGTCCTGGGGTGTTCCACCTCGTGCCATTCTCGCCGAGCCACGGGAAACTGTGATACAACCGCGACCCGACTGGCGCCCGAGCACTCCCCATTGTGGGCTGTACTAGCCCACAATCTATGTCTACTCCTACCCTACAATCAAGACGAATCTAACGACACCTCTGTGCTGGCCAGTTTAGATTTAATTTTAATATTTTTTACATTTTTCAAAAATTGACGTTTAGTTCGGTTCTAAGTTAGATCACAATTATATTTCTCCTATTATACGTTTTTACCTACGAAAAGGCGTTTCTCTTGGCTCCAGTCCGTAATAACCTCATATGTTAATCAAGCTGTTTAGGCTGCAGCTCGTGCCAAAGAAGTAGACATACATACATACACTGGAAAAACATAACCCTCCTTCTTGCGCAGTCGGGTAAAACTGCCTAAGTGCGAGTCGGACTCGCGCACCGAGGGTTCCGTGCAACTTAACTTAGTCCCGTAACTTTGATCTAGGAAAAAGATAATTACACACGAATTTCATAATTTTTTGACCCCTCCCCCGTCCTTGTCAAAGCTGGTCACATTTGCGACTCCCCCCCCCCCCCCCCCCCCCGGTGTGACGTCCCATAGTTTGCAATTTTACATTTAGAATTTATTTAATTAAAACACCAGTTCCGGGATTAAGTATACTCCCACTGTGAAAGTGTTGCATGCCGAACATTTGGCGAAACATGAACGTGCAATGTTTACAACTGCCATCTTTTATACCGTGTTTCGAGCAAATAAACTCCATCCTGTATAGCTACAGTTATAAATGTTTTTGAGTTTTTCGTTTATAGTTCAAAGTTCGTGTTTCACTTATAGTATGAGAGCCCACGACCAAAATTTTTGTCTCATAGCAATACAGCCAAAACCGCATCAAATCGATAGATACGATTATCCTGAACTCGAAAATACCAATTTCAGACATTTTCCGCGTAGCGTTTGATCTGACCGAATTTTAAAAATTGTCAAAGAATTTTACCGAACTGCATCATAGCAATATGTCTGATTTGCAGACTGTAGTTGAATGATAGTTCTGAGATTATAATAGATTTTGAAATGTGATGTCACGAAATCAAGCCCCCCCTAACATGTGACGTAATTTAAAAAGCGAAGTGACTTTCCGTCTTTTAAGCCCTTTAGTTTACTGTAGTAAAAGCAATCAGTAAATAAATACCTACTGTAGTATCGCGCAGTCGGTCTGCGCGTGGGCGTTCATTCATGATATCGCGGTGACGTCACGCGCAGGTCGGGACCGAGCGTCGAATCTTGCGCAGATGTGAACGGCTTATCTGAGTCGTTTGGGTCACACGGGTCGGTTGACTTGGGGAATGATAGGTTCGTAATTCATATTTATTACCCGACTGCGCAAGGAGGGGTTATTTTATTATTGAACGATCCTACGAACCTACTCTAAATTGTAAATCATTGATAAGCTTTACAGCCGATTATTATTATATGATTTAGTTATATCCCGTGCGTCGGTTCTTTGCCCTGTTTCGCTGTTCGTGCATCCAGCCATAACCTAGTATGTATTCTGTAGCTAAATTGGGTACTCTTGGGTACTCTTCCTGCACCTAAATTTTTTAAAAATAGTTTAGATTAGGTTTTTTTAAATATTCAGGTTATTTTTTATTTTATATTGTACCTTTTTGAAATATACATAATTTCTGTAGCTTATATTATAAATCCGTCCGCCCGTCTATTCGTCTGTCCGTCCGTCCGTCAAGACATATATCTCAGAAACGCGTGGACGTATCAAGTTGAAATTAATACCAAATACTCAGGACAGCAACCCCAACCTCAATAATCAAACTTCTACGTCAACGCAATCAAAAGATATGGCCGTTTATGTTGCATTTTCGCGCATATTTGTATGAAAATGCAAGAAAATCAAAACCTATAGGGTACTTCCCATTGACCTAGAATCATGAAAGGTAAGAATCTAGGTCTTATAGCACAAGTAAAGGAAAAAATCCGAAAACTGTTTTTACATTTTAAGGTATTTTTAATTATTTTGCAACAATTTCTTTCAATAGAATTTGACCTAATGGTCATTTCTAAGGTCATTGTGTGACTTGTGCCTACTTCAATTTTTTATTCGGAGTTTTGATTTACTAAAAAACCTTACCAATTCAATATTTATCATGGGTATAGTCGAAGACAGAGATAAGTATACAGGGGGCCTCAATAAGGTTGGTATTTTCTCAAGAACTACTGGACCGAATTTAATAATTATTTTACAGTTACATAGAATAGAATATAATAACATTTATTGCCTATTAAGTATATACATATAAGAAATAAAAATTACAGTGACAATTAACAAACATATAACTTAGGCAAAAGGTTTAGGCTTCAGCTGATGCTGACACAGAGTGCGTCAGCGCTGGTTTTCAGCCCACACCTTGGCTCCAAATTGGTTATAGAGGAGCATCGTACCGTACCATAGTTTTAACTTTTATCTATCCAACAGTGAAATATTTTTTACAATCAGTCTAGTAGATTTTGAGAAAATCCCAACCTTAAAAACTCTTCTGTACACCTTTCTTTGTCTTCGACTGTACAACCGCCAGTTTCAATTTATCGAATGAATTTAAGGACACCCTGTATAATAATACATTGTATGTAATAATCTCATTAATCCAAGTACCTAAAAGGTTATCACAATGTTTATATTGGTCATTATATTATAAAAATTGTCAATGGAGCCGTATCGCAAAGTCAATTGAATGACCAACATATTTGACATTATTTTGACATTTGATAATAGCCGGACACTTGATTACGTCTATCGTACAAACTTTGCACTTCACGGGATGTGCACTGCGCTTTCATTCATTGCAATCATTGATCTCCTATAAACAACTAGATACACAGTCTGCCTTCTAAAAATGTCCGAGCGCAAAGAAGGTCCAAACGGATGAATGGACTCATTTGATTTATTGGACATTGTTTGGACGTTAACAATGGAGTTTTAGGTTTTAGTAAGACCTTTGTTGTGTATCTAGTTGTTTATAGGAGATCAATGATTACAATGCCTATAAATAAGATATCGATAGTGAAATTATGTGTAAGATGGGAACATCTTACACACGCGGAAGCGCCCATTGCTCTCCTATAAACAACTAGAATTTTTTTTAAAACGTCCAAATGAGAGTCCATTGCTAACGTCCAAATAATGTCCAATAATGCAAATGAGCCATTCATCCGTTTGGACCTTCTTTGCGCTCCGACATTTTTAGAAGGCAGACTGTGTATCTAGTTATTTATAGGAGATCAATGTCCGCGCCCTAAGATTTTTAGGGTTCCGAACCTCAAGAGGAAAAAAGGAACCCTTATAGGAACACTTTGTTGTCCGTCTGTCTATCCGTCTGTCAAGACATATATCTCAGAAACGCGTGGACGGATCAAATTGAAATTAATACCATATACTCAGGTCTGCATCCTCATGCAGCCGTGAAAAAATCAACCTTCTAAGTCAACGCAATCAAAAGGTATCGCTGTGTATGTAAATGCAAGAAAACCAAAACCTATAGGGTACTATCCGTTCACTTAGAATCATAAAAATTTAGCAAGAAGCTGGGTTTAGCAAGTCAAGTAAAGGAAAAATTCGAATCTGTGAAGTTCTATCACGAAATAATTATTTTTTTGTAACTACAAACTTATATTTGAAGCTGACGCCTGATATGTCGATGTATGACATTATCAGTTTCGAAAACGCAAAGATAAGTTCGTACCTAAAACCGTATCGCAATATCAAAATGCTTACAGAAGTGTTTAAGGCGCTACCATCTGTCAAACTCAAGCGTGAGACAAAAGATGTCCCGCAGCGGCGGAGTGAAGAGCAAGGCACAGTGCCTCCCTCCATATTTGTAATTTTATGAATTTTGGGAGGGAAATAGAAATACGCGAACAAAAATCCGATTTTTTTAAACAAGATTTTGATATATATTTTGTATGTAACTATTTCGGTTTAGACAAAATTTTCATTTTAAAAGGTAAAGGTACCTATGTTTGCAATTTTTTTTCTTCTATTGAGTGAAGTTTGTCTTATCGTGTATCGGTATTCGCATCAGTCTCTAATAGACACCCCAAGATTGTTGTATATTTTTTTCAGATGTTTAATTTTAGTAGTTAGTGCCAGTCTTCATAGAAAATCTGAAAATCAGCGCACACCTAGCCTTCGTGGTATGCTTCCACTTCACTTGGCTATTCGTACCCGCTATTGGATGTTTGTCGTAATTGTCAAATACTTGACGAGTACATACATATAAGACACATACCAACCACACATGTCAATTATGACAAATACGCAAATACGAATAGCCAAGTGAAGTAGTAATAGTTGGAACCTGTAAGCTTACCTTACCTACGTACGGTACGATGCTCCTCTATAACCAATTTGGAGCCAAGGTGTGGGCTGAAAACCAGCGCTGCCGCACTCTGTGTCAGCATCAGCTGAAGCCTAAACCGTTTGCCATGAGTTATATGTTTGTTAATTGTCATTGTAGTTTATTAAGACTGTTTTTATTCCTATATGTATACACTTAATAGGCAATAAATGTTATTCTATTCTATTCTAATAGTGGTGAACCATTACGTTTTGCAACCTTCCACGCGTTTGTGTGTCGTATTTCAGTATTTAAGCAGTAAACGTTTAAAATCGCGACTATTGCAAATATTTCGAGAATCAGGCTATGTGGCCGTATCGCGCCATATGTCACGGTGGCGTAAAATACCAGCGATAAGCGTGCGGCCTTGGCTGATTTCTGTTATCTGCAAAATTCGCGTATGTGGTATGGCCTCACTGTTAGCGAGAAAACGCTCACATCATTATAAGCAGAAATAATAGCATGAGAAACATGCAAGTCAACATGGTTTATATGCTCCCACATCACATGCATACCACACAAACATATACTCATCACACTGACACACATGCACGCACGACACACAAACGCACACACACCTTTCTTTTGATTTTGTTAAGAACTAGCTGTACCCCGCAACTTCGTTTGCGTAGAGGAGGAGGATGGAGGAGATCACGAGGCAGATCTTCCTCTCTGGATCCTTGTTTCCACATCACATACCGCCATGGCTTATAGCCTATGAGCTGTCCGGATATTTCAGCTATCTCCTAGTGAAACTCCCATCAAAATCCCTTCAGTAGTTATGGCGTGATACTTGCACAAAGTCACAGACAAACAGACAAAAATTCTAAAAATTAGTGTTTTGGCATCAGTATTGATCCTAAAACACATTACAATTATTCTTTTCAAAAAATATCCAATTGTGTGTGTACGACACAACTTTTTTACAGTCTTATTATATGTATAGATATAGACAATTTTTAAAATGTTTTGTATCTGCACCCTATTTTCTTTGAGTGTACATTATGTCCGTAAGGAGGAGGCCTGGTGACTCAAAACGCAGGAGAACTCCTAGCTTGAGCACCAGTATTCCACCAAACTGTGTCTGTCTAATGGCTCAGGTCTAATGCTATGTAAAATGTACCGAATGTGGAAGGTTTGAATTTTGAATTGGATGAATGTTTGTCGTATTTGTCAAAATATTTGACGTACAAACGAAGACAGAGATAAGTATCCAGGGTGCCTAAATAAGTTTGAGATTTTCTCAAGAACCACTGGATCGATTTTATTAATTCTTTTACAGTACATAGTTTTAACTTTTATCTATCTAACAGTGAAAGATTTATTGCAATAGGGTAAGTAGTTTTTGAGAAAATCACAATCTTCGACCGTACATACAAATATGCAATTGCAGACAAATACGACACACATGAGAGCCAAATAAACACACAAACATCGTCGCGTCAAAACCGAAACCCGCTGCCGCTGCGGGATATCTTCTGTTTCACGCTTGATTTTGACAGCTGACAGCCCCTTAAAATGGTCTGTAATCACTTGAAACACACGACCTTCGAATTATCTAGTTTCACCCGCTTCCGCTTATAATATGGCCCTGACTTATGCACATGGCAACTGATTTTTTTACGTTTCGGTATTTTATCATGTTACTATATACTTAATCAAATCGTGCGTATTTTAGTACTTAAATAGTGGAATACGTGCATATCTGCAAGTTGAACACTTTTAGTACTTGTAACCGCTAAGCGATCCTAAATGAATCTTGGTCGTCAATTCGGCAACTGAACCTTGCAGATCGTTCAATGGTTCAAAAGATCAGCAAGAATTTCTATTCCATGGATTGTACACCGTTGGTTCCCAAACTTTTAGGGGTTCTCCGCCCATTAATTCGACAAAATATCAACGCACCCCTACCCTCAACTATCAAGTTGAAACTGTATGACAGATTTGAATAAAACAACAATAGTCATAATTTTGTCACCGTTATATCTTTAAAAATAGTATTCTCTTATTGTCAAAATACACCGCGTTAGTACATTTACTATTAAACCTATTTTTGACAGGCATTTGTCTACATAAAATTGTCTGAAACTTTGCTTTACTTATAAACCAGCCACCTGTTGGCAAGATAGATAGATAGATAGACTCTTTATTGTACAAAAATATTACATTACACAAATTGTTACACATTATATTATTGTACAAAGGCGGCCTTATCGCTCAGAGCGATCTCTTCCAGGCAACCCCCGGCGAAAGGAGATGCATAACCACGAACAGTAGTATAGCGCAGGGAATCCACACATTACTCTGATTATTGGGCAAACTAAATGCAATAAATGTATATTATAAACATACTTAAATAAGTAGACATACATTATACAATGTAAATGCTAACATTAAATAAATAAAATATAAATATATATAAATATTACACGATAAATAATACAAGTTGCTCAAATCACTCCCAAAATTATCACAGATGTGGTACAGCGGCGCTTGTGGTCAGAAGGACCCTATATCGCTTCAGCGCCCACTGGCACAGTTTGAGATTCTTTGTATACAGGGTGTAACGTAAATGGTATATGAAGCCGAAGGGAGGGTGTTCAGTATCGGTAACTGGACAACTTGTGTTCTACGACTTTTCGAATAAAAAATAAAAATAAATTAATGTCTCATACAAATCTATCAGCTGACCGGAACGAAAAGTATGAAAGTCAAAAAATAAATTTGCGTAAATCGAAAAGTCGTGGAACAAAAGTTGTTCAGTTACCGATACTGAACACCCTCCCTTCGGCTTCATATACCCTTTACTATACACCCTGTATAACTTTATCATTCCAGCTAGCAGAAATAACGTTTTGAACATAATATCTACACAACATACTCTCACCACATATATTTTGTTCGTTGTATCCGTCCTACCGCAATAGGTCAAGAGGATAACCAAGGTGAAAGAAGGTTACTATATTTGTGCGTAATACGTCTTTGATGTAGAAATCTGGATGAGACTTCTTAAAATACTTGTCTGTGTCGGCTTTTGATAAATCCATCACTCACTTCCGAAAAACTCAACCATCCGTGTTCTGAATCCAATCGATAACATCAATTCAACGGCCTTCGTCATCTGAATCTTTCAGTAAATATTTATCTACGTCTGAACGATCCATGTTGTAATCTTCATGATTCATTGGCATTTCCCTATCATAATCTAGAGGTAATCCAGCACTTGTGTTATCCATGCACTCACAATGCGTCATGGAGAAGCGTGGCCACGTGTCTGACCGCATCTGGTGTTTGTGAAATGTAAACAAAACACTATCTCCTTGCCAAAATTTCACTTTCTGCATTTTGCGTAACATTTTCGTCCTATTAATTAGTGTTTTCGTTGTGACAGTCGGTTATTTTGCTCCAATTTTGTGATGTGGACTATGGACGCATCTATTTTCGTCTTCGTTATTATCTGCTTTGAATAACGTCTGCAGTAGGCATGTTTGCTTATGAATATGAATCAGTCTGATGCATTGGCTGTTCTGTGGAGTTATTTTTAGTAGCAATGTCCTTTTCATATAACAGAACCGTCTCCTTATTTTCATATGATACATCAAGTAATAAACTATTCATTTCTTCGTCCACTAGTTTCTCCAACACCCTTGCATTACCACTATGTCTGTACAAAAGCCGTCCCAATTTCTCGGGCTAGATTTTGTGGCATATCTCCACTTTATCGTAACACTGAATGGAAGGGGATTTTCCTTAGCAATTGCGCAGTTCGCCGAAACTACGCATAATGGAACCAGGTGACTTTGATCTATGAAGCGAATGGGACATAAAACAATGTAATGACGGAAGGGTACATTGTTTAATGACGATGCCCCCGACCTCTGATAACCTATTGATTACGACTTTCGGGCGCTTCATTGGACTAATTTGCGTAAATGTCGATAATAAGTTTGACATTCGTAGGACGTTGTTTAATCAGTGCACTGCAAGGCGTTATTGGCATAGTTACTAAATTGTCGGCACAAGTAATACGTTCACACAGTTTCAGAAATGAACTTGGAGTTCCATTATTATAATGGCGACAACAATTCTATTTTTATAAACTCTATTTTAACAATAACAAATAAGTACCTCGTATGTGTTTACATCACAGTATGTATAACCGCCCTTATTCCTTAAAATAAAGGTCATGATATGAATATGCAAAAATCTGCCACCAACTTTATATACAGGGTGGCAGTGTGATCACCGGTAACCTTGAATCTGAATAATCAGTATCGTTAATAGAATCTATATCATCATCAGCCCATATCTGTCCATTGCTGGACTGTCAGCCACCTGGCGTAGGTCATATATTCAAGGGGCGTGCCACGCTACGTTTACCCGTTCGTGGCCTCCATTCGAGAATCCGTCTACTACGTCGATTTTCGGTTCTTCAACTGTGTGACCCAAAACTAATGAAAATAGCGCAAAATCAAACTATACCTTACCTTATTTTGTTCATTAAAATTGGTTTTAAGGGCAAAATGAAATTTAGGTTAAATTCCGTGCCGGTGAGTGGCAGTCGGCGTAGGTGGAGAGACGATATCGTTAGATACAGGGATGGGTGGCTGGAAGAGGCTCAGGACAGGGATGGATGGAAGAGGAGGGGGGAGACCTTTGCCCAGCAGCGGGACGATTTATAGGTTTACAAAAAAAATGATTATCGAGTTTCAAGGTTACCGGTGATCAGTGATCACACGACCACCCTGTATAGAAGACTCTGCGTCTTCCGCACCGTCCCTGATCCATACATTTCATGCGTTTTACGTGCATTTACATAATTGACTCGCCTCTGTGCCTCAGTTAGCCTTTGTGTTTATAGGTGGCATATTAATATTAATGGGTATTCGGTGATGCTTGAAATAGGTAGTCTAGAATTATGTCATCCGGTTACAAAATCACGTTCAGATGTACGTTCGCTTCTGGTTATTAGATCTTCGGGGCCTTTTGTCTTATCTATACATATAATAAGACTGTAAAAAAGTTGTGTCTGTACATTGGATATTTTTTGAAAAGACTAATTGTAATGTGTTTTAGGATCGATACTGATGCCAAAACACTAATTTTTAGAATTTTTGTCTGTTTGTCTGTGACTTTGTGCAAGTATCACGCCATAACTACTGAAGGGATTTTGATGGGAGTTTTACTAGGAGATAGCTGAAATATCCGGACAGCTCATAGGCTATAAACCATGGCGATATGTGATGTGTGAGTAGAATATCTGTCTCCTGGTCTCCTCCATCCTCCTCCTCTACGCAAACGAAGTTGCGGGGTACAGCTAGTTATATTATACGAGATTAAGCAAACATATTGTAGGCTGTCTGTTTATTGCCTTACATTTTATTTGGAGCGGTCAAACAATGCATAGGTACTGTACGGTTTTTTGGACTGAGCCGCGTCGATCTTTACTAGCCGTCAATGTCAGATTTTTGGCGAAAATTAGTACACAAATTTCGTCCGCGCAGGCTTTGACAGGACAAAAAAGGACAGCCAGCTAGCCCAGTGTTTTTTTGACAATCAGTCCGGTTACAAAATGACGTTTAGCTAGATTTAAGTTCACTTATGTTAGTAGATCTTCGCGGCAACTTTAAGGTGGATTCCCAATCATAGGTTGTTGCCTGTCAGAAATGCTATTAGCGAAAGGGCCGGCAAAATTGTACATGCTGTTTTATATTTATAGTTTGTAATTGTTTGAGTCTTTTTTATGTCACGATTTTTACAAATCTTTTACATTACTTAGTCTGCGAGTGAAATAATTTCCTTTGACACTATTATTCTCATTGGCTGACACTTCAATTCTCGTGTGGTTTAGTGATCAAACCAGTCAGTGTTATTCTGGCCGTCTGACGTGACCTTACGGCTGCTTCTTCGACCTTCTTCTATACCCCACATTTTTTTGTTCCAGATATACAAAGGCCTGGATGTGGTGACCGCGAAGGCGAGTCGCCAGGAGCGGGAGCTGGCCCCTCATCATCTCCTGGACATCTTGGAGCCGCACCAGATGTTCACCGTGGTGGATTTCAGAGATAGAGCCTTGAAGATTGTATCCTTTTGTGACAATTTTATGCCGAACCGTTGGGGTAGACGGGTTCTCGAATGGAGGCCACCACGAACGGACGTGGACGTCGGCAAGCGTGGGACGCTTCCCGACCATATGAATGGATGACCTGCGTAAGGTGGCCGACAGAGACTAGATGCAAAATGCCGAGAATCGTGTTGAATGGCGTAATTTGGAAGATGCATATGTCTAACAGTGGACTGATACGGGCTGATGATGATGATGGCAATTTTTCGCTAGAACTTTGAGCCCTAGATGCCGAGACATTTTTGAGGAATAATATCTGAAAAATCAACCAAAGACTGGCACATAAATAATAAGCAATACAAAAGTAACAAAATTTGACGCTCCACAATGTTGAACGCGATGCTTTCCCGATTTCATAAGTAGTCATTTACGATCAAGTGAGATTTATGCGAAGCGTACACAGATAGAAATGTTATTTTCACGCAAGACACGAAACTATCTTGGAATATAATCTCACGATGAGAAATAAATTTCTTAAATGAAACTATTTTACTTAATGTGAGAAACAGCTCCCTCACGTAAGAAGAATGAATAATTCTTGTAATTCAAAAAAGTAATATTTTAAATGAAAGATGACGAAAGCCAATTTCTTACTATGAAACACATTTTTTATATCAAATCATACGATTGCTTGAATTAATTCTTTTTAGTTCTTAGCATCCCACTTTTAATTTAAGAGTTATGCTTTACATGAATTCTCAAATTAAGATAAATAATATTTTAAAGTAATTTAGTTTTTTTCATGATACTTCATACAATTATTTTTAGTTCTTAGCATCCCACTTTTAATATAAGAGTTATGCTTTACATGAATGCTCAAATTAAGATAAATAATATTTCAAAGTAAATTAGATTTTTTTCATGATACTTCATTCATGCAACTGTTTCTAATTCTTAGCATCCCACTTTTAATTTCAGATGTAATTATCAAATTAAGATAAACAATATTTTAAAAGATAATTTTTTTATAATTAAATTAGATTTTTTTAATGACAAGTACGGGTAGGTACTAGTGATGGGCCGAATTTAGTTTTATACTAAGTACAGTCCATTCGTTTTGTTAAGGTCGTCTTTGTCGGCTCCTGTCAAATCAAACGTCGTCGCGACATCGACACTAACAAAACGAATATACTTTAAGTTGGTAGGTATTCCGCACATTCGGCAGTTTTACAGAATATTCGTCTTCGGCATATTCTGCTTAAAATGTCGAATGTTCGGCAAAGTTAATATGCTGATGATTATGTTACTCGATTTTTATTCAGTAGGTAAGTAAGTACTTAATGCTATTACTTAATGTTAATTAGTTTCATGTTCAAAGCTAAAATAGAAACCTTCCTGCTACGACTTCCCCTTGAAATCATAGCTTCACAAATCACACATAAGTACTTTAGTAGGTAATAATTATATAAGTATTATATATTACTTTCACGAAAATAAGTCCAAACGTTGGAAGATTTTCTTCTTCCATTCATTTTCCCTTTCCTTTTTCAGGCGTTTGATATCTTACAGCGCAATATGTTAACTATTACCTATTGGTGCATGGCTGTAAATTATGTTACTGTTACATATAGGTAGGTACTATTACAGATACCTACTACACCTACCTACTTCACATAAAAAATAATTTTCATGAAGAGACTATTAGGTATACACTTATCCTAAGAAGAAGAAGAAGCTCGGTGGCTCAGTGGTTGGGTCAATATGGACTTGCAATAGGAGATCCCAGGTTCGATTCCCAGCTAGGGCAGCCATGTACCAATGAGTTATCCTCGGTTTTTTCGACGGAAAAACTTTCGTACATTTACCGAGTGCTCTCAAAACGGTGAAGGAAAACATAGTGATGAAACCTGCATGTCGTAGAAGAAAAAATTTTTTCTAAGGCATGTGAAATCCGCCAACCCGCACTGGGCCCGTGTGGTGGATTATGGCCCCAGCTCAATCGATGTAAGGGACAGACTGTGCCCGAGCAGTGGGGCAATATAAATAGACTGATGATGATCCTAAGAACAATAAGTAAAGCTATTGTTCTTAGCAATTACTTATCTAATAATGATTCGGAGTGACGAGAGAAGTATGGTTTATTCTTTATTAGCTCCCCGCCCCACGACGACGTCGTCCGCGGTTGTAGAGTTTCCCATGGGAACCCGATATTTTCCCGCGTTAAAAATTAGCATGTGTGTTACTCCGGGATCCTATCTATATGTGTGCAAAATATGGTAGAGATCTGTAAAGCCGTTTGCGAGTTATTCAGTAACAAACGCCCAAATGTACAAACATCCAAACTCGACAATCGCGGACAACGTCGCGGGGCTCCGCCCCCGGGGCGGAAAGCTAGTTTGGACCTAAGTAAAATAAACGTCTTCAACTAAATATGTCGATAATATCTCTATTGGACCAAGAATCACTAAATCGCTGGCGAAGAATCATTGTTCAAAGCAGCTTGAACCAAGATTGTGTAGTTCTTGAACGAAAAATGTATTTTTATTAATTTCTTGGTCAATTTAAGTGTTGCCATACTAATAGTGAGTTCCTAAAAATTAGGAAATTGTGGATAGGTTTGTTTAAAGCAAAAACCACTTGAGGTGGCGCCAACCCTGAAAAAAAAAGCTGTTTCATACAAAAAGTCAATACCTACTCTACAGTAATGTATGGACCCAGGGTTGGCCCATAGTGAAAGTTGTTCAGTTATCGATACTGAAAAGAGAGAAATATAGTGTCTCCTCACCAGTATTGAAGCTTATATATTATGAACTATAGTACGTACGCGTTAAGAAAATAGTGAAAAAGGAGCACGTCTATCCACGGTTGACAAATTAGATGACTTAGACAAAAGTGCCATGAGAAGGAAAGTTGAAAAAACTTTTTATTGAACTTTCCTTCTTATTAAAATTCTAATTAAATAGTTTCCGCGGTATTTAGTGATTAATGATCACGTTAAGTTAATCAGTAGATGTCCGCGAACGTTTCTATTAGTTGGAGTGCTCGAAAGAAGTCGTGTTTGTGAAGTGTTGTGCTCTTAGCAAGGTTTCCTTGCATTAGCTCGATGATTGCGTGGATAGTTGAGTTATTTCGTTTAGGGGTTTGGGAGGGTTGGGAGTGCGTAGGTTTAGATTAAGTTATCTTCGTATACATGTATGTATTTATAAGAATTCTGACATTTTACTGACATCAGATTAGACTGTATGCCCTAGTTGGCTTTGCCTTTCACTCTGGGAAGAACTTTACAACAACAAAAACTTAGGGAAATACAAAACATACGTACTGGCAACACTGATTCTCTCTTTCTTTTCGATTTGTTCGCGCCGTGCTGGCTGCGTGCGCGCTATCAAATTGTGATTTTTGTGTGACATCAAGACAAATTGAACAATGGAAGACCGTTTAAAAGATATTGAAGATCTTATGCTGTCCTGGGAAATACCCGAGGACATAATTAACAACTTCAAACGTAAGTTTTGCATTTTCATTCATCGGGTAAAATTCGAGGTTATCGGTCAGGTAATGTCGTAGAACCGATAACCGTTGGGGTAAACCAGTTCTAAAGTTGAGAACGAACTGGTAAACGTAATGTGGGGGATCCCCCCGGCGCGGCGCCAGGACAGAAGCCAGTTCCCGGGCACCTGGTGCATGCACCCACTCAACAGCCAACAGACACTGTGTGTTGTTTCGAGTAGTCATGATCAATACGTGGTGCAGGAATTCTGGTTATGTTTTTTCTTTCTTTCCGTAAGTGTGGACCATTGAGCGTTTTTGAGTTTTCTAAGTTAATATCCAAAATTAATATTGATACAATTTAATTTTCAGATAAAAAAAAATCCATTGCAAATGGCCCTCCTTGCTTATTTAATACCACCGAAAGGAAGGCTTTCAAGAAAAATTAAGTTTACTTCGGCCGAAGCCACGGAGGGTCTAATTGTCCATGTGAATGTGAGTATCAAAAGCACTGCAGTAATAATAAGTAGGTAATCTATTATCATATATTTATGCTACTGAAAACAATTTCTAGTATTTATTTTAATATTTCAGAATGCTGGAGACATTGAAACGAAAATCTCGCAACAGAAGGAAAAGGCATTAGGTCTAAAGTTGACAGTGCAACCATACGTGTTGGTGCAAGGTCCCCTGCACAACTTCTATTCGTCGTGATCGACGACATCAAGTTTGAAATGACTTCAGCCGCCAAAGCCTTTGATACACTTTTCAAAGTATATCACGTTCTGAACGCAAAATATCCACCAGCTTCAGAATATTTGTATGTAGTGATACAAAAAAAGTGTACAATATTCACACGAAATTTGATGTTGTTCCACCATATGTGGTTGAGGTTCTTAACTTACCAGTTTAAAACAACATGCCTAATTATTTCCTTATTCCTCAAAGAATTAAAAGAATAATAATGATTTGTTCAGAATGTAATATCGACTTTCAAAATTTACGATACAGTGAGTGTTTTGTTGCACCAATGTATAAATGACAAACATGTCTATTTTCTTATTCATGATATATTAATCAATGATTCTGATTTAAACGCAGTATCATTTTTATGTTACAAATTACGAATCTCCTGCTATAGTACCTAACCACTTTAAAGCTTATCATGTGGAAAAAACTAATGAAACAGAGCTGATATCTTTAATTGAATTTTATGATCCTATTCCATTACCTCTCCGCACAGTTGGCGACAAATTGTATGTCTCGTTTTATAAGTAAATCATTTGAATTGTAATGTGTCATATATATTCCACTATCTTTCCGCATACCATTGACATTTTAGGAATAATTATTGTGTAATTTGGGGATCTTGCAAATCTGTTTTTAAAATAAATGACTATAATTTTAGCTTCTAACATTTTATTTTTCATATCATATCACCGCTATAATGATGTCTAAAATATAGTGCTGATGTGAAGGATGATTGAAGGGAGATCATGTTGTAATGTAATGAATATTATTGTTTTACTTATATTGATATTGTTATTTGACTGGATTTTTTTATGTATTGATTCTAAGGAAATACCTTTTTGATTTTGAACAATGTACAAGGCGTAACAAAGTACCTGTACCTATTGATCGTTTGCAAACGCAATAAGTAATCTTTTGTTATGCATTTTTATAAATTCTTACACCCAAAAAAGTTAGGTATACGAATTTACAAAAAAATCATAGCAAAAGAATTTTTTACTGGTTCTGATTGCTTCTGCAAATGATCAATACAGGTACTTTGTAACGCCTTGTACAGTGTTTAAAATCAAGAAATTATTTCTACTATCAATACATAATTATTTATCCAGTCAAATAATTAATTAATTTTAACCAAGATTTTAAATTCTTCCCTTCAGTACTATAACAATTTCAATGAAGATATATTAAATCTTATGGAAAATAGGTATTATCTTTCCTGAAGTAATAAATATCTCTTTAAATAAAATAGACCGGTTACAAAGCAAATAATAAGTATTTAGATCTAAGAGCTTCTATAATCTCGATCTAAACCATACGATTTTAGGTCAAATCGCAGTAATTAATCAATTTAAGAATCGTTATCCCTTGAATTAAAAATCTAAATTTCTTGTTTGCAGATTTTACCATTAGCATAAAGTCTAAATTCAAGAATCATATTCTCTTTAAACAAGATCTATAAAATATATAATTAAGATACACTATATTTAAACTCAAGTAAGTTACGCCTTAATTCTAATATCCAAACATTTTAAATTTAAGTAATGATATTTGATGGATCAAGAACCTTTCGTTCTTGAGGTAAGGATAGGATTTTTTTTAAAAAGACTCCAGTAGATATTGCGCAAAGCAATAAGTTTCTTCCAAGGACTTTTGTTTCTTAGCGGAAGCAATAATACGGTGAAACCGAAAATTTCTTCTAGAGAGAGATTTACGCTCTCTCCGTATATACGAAACCCGAAATTACTTGATTGGAATAAGTTTATTTGACCGAAGCAATAATTTCTATCTGTGTAGGTTCATCCTTGAATATAAAAATTATGTAGACTCTTGTCTGTTAACTATAACAAAAGACGCACAAAAGTACTCCATTGACGCACTCTTAGCAATACAAATAATGATTTACTGATGTTTCCTGTCCAACATTTGTTCAAACATTATGATCTTCAATTCCACTTACAGCTTCGAGTGACCGAAATACACGGCATTTGTTTACGTTTACGAAATATCTTAGGAATAGCGTCATCAACATCATCAGCACGTATCAATCCCCTGCTGGACGTAGGCCTCTCCCAAAGCTCAACACGATTCTCGTCTCTTTGCATCAAATCCCTGCCAGTCACCTTGGGTCATTCTTCCTTCTGATCTGAGAGCGTCCCACACTACGTTTACCAGTTTGTGGCCTCCATTCGAGAACTCTTCTAACCCATTGGTAATCGATTCTACGACAAATGTGGTAGCTTAAGTGACTTCGAAGAACGACTTTTATTTTCAGTGTCTGCTTGACTGATTGATCAGAGAAAGATTACTGCAGGTTCGATTATGACCTTTAGAGCTTATACGGAATAACAGCCTTTATACTTTGGCTTCTTACTTCAGGTGAAGAATCTCTTTAGAAGACCTCATATCCTAGCCTAGTCAATAGTGCGCCAGAAGGTCTTTGTGCCTAAGCTACGAGTATTTAAAAGTCTTAATTTATTCAGACTACGTAAGGTTAGTACATCCTTCATGGGCCACTGTATTCGCTTTTATAACAAGTTGCCAGAAAGTGTCACGACGTTGACAGAGAGGAAATTTAAAAATTTCATTAAAGGAACACTTGTTAAGAGGGCGTATTACAGGATAGATGACTATTTAAACGATGAACATGCATGGTGTGTGTCGCCGGTTCCGCATGAGGGATAAAGTCTAGATTACTAACAATAGTAATAGTTGTGTAATACCTAGTTATTAAGTAATTGTGTATTATTATATTATTTTAAAAGATGTGCTGCTGAGAGTTTTTTATCACTTTTTCTCCTCAGTGTTGGCACCTTTTCCTTGCAAAGTAGTGTAAATGTAAATTCTAAAATATGTCGACGTGCAAAAATGTACACAACGTGCTTACTTGCAATAAAGAAATTTGACTTTGACTTTCCGAGTTTGGGTGTAAATTGCCAACGTTTCTTTTTATATCTCTGGAGTTTGGACCTATCCTAGTTTGGACCATAAGTGTGATATGCTATTTTAACATAATCAAAAAAAACTAAACGATATAAAGAATTTTAAAGTCTTTAACTTCATCTGAAAGTAAAATTCTACCTTTAAAATATTGGTTTTAGTAAGTGACGAATGTAACATCGTACGTGTTAAATATTCAGCACATATTGTCACAGATGATATAAATGAACAATGTGCGCTTAATTTCTTAGCAGAAGGCAAACTGTAACACATATCTTCAAACATTGAGTCACAGGAGTCTGCGTCTGCGCCGACTGTGCAAATATGTTGGGCGCCAGCGCAAAGTTAATGCTAGTGTTGCCATGTCAGAGAAATGGAATGTTCTGCTCCTCTAGTCAAGTGGCTTTGACTTTCGTTAACGCCATTAGAACAGAAAGAAAATTGTATAGGATTATATTACTAGTCTAGCGTGTAACTGTTAAGCTATTAACAATCGATTATTATTATTTTCAAATAATACGATCATCATTACAAATAGGACTACATTACTCTTGTGTAAGAAAATTATGTAAAGATGAAATAAATGAAATCTAAATCTATTAATTAGATGAGACCGGAATTACCGTGTTAAACATTTATTATTGATGTAATGTAAAATTAAAAACGTGTAGGTATAGATAGATCCCTTCAAGGTAGGCAGCGAACCAGCAATTCCTCTGGTGTTACTGGCGTCTCTGGGCGACGATGACCGCTTACCATCTGGTGGTGGCTGATCTGCTACTCTTTCTCATTAATTTTTTTACAGTACAAATAGGGTAAGTCATTGTCGGTGCAGGGTTTGATTCCCACGGCACACATTTATCTGCGTGTCTCATTTGATACTAAAAATAATTGTAATAAAATGTTCCTATGTCAATACAGGTCACAAAGGAACCCTCCTCCTTTTGGCAGCCGGGTAAAAATCAATTAACAGAGCAATTTTAGAGACTTATCTGATTTTTGTGTGCGCTTTTTCAAATGTAGGTAATAATATGTCATATATATTAGTAACCTATACCACAGCCCAAATCAAGAGTCTTATTTTGTAAAAAAAATATGATCGTCTAATTACCTGTTGTGATGTACTGAAGGAACTGATTGATCGAACCTGTTCATCATTGTGAAAATAAAGTGATCCGATCGAATAATGTGAAAATAACTGTGCAATAATCACAGAAAAGCTCAAAATGTTAGTAGGGTAGGGTAGTTTTTGTTTGCAAAATAAGACACTTGATTTGAGCTGCGGTATACATATTTCCACCTTGATACCCGATTATGATGACGACTATTGACACAAAGTATCTAAAATTGAGAAAAAATATCTCACCGAAAGCCGTAAGCCGATTACTTATGTGGTGAAAGCCCTGTACGCGAAAATCAATAAGTATTTGTCATTTAATATTACGAGAACACGTAATATGATTACCGAAAATCGGTTAAGGCTGGGTGTGCGTGGTATTTAAATTTTTCTATGAAAGCTACGGCATTAACTACTAATTAAACGTCTGAAAAAATATAGCAATCTTGGGGTGTATATTTAGAGACTGATGAATACCGATACACGATTGGACAAACTTCGGTCGACAGAAAAAAAATCGCAAACATTTTCCATGTCTTTTAAAATGAAAATTATGTTTAAATAGTTTTTCATACAAAATATGTATCGAAATGTAGGGTATAAATACGAGAGCTTGTTTTAAAAAAATCTGATTTTGGTTGGCGTATTTTTATTTCCCTCCCAAAATTCATCCAAAGTTAATAATAATACAAATATGGAGTCACTGTGTCGTGCTTTTCACTCCACCGCTGCGGGACATCTTCTGTCTCGCGCTTTAGTTTGACAGCTGGAAGCCCCTTAAGCAGTGGTTACTCTACTCATATTTTAATCTCAACTTACTAAACTAAGTAAGCTCAACTTTGTATTGGATATAATATACCTTAACACCATAAAACAGATAGAAAACTTAACGAAACAAGGAAAAATACCCATCATCGTCGGAGGTACAAATTATTACTTAGAGTCGATTGTGTATTACATCCTCATAGAAAGTTTAGATGATTCAAATGAATTATTATGGAATAAAAAGAAGAGAAAAAGAGATATAGATGATGACGATGTAGGTGGATCTGAAAAGAGGATTAGCGATTCTGGAAATGAATCTCGATTAGAATCTACAAAAGAAACTAACGATGTAATAACTCCAGGAACCAGTAAAGATGTTGAAGAAATAACCAAAGAAAAACTTCAGGAAGATGTTGACAATGAGAAAAGATTCGATAATGAAGAGATTCACGCAAAACTGAAAGCTATAGACCCGACCATGGCTGACCGACTACATCCTAATAATAGGCGGAAGGTTTTGAGGTAAGTGGTTTATTTTGCTAATTTATAAATGTGATTTTAAAGTGCCTATTACGACCGTCTATTTATAATAGATTCAACTGGGCGTAAATTCCGTTCTTTACGAGTACATACATTCGTTTCTATCAAAGATATTAGATTCGTATTATTCCCAAATACTAAATATTTCCTTAAAAGGTTCGTCTTGAATAGACAGGTAAGGTCTTTCTATCAACCTTATCATAATTTAGTCTAGGTCACCCAAGATTTTTCCAGATAAAATTGCGTTATCTACTAACAAATAGGTTGGGTTGTCACGTAGATTTGGGTTAATTCCTATTGTATCGAGTACATGTATTCGGATATAAATAGGAAAATCAGGTTGTGAGCATGTAGATTATGAGTGTAATAAAAGTAAATTAAGTCTTATCTTATTTAAAGCTAGTTTTGTCTTTAAGGTTGTCTGATTCTCATATTTTTGTTCCCACAATTAAAGCTTAAAGATGTTCAAGGAAACACAAGCTTCCATTCCATGGAGGGTTCCAAGGAAACTTGGGTCACCATGACATCAATTTCAGTTTTAATGAAGGTTATTTCAAGCCCGATTTTGTAGGAACATGAACTTTTAACCGAAGAATCTACGATATTTTCATAAGCCTTTATGTTTTCTTCCTTCTATTGTCAATGCCTGACTTTAGTCTACTACGTAATACAATTTATATAACTTTGTTGCAAAGTCACAGATCACTAGCAGTTTATCACTTCTATAGATATCGCGTTCGACCCTGACGGCTACTTCCTTGGTTGTCAATGGTAGGTCGTCTTTGCCTTATCTATTAGATATGCCAGATTCCATAACCTACTATTCAGTTTATTTATTTCCAGTTAATCTGAGTTGAGTAACTTGGTCCACATTAATGTTAGTAGTATGACTTAGTTTTGTATTTACCTACCATAAAATGGCCCTATTCATCTTTTCCATTATTTACATTATATTGTAGTATTTATGTATTATCTTTTATTTATTTTCGCCCGTATTCTTTAGCGGGGTTATTCATCCAAAAAAAAAAGACTTAGTTTTGTATTTACCTACCATAAAATGGCCCTATTCATCTTTTCCGGCATTTTCTTTTCTTCTTCTTTTCTCGTGTGGTTTAGTGACCAAACCTATTTGTCAAAGTTATTCAGGCTGTCCGTAGGCCTCTGACGTGGCCTAACGACTGCTGTCAAGCGACAACAACCGGGACCATCTGCTTAACGTGCTTTCCGAGGCACGGAGGGGCTCAGATGAAAGTGTCACTAGCGGTCATCCATCCAGGTCCTGACCTCGCCCAACATTGATTAACTTGTACGATCGTTTTCAACGTGTACTCGCAACTGGCCTACGAGCCCATTTTCTTTTTAGTAGGTTTTAGTATTTCGATTACCATCGCGATGTTAAATTCTGTGCTTATATAAGCACACATAGGTACGTCTTCGGCCTTATTTATTGCATGTGTTATTTCCTTTGCTTGTAAACCAGCCTTACTTATATCAGCACCTTTAAGATGGTCATTGAAGACAACGTGCGTTGTTCTTAAAATGCATTAATTAACTATTTAAATTTATCTTTTATCATTGGTCAGTATTTTTCCATCACAGATTCGTAGATTGATCTCGATGACAATAATTCAGCTGGCATTGCATCATATTCCAGTTTCCGCCCTCTATCTATTCGAATTCAAATTTAATGTATTTTCGATACTAGGTCACCGAGTCAGAACTCCTGACCGCCAAAATTGGTCATTATCATCGATTTTCCGCCCAAATTCTGCGCAGTAACAGCTATGAAACTTGTTCACGTGATTTACATAAACGTCATACGAAGGCCGGCTGACATGATGACATAAAACTTTGAACCAGTGAGCTGGACCTCTGTGTTTCTGTTCTTCAAAGTGTAGCTTGATACAACGTGAGGGTTGACTTCGGGTGGCGACAGGTCTCTGTGGGCTGGTCATATTGATTTCCGGGGGTCGTCGACCGTACTGAAGGATTTCCTAGAGCGTGGTGGTGCGTGCTACATGACCTTGGCTTTATTATCCGGCAGTAGTGTGGCCATTGTGCGAGGATTTTGCGGAATGGGAGCTTTAATGCGGCTTCCGAGGAATGTAGGTCGGGCCGACGTAAACCCTAGATTATCCCACAGGCAACGGTTCCGCAATTAAAATTAACGCTAGGAAATGTGCGCGTAATTGCGGTAAGTTATTATGTCTAAGGAATTAAATGGAAACTCGATTTAGTTTTAGGAGATTAAAATCAGTTTTAAATAGATGATAATCATCGTTAATGCTGGGTTAGAGCAAAACATCGAAAAATAAAAAAAAATTGGTGTCGAGAGACCCTCCCTCTCCCTTTGCCATTGTTGTCCCTTTCACTCTCATAAGAAATTGCGCAAATCCGCTATGGGCCCGCCTGGTGGATCATGCATGCGAGCTCCCTCGATGTAAGGAAAGGACTGTGCCCGAGCAGTGGGGACATTTTAAATAGACTGATGATGATGATAGATCCTAAAACACTTTACAATAATTCTTTGCAAAAAATATCCCAGGTACAGATTCAACTTTTTTACAGTCTTATAAATAATTATAATTATAAGTAAGTACAGTCGAAAACACAGATAAGTATACAGGGGGCCTCAATAAGGTTGAGATTTTCTCAAAAACTACTGGACCGAATTTAATAATTCTTTTACAGTCACATAGTTCTATCTTTTATCTATCAAACAGTGAAAGAATTTTTGCAATAGGTCAAGTAGTTTTGAGAAAATATCAACCTTAAAAACTATCCTGTACACCTTTCTCTGTCTTCCACCGTACCTATATAGATTAGGATTAGCTTTAGCCGAAACGCATGATGGCTACCTTACTTTATATCGCGAATGCGGCCCCTCGATAACCCCGAATTATTTATCATACGATTATTTCACAGACCCGACAATCGTGGCATGGAGGAGTACTACAATGAATTACCATTATTATGTATATGTGTTTTATTCAGTCGTAATTTTTGGCTCTTGTCGGCGGTTGAGGCCCCCGAAAATATATACCAGCTACTTCAATATTTATTTTATTAATGGACTCGACGGTTCATCATTTGCCAATGTCATGTTACAGAATATTCAAAATATCATATAGTCTTCTCTTCATCCAGAGAAGTAGCCGTAGCGTCGTCACCCTGGGTATTCGCGTCTTCATGTCTTCATCCAGAGGAGCCGCCGTAGCGTCATTACTCTGGACGTAGCTGACAGTCACATTCACTCCCGAGCTCGTAGTGGGACTCTTGACGAAACTTAAGAAACACTATTGTATCCTTATTTATATTAAGGTAGAGGCTTTTGAAAATGGCGGGAAACGACGAAATTATTTGGGTTTACAGTGGGTTTTGTTTAATATCACGTTAAATTAATCAGAAAATGTTCCCGAATGACAGTATGGTGAATTTGTTTTATGATTCATGCAAGATCTAAAGTTTTGACCTATTATCAAGAGTTCCCGCTACGAGCTCGGGAGTGAACGTGACTCGAGCTGCTTCGTCCAGAGTGACGACGCTACGGCGTCTCCTCTGGATGAAAACAAGAAGACGCGGATACCCAGGGTGACGACGCTACGGCTACTCCTCTGGATGAAGAGAAGACTATGTTTTGAATATTCTGTAACATGACATTGGCAAATGACGAACTGTCGAGTCCATTAATAAAATAAATAAATAACCTATTCCAATAATCTGTTGTATTGTATACGTAAAACAGTCGCCAGACGGATTTTTCCGTCTCAATATGCGTGCGTGGATCGTTCATTACATTACGCAATGACGCAATCGGTTGCTAGGCGCCCCAGTCTAGCCGGCTATGCGGAAAGCTAACAAGACGATATTATACAGCAATGGTTCCCAATCTTTACTGAACCACGGACTACTTCGATTTCGTTATTGGACCACAAGGTCAAATAATAAACTTAAAAAATAGCATAAGTAATCGTAAATATCTCAAGCAGAAATTATTAAAAAAACATCATTGATTTTATTAAATTTGTATAGCCTATACAAATTTAATAAAATCAATAATATACACCTCATATGTTAAAATCCATCGACGACGACCGGGTCTTTTCACCCCTAACTTCGGGGGAGAAGTGCGGGCCTTGAGGTATACCCTCTCTACCCGAGCATGAGCTCGCCGGATAATGATCCGACGGTGAGATTGGTCCCGCTTGGTATGCGGGATATGGGAGTTGGGCGGGTCGGTACGGCCGTTTGGTGCACAGCTCAAACCCGCCGCTTAAGGCGACGGGGAGCGCAGCAACTCCCTCTGGAGGCGGTGGCCTTCCGGAGGGCGCGCGTGCAGGGGTGCGAGGTTGCGGAGATGAGCGTGCCTGCTGTTGTCGGCGCGGTCGAATAGTGATCGCGTCAACCTCAGCACGAACGCTTCGATCGACTCAACCCGCACGTCGCGAGCAATGACGTCGTTACGAACGTACCGACCCGCTCCGGTACAGATACGAAGGGCAATATTTTGCTGCGCCTGCAGCTTGGCCCTCTGCCTCGTGGAGCAAAGCGAGTACCAAGCTGGTGCAGCATAAGTAAGGCGAGAGCGGATATACATCTTATAAATCCTCAGTTTAGCACGTAATGGTAGCCGTGAGCATAGCACCGGTCGCAACATGGCACGGGCGGTCTTGGCCTGTTTTACCAGGCCTTCGACCATCGGTACCATGCTAAGCGACCGGTCTATGTGGCATCCCAGGTACTTCACCGACGATTCCCAATGTATATCCTGCCCTCGCAATTTGAGTTGGGGAGGGAGTTTGCGCTGGCGTCCGGTAAGCAGTGCGGCCGTCTTCCCCACGTTGACGGCCACTTTCCATTTATCGAGCCATCCAGGCAACAGGTCGAGTAGTCGCTGCATCTTACGAGCAGCGATATCGGCCCGCCGCGACGAAGCGAAGTATGCGCTATCGTCCGCAAATAAGGCCAGCTCGACGTCCTGTTCCCACTCTTCCAGGAGACCCTTCAGGGTGGGAATGTCGTCTGTATATGCCGCATACAGGCAGGGAGAGAGGCAGCTGCCCTGAGGTACTCCCGCGCGAATAGGGCGGGGGTCCGAGATCTTGTCTTCAACGGAAACGAAAAAGCCGCGGTCTTGGAGGAAAGATGCGATGATTTTAATAATAGCCGGAGGGGTGGGGGTCTCCAACAACTTGAACAGGAGCCCCTCGTGCCACACACGGTCGAAGGCTTTCTCGACATCGAGAAATACCGCCACCGTGCGCCGCTCGAAGTTCCGCTCGACCGCAAGAAGGTGGAGCACCCGGACTAATTGTAAAGTGGTAGAATGCTCACTACGGAAACCGAACTGTTCCTCGCGCGTAGGCAAGTGCGGGCTCAGTCGCCGCAGGAGCAGTCTCTCAAAGAGTTTAGCTAAATTTGGAAGAAGGGTGATTGGCCTATAACTGGAAGGAAGCCTCCGGTCTTTCCCAGGTTTGGGGAGTACGATCACCTTACCCGTTTTCCATATTGATGGAAAATGACCCGTACGCAAGATCCCGTTGAAAAGTCTGGTCAAAGCGACCAGGCCCCTCCTCGGAAGCTGCTGGATAGCGGCATTGGAGATACCCTCCGGACCAGGCGCCTTCCTTCTATTCAGACGGGAAACTACTCTGGCGACTTCGGCCGGTGAGATGAATGCATCTCCTCCAAGTGGTGGCGGCGAGGAAGACAAGAACTCGCGCACACGGGTCTCGACGGCGAGATGGTGCTCGATAAAGGGGACCTCAGGTGCTACAGGGTTCGGGGTGAACTGGGTTTCCAGGTGCTGGGCAAGAATTTCAGCGCGGTCGGCCGCCGCGTAGCACCTTCGCCCCGAACTGTCCAGGAGCGGGCAGACGGGCGCCGGCGTGGATGTGAGCTGTCGGTTGAGATGATGAAGTGTTGTTTCATTTTCGCTCGCCTGGTCGATGACTCTCTCCCAGGCGTCTCCGCGAAAAGCTTTCACCTCATCCGACAGCTCACTCGACAGTCGGTTGAGCTCGGTCTTAAGCCTCGGACAGCGCGTGCGAGCCCATAAGCGATTAAGGCGCCTTTTACGTTTAAGGCCCTCGACTATGCGGCTGGGTAGCTCTGCACGTCGGTTGGATCTAGGGGGTGCATCAGAGGTGGCAAGCTGCTTAGCCTCCAAGATAACCCTCGTTACCTGAGCAGCCGCAGCTTCCACCTCCTCTGCCATCGATATAGGGCCCTTCAACTCGAAGTGAGCGAGTGAGGCCTGATAGGACTCCCAGTTCACCTTAGGACGTGGGGGTATCTTCGCCGTGCAGTCGCCAGGACGTCCCAGAGTAATGAGGATGGGTAGGTGCTGCGAATCTATGTCGTATAGCACCTCCACCTCGATGGAGCAAGGTAAATCCTTGTATAGAACTATATCTAGGACGTCCGGGCGCCTGCGCGGGTCAGTGGGAACGTGGGTGGGAGCATTGGGACCAATCACCTCATATCCGCCCTCTTCCGAATCATGATACAGTCTCCTACCTGCAGCGTTTTTGGTTTTCGAATGCCAAGCTGTGTGCTTCGCATTCAGATCCCCGGCCACGATAGCAGGGAGCTCTCCATCCAGAAGAGAGCGAATATCGGTTGGATTGAGGGGAGTGTTGGTGGTTGGCGGCCTGTATGCGGCATATATCCTCATCTCCCGTCCCGTCACCCTAACCCTCACACCCACAGTGCGAGTGGAGGTAAAGGGTACGGGTTCCAGGTCCTCGTGGATGACGTCCCTCCGCACCAGAACGGCAGTGCCCCTGTACGGGACGCCCTGCGGAGAAACCTCATCACGACGGTACACTGAGTAATTGGGAAGACGAAGATCGTGATGAGCGGCCAGTTTGGTTTCGCCCAGCAGCACGATATGAATATCCTGCGTCTGGGCGAGGAGTCGCAGGTGGTGGAGGTTGGCGGTAATCCCGCCGGGATTCCAGTATACCATCCTAAGGGCCGTCATGGGGTAACAGTTCTGTTAGCCCATGCAGGGCCCTCAAAATAATACAATGGGAATCCCTCCCCTCCACTAGCGCGTCATGTAGGTCCCTCAGGACATCACTGAAGAATAGTACCAATTTGGCGGTACGCTCCCTCAGTCGGTCTCGGGGCACCCACATGCCGACTTGTGTGGTGGGGTGCGGTATGGGGGCAGGGATGGGATTAAGGGGCGTAGCCTCGGGCTCTCCCTCTGTCGGGATCCGAGGCTCGCTGCGCGACCTCTGGAGAGGCGGCGGCGGCGGTTGCTTAGGCGGCGGCAGCAAGGGAGCGCGCGTAATGTGCGACAGTTGGCACGGTTGCGGCCCCGGTGGGTCCTCAACCGCCCGTGAGTTCGGCGTTGACGTTGCCGGTGGTTTCGCTCCCTTCCTGCCACGCCTACCACGCTTTTGACGCTTTTTGGGCGCTGCGTCTCGGTCTGGCGCCGGATTGGCTGGGGGGGCCAGCGTCGTGCCGGCAGTACCGGCACTGGCGGGCGCCCGCGAAGTTGGGGTGGGCGGATGGGGCTGGGCTTGTGATACAAGGGCCAAGGAGCGAGGTTTTGGTTGGGAGTTAGGAGCCGGAGGGGTAGCGACTCGGGGGGGTGCAAGGAGAGCCGGTGGCGGAGGCAAGGGCGGTTGCAACTGCATGTTGCGCCTCCTCGCCTCCCTCACCAGCACTTTACACCGCCTATCGTTGGCGGTGTGCGCCTCCTTGCAATTGGCGCAAGTGGGCACGCCCCCCTTGGGCAGCGCACAGTCCGCCACGGCATGTTCGCCACCACATCTTACGCACCGCTGCGGCCTGAAACAGTTGGCCGAAGAGTGACCAAACGCCTGGCAGCGGTGGCATTGGGCTGGACCCCCTCTACCCTTCCAGGCCTCTACTACGATGCCTGGAAGGCAAAGGAGTTCCGTAGTGGCGTACAGCCGCGCCAATTCCTCACGTGAGAGGCGATCGAGCTCCACGAAGAACGTGCAGCCCGGTCGACCTCTGACGGGGGGAATCTCCCTGGCGTGGCGAACCGCAAAGCCTAAGTCTCCCAAGGCCGCCTTTATTTCCTCCAAGGGCGTGCCGGACGGCAGCCCCCGGAGAGCGACCTTGGTGGGTAGGTCCTCCGCCACTGTATAACAGTGGAATTGGACCCCCGGGTCTTTGCGATTCGCCTCCACTAGGTACCGCTGTACAATGCGAAACTCCTCGGCCGACTTCGCTGTGAAGCGGAGCCCTGTGCCGAAGGGTCTCGCATTGGGAGCGGCGCCCAGCAGGCGCTTCAGGGCAGCGACGTGCACCGTCCAGTTTGGAATTCTATCCACCACTATGGGTGGATAGGCGCGCTTTATAAGGGTAGCGTCCGTCGCGCGATCCCCGGCGGCGGCCCGCGGGGAGCGGGGGGCCGGAGGCGATCGCGCGGGGGGCGGTGAGCGCGGGGGGGACGTGCGGGGCACGAGAGGTGGACCTGCGGCGCGGGCGGCGGCCGACGCGTAGGACACAGGCGGACTAGGGGGCGCGGGGGAGGGGGGATCGGATGGCAACGGTATGTTGTCTAGTTCCGCCATCCCCTCACCCCCCGTCCCCCAGCACGGGGATACGGCGCGCTCCTCCTCTATCGTCTCGTGCGAAAACGGCACCGAGATGCTAGTGGAGGGCCGCGCCGATAAATTCGACATCCCACTGAGGGACATAATGAGGCCGCCGGGCGACCGTAAGGGGAAGGGCGGGGGGGTCGGCGCTCTGTGGCCGAAAGCGAACACCCCATCAGTCGGAAAAGGGCCACTGCGTCCGATCGGGGGCGGGGAGCGCGTCGGCAGCCACCCGGCACACGGGCGGTACGGGCGCAGGCTCACGTCGGCCGGCTCCGTGCGCGCGCGCTTGTCGTCCGGATCCTCACGGGATCCCGACGGCACCCGGCGCCGTATGCCCTGTGCCCTGTTCACCTCTCTGTCGCCCTCCTCATCGGGGCGAGCACTATTCGCGCCCAGGTGAAGCCCGGGCCCGAATATAGGACGCGGATGAGGCTGCGGGGAAGCGGGGGGAGATACGCCTCGCAATCTGCGCGCGTGACGTATCCCGCGACTCGATTCCCCGGAAGTGGGTTGTTTATCCCTCGATGTCTGCGAGCCACTAGTGCTCGCCGACGCCGAGGGCAAAATAAGAGTTAAATGGGGAGTGGGGCGTATACTAGGCGTGATACCCGAGGACCCCAGGTGGGGTTCCCGCCGGTCACCGGTGCCAGCATAAGGGCCCGACCCAGTGTCCTCGGCTGAGTTTATGTCCCGCGACCGCGAGGCGAGTTCACGCTGCGCGACCGCAGACGCGGGTGAGGGGGGCGGGGGTAGAGGAGGCAAGCTCAAGTCCGCACTTACAATGACGTCAGGGTGCGCCGTAATAGCGGCGGAGTACGTGTGTGTCTCGGCGCGGGCGGCGGCGGCGGCACTCGGGTCCACGCAGGCGGTGGCAACGGAAGCAGCCGGCAGGGAGGACGGGCCCGCAGGCTGCGCCCGTATGCGGGGAGCGGGCGTCCGAATGGGTGCCGGCCCAGTCGCCGGGCCCTTCTTGGGGTGCAGAGTGGGCCGGATCGTAATCCTCGTGGCCCGTGGGTTGGCTGGCGGCATCCTCTCCTCCGGCTTGGGCTTCCTGCCTCGGGCGAGAGACGCGGCGTGCGGTGGGGCGGCGGCAGGAGCGGCCGGCGAGGCTGTCTCGGTGGGCTCGGTAGCCGGTGCGGCTGCAGTTGACGGAACGAGCGGCGGAACGAGCGGCGGAACGAGCAGCATCGCCCTCGTTCGACGCCGGGGCAGCGGGGGATACTCCACGACGGGTTCTCTCCCGTATGGAGGGACGTACGGCTCGTCGTCCTCCCTTCGGCGCGACATGTAATCGCGCGCGGGAGGTCTGACGGCGTCCAGTAGCCGCCTTCCGGCCGCGGCGGCCGAGACGGTGGGCCGCGGCGGGCGGCGCGGGGCGGAAGGGCGCACTGCATCCAGCGAGCTGCGCCCGCGCACGGCAGCGGTCGGCGGGGGTGCCAGCTGACCGCGCGGCGCGGGCGACGGCTGGCCGCGCGAGGCGGACGGTCGCACAGAGTCCAGCGAACTGCGCCCACCGACGGCGGACGCGTAGGTCGCGGTGGCAACGGGCGGCGACGAGCGGCGGGGTGCAGGTATTGGCGACGGCTGACCACGTGGTGAGGTCGGACCCGCAGCATCCAGGGCACCGCGCCCAGTCGTGGGCGCGGGCGGCGGCGGGCGGGCCGGCGCGGGGGGCGGCTGTCGGCCGGCCATTCGGGTCGCGCACAAGGCGCGCGCGGCACTCACAGAACCGGTAGTACGGCACAGCGGCGAGGTAAACAATTTTCGTGAAGGCAGGTAAAAATATTGTAGGTACCAATCCGTGCGCGCGTGTGCTTGGCTGCACGGATAAGAGCGGAATGGATGGAATAAAATCCATCAACCCGTAGGCTGTAGGGCGTGCCAAAAATTTAGACTTACATACTCACATACAAACATACAGTCGAAAAACATAACCCTCCTTCTTGCGTATCTCTATAAGGATCAATTAGCTGTTTAAACCCTGTACAGCAGCAGTGGTTCCAACCGGTGGTGCTAAAAATATGGTCCTCCTCACCACCTACGCACCTCTCTCGGTCCCCGTTGTCGCCTTCCCCCGCATCCCTGTACCGCGCAGGCGAAGACGGTCATACTATAGTTGCTTTGAGAGGCCAGCACTGTCCACTGATACGACCTGGTGATGATCAGGGTTGCCAGTGTGGCCTTTCGACCCATTGATATTATTCTGTCGTCGAAGGGACGTAAACGTTGCTAGGCTAACCTTTGCGTTTGGAATATGTATGACAATTTCGCAAAAACTGCTCACGTTTCCACGTAGAGTTTAGTTAAATATGTATTAAATGTATATTTACGTAGTAGACGCGCAAAAAATGTTTATTCAATGATTTCCTGGGTCTTTGAGCTCTAGCGAGACTTTGTAATTTTATTGTGTTAACAAAGTGCAAATTAATGCGAAGTGATTTGCTTGTATGATTAGTTGGTTTAGTTCCAGCTAGCTATTGGGGTTTTCTATAGGTTTTATTGGAGGTAGCCACATTTACATCGCAGATAGAGCTCTTCTTGTCTCTGCCACTCACTTGTTATTTTTATTATTTTTATTAATGGACTCGACAGTAACGACTGCGACTCCTCTGGAGGAAGATAGAAGACTGTTATATTGAATTTTCTGTAACATTACATTGGCAAATGACGAACTGAACTGAAAGATGTGTTGCTGAGAGTTTTTTGCCACTTTTTCTCCTCAGCATTGGCACCTTTTCCTTGCAAAGTGGTGTAAATGTAAATTCAAAAAATATATTGACGTGCAAAAATGTACTCAACGTGCTTACTTGCAATAAAGAAATTTGACTTTGACTGTCGAGTCCATTAATAAAATAAATAAGTAAATAGGCTGTCGTCGATTTTTTTCCTTAATGGGTGCATGCACCCCACCAATCACGAACCTTGTACGAAGTATGTAAAGTAGCAAGTATTAGAGTCTCGTTAGTAACCAGCCGACCACATACCGATACCTATATCTAATAGGTTTCCTTTGGCGAATCGCTAAAAGCCTGGCGTGACGGACGGCGGGCCGAGGAATGCGGCGTGAAAATTTAATTTAATACGCGTATAACCGCGAACATCTTCACACTAAAGGTATAAATTGAAACTATAATTGAAATTTTTTATACTCACCTACCTACATTCCAAATTCGCTCGCAAACAAGAGGAATTTATTTAAAAAAAAAACCGGCCAAGTGCGAGTCGATTGTCGGACTCGCGCACCAAGGGTTCCGTGCAACTTCACTATAAACATTTCTCTAACGAAAAATAAACTTGATTTAGGGACAAAGTTTGCGTTTTCGAAACTGATAACGTCAGACATCGACATCATCATCAGTCTATTTATATTGCCCCACTGCTCGGGCACAGACCTTCCCTTACATCGAGGGAGCTGGGGCCATGATCCACCACGCGGGCCCAGTGCGGATTGGCGTATTTCACATGCCTTAGAATTTCTTCTTCTTATATGGCATGATCCCAGTGGAAAATGTTGGAGGAGGCCTATGCCAAGAGGCACACTGAACTACGGGACATACTGTGACAAAACCCTCAAAAATACTATTTTATGTAGTTCAGAATAAAAGGCTTATTATTATTATTATATATATGGCATGCAGGTTTCATCACGATGTTTTCCTTCACCGTTTTGAGAGCACTCGGTAAATGTACGTAAGTTTTTCCGTCGAAAAAACCGAGGAGAACTCATTGGTACATTGCTGACCAGGCTGGGAATCGAAACTGGGACCTCCATATCGCAAGTCCATTGACCCAACCACTGAGCCACCGAGCTCTTTTTACATCGACATACCAGGCGTCAATTGCAAATATAAGTTTTTTTATAGTATTATGTTAAATTAAAATCCATCAAGCCGTTTAGGCTGCAGGGCGTCCTAAATAGTATATTTCTGAACTTTCGGCTTCCTTTCTGGCCCTATTGGTCCTAAGCTAGTACCTACTGGGCACAAATCGCGAATACAAAGTGGCCCACTGGCTCAGTGGTGTGATGATGACGCATCGCCTACAATAAGGAAGTGGGTTCAATTGTCAAACGTGCGACGGGCCATTCTGTTGAATTTAGGTACTATTTAACTTGCTAAATTGATCAAGGTTGTGTATAATATTCTTAGGTATCCTTTATACAGGGTGTGGTTTTGGTCAACGATCATTTTACGACTGCGATCACGATACTGACTGATGCAAAAAAAAATACCTTAATTTTTCATGAAAAAATCCACAAATGAAAAAAATCGTGGTTAACTGCATTTGTTGCCTGTCGGCCGTGTCACTGACAGCGTGATCGCGCGTATTTTGTACCGCACAACGACGGTGCCCATGCGCTGCGATAATTTCAAGAGAACTTGAAAGTGAGATTTCTTTAATAGTAATTAATTATGTTCAAAATATTAAAAACATAATTTTAGGAACTAAGACCCCTGAGTTAGGGGTCGCTTATCAAAAACACTTGTTGTATATTGTAAAGTGTCATTTTGCAAGACAAATCCCGCGTCCCACCCAGGAGGTAATTTAAAAAAAAACATTTTAAGAAAACATACTTATATTATTTTTCAATTTTTATATCCTTTTTTATTTATGTAAATAAGTATGTTAATGGTTTGTTATAAATAAATAAAAATGCTCATGAATAATTATTGCAATTTTTTGGCAAAGAAACAGTTTAAATGCGGGTATAATCGCAGTCTTTCACACAACGCAATAGTATCATCCAGGTAAGGGCTGACGTACAATGTCACGGCGCGGCGTCCGCCGGCGCACGTCAGCGCCGTGTACCGCGTCTATGGACGGCGCAGCCCGCCGGCACGACGACGCCGTCCGCCGGTAACTTGCGCCGTCCGACAACGTGTATCTGTGGCCGGTGTCGCTCCACGCCGTAAGGACCGGTGTACTACGACACGGCGCGGCGCCGTGCCGTCGCATGGCGCGGCGTATCACGACGTCTGCCGGCACCGTCTACCGGCGCACGATGTCGGACGGCGCCGGTCACAAGCAGACAGCGTCGTGCCGGCGGCGGGCGGAGCCGTCCACAGGCGCGGTACACGGCGCTGACGTGCGCCGGCGGACGCCGCGCCGTGACATTGTACGTCAGCCTTAACACGCCGCGCCGTGGCGTTGTACGTCGGCCCTGACGCAGTAGTTTGATCCTGACAACACAGTATTTTATCTTCCAGTTCACAGTAGCTATTGACTAGGGCGTGAAACTTCATAGCAAGTGTCAAGTTTGATCCCAACTCATATTTTTCCTTGAACAAAAGTCGTTCAGTGAACCTGCCCTTTATTTATTTATTTATTTTATTAATGGACTCGACAGTTCGTCATTTGCCAATGTCATGTTACAGAAAATTCAATATATAACAGTCTTCTATCTTCCTCCAGGGAAGTCACAGTAGCGTCTTCACCCTGGGTAGCCGCGTCTTCTTGTCTTCCTCCAGAGGAGACGCCGTAGCGTCATCACTCTAGACGAAGCAGCTCGACAGTCACGTTCACTCCCGAGCTTGTAGCGAGAACTCTTGATAAAAGCTTGAAACCCCAGATCTTGCTCAAATTATCCAACAAATTCACCGTACTGTCACTCGCGAACATTTTCTGATTAATTTAACGTGATATCAATCTTAAAATAACCACTGTAGACAATAAAACAAAAATTATCAAATAATTTTGCAACCGTTGTTTCCCGCCATTTTCAAGAGAACCGAACCTGCCCTTTTAACACCCATTCAGTTGCCAGCACCCTGTATAATACATTGCACAAACATATCAGACAAGACGAGGTGAATTCACTGCGATACCGCCGGAATTCCATACACTTCAATTGCGGCAGAATAAGAGAATAACCCACCACACCGCAGGAATGTGCGCGTATTGAGTGATTTATTGTGAAATTCATGTACTTCGAGGACGGCTATAGCGAATACTAGATATGGCTGTCACAAAATTAGGTACAACAGATCAATGGTAACACTTTTATAACACAAATAATAAAATCGTCCAAAGTCCAAAAGGGTTATATATTTTTTTAAATTTATTTATTAATTTTTAACAAAATTGCAATGTTACATTACATCGGTCGCCAAACTGCAATGCAGTTTGTTGGCGTAGCTCTCTTACTTCTACATTTGATGTGCTTTGGGCTGTCCGACAAAAAGACATGTACAGTCGACAGCAGATCAGTGGTAACACTTGCAGTACGATTTTAACTCTTACGACGCAAATAATAAGAACTGTCAAAAGTAAAAAGTGTTACCATTGATCTGCTGTCGACTGTATCACATTCAAATTTTACGCGACGGTAATACAGAGTAAATTACACTGGTTGTATTAGGTTGATTTGCCGGTAATTGTATGTATCAAGAGAATTCATCGTACACAAATCCATTGCAAACTAGATCGTATTACCGTTGCGTAAAGTGTTACACTTGATGTAACAGACCGTACCGTTCCTATTTTCTAGGTCATAAAAGCTGAAATCGTACTTCCAGGCAGATCATATATAGGTACTGAGAAAGCCTTCTCGTCGCCGAAGAATTTCTATGATTTTTTTTATCCTAGAAATTTTCGCCCATTGCTGGCCAAATGTCTCCCTTTTACTCCACATTAAAGGATCATTATAAATGACATTGCCACATTTCAATGGAGATTTGCCTTCAAAACTACGTGACCCATTGAAGCTGTACGAGTACCTATCATTTTGTTGAGGACTTATTACAGGTTTCATATTGCTTAATCATAATCAGTAGACTCCTACTAGAGTACTACTCTACTCTACTCCTTGCGAGAGTATTAGAAAATGATAACAAAGACAATAAATAATTCGCTTCGATTTCTCACTATTTTCTGAATTCTTAATTAGGCTGTTTTTTCGACTCGTTTGATGTACAAAACTTTATTTTAAACCAATAATTTATTAAAAAACGGAGATATTTTTACATATATTCGTTATTTTGTTCATCATACGATTGATGGTGGGGCAGAATCTGGCATTGTCATTTGAAAATATTATGCCAATAGATGTTCTCCTTTTTTACACGAGCAACTCATTAAAGGTTCGTTCACAGCGACGGAACAACCTAATAGCTTCATTCTAATAAAGGTCTGTGCTCATTGTCTTAATATTTGTTACAATTACATAAATAAACTAAATTAATGGCTGCAATTACAGCCTTACAGCGAACGTTTCCGGTATTATGCGCGAGTATATTAATTCGAACACGAATTTTTCGCTAGTTAGGTGCGATTTATGTAATTTAAATTAATGTTTTAAAATATTTAAATGCTATAAATATTCCACTTGGCAACCAGTCATCTCTGGTTTTTGAATTGTTTTATTAAATTAACCTGATTATAATTAATTTGTGCTTTATATTAATTCGAATAGGAATTATTTATATTACTAAGGTGCGATTTATTTAATTTAAATAAATGTTTTAAATAATTTGAATCCATGTATGTATACCTAAGTAGATAGTTAATGATTAGCTCGATATTTTACATTTACTTTTCAATTATTTTACTTTATAGTAAGTACGATGTAAAGATTTTTTTTCCAATTAGTGTGAATCCTTAGTGCATATCTCAGTAATTATGATGTGTATGAATAAAATGTTTTGTGATTTATTTGAATGCAATAATCAATAAATATTACGAATATTTAATTACGAGTTGCCTTGTCTGATAATCCCTATGTCTGTTCGCAAAACGTCCCACTCGCACTTTCATTCAACTTTACAACCCATTTCTTATGACCTGCCGCTTCTATGAATTGTTGCGTCTGTGTAACAATGTACTATGTGACAATGTACTATGTGACAAAGTAACTAAAGAGGGAGGAAATATACATAAATATTGTTGATCTAACTGACAATGTTATCATTAACCAAAGAACCGCCGATAGAGTTAGCCATATTTACATCGCAAACTCCACTCTTACATCGACAATTTTACACATTTTCCGCGGTATCATCCTCTTCCCCCAAGATCACTGCCCCTGCCATCGTTTTTGAAAATATTTATTAATGTTCGTCAACAGTTCGTCATTCTCATTGTCAATGTCATGTTACAGAAAATTCAATATATTCAATAGTCTTCTATCTTCCTCCAGGGGAGTCGCAGTAGCGTCACCCTGGGTAGCCGCGTCTTCATGTCTTCATCCAGAGGAGACACCGTAGCGTCATCACTCTGGACGAAGCAGCTCGACAGTCACGTTCACTCCCGAGCTCAGTGAGACTCTTGATAACTCGAAACTCGAGATCTTGCATGAATCATCCAATAACTTCACCGTACTGTCATTCGCGAACATTTTCTGATTAAGTTAACGTGATATTAAACACAAAATAGTCCCTGTAGACACTAAAAGGAAAATTATCAAATAATTTCGCAACCGTCGTTTCCCGCCATTTTCAAGAGAACCCATATTCAGCCTTTTTTTTAGAAATGTAAAGGATTGACATTTGCTAACAACCGGCTACATTTCATAATTATGACCTACATCGGAATTAGGACACAAGTATCATCATATTATTATATATAAACGGATATCACTCACTTATATTGTTGAAGTCTGCAATTAGACCGACAGTGAGTGATATCCGTTTATATGTAATAATTTGTAGTAATGGCTCACTATAGTTTTAACCATTATCATCATTTTTAAAATGTGATAAAATATCATTTTTGGATTATTATATTTTCTCTTAACCAGTAACATACTAATACGAATCAGCCCCCTTACCATGAACTCTTATAGCAGGATTACTTCAATAATACTTTGTTATTTCGTACCATGACGACCTTAAAGTAAGCTTATTAAGGTCGTCATGGTACGCAATAACAAAGTGTTATTGATGTAATCCTGATATAAGACTTCATGGTAAGAGGGCTGGCTGGACTCGCCTGAAATTTAAATCCTTATAATACCTATTTACTGTACATACGTACTCAAAATTCATTCATTAAATTCTATTCAATTCATACTTCATTCACAATAGTGTGAACTGCAAAAAAACTGCAGTCGCATGCAATGACAATCGTGAAGTAGGTAAACTGCCGTTTGTAGCTACCAGGCACAGTATACGTTGTAGCAGTAGCGACAGTGCTAGGAAAACAGAGACGTGCTTCTGTCATGGCCGCCAAATCTAAACAAACGCAACTGTCACTGTCAGATCTGTGTGAGTGGAATCGCAAGGTTTTCATACAAATATGCGGGAGGGTTCTCTTGATAATGGCGGGAAACGACGGTTGCGAAATTATTTGATAATTTTCCTTTTAATTTAATGTCTACAGGGACTATTTTGTGTTTAATATCACGTTAAATTAATCAGAAAATGTTCGCGAGTGACAGTATGGTGAATTTGTTGGATAATTTGAGCAAGATCTGGGGTTTCAAGCTTTTATCAAGAGTTCCCGCTACAAGCTCGGGAGTGAACGTGACTGTCGAGCTGCTTCGTCCAGAGTGATGACGCTACGGCGTCTCCTCTGGATGAAGACAAGAAGACGCGGCTACCCAGGGTGAAGACGCTACTGCGACACCCATGGAGGAAGATAGAAGACTATTGAATATATTGAAATCTCTGTAACATGACATTGGCAAATGACCAACTGTCGAGTGCATTAATAAAATAAATAATAAATATGCGGGAAAATGTGACCTAAACTCGACCTAAACATCTTTTGATGATTAAAACCTTTAAAATATTTACGCTTGATTTGTTTGGACCCTATATTAGGTATTAATTTCAACTTGATACGTCCACGTATTTCTGAGAAAAAAGTCTTGATAGACAGACAGACGGATGGACAACAAAGTGAATAGAATAGAAATATGTTTATTAGGCAACAAAATCCGGTCTTAAATAAATACAAACATAATGTGAGTAGTTAACTGTACAGATATGTTAGTATACGTAAGTATATACTCCACCTATGTGAGTAGGTAGGTATATACATTGTGGTTTTTGATGCTAAAAAGCCCCACGCTCAGCATAATGCTGACGGAGCTGACTCCGCCGAGCGCTGATTTTCAGTGATCCTATAAGGGTTTCTTTCTTGAAGTTAAACTTTTAAAATAATTAGAACTCAGTGTAAATACTGTATTATGTGAATGTCTTATGCGAATTGTGGCCAAGGGTGCGTACGCGCCGAGCGTCGGCGCCTCGACGCCGTGACGTCACATCCGCCCGCCATTCATACCAGGCTCATTCATAAAATTCACGAACATCTCCATTCTCATGCTAATTATTGTAAGATAAACCTTATTTGTCACGTCGATAAGTCTGATTTCATTTGCAATTTTTGTCGTAGCGTCTTGTTGGTTTTTTTTTTCGTTTTTCGTTAGCAACAGATGGTGGTCATATTTCATAAATTAATTAAATTGAAGCAGATATTAATTTTTTGCGATGGAATTAAACTGAATAAATTGCGTTAGATACTTTTAACTTTTTCTAATTACGATTATTAACGGTAGTATAGTTTTACTCTTGTAATGAAATTGATTAAATACTATTTTTTTACTCCAACACACACCTTAAAATACAGGATGAAGTATCTAACGTAAGTTAATTCAGAGTTGGTATCGGAAACTGAACAACTTTTATTCTAAGAAATTACTACAGCAACTCATATTAGTGGTAGGAAGCGACAAAAAAACTTATATACATGACATATTTCTGAAAAACATTATTCGTATTTCTTCTTCCTTGCGCCATCCGGGTAAAAAACACGAGTAAACGCCTCCTAAATATTTTTTTGGGAAATAAATAATCGAATTCATGACTTTAATTTATTATTTTAGTCAAAATTAATACAATTTATTGAAATTATAGAGTATTTTTGACATGTCGATTAATAATTTAGTCAATTTCTCAAGGCAATTATTGGATGTGTAATTATTATAACGTATATTTTATAAGTTATTATTTAGTAATAAATTATACAAAAAGTACAACTTCATACCTATAAGAAGGTCTTTAAAAAGCTTAATTTTAAACCGACTTTCATAAAAAAGAGGAGGTTCTTAATATGTCGAGTTTTTATTTTAACCAATTAACATCGACGCAAAATTGCTATTATAATAGGTAAGGTGGTACTTATTAGGTACTTACATAATAAGTATAATAAGGTTACGTATTTAGCAAATATTCCTTAATTGCTTTACCGTTATCTTAATGGGACATTAAAAAATATAATGGGGTCATTCCCGCAATATAAAAAATTTAACATTCCCGTCCATGTGATGTATAATCTATCTAGTCTTTTTTCTTCCTCCTGAAAAGTCGCCGAAGCGTCTTCAATCCTGGACGAAGTAGTAGCTCAGCAGTCACGATCATTCCTGAAGTCCTGAGAGACTCTTGAAACCGCAGATATTTCATATAATTATTCAAAAACTCTGACATATTGATATTCGCGAACACTTTCTGATTAATTTACCGTGACATTCATTATGGCTTCGTATGCGCTAAGGCTACGGCACTAACTACTACAATTAACGTCTGAAAAAAATATACAGCAATCTTGGGGTGTTTATTTAGAGACTGATGAATACACGATTGGACAAACTTCGCTCGATAGAAAAAAATCGCAAACATATCCATATAACATATATATTCCATGTCTTTTAAAATGAAAATTATATCTGAACCGAAATAGTTATTCATACAAAATATATATCAAAATGTTGGGTACCATAAATACGAGAGCTTGTTATAAAAAAATCGTATTTTTGTTCGCGTATTTTTATTTCCTTGCCAAAATACATCAAAAATTCATAAAAATACGAATATTGAGGCACTGCGCCATGCTCTTCACTCCGCCGCGCCGCCCGCTGCGGGACATCTTCTGTCTCACTCTTGCTTTTGACAACGGTATAGCGCCTTAACACAAAGCAACGAATTAGGCTGTGGATCCATTATGTGAACTGTTTGCGGCCGACTGTCAAAAAGTACTATCAAAAAAACATACAGCCTTGTATGACCGCTGTACCTAAAATATATGGGAGGCAAACGGTCAGTCAGCCCGCAAACTATTTGCGTAATGGGTTCACAGCATCGAATACCTAATTCTGCAATCGTCACGTCTTTTGTCGTCTGGGATTCCTGGAAACGGTGTTTGCAAAATTGTTTGGAATTTTAAGCTGCTTCACCCAGCCGGATGACAACGAGGCGACTCCTCTGGAGGAAGAGAGGAGCCTAATGTCTTATGAATGTAACATGACATTGGCAAATAACGAACAGTCGAGTCCATTTATATACAACATAAATAAATAAACCGTCACGTTCTCGCCCTTTTAAAAGTACTTGAAAATGGCGGGAAACGACGGTTGCAAAATTATTTGATAATTTTTATTTTAATGTCTACAGTGGTTATTTTGTGTTTAATATCACGTTAAATTAATCAGAAAATGTCCGCGAATGACAATATGGTGAATTTATTGGATAATTTGAGCAAGATCTGAAGTTTCAAGCTTTTATCAAGAGTCCCGCTACAAGAAAGATAGAACACTATTATATATTGAATTTTCTGTAACATGACATTGGCAAATGACGAACTGTCGAGTCCATTAATAAAATAAATAAATAAAAGTACATTGCACAGACCACGATCGTAAAACAAAAGTCAAAGTTGACACATCTCGACGAATCCATGTTCATATTGTTCATGTAGGTCATTGTATGACATTGGCCTTGGCGCCATGTAGCGACGGTTCGCGCCATTCGCGATAACTCGACCAACGTACGTAGACCCGCGTCATTCATGAATCCACTCCTTAGACTGGGGATACACGGCCGGATTCTGCGTCCGATTGTCGGACTATAAAATCGGACTCGTCAAATATTATGTCCGATTTTTAATTGTAGTCTAAATTGTTTTCGAAGGTAAAAATGTACGTAGCAATTTATTTCTCTTATGCACTAGGTAGGTCTATATACTACACTACCATCGCTACCATCTATAGTTCAATGCGATTTTAATCGTACGATTATCGAACTTGCTTGAACTCATGCTAACATACATAGAGGATACTAAAAAAGCGATCAAAATGTTCCACTTGTTCAACTAATCAGCAGTGCGATGATTATACTGTACATTATTGTACAATGTTACCAAAATTTCCCATTAGTTAAATCAGTTAAACTCCAATTTAAACTACTGCTAGGGTTAGATATTGTCAATTCCAAGTATGTAGTTCTACGGGAAATTTTACTGTTAGAAATGTTCCGAAAAAATTTATATAATTCCTAATCAGTGGTATCTACTTATGCATACTCGTTACATATTGGCCATTTTGTTTCCAAAAAGCTACTCGATATTCAGAGATAATGTGCAGGCTCTTACTGTAAAAATTTTGACAGTTGTAAGAGCGAACTCATGCTGATCTCGTGGTAAAAACTGTCTATGAATATCGGCCTGAATTTTTGCCCTATAGACTCAAGAAGTCGGCTCAGAGAGGTGACCGCGAATTACATCGTTTTCGTAATCGCGTTCAATTTGACCATGGACGCTATTATATTACTGCAATATTTTTGTAAGTTTTAAGAAATGAGTACGAAACGTCGTTTGCATGTCGTCCAGAATGAAAATGACAACGAAAACGATTGAAGTCGCGTTCGGGCCTCAGACAGAAAGACAATTTTCAGCCGTCTACACCCAGCTTTATTCTCTGGGTTTTTCTTTTCGACGGATAACACGCCCTGCGCGATAACCCTAATAACATTATGGAGTGTATATTTGTATGAATTTGGTATGATGTTTGTGCGTTTTGCATTCGGTCGGTTAGTACGCCCTTGGTAGGCTTTTGACGATGATATCCTGTTTTTATGTTTCCGCTCGTGATCGTGAGGATTTTTATTATAGTTGTCAAGGAGTTCGGTTTATGATGTCTGTGCGATTTATTATTATTTTACACGATATGGGAGCCCTTGGAGGGTTTGCGACCAGAAATATAGTGTTTTTTAACATCCGATTATTTTGATAGTTGGTAAGGATTCTGTTTTCGAGATTCTTTTGTTCGCTCATTGGAGCTTTGAGTTGAGTAGGTTTTTGATTTTGATAATCATCCCCTCCCTATAGTCATTGACTTTCGTTAACCATTTTTCGTGTTACCATTGATCTGCTGCCGACTGTACCTACTGGAGGTACAGTGGAACACAGAGAAAGGTGTACAGGAGAGTTTTTAGGGTTAAGATTTTCTCAAAAACTACTTGACCTATTGCAATAATTCTTTAACTGTTTGATAGATAAAAGTTAAAACTATGTAACAGTAAAAGAATTGTTAAATTCGGTCCAGTAGTTTTTGAGAAAATCTCAACCTTATTGAGGCCCCCTGTATACTTATCTCTGTCTTCGAATGTACAGTCGACAGCAGATCAATGGTAACACTTTGAACTTTGGACCGTTCTTATTATTTGCGTCGTAAAACTTGAAATCGTACTGCAAGTGTTACCATTGATCTGCTGTCGACTGTACTTATAAAAAATATATGGATAGGTTAGGTTTTGATTCCATTGCGTTTTCATACAAATGGGAAGATGTGACATAAACAGCGATATCTTTTGATTGCGTTGACATAAAAGTTTGAGTTTTTCACTGTTGCACGAGGTTACAGACCCGAGTATTTGGTATTAATTTCAACGGACGGGTATAAGGGTTATTTTTTCCTCTTGAGGTACGGAACCCTAAAAATAATAACAGAGTCTACAGAGATTAAAAATAGTCTCGAAAAACGCTCGAAAATGAAGCTGTGTTTGACAAATCATATTAGCGAAATGTCAAAGAATGACAGATCAATTTCTTAACAGGGATATCCGGGATCCCTGTCTTACTGAACGCCTCGAGGTAAATAGGTAAATACCCAGCCATTTGAATTTTCTTAGACATTTAGTTAGGATAAGAATGGAAGCACACTGACTGAAGGGTCCGTAGCGCGACCGCGTAAGACATAAATAGAATTAATCTTATTTTGAAGAAAAAAAAACTCTAATCGAATTATCGAATTAGGTACTTACTACTGAACTTTTTGACCACGCTCTGTATATAGGGTGTCATTGAATTCATTCGACAAATTGAAACTGGAGGTTGTACTCATGAAAAAATATGGAATTGGTAAGGTTTTTTAGTACTTTACGTAAAAATTTAACTAAGTACGTCACAAGTCAGACAATGAGCTTAGAAATGTCCATTAGGTCAAATTCCAGTGAAAGAAATCGTTGCAAGAAATTAAAAATACCTTAAAATTAAAAAAAAACTCCAAAGCACAGTAACGATGCTAGTGTGCATCGTTACTGTGACTTTTTAAACTTTCACGGTTTGTATACATATTAATTAGATAAAACGGTCTACTCGTGATCATGATGGCTGCAATGCTGTCGAAATATCGAGACATCAATAATAAATGTTTAACACGGTAATTCCCGTTTTATCTAATTAATATCGTTACTGTGCTTTGGAGTGTTTTTTTGTTTATATTTTTTATTTTGTTTTTAATTTATTGGAAAACCAACGGCAATTATCAAGGGGTAAGTTACACAATATAAAACTGATAGTCAATTACAGGTTTTCGCTGTTAGATTATAGACTAAATTAACTATATCAATTTTGTTTTAATTAATCATTTTTATGATAGTTGAATTTATTTTTCCCCAAATTGTTTAATTTACATAAACGCTGTGCAGAATTAATGTACGTCACAAGCCTAACCATCCATCCAGTACAAATGTGTCACAAAAACTAAGCTGTTCAGCTTAAACACACATACACACATAATCGTTTGTAAACGCAAGTATTGCAAAGCGCAGTGCCGCATGTTATTCGCACTTCCACCGCCATTTACTTAATGTCGGCGCTAACTAGACAATTTGCAGATCACCGGATTTCGAACATTATCGGCGACACGTACAAAATTGCCCGTCTATGAATGGTCAGTCCTTGGCACACTGTTGCAGGGTTGCCAGATTGGAGTTTTCAAATTTCCCCGGATTGATTTTTCCCCCCAAAATGATAGAAAACGACGATAGACTAGACCACTTGTAAGGACGACACATAATTACATTAAGTTTAAGCTTCCGCTACGGGCTTTAAGCCATCATCATCATCATCAGTCTATTTATATTGCCCCACTGCTCGGGCACAGACCTTCCCTTACATCGAGGGAGCTGGGGCCATGATCCACCACGCTGGCCCACTGCGGGTTGGCGGATTTCACATGCCATAGATTTTTTTCTTCTTCTACGACATGCAGGTTTCATCACGATGTTTTCATTCACCGTTTTGAGAGCACTCGGTAAATGTACGTAAGTATTTCCGTCGAAAAAACCGAGGATAACTCATTGGTACATGGCTGCCCTGGCTGGGAATCGAACCTGGGACCTCCATATTGCAAGTCCATTGACCCAACCACTGAGCCACCGAGCTCATCCCTTTAAGCCATATCTCACTCTTATTATGTAGTCACAAAAATTCCAACCTTGAAAACTTATTCTACAAACATTTCCCCAACGATACTACTTCCCCAAAATTTCCCTAACAGCCTAATTTTTCCCCAAAATTACGAGAACACCCCAATCTGGCAGCCCTGCCTCTTACTCAGCGAGCGATTATGAATGAAGGCTTAGATTAAAAAAGCTATAGATGCGAGATTGTAAAAAGTATAGAGAGCGACAAATGAAACGCTGGAAGATGATCTTAAACGAGTTGCTTGTTGTTGAATTGACAAGGATCGCCAGAGAGAGAGATGGAAGTCTTTCGAAAAGGCCTTTGACATGCTGTTGTTGGGGAATAATCGATCGCCAATGTTCTAATTAATAATTTATTAGTAGAGCAGAAGTTACATATATCAAATGCACGAGTTACATAGTGGCCAGTGGTGGTTTAGTTTTTAAATGTGCTTGTTTCAGTAACAAGTGTAAAAAATTGTTTAAATGGCCATGCAGGCTTATTTTAAGATGCGAGGCAGAGCAATTGCACAGAGGATAGTGTAATCTCACTTTTGTCTCTTAATGTACTACGTGAGTACCAACCCTTTCGTATCCAATAATAAGACTGTAAAAAAAGTTGAGTTGAGTTAATGAGATATTTTTCGAATAGGATTATAAAATGTGTTTTAGGATCGATACTGATGCCAAAACACCAATTTTTTAAATTAGGTATTTTATGTTTGTCTGTCTGTGTCGATGTTTAGCCATCACGCCAAAACTACTGGAAGGATTTTGATGGGACTTTCACTAAGAGATAGCTCAAATATCTGGGCAGCATGTGATATAATAATCCATTGCAGTATGTGATGTGGAACCAAGTAACCAGAGAGGAAGAGCTGCCTCCCAGTACCTGGAAAGTACTTTATAGAGGTCTATAGTTGCAGGTTTACAGCTAGTCCATGATAAATCATCTAGTATCTGATAGGCATTTTGAACAAACCTTTCTTTAAATTCTAGTAACGGCCGAGTCTATGCAAATGTGGTGATTACAATTAAACACAGCGAGCGCCTTGTTCCCACGCGTGGGCTGACGTATTCCTGCCGCGTCCCGTCAGATAACGACAGTAGTGACAGCAAAACAATCCATGATATTACTTTTAAAACATGTGTTTGATTGCTACCTAAGTATATGAAATCTAGGGGTGTCAGAGGACCGATCGCGACTTTTCATTTTCGTAATCCATCAATTTGACACATTGACGTTATACACTGCTGCATTATTTTTGCAAGCTTTAACAAACGACAACGAAACGTATATCATATCGACCAAGTGTCAAAAACGATTGAAGTCTGGTTGGGCTTCTGAATTCTCATCCGTAAGATATCCTCCGCTATACAAAATTCTATTGTCCAACATTTTTAATAACAATATAAAATCTTTAAAAAACTATTTTCTTTATCCAATAAATAAATAAAATCTTTTAAGTGAACTCGTACGCGCGCTACAACGTAAGGGGATCAAATGTCGTCAGTGTTACGTCTTGATAAACTTATCCACGGCCGATTGTTCATCAATCCAAATAGTTTAGTGGGAGGACAAAAAATTATGAAGGTATCGTGGGGCGTACACAAACCAACTCAACTGTCTGATTGCCTGTTCCTATTACCCACCGACTGACTAAATCACTAAACTATTCGGTTGGTTAACCTGCCTGCAGTGAGTACAGCTATAGATAAGATAAATATTATTTATTCCAATAAAATAAATAGTTTAATACGGTTACTGTCACAATTGGCGGTATTATCGCTTAAAGCGATATCTTCCAGACAACCTTTAGGTAGATAATTAAGCGAATGAATAGGTAGCTTGTTGAGCAATAATTAAATATCAATACTAACCGTATAATTGTTTTGCCGACCCTTCATTTTATGATTGTGGCAAGTTCACAACGATCATCATTCATTACGCTTTGTCACTTTATGTCTGATTGCGTAACAGTTGCGTAACGATCGCGATTGCATTGCGTTGCGACCGTGAACCAATTCGTACATAGTGCGCTATAAATCAAAGCCAATTTAAGGGTTGGAAAAGTCAGTCATGTGATTTGATTTATCCAACGCATTCCACGTTCAGTCGTACGTACGACAGCAGATCAATGGTAATGAATGGTATTGTAACACTTGCAGTACGATTTCAACTCTTGCGACGCAGACAATAAGAACAGTCCAAAGTGTGACGTTTAACGTCATTCCTACAAATAGCGATTCGGTTTTGTTTAGGAACCTAAACTGGATCGCTACAAGAGGTGAGAGTAACCCTGCAGTACACTTTACTACTCATCAGTGGTAATTTGTAGTAGGTACGATTTCAATTCTTTGGCGCACGCTATTATAGGACGGTGCAAAGTTGAAAGTGTTACCTATACCTAGTTGATGTGGCTTGAACTGTTATTTTTTATCAAGTTCAGTTTGCTTTTTAATAATATAATTTTTGGGGGCGACAAATAATATTTCTGAGTCAGCATGTTATTTCGAAATTCCATTTTATTCTACCAAACATTTTCAAATATCTATATAATTTGTGTTTATGGAAAGGTATTTACGTTTTATTTTGCTACACTTCATTTATTTTAAGGTTCCTGTGAAGAAACATTTTTAACGAATAAATATAATTTCATTTTTATAATTTGAAAGTAGCTACACGTATATTTTACACGTTTATTATTATAGGCGTACAATTAGACGCGATAAAATTAATTAAACTGTAATTACGATTAATCGATTAATCACTAATTAATTAATTTAAAACGATAATAGATTAATGATCGGACATCGTGAAGTCGGCCGATAAATTGTACCATGTAGGGAAACCTTTACCTCTGCTTATCAATGGATTACGTGTGTGCGTGTAGCGACGACGACAGGTCTTGCTCTTCCAGTCTTTGGATCGAGCGATTGGGCCTAAGAGTCTCCTCTGTTGCCCCGGCAGGGTCTCGTCGGCCATCGGGCCGACGGTGATGTGGCCCCTCAGAGGGAGGGGGTTTTTGGCAAATGTTCTCGCACGGTTAATAACGATACTGTAATGCAATATTGTGTATGGCGGTTTTCTTGCTCTTTTTCTATTTTGTTGCTATTGTTGTTGTTTTTTTTGTGTCGTCGTTTTTATTTTATTTTTATTTTGTTTTTTAAGTAGTTTTTTTTTTTTTTTTTTGCACACAATAATACATAACAGTACCGTAATCAAGCGTGGAGGGGTCAAGGCGGGGGGTGGGTTAAGCTTAAATTGGGCTTGCAGGCGCGCTGGGCTACTCGTGACTCAAACCTGCCACAGAAGGTGGCGGGGAGCGAAGCAGCTCTCTCTGGAGGGGGCGACCTTCCGGAGGGCGCGCGTGCAAGGGAGCGAGACCTCGCAGGTGGGGGTGAGTGCTGTTATCGGCGCGGTCGAATAAACGACGCGTCAACCTCAGCACGAACCCTTCCACCGACTCGATCTCCACGTCGCGGGCAATTACGTCATTTCTGACGTATCTGCCCGCGCCCGTGATTGCTCTCAGGGCTAAGTTCTGCTGCACCTGCAGTCTGGCCTTCTGTGTCGCGGAACACAGCGAGTACCAGGCTGGGGCAGCGTAGGTCAGGCGCGAACGGACATAAGTCTTGAAAATCCTCAGCTTTGCACGTAAGGGTAGCCTCGACGATAGGACTGGTCGCAGAAGTGAGCGCGCGATCTTAGCCTGGTGGGTCACATGACTCACCATTGGCACCATGCGCAGCGACCGGTCTATGTGGCACCCCAGGTACCTAACCGAGGATTCCCAATTCACCTCCTGACCTCGGAGCTTAAGTGGGGGAGGGAGAATGCGCTGCTGTCCGGTAAGTAGTGCGGCCGTCTTGCCAACGTTGACGGCCACTCGCCACTTATCGAGCCATGCAGGCAGCAAGTCGAGTAGTCGCTGCATTTTACGTGCAGCGATCTCGGCCCGCTGTGACGAAGCGAAGTAGGCGCTATCGTCCGCAAACAGAGCTAGTTCGACATCCCGTTCACCCTCGCTCAGCCGGCCGGCGAGGGTAGGAATGTCGTTCGTGAAGGTGGCATACAGGGCCGGGGAAAGGCAACTGCCTTGTGGAACGCCCGCGGCGATCAAACGGGGGGCCGAGTCGCTTCCTTCGACCGCAACGTAAAAGCTGCGGTTTTCTAGAAACGACGCGACCACCCGGATCAGTGCCTGCGGGGCCGTGGTCTCCAACAACTTGTACAGAAGGCCCTCGTGCCACACACGGTCAAAGGCCTTCTCGACATCGAGAAAGACCGCCACCGTGCGCCGCCCGAGGTTGCTCTCAACAGCAAGATGGTGGAGAACACGGACTAGTTGCAACGTTGTTGAGTGGTCGCTGCGGAAGCCGAATTGCTCTTCCCGCACCTTGAGGTGCGGGAGCAACCGCCTCAGCAGCAAGCGCTCAAACAACTTGGCTATGTTCGATAGGAGGGTGATTGGTCGGTAACTAGAAGGGAGGCGCCTGTCTTTGCCCGGTTTGGGCAGCACGATGACTCTGCCCAATCTCCATGCCTTGGGAAAATGACCCGTACGCAAGATTCCGTTGAAGAGTCTGGTCAAAGCGACCAGGCCCCTCCGCGGAATCTGCTGGATCGCGGCATTTTGGATGCCGTCTGGCCCAGGCGCCTTCCTTCTGTTAAGTCGAATCACCGCTCTTGCCACCTCAGTCGGCGAGATAAAGATGTCCCCCGGGGGAGCAGGAGCGGGAGTGGCTAGGAATTCAACCACGCGCGATACCACCGCAGCATGGTGAGTTTTAGTAGCGACGTCAGAGGCTGCCGGGTTCGGCGTGAACTGCGTCTCAAGATGCTGCGACAGTATCTCCGCGCGGTCACCGGACGCGTAGCAACGCCTACCCGTGCTGTCGACGAGTGGACAGATAGCGGGGGGCTTAGACGATAGCTGTCGGCAGAGGTGATGGATCGATGTTTCGTTTTCGGTCACCTGGTCGATCCTTCTCTCCCAGGTGTCCCCTCGAAACGCCTTCACATCCGCCGACAGCTTCGCTGAGTGGCAATTGAGCTCCATCTTCACCCTTGGACAGCGAGAGCGGTGCCATAATTGGACCAACTTCTTCTTCTTCTTTAAAGCGTCCATGAGGTGGGGAGGGAGGTCGGGTCTACGGTTGGAGCTACCCGTGGTCACTGTTGTGGCCAGGCTTGTGGCTTCCGTGATTGCCTTAGAGATGGTCTTCTCAGCAGACTCCACGTCCTCCGCGCTCTCTATCGGCATGCTGAACGTGAAGTCTGCTAAGGCCGCCTGGTAGGTAGGCCAGTCTATTTTGGTGCGTTGCCGCGGAGTTACGGCATCGCCCGGGCGTCCCAGAGTGATGAGGATCGGTAGATGCTGCGAGTTGGTCTCGTACAGCGTCTCCACCTCGATCGTACAAGGAAGGTCCTTGTACAACACTATGTCTAGTACGTCCGGGCGGTGCCGCAAGTTCGAGGGAACGTGCGTAGGGGACATGGGACCTAATACCTCATATCCACACTCGTCCGAATCTTCATAGAGCAACCTGCCCGCGGCGTTTATGACACGTGAGTGCCACGCCGGGTGTTTGGCGTTTAGATCGCCAGCCACTATTGCAGGAAGCCCCCCATCGAGAAGAGTGTGGATATCGGCGGGGACAAGGGGTGTGTTGCCCGTAGGGGGCCTGTATGCAGCATAAATCTTCATCTCCCTACCCGCCACCCCTACCCTCACACCCGTCGTGCGGGTGGAGACAAAGTTGGCGGGCTCCAGCTCTTCGTGAATGATGTCTCTTCTAACCAACACCGCGGTACCCCTGTATGGGAATCCGCTGGGCGAGACTTCATCACGTCGATACGTGAAGTAATTAGGAATCAGAAGGTCATGCTGCGGCAAAAGTTTAGTCTCACCCAGCAACAAGATATGAATATCTTGCGTCTGGGCGAGAAGGCGAAGCTGGTGAAGGTTGGCAGTGATGCCACCGGGATTCCAGTAGACTAGTCTGAGCGCCGACATGACACGAACTTTGTAAGCCCATGCAGGGCACTCAGAATAATCTGCTGCGAATCCTCACCTTCGAGGATAGAGCGGTGCAGATCCCTAAGCACGTCGCTGAAGAAGAGTATCAGCTTGGCTGTACTCTCCCTCTGCGCGTCCCGGGGATCGGCTCCGCTCGTATGAGAGGGCTGTGGGGGGGCGCGATCCGAAACTAAGTCGGTGGGGGAGACTGGCTGAACCTCCATCGGCTGACCCTGAGGGGTAGGCGCTGCTACAGCAGGTGGGGGTGGAGGGTGTCTGGGCGTGGGTCGCAGCAGCGGTGGCGCGGGGGGCTGAGGCCTGGGAGGGGGGGGATGGAGGGGGTACCTCGGCAGCTGCAGCGGCAGCTGTGCCAGCTGCATCAGCTGCGGCTGTGGTGCCACAAAATAGGGCATCAGGCCCCCTATAGTGCCCATATGGTTGGGCGTTGAGGTGCGGTGAGGTGCCGGAGCGGGAGTCGCCAGGGCGGCCTTTTTGGCCCGCTTACCGCGCTTCCTGCGCTTCCTGGCCGGAAGAGGATCGGTACGGGCCGTACCGGGATTGGATGGTGGGGCTAAGCTGGGAGCAGGGACTCCTACCGCTGCCGCAGGGGGCGGGGCCAAACGGACCCGTCTAGGGAGCGGAGCTTGCGCCGCGCGGACCTCTGTCTGCGGGTTGGCCGTGCCAGCGCGCGCAGTCACCGCGGGGACGGGGGGGGACATCTTTATATTGCGACGTCTCGCCTCCTGTATAAGGAACTTACACCGCCTGTCATTGGCGGAGTGTGGGCCGCCGCAATTGGCGCATTTGGGGGTGGCGCCCCTGGCCAGCTGGCAGTCGGCCGCCGCGTGCTCATCCCCGCAACGTACGCACCGCTGCAGTCGGAAACAATTGGCCGACGAATGGCCAAACGCCTGGCAGCGGTGGCACTGGGGCGGGCCTCCTCTGCCTTTCCAGGCCTCAATGACGACGCCTGGAAGACAGAGAAGCTCCGTCACCGCGTACAGGCGCGCCAACTCCTCCTGCTCCATATGCGGCAGCTCGAGGAAATAGAGGCAGCCGGGCCTGCCTCGGATGGGTGGGATGGGGCGAGAGTGGCGGACCTCGAAGCCTAGCTCCGCCAAGGCCACTGTTATATCGCCGAGAGGCGTGCCCACAGGCAGACCTCTCAGCGCGACCTTGGTTGGAAGGTCCGCCGCCACCGAGTATGAGTGGAACCGGATGCCCGGGTCCACCTTGTTGGCCTCTATTAGGTAGCGCTGTACCACCCTATACTCGTCAGTGGACTTCGCCGTGAAACGAAGTCCCCTGCCGAAAGGGCGGCAATTAGGTGCGCTACCTAATTTGGCCTTAATGGCCGCCAAGTGCCGTGGCCACTCGGGCATCTGCTCCACCACAATCGGTGGATAAGCGCGGCGGGAAATGGCGGGAATCTCGCCCTGCGCGCCCGCAGTGACCGTTCCGCGTTCGGTCGGCGAGCGGGCGGGGCGAGGGGACTGTGGCGGGGGGGGGGACGCAGCCGCACTGGCATACGTCATGACAGGCGGTGAGGAGGGCGGGCGAGGGGGGGACCCCGCCGGTAACGGAGGGTTACCGGTACTTGCGGTCCTCCCGTCGCCCCTCACCCTTGTGGGCGACACCACCACCGCCAGGTCGATGTCTTGCGGTCGCTCCTCCTCAATCGTCGTGTGCGAAAAGCTGCACGACGGGAGATCTGTCGACGGCAAGTTCGAGCGGGCCGTGGTGTTAGTCGTAGGAGTCGCGGTCGCCGCACTCCGAGACAGGTGAGGTGAGTGCGCGCGCGCGTCCATCAACGGACGGGTTGAAAAGGGCGGGGGCGTCGGCGCCCTTATGCCCACCGCGATCACCGTCTCGTTGGGCGGCGGCGCGATCCAAGGGCGGGCGGGTTCGGGCGCACCGATCGGACGCCAGCCGGGAATGGGCCTGAAGGGCTGCGTAAAAACCTTCAGCGGGCGTCCCTCCGTGCGGACCCGCTTGTCCTCTTGGCCGGGTGAGGACCCCGAGGACAGGCGGCGCCGTGCGACCCTAATGCCCCCGGTTGTCGGTCTATGGAGACCGACCTCCGGGTCCGACCTTTGGGCCGAGGGCTCGGGGGAGGGAACGCGAGTCGCATATTGCGAAACGCGGCCCCCCCGCCCCGAGGCCCCGGCGGGTAAGTGTTCATCCTCCGACCCTTCCGACCCCTTAGTGGGGGCCAGAAACGTCGGGGGCAGGGAAACGAAAGAGATCGAGGACACGTCCTCGAGGCGCTGCAGTGACGGCTCCAATTCGGCCGTCCAGCTGGGGCGCCCCTGCACCGTCCTCGCCGCCTCCGCCGGTCCAGTGCCGGCTGGGCCCGTCGGGGGCGGGAGGGGGTGAGAGGTCAGGGGGGGGCTTGCCAAGCCCGGGGGGAAAACTAACGGGCCGCCTCCAACGACGGCGGGACTCCCTACGCGGTCCGCGGCGCGGCTGGCTAGGCCGTCGCGGAAAGCTATCGCGGGAAGTACCTTGGCCCTGCCGGGGCTCCTGTCGTCGCCTGTGTTTCTGTTGCTGCTGTTTCTGTTGCTGCCGCTGGCTGCCTCCATCGCCGCAGTGTGCGCAGCGAGCGCGGCGGCCGTCAGCGGCGTGTGCACGCGGGGTGCCGGCGTGCGGATGGGCACGGGGATGCTGCTGCCGGGTAGCCGGGGGCGGATCTTCAGGACCTGCGCCCTCGGGTTCTCCGGCGGCATCCGCTCGTGCCTCCATGCGGTGGTGGTGGCCGCCCGACCTCCGCTACTCGACGCGGTGCTGCCGGCCTTGGGGGCCGGCGCGCGCGGAGCTGCAGAGACGGGCGGCAGCGGCGGGAAATCGTCTTGTCCTGGCAAGACCCTGACCTCCTGGGTCAGGGCGTCGCGCACGACGATCCTACGTTTCGGCTTCCGACCGCGGCCCGACTTGGGCGGCGGGTCGGAAGCGACGAATGGCGGCCCTCGGCCAGCCATCCTCTGATTGGCCGGCGCACTCGCTTATACAGCGCAGTACGCCGGTCACTGAGCACTGTTTGTTGGATACACTCCGGCCGTACGCGTGCGCTCGCGTTTTAGTTCGAAAACATACGTTACAGAAACACACGGTGACTTTAGTTCCTCAATTCGTGTGCGTGTAGCAAGCAATGCCTAATTTCGCCGGCTCGTCGTGTGGCGCCGTGGCTTAGTTGGTTAAAGCGCCTGTCTAGTAAACAGGAGATCGTGAGTTCGAATCTCGCCGGGGCCTAGTTGTGTAAACTTTTGTTTTTAAATTACCTTTTTTTTTTAAATATTATTCTGTTAATACTCTTCTAATCTTTGGTCAAAACAATTTACAATGTGGCACAATTTACAAGGCGGAAACAAATTTTAGCTAAATTCTCGGTTAGTTGCCTGTACGAAATCGCTTTGTTGTAGGGCCGCCAAAATGGTATTGTTTGTTTTGTCATTTTAAATTTACTAAATTATGTCCTTTTGGTACAATATTGTAATGTACCTATGTTTTAGTGCAACTTTCAGTGGCCTTTGCATCTATAGTAATTTTAAGTTTTACAACATTCTTATTATCAGCGCCATAAGAATGGAATTTGTGAGTGGCTAATGCAAAGCAAAGCCAATATATTTATACAAAAGAACGGAAATCGAACTGTCTTATTTATTATCCATGTGCAGCCGAGTGTAGGTACCTTTTTAATTTCTAAGTAGGCACGATCTAGCACAGAGAAAAATATACAAGAGAGTAAATTTTTACAGTTAGTCAAATGGTTCTTGAAATATTTCACCGTAACGAGGTCCCCCTAGTACACTTTTCTCTGCTTTCGACTGTACCTTGCTAGTTTCAAAGTAAAGTACATAGAGTTAAGTGAAGGCAGTAAAGGGCGCCAGTTGATGAAGATCTAACAATGCACATTATCCGGTAGGGCCATTAATTCGCTTGTTGTATTGTTGGTGTAACAATACTCAATGCTATCAAACGCGCCCCGAGGGTAGAAAGGAGCTGTGACGTCTCTAATATAATGTTGGCACAGCTTTACAACGATCGTACAAGTTAAGCAACATTGGGCGAGGTCAGTACTTGGATGGGTGATCGCTAGTGACATTTTCATTTCAGCTCAGTGCCAATTTTTTGTACCCTATGACAATAGGTAATCAAGACGAATCTAACGATACCTCATACACCAAAATCCATCAAGCCGTTTAGGCTACAGGATGGCAGGAAGGAATGGACATATATCGGAGCCCAAATCAAGTGTCTTATTTTGTAAACAAAAACTAACATTTTAGGCTGTGATTATTGCATAGTTATTTTCACATTATTAGATCGGATCACTTTATTTTCACAATGATGAACAGGTTCAATCAATCAGTTCCTTCAGTGTTACATCACAACAGGTAATTGGACGATCATATTTGTTTACAAAATAAGACACTTGATTTAGGCTGCGGTATACATACATACATACATACATACATACATACATACATACATACATACATACATACATACATACATACATACATACACCCTAAAAACATTACTCTCCTTCTGGGGCAATCGGATAAAAATGGATGAAAAGTCAAATTTATTTTCGCGAAAATCGAAAGAACAACAAAAAAAATTCAGTCAGCGATATTGAACCTTTTCTTCCTTTCAGCTTACTTACCTTTCCGTTACAGCCTGTGACGTTCAATTCTGTTTCCACAGTTGATCGCCATCTTATAAAATGTCGATTGTAATAAAATAAATATGTTCCCAAATCGCAAAACTTGCAAAACATAATTAACTTTTTTTAAAAGATGAAAATTTTGTAGCCGTGGCCTTGAACTTGCGAAATTTTATATTTGTTCTAGCTTGGCAGAATGCATAAAACAAGTTCTGACATAATTTACTTTAAAGTAATTCAATTTTAATTAAACATTAAACCACTTAACGTTCTAATTAAGGGCACCACAGTTTAAAAATAATAACCGTCCCCTACTACATGGCGAGCTTAATAATTGTTATTATTCTAATACACAGGTTGATTTGATTTTTGGTGATAATTGGCCCTTAAATGGTTCGTTTTAAGGTCGTTACGCACGCAATGGATTTTCCAACGATTTCATCGGCAGGACTCGGGATATTGAAATAATGCTGAGTCATTTTAAGGGTTCCGTATCTCAAGAGGAAAAAAAGAACCCTTATTAGGATCACTTTGTTACCTCTCTGTCTGTCAAGACCTTTTTCTCAGAAACGCGTGGACGTATCTCTCTCTCTCTCTCTGTGGTCGGTCCCTCATATCTGAGGATCGTGGTCAGCATCAGGTTTGCATCTGGAGCGGATGATTTGTCTCCACCGGTTCATGTCCAGCGCGTCTCTTACGATCGTGTAGAATTTGGAGGACGAAGATTCTTTCACTTGATCGGTCCATCTTGTTGGTGAACGGCCCCGCGGTCTTTTGCCTTCGGTGTTCCCAACTACGATCAGTTTCTCCAAATTTTCGTCCCCTCTGCGCACTGTGTGGCCGAAATATGAAAGAATGCGCTGTTGGCATATAGTCAGACGGGTTTTTATCTGCAACTAGGTCAGGATCGATGCATTGGTGGACGTGTCAGGTTGAAGTTAATAATTAGGTAATTACATAACTATTACTAGTATTAGTAATCTAAACTTCATCCTTCATGCGGAACCGGCGACACACACCATGCATGTTCATCGTTAATAGTTAATAGTCATCTATCCTGTAATACGCCTTCTTAACAAGTGTTCCTTTAATCATAGTCCTGTGAATCTGTTAGTCTCATACTCCCACTTCACTTGGCTATTCGTATTCGCTGTTTGTCGTATTTGTCATGGTGGCACTTCACTTGGCTATTCGTATTTGCATATTTGTCATAATTGCCATGTGTGGTTGGTATTCTTGACAAAAGATTCGTCTTATTTGTGTGTACGTCAAGTATTTGACAAATATGACAAACATCCAACAGCGAATACGAATAGCCAAGTGAAGTGCCGCCATCAACATACCAACCACACATGGCAAGTATAACAAATACGCAATTACGAAGAGCCAAGTGAAGTGGGAGCACAGACCACTTACCCCATAGACCTGTAACAGAAGGGCGCCCGTGTCTGCCCGCACATGAGCGCAAAATTGCTTCGCGACACGTGTAACCTAGATATTATCGACATGGACGCATCTCTTTAATAAGGCACCCCTGTCCCCCGCTTCGTCTCTATGCGCTCATCGTTGACAGAATTTTTAGCTTGCGAATTAGTACCGATTTATCTGTGAGTCGGAGCATAATATCCAACCCAAACAACTCCTAGATAGACTTGATTTTACTCAGAAACCCCACATACCTGGCATATCCTTCGGGCATATATTACTAACCTTTATTTAAACCAAAACAAACATGTTAATGTTAAATAAATATTAATTGGATGTTTACGAGTATATGGGTGGAACACCACGCTTTCGTAGCCTCGTTATGACGAGCTGAATTATATGATTTGTGCGCGGGGCCAACTCATAGGCGGAGGCGGGGTATATAACCGCTCCGTCGCCTGTGCTGAGGCTGCCACTGAACGCCGCAAATCTGGAAAAAATAATATCTTCCAATTTAATCAATTTTAGTAAAAAGCTTTTTACAAAATGTTTATTAGAATGAATACTATGGTATTTGGCGCTGCGTTCCCACAACCTCGTTCCAAACGCGATGCGTTGAACACCTTGGGGTTTTAGTTGGTATAGGACCGTATTATGGCGGGAGTCCCACATACTCACCGCGCGCCCCTCCTCATTGGCGCGGTGAGATGCGAAAAGCATTTCCCCAAGTAAAAAAGAGGCTGAATACTATTTTTCAATATACAATACATGGCATAATTGCGACAAGCTAAGTTTGTAGTTCACAAATGTGCCAAAAACGGCCGTTTTTCGCAATTATGCGAACTACAACTTACCGAAATTGAATCACGTTATAAATAAGCATTTAAAGAATAGTATTTATCCGTAATAAACATTTTGTAAATAGCTTTTTTAATAAAATTGAAAGATATGAAAAAATTCTTGCCGTGGGCAGGTTCAAGTCCTGCCCACGGCAAGAATTTTTTCATCATGTTCTAATTTATTCACCGAGCATAGATAATGCGTAATTCAAATTCTGAAAATTGATTATATTGGAAGATATTATTTTTTTAAGATTGGCGGCGCTAGTTGGCTTATGGAAGGCTCTTAATATCTATAGCTTTCTTGAAAACATCATTATCTCGTGTCTTGCACCAGCCACTGTACATGACATTACACACGTTACGTTACACGCAATAATGCGTGGTGCCCCGAGCCGACGTACTTTTAAGGTGTTCACTGCGAGCTGTCGGCGAGCGAGTACAGTGGGCGGGTACGGTGACCAGCTGGCATAGGTATGGCAGGATATTCCAGATTTTCAGATTTTATTTGAAAACAAGTCTTTGGCACGGCTCGGTCGTTACTAATATCGACAAAAGCCGGATCCCGAACAGACTCACACCTTATTTTATTAATGGACTCGTCAGTTCGTCTTTTGCCGTGTTACAGAATATTCAGTATATCATATCGTCTTCTCTTCATCCAGGGGAGTCGCCGTAGTGTCGTCACCTTGGGTATCCGCATCTTCTTGTCTTCGTCCAGAGGAGTCGCCGTAGCTTCAGATCCTGCATGAATATTAATAATTTCACCATACTGTCATTCGCGAACATTTTCTGATTAATTTAACGTGGTATTAAGCACAAAACCGTAACCGTCGTTTCCCGCCATTTTCAAAAGGGGCTTTTGGCCTTATACTGCAAGCAAATACATTGTGTATATAAACATATACATGTCCATACTTTTTTTTTAAAGAATTTAGGTAGGTACACTTTGCAAGAAAAAGCTGCGAAATTCGAGGAGGAACAGTGACAAAAACTATCAGCAGCACATCTTTTAAAAGAATAAAGATTACTGTTTGTTACTGATAGGTTTTACTAATACACTACCGAGGAAGCTATGAGTCGTTGCAGCCTGCAGAATCTCTCAATACGAATACGAATATAGGATCCATCAATTACGATACGTATTGTTAATTATACCCAGTTCATTTACCTAATGTCAGTAGCTATTTATTTTAAGCAAAGTACACATTTAATTAGCACATATCCTAGATTTTCCTGCAACATACCCACCCTACATTTAAAGCTCATCGCTCCGTTGATTCGCATTACACTCGACGGCTCATACGTCTCTCATAAAGTCATATTTTCAACCAACACCACTCTATTAGGATCTTCTGCCCCCTCTTCCATTCCAACTATAATAGGACAATTAATACCCTTCCACAGGGCCTGAGGGGTCTAACAAAAGTGGTAAATGTTGTTTGTATAAAATGGTATGTCAAAAATTAAGTAGCGGTAAGGAGTAGGCGATTTGATTGCGTTTGAGTGATTTTAGGTGTTCTGACTTTGCGCGGAAAGCGGAGCGGATATCAAATTGCGAAAAATGTATTGACATAACCTAAAGCTTCAAATACGGCGCTTATTTGTATGAAAATGAATAGTTAGTGACTCTTAGGCCAGTTGCGAGTACACGTTGAAAACGATCGTACAAGTTGAGCAACATTTGGCGAGGTCAGGACCTGAATGGGTGACCGACCGCTAGTGACACTTTCATCTGAGCCCCTCCGTGCCTCGGAAAGCACGTTAAGCAGTTGGTCCCGGTTGTTGTCGCTTGACAGCAGTCGTTAGGCCACGTCAAAGGCCTACGGGCGGCCTGAATAACTTTGACAAATAGGTTTGGTCACTAAACCACACGAGAAAAGAAGAAGAATAGTTTAATTTACACGGGCCGTGTTCGATGCCGACTGCATCGCAGCTACATCGCGGTTACAACGAAACCACCATCAGCCGCAACGGCTACCCACCTCATAGGCGCAACGCAACTTCTAGCAACAACGTAACCACTACGAAATTTTGTAATTATCGCAACACAACTGCTAAAAGCTGCCGCGAGACGACTCAGGCCACCACTGATCGACCACTTTTTGCCGCTGTGATGTGGTTCGGCTTGGTACGATCAAACACAGAGAAAGGTACATTTTCAAGAAATTTTCTCGACAAGAACTTCAGGGATTTTTTAAAATTATTATATAGTTCCCGATCTAAGCTAGCTACTATAGTCAGTCAAGATGGCCTTCCTATTAATAAACGTAACTTAGGTGCACATTTAGGAATCGGGTATCACGTGAGTAACGCTGTATTAAAAAACAAAACTCATTAGAGAACTATCAAACTCACTCTTGAGAACGTATTTGCTGATTGCAGTCGAACCGCGACTTGAGGAAGACATCACTTGATACGTCTTCAAGATTGGTTTATTAATAAATGACATACTTGATCATGTCTTGGGAGTGTACCAGCTGAATTCGCTCATGAGGGCTTGAGCTCAGACTATTAATACGGGCCTTAGCATCTCGTAGTGAAACTTGTATGTCCAGAGTGATGACGCTACGGCGTCTCCTCTTTATGAAGACATGAAACCGCGGCTACCCAGGGTGAAGACGCTACTGCGACTCCCCTGGAGGAAGATAGAAGACTATTGAATATATTGAATTTTCTGTAACATGATATTGGCAAATGACGAACTGTCGAGTCCAGTAATAAAATAAATAAAAATGTCGCCGCTCGCTCGCACTGACACCGCAACCTTACCGAAACTAAAATAACATCAAGGAGGGGTAAACACGACTTTTCTGTTAATTATCGTGAGAACCGCCCAATTATTTATAGTGTCCCCCGGTATTGACTTCATGCATCATGTGAATGCCCTGGGCAATGGACTTGTCGTTGTGTATTAGATAATTGCATTATACTTGTTGACTATCATTTAGCGTTTGCATGCCATTTGGAAAATGATGGCTGGTTTGGGCATTTAGGCTATTATTCATAAACTTGATTTAAAGTTACGCCGCCGTTTAGCCAACTGTCCCTTTCTATCTTAAGGCTTCGTATGCGCGTATTTTCAGTTTTTCTACGAAGGCTACGACACTATCTACTAAAATTAAACTAATTACGAATGCAATAAAAATTTTGACGTTAAGGGCCTTCATAAAGCCAACTAACGCCGCCAATCTTAAAAAAATAATATCTTCCAATATAATCAATTTTATTAAAAAAGCTATTTACGAAATGTTTATTACGATAAATACTATTTTTTAAATGCTTATTTATAACGTGATTCAATTTCGGTAAGTTGTAGTTCGCATAATTGCGAGAAACGGCCGTTTTTGGCACATTTGTGAACTACAACTTAGCTTGTCGCAATTATGCCATATTGTATATTGAAAAATAGTATTTATCGTAATAAACATTTTGTAAATAGCTTTTTTAATAAAATTGATTATATTGGAAGATATTATTTTTGTTTAGATTGGCGGCGCTAGTTGGCTCTATGAAAGCTCTTAACCGAAATCGCAATACGTGGTTCTAACCTACTACATCCACGTTTCGTATCGTACTTCATTCATTCACCAGCCACGTCAATCGTGCATACGTGGCTAGTAAAGTAACTGACGTGTTATGTATGCAATCTAGTAAGTTCGTTTACGACGTTCGCCGACTTTGGAATTTACGATGTGATTGTTGATAACAATGTATGGTGCTGCGAAACGCCTGCCTATTTATGTCCTTACGGTTGAAGACCTATGTCTTCAATTCATTCACGAGTGTCATGTATATCTATAGGTTGTAACGGAAAAGGTGTATCAGCTGATCGGTACGCAATGTATTGAGACATTTTTAAGGTTCCTTGCATCAAAAGGAAAGAAGGAACCCTTGTAGGATCACTTTGTTGTCCGTCCGTCTGTCTGTCAAGACCTATATCTCAGAAATGCGTGAACGGATCAAGTTGAAATTAATACCAAATACTTAGGTCTGCAACCTTATGTAGACGTGAAAAAATCAAACTTCTACGTCAACGCAATCAAAAGATATGGCCGTTTATGTTGCATTATAATTGTACAACCACCAATTTCTGCTGAGGATAACTGTGATTCTAGAACCCCGCTTTACATAGAAGGCATTACTACCAGGTAGACTTAGGATATCCATCAACGTATATTATATGCAAATTCTAAATAAAAATATACGTGGCCCGAATCCATTATTTAGGTATAGGTAAGTACTTTTTTATACAAGTTTTATTTGCATCCAAAGCACAGGAAGGGAGCAAGGTTATTAGGTTGAACGTTCGACTTCGAATTAGGCTGATATCAGTTCGATTCCCATTGTCGTCGTCGCTGATAACAAAAATTAAGCATGCAATTACGCGCATTAAAAGTTTAGTAATAGTCGTACGGAAACAGTTATTTCGCTAAATAATATTTGAAGGGCTAAATGACGGTTACGCCATTTTAAACATCTTAATTCGTGTTTTAGTTTTCAATTTGCATTATCAGACACTATAGCTAATTATGTAGCAGGCACTAAGTCGAATCCCTAACTGATCTGAGTCTAATCCTAAACGCACCTGTCACTGTCGTTCATACGCCACATCGTGTTAGAGCGAGCGGGACGCCTAGCGACTAATATTACCTGTCGTAGTATCCAAATGTCTAGCAATCCTATATAATGCCAAAAGCCGAAGCCTAAAAAAAATCGTCTATAATTTTTTTTCTGCCATCCACCACAATAATTCAGTTTAGAGATGCGCTGTATAAGTCTCATCCCCATCCACAGGAATATTTCTAACTTCCATATAGGTATTGGCTTTGTAAGAAAGTTTCTTCTAAATCGCTCATAGTCCCGCTATATCTCATAGCCTAAGCTTTCCAGGAGTTAACCCTATTTCCCCACTGACACAAATTTCATCAAATCATAACATAACATTCTAAATGTATCAGAGGGAAGTTTCCAAACACTATGACGCAATGTCTGCTGAATTATTGGAACAATATAATTTTATCGTCCACTAATTTGTCGACACTCGGAGACATTTCCCTAAGCTATTTATAGCAGGTACAGTCTGGGAATCCGGGTAATTCGCCACGGTAATTGGTTTGACATGCTAAATCGGTTTTTGTATTGGAATTATTAGTTTGGATTCTGTAAAGTTTTCTGGAAGTTTTCGTTGCGTGGCATTATGAATAAGCGCACACCCTTTTTTCCCCGCAGGGGTAGGCAGAGACGATGGTCTTCCATATGCTGCGATACTGGCATACAATAGCACACATAGCGATCCTGGCATATAATAGCACACATGCGATCTGGCATACAATAGCACAAATATCCTGGCATAATATAGCACACATATCCTGGCATACAACAGCATACATATGTATATTATTAATATCTTTTCAATAATTGGCCTCCCTTTTCACTTTTAATTACAGGCTCAGCGATCCTAAGTGGATCTGGTCCTCTAACGCCAGGTAATTCTGGTAACCAAAAGCACTTGCAGGTCCTACACTTAGCTCCAACCGGACACCATACTCAAAAATTCAATTTCATTTACCGGTGGTACCTATCTATTTGACTCTGAGTATAGTCCATCTGTGTAAGTACCACTTCCTCATCTATTACTGCGGTCAAACAGCAATATATTAACGAACAAGTAAGAGAGCCAAAGTACTTTCACTAGGCAGTGCACCTTTGTCCTCAAAATAGCAACGGCGACGCCTACAACGCCTCTGGAGTTATATACTGCCAGGTAGCCCGTAGTCAATATCGTCCTTAAAAATAATCTTGAAACAAGATAGAGAAGACTAGGTATAGGTGTAAAGAAAGTCCACGCAAAACGCAGTGACGCCACATGACTCAACTAGTACGGAAATACACGAGCCCACAGGCCCACTGACCTGAATATAACCGCTCACGTTTCGGCGACAAAAGAGTGGACTATAATTACGGAGGAAGACTCGTGAAATTTATCGGCGATTTGGCGAGACGCGTGGATTAGTACAGTTCGGCTGCGGATACATTGGTGGCGGTTTAGGAACAAGCGGATACAAGATCTTTAAGAGAATGGCTAGTCAAGATATGTGTGGGGAATTACCAGTTAACACTGACGATTACGCTACAGATATTCCGGTTACATTGTAGACCCCATGTCACGAGTAGACCGGAGTTGGTGAGCGTAAAACGTTAGAAGCTCGATACAAATCTACCATCTTATAAAATTAAGACTCTAAACCCAAATATGTTCAGATGTAATGAACGGGGAATTACCAGTTACCATTGACGATTGAGCTGCAGATATTCCGGTGACATTGTAGCCTTCATCTTCACGAGTAGCCGGAGTTCAGAAGTTCGATACAAACTACAATCTTATAAATTAAGACTAGACCCTCTATGTTGGTTAACTGCGTTAACCCTTCTTACGTTTTACACTCATCAACTTCTAAAGTCTTCTGACCCCAGTAGTGGTTGCATGTCGTCGAAAATCGGAAGCTAAACCCTCAATGTTGAACACGATCCTTCATAAGTTGTTTACAAACCATGAAAGTTCAAAAAGTCTAGTTCCCTATCCATAATATTGCAGCTGTTGTCGAATTTGTTGCGAGTTGATTATATTCCCGTCATAAAAGTAGCGTATGCAGTATTCCGGGATTCTGTCTATGAATGCAAAATTGTGTGTACATTGTAATTTTGATAGTGCCTTAGTAAACAAACTTTAAAGCATCGTAAAGTTTCGAAGGAGATGGGAGTAAACGTGACAGGACAGATAGCTGTACCGTGGATAGAGTTTCTATCTTTTCGCGTGTGGTTTAGTGACCAAACCTATTGCCAGAGTTATTCAGGCCGTAGGCCTGGTGGATGCAGTAGAATTATTCAACGATCCTCAAAAGATAGGTATTGATTGTGGTGCGAACACTGATGAATATGAGCTTCACGAGGTGCGAACAATAGAAGCATTTGTGATTTAGCGAAGGTTTATCCTAAGATTTACGATCCAGGGAATTAACTGGAGATTTGGCAAGTAACGTGGTGCGTTGAATTAGTACGCCCTAAGCTTTGGGCATAGTGTAAGCGTTTAACAGACTATGATTCAACGTTGTAGAATTAAGAAGAATTATTTAGATTTTGGACTTCCTTAGACGACCTTAGAAGACCTTATTGCATTTTTCTGGAGACAGTCAATCAAACGATACAGCGGCAATTTAAAAATAACTATATGTTGTAATTCTTAGACTGTTTGTTTTCTGTTACAAGAAGCGCTTCATTGCTGGTATGATGAAACAACCACTCATATATGGTTACAGATGATATGATTACCATTTGACGACGATATAGGATAGGTATATGACATGATAATAAGTAAGTTGCGGATTATAGATCAGTCTTGGAAGAAATGGTATAACAGCGAATGTACATTCAAATCAAAACACATAACTAGTGTATTACAGGTTCTACCTACAAATCCCTTAATAGCTAACCGCTGTTTCAGATCGCGTTTGCTATTCCTATGTCCCCACCCATAGGCAGTAAAAGAGACTTGTTAATATTAATACAGGAAGCGATCTCAAGGTGAAGTTTGATGGTGGTCTGACGCAAAGAAAAACGTATGGAATATTTAAATCGTTGCTGATAATAATATTTCGCAATATATTACAGTTCGTCCTTGCGACTGTGATCTGGCACCATTGCCTTGAACAATGGTGTTTAATTTAATGGGTATCATGGCTTAGTAGCCAGGTCGCGTTTGTGTAACGTGTTCGAAATATTCAGGTAGTAAGGTCTTAGAACTTTGAAGTCAAGTGTCTTTGTTCTGCATTTGGGCATTGGAGCTATGCTTTCGACTGATAGAACCCACAATTTAATCTATGCAAAGAATAAGACATCGCCCGCATTGACCAAACTATAATTCCCTATTCTGTGGGTCCAAAAACATACAAGAATTACACCCAGACTCTGAAAAGCGGTTATACTCAAGCCACCAGCACCTTCCCGGCTAGGAATCTGTATAAGTACTAGCGAATCAAACAAAAAAAATCTTTGCGCCTAATCATACTTTCATGTGCCTAAGCCTATCCTCTGCAACCAATTGACCATTGCATCATTTGCCCATGTTACCCTGATGTTACCAACATAAATCGGTCACTACGGGGAGTACGTTGGTAGGTGTGTCCGTGCAGGCGACCAGCCCCCTTACCATAAATTCTTATAGCAGGATTACTTCAATTATTACTTTGAACGGGGTTAAATCGCTAACTTTTGGTTTAGAGAGATCCAGAGATGGCCCCAGATCCCTCGATGTAAGGGAAGGTCTGTCCGAGCAGTGGGGCAATATAAATTGACTGATGATGATGGGTTATCTTACATTGCAAGTGGGCCTTAGGACACCAGTAGTTTAGAAACTATCGGCAAAGTTCCAAATCGCAATCTTTTTATATTCGCTTTCGCATTTAGTATCAATGCGCGTGCGCGTGTAGTGGGTGAATGGGGCAGCGGAATTTCCCTGCCCATTGACTCCAGACAAAAATACCCGCGGGATTCAGACCGAGCCCTGCGTGGTGGAAAGTGGGTGTTTCTTTCACATGTCAGGTTCACATGTACTGATTACTTATAGACCTTGTATCTGTAACCTCTATAGGTTTAGATAAAAAAAACTCCGGTCGGAAAACTACTGTTGTATGTGGTGTATGTGGTCCACAAATTTGTATGGATTCACTGCGTTGGATATCCCGAAACGGAATTCCTGAACGTACCTACATATGTGGCGGCCCGTAATGACGAATGAATGCCTCGCTTACCTGATCAAAACGCAAAACGGAAAACTCCAATGGCACAATATATTATGTTATACAAACCGTGTTAATATAATATAATTAGATAAAAACGGGAATTACCGTGTTAAACATTCATTTACTGATGTCTCGATATGTTTTGTATCACCCTTCTGACGTTCAACACTCACCGACTTTAGTCTACTTGTGACCATGGTGGCTGCAATGCTGTCGAAATATCGAGACATATATACTTATAATATATTATATTATACAAACCGTATAAGTTCAAAAAGGCTCAATTATTGTTTCTCTACTTTCTTACATTTTCGATTTTAACCTTCACCGTAGTTACTTAAGTATAGTAGTCAATCTACCGAACTACAGACTAATGAAAATGAGCCATTACAGTTTTGGAATGGTTAGTTAGTATCTACGAAAATAGTGGCTGCGTAAAATTCCGTTAGTAGACCGATGTTCTTTTGTGTTTTTAGAGTTCCGAGCCTCAAGAGAAAAAAAGGAACCATTATAGGATCACATTGTTGTCCGACTGGCTGTCCGTCTGTCAAGACCTATATCTCAGAAACGCGTAGACGGATCAAGTTGAAATTAATACCAAATACTCAGGTCTGCAACCTCATGCAGCCTTGAAAAAATCAAACTTCTACGTCAACGCAATCAAAAGATATGGCCGTTTATGTCGCATTTTCTCGCATATTTGTATGAAAATGCAAGAAAACCAAAACCTATAGGGTGCTTCCCGTTGACCTAGAATCATGAAATTTGCCAAGAAGCTAGTACAAGCTAGTACAAGCACAAGTAAAGGAAAAAATCCGAAAACTGTAAATTTGAAGTTCTATCACGAAATAATGATTTTTTTGCAATTACAAACTTTGCAGTGGACGCCTGGTATGTCGATGTATGACGTTTTCAATTTCGAAAAGGCAAAGATAAGTTTGTCCCTAAATCTAGTTTATCTTTTCGTTAGAGAAATGTTACGGTGAAGTTGCACGGAAGCCTCGGTACTCGATTCAGACTCGCACTTGGCCGTTTTTTTTAAATAGCGCGTGAAAAAAAACCTCACGGATTCTTAAAATCTAAGAAAGGGAAAGCGAATGTCTCTCAGCTCACGATCATAGATCTTCCGTGACATCTCTGTAAACTCAACCGCCGTAGCCCTACAACGTTTAGAGTGGAGACGCCTTTGGAGAAAGCTCTCCCACACCTGTATGTTCCTACGTATGTTCTTGTGCGTAAGTGAATGACTAAAGATGTAGATGGCCGCTTTTTTGTGACACTTGAATCACCTGTTGAAGTTCACAATTTTACATAGGTATCTGTAACCTAATGATACTATACTACTTAGTGATACTTTAATGTGCTGTTCGCCATATATCTAGGTTAACCTCGCTTTTTGGTCACTTTCACATGTAAAAAAAACTTTAAGTTAGAAAGGGACAGAAAGCTTAAACCGCGGAATAACTTTAAATCGCGATTAAGTATAACCGCCGTAACCGCGTAAATCTTAGGAAACCAAATACCTAGTGAAACTTCAAACATCCTTTATACTTCAATAATAAAAATCTATACAACAACTTCGCCATCGTTACCTTTTTAATTAAAAATCTCTATTCAGATGATAAAGATAATGTGTTAACAGTCGCGTAACGAGGTAGTGTTTATTGGCGGCTCCATTCTGTATGCTCTATGGGCGCAGCGTGAGCGTGAGGCGGCCGTTTTTAGCCTCCGAGGCGCGTGTAAATTGTGACAGCCGGATTAATCAGCAATTTTACAGAATTTTACTCGGCTAAAATAGATTATCTTTATTTAGTTTTATTAATGGCCTCGTCAGTTCGACATTTGCCAATGTTATGTTACAGAGTAATTCATATTATTCTATCATAAAATTCTTTCTTCCTCCAGAGGAGCCGCCGAAGCGTCTTCAACTACGTTTACCCGTTCGTGTAGAATTGTAGATTAAAGGCTGAAACTCATTAAACAGCGGAAAGGCAACGGGTCGACATAAAGGGTCACATCTTTTGATTGCGTTGACGTAGAAGTTTAATTTTTTCAAGGCTGCTTGAGATTGCAGATCTGAGTATTTAGGCATAGGTCACATTGTCCAATATCTCATTATTGATAATTTCTCGCCCGCTCAAGTTGTGTTCTTGCTCCTGCGGGGTTATTCTCACCTCTTATCCAGTTTAAGTTCCTATTTGCTATTTGCTACAATGACGTTTGACGTCATTGTAGCAAATTGTCAGTTTAGGAACCTAAACTGGATCGCTATAAGAGGTGAGAGTAACCCCGCTGTCTATGACTACAGTATAAACTCGCTAACAAAGTGGAAAATAACACAAAAGTCGCAAGTATTGTAAGTACTAAACAATAGTGCCTAGACTAAGAATAAGACCCCTATAACACCTACAACAAAAAAGTTGTCACCCCGCAAAAAGCCATCTGCGATTAATTCAGGGCTGTTCAAATTCCGCTCACGTGCTGCATATCTCTATTCGATAGTACAACCCCGCGGTTTTTCTGCCCTAATCCGCGCCGTGAAGATATCCTCGCGACTTGGGGCCGTTAAAATAGAGGTTATATTCGCGGAGCGTTAAGCGACAGCGTTTTAATGTGCACTGAAAAACAGGATCTTCCTGTAGCAGCTATTATTTACTTAGCTGTTGATTTCTAGCTAAAACAGCTACGACCTGGTCAGTCAGTCTTCTTCTTCTTCTGCCTCGCCTTTTCTCATTTATTTTGGGTCGGCCCTTCTGGTCATTTTTCTCCAGGACGGTTGTCCTGGGTCTGCGTCTATTGGCCCATCATTACATATGATTGAACCGAGGTATTTGATAGACATATGTATGTAATCATCCATAATAAATACAGAATTTTGAACACCCTAACTTGAATTGAAACCAAACCAAGGGTCTCTTGACAGAATTTGCTACGGGCCCCGCACTGGCTTAAGGCTGGGTGTGCGTGGATTTTCAGTTTTTCTATGAAGGTTACGGCACTAACTACTAAAATTAAACGTCTGAAAAAAATATATCGCAATCTTGGGGCGTCTATTTAGAGACTGATGAATACCGATACATGACCAACTTTGCTCGATAGAAAAAAATTGCAAACATACAACTTCAATGCCTTTTGAAATGAAAATTATGTAACCGAAATAGCTATTCATACAAAATATATATCAAAATGTAGGGTATAATAAATACGAGAGCTTGTTTTAAAAAGGCAGATTTTTGTTGGCGTATTTTTGTCCCTGCCGAAATTCATCCAAAATTAATAAAAATACAAATATGGAGGAGTCACTGCGCCGTGCTCTTCACTCCGCCGCTGCGGGACATCTTCTGTCTCGCGCTTGAGCTTGACAGCTGGCAGCCCCAGCCCTGCCCGGCGATTCCCAGACCGCTGTCTCCGTGGCTCCACCAAAATGAGGAATCGATTCGACTATAAATCGGTGGCCCTTGACGACACGCCGTGAATACTATTATGACTCGTATTTATTGCGGATTACGGTGACATTCCTCAAGGGCCGACATAGAAATTTGCTGCGTTATGGCTTTAATTCTAAATTTATGGGCGAGTAGTTGAATTAGGTTGTTTATAATCAGTTGAGGACTTAGTTTGGCCATGAGGTCGTTGCCTTCAGCACATATTTACTTCTGTAAAGTTCGACTGCAGACAACCTGGGAACAATCTATTCTAGAGAAAAATATGCACTAGAACTAGAACGTATTGTTATGCGAATAGAAGAAAGAATTATCATTTAATATATGTAAATATATTAAATGATAATATTAAATAATAAGGGTGGCTGGAAGAGGCTCAGGACAGGGATGGATGGAAGAGGAGGGGGGAGACCTTTGCCCAGCAGTGGGACAATATATAGGTTAAAAAAAAAATGTAAATACTATGCGAATTGTCAAAACCAAATTATCGATACGAGAAAAAACTTCGTAAAATAACACATTGGGATCCATTTATGATTTTAAATAGGTTGACTTGAGTTTCACCGACAAAAATAAGGTCCAATGTTCTTTATAAAGTTCTTTGCAGAAATGCGATGGCTTTTCGACGATGGCCGACATAATTGTGTTGTGCCCTCAAGCTGTTGTTTGGGAGCACGTACACAACAAAGCACATCAAGTGTAACTTATTATCTGCGTCGTAAGAGTTGAAATCGTACTGTAAAAGTTACCAGATCTGCCGTTGTCCGTAGGCAATTAGAGGTATTTTCGTCATGAAATTTCTCATTTTCTTTTCACGTAGTTCAAAGGACTTTGATGACCAATTGGCCTGCCATTCCTTCATTGACGGACTGCCGGTCTATTGTATGACAGTGTCAGGAAAACGATTCCCCTTTACAATACCATTGCTGGATTTCATAAGTAACGTTATGATGCTTGGTAAAGCAACCGAGCATTGGACTTCAAAATGGGAAAAGGTTTCCTGTAGACAATACGTCGGCTTCGCACGTAGGTAATTGACGATGTCATGCCTTGAGGATATATATCGACATATCTGATGTAACAAAACAATCTACGAATGAGTGAGTGGCACGTCTAAAAATGTTTCGATAATTATTTAAAAAAAATATAAAAATTATAAACATTTTTTTAAAACGGTGAAAGAAAACAACCAAAGGTAACCTGCATGTCTGAGAATTAGCGAACTAAGGCCTGTAGTAAGCCACTTTTTGGCGCTGCGATGTTGGCTGTGTGTGGTACGTTTCACAGACCACTTACCTTACCCCATAGACCTGTAACAGGAAGGCACCCGTTTCTGCCCGCACATGAGCGCAAAATTGCTTCGCGACACGCGTATCTTGAGATATCGAAACAGGTTTAATATGGCGCCCCTGCCCCCCCGCTTCGTCTAATAGCGCCTATCGCTTGACATAATTTTTCGCTTGCAAAATTGTACCGATTTCATGTCTATGGGGTAAGTGGTCTGTGGTTTGAAAAGACGCTAAGGCTGGTTACACAGCTGTCCGGCAGTACGGGCCGCCCGTACAGGCTCCCGGAACAGAGACCCACGAGAATCGCTAGAACATCGTAAAAAGCAAATTGCAATGAACGTTTACGCGTACAGGCGGCCCGTACGGGTCTCCCGAACAGCTGTGAGACCAGCCTAAGTCCCTCGTAACCTACAAGGTGACTTCTGTCCGAGTTCCCGTGGTACCAAACAGATCTCATCCCAGACAACAAAGGGTTAGTGCGTTGTTTGGTACCAACAGGTGATCGGGAGCGGCGACCGTCTGCGACAGCGTTTGATGGCATGCCAAACTAAAAATACAAAGTTTTTCCTGTTCTAACTCTAGGATGAGTGACGAGGCGACTTAATTATACTAATTATGTACCTATGAATGTTGTATCGGTCCACAGACCACTTACCTCATAGACATGAAATCGGTAAATGACTATGCCAGATTCTACCCCACCATCAACTAGTTGTACAAGATAACGAATAAATGTAAAAATATCTCCGTTTTTTATTAAAATAAAGTTTTGTACAAGTTGCGATTCGAAAAAAACAGCTTAATTAAGAATTCAGAAAATAGCAAGAAATCGAAGCGATTTATTCATTGTTTTTGTTATTCTTCTATAGGAGTTGCAAGAGTAGTAGAAAATGATACTGATTATGCAATATGAAACCTGTAATAAGTCCCCAACAAAATGATAGGTACAGCTTAAATGGTCACGTGAACATGTAGGTGGGGCAAAGCTCCATTGAAATGTGGCAATGTCTTTTGCAAGCGAAAAATTCTATCAAACGATGAGCGCAATAGACGAAGCGGGGGCAGGGGTATCATATTAAATCCATGTCGATATCTCTAGGTTACGCGTATCGCGAAGCAATTTTGCGCTCATGTTAAATAATAGAAATAGTTATTCATACAAAATATATATCAAAATGTAGGGTATTTTTTAAATACGAGAGCTTGTTTAAAGAAATCTGATTTTTGGCGTATTTTTATTTCCCTTGCCAAAATTAATAAAAATACAAATATGGAGTCACTGTGCCGTGCTCTTCACTCCGCCGCTGCGGGACATCTTCTGTCTCGCGCTTGAGTTTGACTTCGAGTTTTTTTTAAGAATCAAAGTAATGTATTTCATTCGCAAATGGCATAGAATAGAATGGAACAAAATGATACAAATCGTTATTTAAGAGGCTATTAAAGTTTATTAAATACTCAATAGCAATAAATAATGACAGGAAATCGACCGTTCGATCTAAATATTCCCATAGAAGACCTATAATAATGAGCTCATGGCGTTCGAACGGTTGCTTGCTATTGCTATCAGTTCACAATAGACAATAAAGTTACGTAATTAATACAAAGTATTGTTGCTTATTGTGCTTTTAATATTACGTAGGCACGTTGGAATATTAAATTCAGATAAGAAATAACATCGTACCTACTTGTAACCAAATGACTATGCCAGATTCTGCCCCCCCCCCCCCCCCCCCTTCAACCGCAAGTTGTACAAGATAACGAATAAGTGTAAAAATATCTCGTTTTTCTATTAAAATTATTGGTTTAAAATAAAGTTTTATACAAGTTGCGATTCGAAAAAGACAGCTTAATTAAGAATTCAGAAAATAGTAAGAAATCGAAGCGATTTATTCATTGTTTTTGTTATTCTTCTATAGGAGTTGCGAGAGTAGTAGAAAATGATACTGATTATGCAATATGAAACCTGTAATAAGTCCCCAACAAAATGATAGGTACAGCTTAAATGGTCACGTAGTTTTGTAGGTGGGGCAAAGCTCCATTGAAATGTGGCAATGTCTTTTAAAATTACTATTTGAAATGATATGATGCTGACGGTTGCAACTATGGCACTTTTTCTCCTCAACAATGGCACAAGCATGTTCAATTCAATTCAAAATCTTTGTTGCATTCCGTAAGTTATTGCATAGATAGAAGTATAAAAATTAAAGTTTCTAAGGACTAACGAAGTATTTTTTTTGGATTCCGAATATTTTCAAGTTTTCCAAATAAACGGTATTCGAAATAATAACTTGTCGAAATAACGTTAGTCGAATGTTTTTCGCAATTATGACCAGCCCTTGAAGCACGAGTCAGTGTTAGCGATCGACGCAACGCCGCGGAGCTGTCAAAGTGACATTATTACAAGGCGTTTGACATTAGTTTGACAGCTCCGCGGCGTTGCGTCCATCGCTAAGGCGACTCGTGCTAGCTCCGCAGGACCCATTTGTCGTCAAATTGAAGATTTTTTTGTATTGTAGAAGGTTGTATTGTGATTGGTTCTAAATAATAAATAATTTTTAAAAACTGTGAAGGAAAACAACACGAGGAAACCTGTATATCTGAGAATGAAAAAAAAATCCACGCCATATGCAATATACGATCTGAGTGCAATCCACCAATCCGTACTGCGCCCGCGTGGAGGATCGTGGCCCAAGCTCCCTCGATATAGGAAGGTATGTGCTGTGCATCAACAGTAGGGACATACAACTTGCTGATGATGAAACCATTATGAAACACCTAGTTATGAATCTAAAAACAATTCCTATAAAGGTTCCTTGTCTTCTCTTGAGATACGGAACCCTAAAAATGTATTATATTACAAATGTATTATATTATTTGTATACACACACATACGTCATCATTTACAATTCTAAAAAAGCTTTTATTTAGCTGTGAATTTGATTAAAATATAGGCAAACGGAGGCAGACACCCTTCGGTGACCCCCGATAGGGAGAAATCCTGACGGTATGCCCTTTGCCCTAGATTATAAACAGATCAGACAGGATAGAGCTGTGGTTAGCTTATCCTAAATCTATGAACTTTTAAAAATATAGGCCAATGATTTGATTTGAATGCATTGCCATGGCCTAAATACACATAAAGGCAAACACGCCGAATCCCATATAAGCGATCTGACAAAACCTTATTACGCATCTAGCGTAAAGGTAGCCCAAAGGTTGTCTGGAAGAGACCGCTTTGAGCGATAATACCACCAATTGTAGTATATTAACTGAGACTGACTGATATTAACGGAGACTGAAAAAAAGCCTTAGTATGCGTTTGGTATGAGTATTCCACTTGTAAAAACCATTTATTTTCAGGTGTAAACTGATTCTCAACCCATACTAATTGACAAGAAGTGACAAAATTGACAGGAACTGTCAAAATTTACAAGAACTGTCAATATTGACAAGGCACCAGTGCGGCTGCCGTCACGCTGCCGTTGCCTTTCCGCTGCTCTAATTGTTTTCAGTATTTAATCCCCGGCCTCTGAAGATGTGGAAAATTGAACGAAAACCCTTCAAAAAAAGGGTTTTCGTTAAATTTTCCAACGATGAAGTCACGAGTTCACGACATTCCGTATAACGGCGTGATATCCTGCCTACAAGCACTGGAGACCTATCACTAATCTTTGCCATCCGTCTGGCGCTTCCCAGTACAATTGTACCGCGTTTCGTCCTTTCGTCCTCGCAGACTGTGCTAGGGGGCTAGGACCGTCGGCTAGGGCGCGCTTGGAACATTCCAAATGGAGACCTCTATGAAAACGTATATCAATCAAATGAAATATACTTTATATGCACACAAATGAAACTACATCGGTTACATATAAAACCAAAGTTAGCTAGTGTACAGACAGAGGCCTTATCGCTTTAAGGGCCTTCTATGAGCCAACTAGCGCCGCCAATCTTGAAAAAATAATATCTTCCAATTTAAGCCAAAAGCGGCCGTTTTTGGCACATTTGTGAGCTACAACTTAGCTTGTCGCAATTATGCCATGTATTGTATATTGAAAAATAGTATTAATCTTAATAAACATTTTGTAAATAGCTTTTTAATAAAATTTATTAAATTGGAAGATATTATTTTTTCAAGATTGGCGGCGCTAGTTGGCTCATGGAAGGCCCTTAAGGCTTCAAACTTCATCGGGGACAGTCTATTAGATTAGGTATATGTTTCCTCTGTTGAGGCACAGATACAGACTTTCCTTGAATCGGAACTAGGCCTGTGAACCATCAATCGGGTCCATTGCTGATTACTGCTCTCAGGGTTTCCTCACTATATATCAACCGCGTGATCATTTTTGAGAGCTTTCAGTAAATGTACACGACTTTGGACCGTTCTATTATCTGAGTCGTAAGAGTAGAATTCGTACTGCAAGTGTTACCATGATCTGCTGTTGTTCGTACGTAAAATTCAGAGAGGAAATCAATGCAAAGGCGTTTCTCTTCTAAATGCTCCAAGAATGAGGGTTATCCGCTGCCGAGCCGCGGTGACATTGGAGTGTCGATGGCCTTTCTGGGTAAATAAACTAATCTGTGGATGCTTCAGAGTATTCCGAGTATTTTTCTACGATTGGTACGTCTTTTGGGAGTCTTTGGAGTGATTTTACCTCAGTACGCAGGCGAAGCACTCTGTTGGGTCTCGGGATTTCTTTGCTAGTAGCATAAGTCACCAGACAGATCGTTGAGTTGAGTTTTATAAAGGATGCAACCAGAATTCTTTTTTTTTTAAACCGGCCAAGTGCGAGACGGTCTTGCGCACCGAGGCTTCCGTGCAACGCAACTTAACCGTAACTTTGCTCTAACGAAAACATAAACTAGATTTAGTGACCAACTTATCATGTCATTATCCAAATTTTATGTCCTTACATCGATATACTCCTGACTGACCTGAGTTCATCATCTGCAAATGTAAGTTTGTAATAAGAAAAAAATATTTTGGGGGAGATGTAATTTCCAATTTACAGTTCTCGGATTTTTTTCCTTTACTTGTGCTATGAGACTTCTTGCCAAATTCCAGGATTCTAGGTCAACGGGAAGTACCCTATAGGTTTTGGTTCTCTTGCATTTCCATACAAATATGCGAGAAAATGCGACATAAATGGCCATATCTTTTGATTGCGTTGACGTAGAAGTTTGATTTTGTCACGGCTGCATGAGGTTGCAGACCTGAGTATTTGGTAATAATTTCAACTTGATCCGTCCACGCGTTTCTGAGATATAGGTCTTGACAGACAGACGGATAACAAAGTGATCCTGTAAGTGTAAGGGTTCCTTTTTCCTCTTGAGACACGGAACTCTAAAAACTTAATTGAATGACACCATATTTTCCCTTGCAACATAATAACGGTAAAAATGACAATGCCAGATTCTGCCCCACCGTCAACCGCAAGATGTACAAGATAACGAATAAATGTAAAAATATCTCAGTTTTTATTAAAATTATTGGTTTAAAATAAAGTTATGTACAAGTTGCGATTCGAAAAAAACAGCTTAATTAAGAATTCAGAAAATAGTAAGAAATCGAAGCGATTTATTCATTGTTTTTGTTATTCTTCCATAGGAGTTGCGAGAGTAGTAGAAAATGATACTGATTATGATTATGCAATATGAAACCTGTAATAAGTCCCCAACAAAATGATAGGTACAGCTTAAATGGTCACGTAGTTTTGTAGGTGGGGCAAAGCTCCATTGAAAAGTGGCAATGTCTTTTCCGCTGCACTTAGCTAAAAATATAAAATTGCGTCGTCTACAGCTATTCAGGTCATATGTTATATGTAGTTGCGTGTTCCTGCGCGTCTGTCCATTTGTTTGTTGTGTTTTTCCTGTTTGAAACGTTTCAACATGCGCAGGAGTTCAAACGGAGATGGCGGGAACGAGAATAACCTAAAAGACAATTCTGAAATCTCTTTTTTAAATGGACTCGACAGCTTTGTCATTGGCCAATGGATTTTTTTTTTAAATTAATTTCTTTATTATCTGCTTCGGGGACCTGTCCGCTTACCATGAAGTCTTATAGCAGGATTACTTCAATAATACTTTGTTATTTCGTACCATGACGACCTTATTTAAGCTTATTAAGGACGTCATGGTACGAAATAAGAAAGTATTATCGAAGTAATCCTGCTATAAGAGTTCATGGTAGGGGGACTGCCCCCATACAAAACATAATTTAGGTGCTTGGAGCGCGGCGAGATGTTCCTTCATAAGAAAATAGGCTTCGCATGCGCGTATTTTCAGTTTTTCTACGAAGGCTACGGCACTAACTACTAATTAAACGTCTGAAAAAAATAGGTATATAGCAATCTTTGGGGTGTCTATTTAGGGACTGATAAATACCGATACACGATTGGACAAATATCGCTCGATAGAAAAAATCGCAAACATGTCTTTTAAAATGAAAATATAATAATATCTAAACCGAAATAGATATTCATAAAAATATATATCAAAATGTAGGGTACTATAAATACGAGAGCTTGTTTTAAAAATTTGTTGGCGTATGTTTATTTCCCTGCCAGAAATTCATCCAAAATTCATAAATATACGAATATCGAGGCACTGCGCCGTGCTCTTCACTCCGCCCCTGAGGGGCATCTTATGTCTCACTCTTGCTTTTGACAACCATATAGCTTAACAAAGTCTGCGTCAGATTGGTTAAGCTATAGTTTTCTAAATATTTGCCTACTCAGCTTCGCTCTCTGTAACACGATACCCCTGTCTGTAGCTCCCGCCGTCGTCGGAATACCGAAGTAGGTACGGCAGGGTTGCTCTCACCTCTTATAGCGATCCAGTTTAGGTTCCTTCCTAGAGCCAACTAGCGCCGCCAATCTTAAAAAAATCATATCTTCCAATATAATCCATTTTATTAAAAAAGCTACATTCACATTGTTTATTGCTATAAATATTATTTTTTAAATGCTTATTTGTAACGTGATGCAATGTAGGTAAGTTGTAGTTCGCATAATTGCGAAAAACGGCCGTTTCTGGCACATTTGTGAACTACAACTTACCTACATTGAATCACGTTACAAATAAGCATTTAAAAAATAATATTTATAGGCGCTAGTTGGCTCATGTCAGCGCCTTAAGTATCTCGCGTGAGATCTGCTAAGAAGCAATAAGCTGACAAATATTTTAATTTAGAATGCTGGTCCATGATAATCCCTTTATATCCAAGCTCTATTAGGTATTGTCGACACCACATTACCTTACATAAAACCACTGCATTATATGTCTTATTGCCATTGCTTAAGAGTGATCATGTGTCACTTCTTCAAAATAAAAGTAAAAGTTCCCATATGTCTCGGAATAGTTGGGGGAAAATGCCGCGCGTTCCTCGGCGCGCCTGCGTTTTATTTGATAGCGGATATTTTTGGAACTACACTATAGAAATAAGAGTATTTGACAAGGCATATTTACAGCCGCTATATAACTCTTATAGAACATTTTGATTTTCATACGTTTTTGCGTTCACGTCACAAAGTTTTAGTGTTGAGCGTTTTATTTTTAAAAATTTTGCTGCATTTATAATTTTTTATTAAAAATCAGAGGATATTTAAGTACGGTCTAATACAGAGAAAGGTGTACAAGAGTATTATTAAGGCAGAGATTTTCTCCAAAAAAAAACTCGACGGATTTTTTTAAAATTAGGTATTTTTAATTACGTACCTAGCGTTCGAAGCTTATCTACCTACTAGTGATATAAGTTTTACAATGCATGAGTTCTTCAGAAAATCTTAACTTACCCAAAAATTTATAGGCTCATTCTCAGCTCAAAAGTCAATCTTGAGAACGACCTCAAGATGGCGTTCCTATTAATAAACGTAACTTAGGTGCGCTTTTAGGAATCGGGTATCACGTGAGTAACGCCGTATTCATAAACAAAACTCAGTTCTCAAGATGTCAAACTCACACTTGAGAACGTATTTGCCGATTGTTGACGTTTACTTAAGTTCTGCCACTTGAAAAAGACATCACGTGATACGCCCTCAAAATTGGTTTATTAATAAATGACATAACTTGAGATGGTGATCACGTCTTGAGGACGGGTTTGAGCTCAGACTATTAATACAGGCCTTAGTTATGCAATGCAATGTTTAGTCAATTTTCATGATTATTTCATTATTGCATATTTTACCTATTTGTGATAATACATAATTTCGCTATATTTATTTATCATTGATAATAATATTGATAACCCTTGGTATAAATAATATGCATAATACGCAAATCAACCTGCTAAGGTAAGTACTGCGGTCGCGCCATCTGTCCCGCAACGACATACGGCCAGTTTTTTAACTACACGATTTGTTTATATCGCCCACCCACTCACACTCAACGGAAATCGTATCCCCGTCTCGTTCCCACCCAGTTTTCCTTCAAGGTACGGGGTAATTGAAATTGAACACTACATGCGGGTGAAGTGAAAGGACTTGTACGTCATAGATTAAAAATGCAGAGGATTTTTAAAATTCTCGGTCACGGAAAAAACTATGAGATTCCATAGATAATTAGATGAATAATGTCACGTAATACGGTGAAGGTGTGGACTAATTAACCTACTGATATTGTCTGGATTGCCTAAACTAAGGCTAAGACTTTTAAAAGGGTAAATGTATCTGTAGAGGCGCCCCTTTCTTCCACATTTCACGGCTGAACTCAAGCATGGATACTTCATATTATACTTTAACCCAAGCTCACTATGGCCTATGTTGCCGGAATAGACTCGGTCTCTGACTGTTAGCCATAAAACAAGTTTAACCTCACTTCCCTTAAACCCTGTTTTGTCACTTTCACACTTCGTTAAAAAAAGGTAGGTAAAGTTAGTAAGGGACCTATGGCTTAAATCGTGGTGCTGTTATTCATAAACCTAGCTAAACCTCACTTCTTTTAAATCTTGTAGCTATAGCTTTCACACTTCGTTAAAAAAGGTTAAGATAGAAAGGGACAGGCCTAAACGGTGGCGTATCTTTAAATCACGTTTATGAATACGCGCCTGTGACTAACAGCGCAAAACACCGTCCAATCGGCTGGCGGCCCTCAGGTAAATCACTGAAAAATGTATTGAATGTGATTTTTTTTAAGCTAACCAGCGTTTCTCTCAGAGGACATGACCTATTTGGCAGTTACTCAATTTCTCCTACACTAATCGATCTTTTTTCCGCGACGACTGTCGGACCAATGACCTCCCAGCGTCTACCGTCCACCTTTGTCATCAGCACCACAGAACAATAATAATGGGCTTTTGAAAATGGCGGGAAACGACGGTTGCGAAATTGTTTGATATTTTTCAGTTTAATGTCCACAGTGGTTGTTTTGTGTTTAATATCACGTTAAATTAATCAGAAAAAGTTCGCGAATGACAGTATGGTGAAATTATTGGAGGATTCATGCAGGATCTGAAGTTTGGCGCTATAGTCAAAAGTCCCACTATAAGCTCGGGAGTGAACGTGACTGACGAACTGCTTCGTCCAGGGTGACGACGCTACGGCGACTCCCCTGTATGAAGAGAAGACTATATGATATTTTGATATCTGTAACATGACATTGGCAAATGAGGAACTGTCGAGTCCATTAATAAAATAAATAAATAACAATAATAATAGTTGGAAATAATAATGACTACTGTGACTTTATTATTACTATTTATGTGTGAGAATAATAGAAAAATAGAAAAAAGATCGCAAATGGACGGCTGCACTGCATCGCCCAGATAGCATATCCAACCTCTTTCATTGTTCTGTGATCGGCACCGACGACGTAGTTAAATTTAATACAGTATAATTGAGTAGTTAAACTTAAACGATCAGTTCTTATAGTCGTTTCGAAATTAACAAGTTTAAACGTCGGATATTGTAATATCTGAGTTTTTAATTTTACTCGACTGGCGAAAGTAAGAGGGTAATGTTTTTCCGGTGCATGTATGTCGGCCCCTGTCCTTTGTGACCCCATGTAGCTTGAATTGATTTACAAATATCGGACTCGCGCACCGATGTTTTCGTGTAACTCAATTTAACCCAGTAACTTTGTTCTAACGAAAAGATTACTTAATTTAGCAACTTATCTTTGCCATTACTAAAATTTACCATATATCGAACTACTGATTAGTTCATGATCTGCAACTATAAAGTAATAACAAAAAAAAATATTTTTGAGGGATGTAATTTCAAACAGGTTTCAGATTTTTTCCTTTACTTGAGCTATAAGACCTAGCTTCTTGCCTTTCATGATTCTATGTCTACGTCAACGGGAAGTACCCTATAGGTTTTGGTTTTCGTCTCGATTGTAGAAGTGGCATAGGCTATAAAAAATTAATCAAAGCGGCCTTTTTTCGCAGCCGTTTTTTGTAAATTAATTATGTATATTGTATCAACGTTAACGAAAGTATAAAGTCACTCATTTATTTATAATTACAATTTATAAGTTGCAAAAAAAAAATTAAAACTAAACTAACCTAACCTACAAATGTAAAAAAAATAACATAATTACGAAAGTATTGTATTATATTTACGAATGCCACTTGGCATGAGATACAGATAAACTAAAGAATCTTTTCGAAGTTATTTAAAGAACCTTCGACCTTAAATTTCACGGTTATTTAACAGCAAAGTGGTAACTAATCTTTTAAGTACGTTTTCGGCTTCTTGTTTTAAGCTAAACCTATTTTTTTATTTACCTTTTTATTTTAATTAATCTTTATGTATTCCAAGATCCTTTTTGTGTATCTTTTTATGTAAATAAGGACAAGAAGGACGAACTTAGAGGTTGAATTTTACAAGACAATTAAAATAGAATTCATTGTTTTATCAAGTTCAGTTAGTTTGTATAATTTAAGAACGAATTTCTATGAGCTCGATGGCGCTGTGGTTAGGACATTTGACTTCCGTTACGAAAGCCCCAGGTTCGGTAAAGTTCGATTATTTCGAAAGAATATGTATTTCCTACTATTTTCAAAAAACTGCGAAGGAAAACATAGTGGAATCAAACCTACTTACAAGATATTAATTTTTTTTTAAATATCTCAGGCGAGTCCGGCATTTGTAATCCACCAATCCGCACTGGGTCTGGGTGGTGGAGCATGGCTCGATGTTAAGGAAAAGCGATGAAGGTGATATCTATAGTATATTAGAAAATGGCATGTATTGTAATAGAGATTTTTTAAATAGCTTTTTTAATAAAATTGATTCTACCTATTAGAAGATTTTTTTTTTAATTATAGTGCTCTATTTAGGGCTAGAGCCTATATTATTTCGCATACATTATAATGCATTTATTTTGCCAAATTCAAATATGTCTCCAATAGGACAACCTAATTAGGACACTTGTCAACTTCTCGGAATAACCGAACGTATAACAACTGAAAGACCCACAGTAGATGATAGGCGTAATTATAGAAATAAGTATGTGTGGTAGCCACCTGTGTCACTCACATGCTGTGAGGCACATGTGTTACCGCTTCCGCCAATTTCGGGCGACTCCATTGCGTGCTGCGATACGAGACGCCATGACGTCACGAACAATTCTACGGTCACGGCAAAATAGAATATCTGACAAGACAATATCGAAAATTAAATGCTTTATTACCTACAGAATATATATAAATTGGTGATTAACTGTGAATTAGTTGAAAATAATTACAGGCATTTAGAAAGAGACACAGCCAGTATTTTAAGAACGCATATTTACAGTACTGTATTTTAAGAACGCATATTTCTAATGTTATAATTATCAATAGAGGGTATAGTATTTATTCATATAACAATAATAAAAATTAGAAATGACTATTATAATATTAACCTAAACTATAATAATAATAATTTATTGATGGAACTGATGTTACATGGTATAAAAAGCACATAATTACATTGGCTTAGGCTTATAAATATATAAGTTAGGTAATCCTGTTTAGCAGGTCGTGGTATTGAAGTACACTAGCCCCCACACTAGGATTCCCTGTGTTGTGGGGGCTAGTTGCTTCGGGAGGATCCATATGCCAACTCATCTTGAAGAGACAAGAATGGCTATTACAACAGTTTTTATCGAATATACCTACTAGGTACAAAGCAAATTAGCAATTAGACAAGAGAAATAAATAAATAGATTTGCGAGTTATCTGAATAGCGTGTGTGTGAGAGGGAGGGTGAGAGTGTGTGTGTGTGTGTGTGAGCGAGAGAGAGAGAGAGTAGTGAGGGTGTGTGTGGTGAGTGAGGGTGTGTGGGTGTATGTATACGTGCAGTAGTGTATGTTCGTATAAGCGAACTAAAAACTATATGTACAATAGGTCGGTTGAACTATCTGTAATGCTAAGTCATCCCCGTTGTCCGGCAACGTGCCCAAAATTCTGGCGGCCTTTCCCCTCTGGATTATCAATAACTTAATATTTGTTTCATTACTTGACAATCATTTTTACAAATAAAACTAAATTAGGCATATCTGTACCATTTTTTTGTGTAAAAATGAAATAATGATATCAATCTGATTATATATTGGCCATGACGTCACAGTCAAATAGGAGACCGTCTGTGTTAAAAAGAGACTGTGCAATCCATCACTTCACTTAACATCACTTGACTGGACTTAACAATCCCTGTACAGTTCAGGGCAGCTAAGTTGATCCAAAATAGCGGCAGTTCCTGAAGGTGGACTCGACAGCATTAAATTACGATTTCAACTCTTACGACGCAGATAATAAAAACGGTTCAAAGTCCAATTTGATGTACTTGAGACTGTACAACTGTAGAATTTGTTTACAGTTTCGCCGCCAATTTGGGTCAATTTAGCAGCCATGGTCTGTACGCCGTAGTAACGTTGCTATCCCAACGTACACAAGAATATAATTAATTTGGTATAATGGAAACATGCTCCTAATTCGGTGACAAATCTTTAAAATAATACACAAAGACCCACGGGCCGCTTAGATATACTTAATTAATAACTATTCGCTATTGAACATCTCTGAATTGGTCGTTCAATCATTCATTACTTGCTTGCCAACTCTTATTTGCTGTTCCGAAAATATACTGTCGATTCTGTGTTATTGAATTAGCAGGTGTTTTCTAAAAGTTCAGATTGATATAACTGCAAATGTAAATTTGTTAATATTCGCTAATAAAGATTGTCACGTGTTGCCAAACTAGTTTTTTATAATCCCTTAATGCCATCAACCTTTCTCGTTTTAAATGCTTTTGACATTTTTATAACATTGTTGCTATATCTATATCTATAAGACTCAATGTCTGTCTGTTCACTTCGCTAAACAACCGCTAGACTCTTGGGCCCGGATTAATAAATCACTCTCAGCTCAAAAGCCAATCTTGAGAACGACCTCAAGATGGTGTTCCAATTAATAAACGTAAATTTAACGTAGAAATTTTAGGAATCGGGTATCACGTGAGTAACGCCGTATTCCGATCAATTGATTTTAAAATGCATTTTTTTTGTTTATCTTTTTCGCAGTCTCAATAAAACTCCAAGGAGGTTTTATGCTCCGGTGAAACCGCGGCAATTGCCAGTATCATATTATTAAAACTAACTGACGCAATTAGAAGGCTTTTACCACTAATTTAGGACCTGTGTCACATAAACTCGCTAAAAATAAAGTTATTAACATGGCTATGAAGGAGTTATTTTAAGAACAACAGCTATTTATACACTTCTATGATAATTAAATTAAGTATGTTGGATTTTTGATTGTATAGGTAACTGGTCTCGCTACTTAAGTACCTCTTTTGTAATTATAATGTACTTACTTAATTTAGCTGAGAATTTTTATGACAGGTAGATCTTTGGCGATTTTTAGGGTTCCGAAACTCAAGAGGAAAATGGAACCCTTATAGGATCACTTTGTTGTCCGTCTGTCTGTCTGTCATGATATCTCAGAAACGCGTGGCCGGATCAAGTTGAAATTAATACCAAGTACATAGGTCTGCAACCTCATGCAGCCGTGAAAAAATCAACCTTCTACGTCAACGCAATCAAAAGATATCGCTGTTTATGTCGCATTTTCTGGCATATTTGTATGAAAATGCAAGAAAACCAAAACCTATAGGGTATAACGTTGACCTAGAATCATGAAATTTGGCAAGAAGCTAGGTATTATTAAATTAGTAAAGGAAAAATTCGAAAACTGTAAATTTGAAGTTCTATGACGAAATAACTATTTTTTTGTACTTAATTACAAACTTATATTTGCAGTTGACAGGCAGGGAACCCTTATGTTATTCGCTTCAAATTTAAAGCAGAAGGTTAAATTTAAAGAAGATTTTTTTGGGATTTTGTTACTTACCAATAGTAACTTGAAATGAAATAAACATTGTTCGCTTAATATTGATAGTGTTTCGACTTATAAGTAAGTAGTGCCAGAGGTAAAATAAATCACCGGTGTGAAGTTAGCGGCCAAAAGTAGCGGCGGATTATAACCCGACCAAATTGAAAAGGCTTGCGCATACTATCGCAATTGCCGACGATATAGGTCCTATACGGGCTGGGTATGAAAGTAAAGAGGGGGAGGGGGGATAATAAGGGTGAAACAACGCAATTGAAAAGGAAATTCAAGAATAACAGCAGTTGTGAACTTGGCGGCAAAAATCAGCGGCCGAAAACCTTACTTTAGGGCTATTTCTAAACGCTGCATACAAAGTCCACGAAACTTTTACCGAGAATAGAACTGTCCCCAATGCTGAGGTGTTATGCAGTGAAAGTGACTTGAGCGGACGGATAAGACCCGAAATATTTTTTTCCAATTTATAGCAGAAGAAAATCGGCCGCCAAGTTTATTTCTAAACGCAGCATTCAAAGTTCACGAAACTTTTACCGAGCATAGAACTGTCCCCAATGCTGAGGTGTTATGCAGTGAAAGTGACTTGAGCGGACGGATAAGACCCGAAATATTTTTTTACAATTTATAGCAGAAGAAAATCGGCCGCCAAGTTTATTTCTAAACGCAGTATACAAAGTTCACGAAACTTTTACCGAGCATAGAACTGTCCCCAATGCTGAGGTATTATGCAGTGAAAGTGACTTGAGCGGACGGATAAGACCCGAAATATTTTTTTCCAATTTATAGCAGAAGAAAATCGGCCGCCAAGTTTATTTCTAAACGCAGCATTCAAAGTTCACGAAACTTTTACCGAGCATAGAACTGTCCCCAATGCTGAGGTGTTATGCAGTGAAAGTGACTTGAGCGGACGGATAAGACCCGAAATATTTTTTTCCAATTTATAGCATAAGAAAATCGGCCGCCAAGTTTATTTCTAAACGCAGTATACAAAGTTCACTAAACTTTTACCGAGCATAGAACTGTCCCCAATGCTGAGGTGTTATGCAGTGAAAGTGACTTGAGCGGACGGATAAGACCCGAAATATTTTTTTCCAATTTATAGCACAAGAAAATCGGCCGCCGAGTTTATTTCTAAACGCAGCATTCAAAGTTCACGAAACTTTTACCGAGCATAGAACTGTCCCCAATGCTGAGGTGTTATGCAGTGAAAGTGACTTGAGCGGACGGATAAGACCCGAAATATTTTTTTACAATTTATAGCAGAAGAAAATCGGCCGCCAAGTTTATTTCTAAACGCAATATACAAAGTTCACGAAACTTTTACCGAGCATAGAACTGTCCCCAATGCTGAGGTATTATGCAGTGAAAGTGACTTGAGCGGACGGATAAGACCCGAAATATTTTTTTACAATTTATAGCAGAAGAAAATTGGCCGCCAAGTTTATTTCTAAACGCAATATACAAAGTTCACGAAACTTTTACCGAGCATAGAACTGTCCCCAATGCTGAGGTGTTATGCAGTGAAAGTGACTTGAGCGGACGGATAAGACCCGAAATATTTTTTTCCAATTTATAGCAGAAGAAAATCGGCCGCCAAGTTTATTTCTAAACGCAGCATTGAAAGTACACGAAACTTTTACCGAGCATAGAACTGTCCCCAATGCTGAGGTGTTATGCAGTGAAAGTGATTTGAGCGGACAGATAAGACCCGAAATATTTTTTTACAATTTATAGCAGAAGAAAATCGGCCGCCAAGTTTATTTCTAAACGCAGCATTCAAAGTTCACGAAACTTTTACCGAGCATAGAACTGTCCCCAATGCTGAGGTGTTATGCAGTGAAAGTGACTTGAGCGGACGGATAAGACCCGAAATATTTTTTTACAATTTATAGCAGAAGAAAATCGGCCGCCAAGTTTATTTCTAAACGCAATATACAAAGTTCACGAAACTTTTACCGAGCATAGAACTGTCCCCAATGCTGAGGTATTATGCAGTGAAAGTGACTTGAGCGGACGGATAAGACCCGAAATATTTTTTTACAATTTATAGCAGAAGAAAATCGGCCGCCAAGTTTATTTCTAAACGCAATATACAAAGTTCACGAAACTTTTACCGAGCATAGAACTGTCCCCAATGCTGAGGTGTTATGCAGTGAAAGTGACTTGAGCGGACGGATAAGACCCGAAATATTTTTTTCCAATTTATAGCAGAAGAAAATCGGCCGCCAAGTTTATTTCTAAACGCAGCATTCAAAGTTCACGAAACTTTTATCGAGCATAGAACTGTCCCCAATGCTGAGGTGTTATGCAGTGAAAGTGACTTGAGCGGACGGATAAGACCCGAAATATTTTTTTACAATTTATAGCAGAAGAAAATCGGCCGCCAAGTTTATTTCTAAACGCAGTATACAAAGTTCACGAAACTTTTACCGAGCATAGAACTGTCCCCAATGCTGAGGTGTTATGCAGTGAAAGTGACTTGAGCGGACGGATAAGACCCGAAATATTTTTTTCCAATTTATAGCAGAAGAAAATCGGCCGCCAAGTTTATTTCTAAACGCAGCATTCAAAGTTCACGAAACTTTTACCGAGCATAGAACTGTCCCCAATGCTGAGGTATTATGCAGTGAAAGTGACTTGAGCGGACGGATAAGACCCGAAATATTTTTTTCCAATTTATAGCAGAAGAAAATCGGCCGCCAAGTTTATTTCTAAACGCAATATACAAAGTTCACGAAACTTTTACCGAGCATAGAACTGTCCCCAATGCTGAGGTGTTATGCAGTGAAAGTGACTTGAGCGGACGAATAAGACCCGAAATATTTTTTTCCAATTTATAGCAGAAGAAAATCGGCCGCCAAGTTTATTTCTAAACGCAATATACAAAGTTCACGAAACTTTTACCGAGCATAGAACTGTCCCCAATGCTGACGTGTTATGCAGTGAAAGTGACTTGAGCGGACGGATAAGACCCGAAATATTTTTTTCCAATTTATAGCAGAAGAAAATCGGCCGCCAAGTTTATTTCTAAACGCAGCATTCAAAGTTCACGAAACTTTTACCGAGCATAGAACTGTCCCCAATGCTGAGGTATTATGCAGTGAAAGTGACTTGAGCGGACGGATAAGACCCGAAATATTTTTTTACAATTTATAGCAGAAGAAAATCGGCCGCCAAGTTTATTTCTAAACGCAGCATTCAAAGTTCACGAAACTTTTACCGAGCATAGAACTGTCCCCAATGCTGAGGTATTATGCAGTGAAAGTGACTTGAGCGGACGGATAAGACCCGAAATATTTTTTTACAATTTATAGCAGAAGAAAATCGGCCGCCAAGTTTATTTCTAAACGCAATATACAAAGTTCACGAAACTTTTACCGAGCATAGAACTGTCCCCAATGCTGAGGTATTATGCAGTGAAAGTGACTTGAGCGGACGGATAAGACCCGAAATATTTTTTTACAATTTATAGCAGAAGAAAATCGGCCGCCAAGTTTATTTCTAAACGCAATATACAAAGTTCACGAAACTTTTACCGAGCATAGAACTGTCCCCAATGCTGAGGTGTTATGCAGTGAAAGTGACTTGAGCGGACGGATAAGACCCGAAATATTTTTTTCCAATTTATAGCAGAAGAAAATCGGCCGCCAAGTTTATTTCTAAACGCAGCATTCAAAGTTCACGAAACTTTTACCGAGCATAGAACTGTCCCCAATGCTGAGGTGTTATGCAGTGAAAGTGACTTGAGCGGACGGATAAGACCCGAAATATTTTTTTACAATTTATAGCAGAAGAAAATCGGCCGCCAAGTTTATTTCTAAACGCAGTATACAAAGTTCACGAAACTTTTACCGAGCATAGAACTGTCCCCAATGCTGAGGTGTTATGCAGTGAAAGTGACTTGAGCGGACAGATAAGACCCGAAATATTTTTTTACAATTTATAGCAGAAGAAAATCGGCCGCCAAGTTTATTTCTAAACGCAGCATTCAAAGTTCACGAAACTTTTACCGAGCATAGAACTGTCCCCAATGCTGAGGTGTTATGCAGTGAAAGTGACTTGAGCGGACGGATAAGACCCGAAATATTTTTTTCCAATTTATAGCAGAAGAAAATCGGCCGCCAAGTTTATTTCTAAACGCAGCATTCAAAGTTCACGAAACTTTTACCGAGCATAGAACTGTCCCCAATGCTGAGGTATTATGCAGTGAAAGTGACTTGAGCGGACGGATAAGACCCGAAATATTTTTTTACAATTTATAGCAGAAGAAAATCGGCCGCCAAGTTTATTTCTAAACGCAATATACAAAGTTCACGAAACTTTTACCGAGCATAGAACTGTCCCCAATGCTGAGGTATTATGCAGTGAAAGTGACTTGAGCGGACGGATAAGACCCGAAATATTTTTTTACAATTTATAGCAGAAGAAAATCGGCCGCCAAGTTTATTTCTAAACGCAATATACAAAGTTCACGAAACTTTTACCGAGCATAGAACTGTCCCCAATGCTGAGGTGTTATGCAGTGAAAGTGACTTGAGCGGACGGATAAGACCCGAAATATTTTTTTCCAATTTATAGCAGAAGAAAATCGGCCGCCAAGTTTATTTCTAAACGCAGCATTCAAAGTTCACGAAACTTTTACCGAGCATAGAACTGTCCCCAATGCTGAGGTGTTATGCAGTGAAAGTGACTTGAGCGGACGGATAAGACCCGAAATATTTTTTTACAATTTATAGCAGAAGAAAATCGGCCGCCAAGTTTATTTCTAAACGCAGTATACAAAGTTCACGAAACTTTTACCGAGCATAGAACTGTCCCCAATGCTGAGGTGTTATGCAGTGAAAGTAACTTGAGCGGACAGATAAGACCCGAAATATTTTTTTACAATTTATAGCAGAAGAAAATCGGCCGCCAAGTTTATTTCTAAACGCAGCATTCAAAGTTCACGAAACTTTTACCGAGCATAGAACTGTCCCCAATGCTGAGGTGTTATGCAGTGAAAGTGACTTGAGCGGACGGATAAGACCCGAAATATTTTTTTCCAATTTATAGCAGAAGAAAATCGGCCGCCAAGTTTATTTCTAAACGCAGCATTCAAAGTTCACGAAACTTTTACCGAGCATAGAACTGTCCCCAATGCTGAGGTATTATGCAGTGAAAGTGACTTGAGCGGACGGATAAGACCCGAAATATTTTTTTACAATTTATAGCAGAAGAAAATCGGCCGCCAAGTTTATTTCTAAACGCAATATACAAAGTTCACGAAACTTTTACCGAGCATAGAACTGTCCCCAATGCTGAGGTGTTATGCAGTGAAAGTGACTTGAGCGGACGGATAAGACCCGAAATATTTTTTTCCAATTTATAGCAGAAGAAAATCGGCCGCCAAGTTTATTTCTAAACGCAGCATTCAAAGTTCACGAAACTTTTACCGAGCCTAGAACTGTCCCCAATGCTGAGGTATTATGCAGTGAAAGTGACTTGAGCGGACGGATAAGACCCGAAATATTTTTTTCCAATTTATAGCAGAAGCAAATCGGCCGCCAAGTTTATTTCTAAACGCAATATACAAAGTTCACTAAACTTTTACCGAGCATAGAACTGTCCCCAATGCTGAGGTGTTATGCAGTGAAAGTGACTTGAGCGGACGGATAAGACCCGAAATATTTTCTTCCAATTTATAGCAGAAGAAAATCGGCCGCCAAGTTTATTTCTAAACGCAATATACAAAGTTCACGAAACTTTTACCGAGCATAGAACTGTCCCCAATGCTGAGGTATTATGCAGTGAAAGTGACTTGAGCGGACGGATAAGACCCGAAATATTTTTTTCCAATTTATAGCAGAAGAAAATCGGCCGCCAAGTTTATTTCTAAACGCAATATACAAAGTTCACGAAACTTTTACCGAGCGTAGAACTGTCCCCAATGCTGAGGTGTTATGCAGTGAAAGTGACTTGAGCGGACGGATAAGACCCGAAATATTTTTTTACAATTTATAGCAGAAGAAAATCGGCAGCCAAGTTTATTTCTAAACGCAATATACGAAGTTCACGAAACTTTTACCGAGCATAGAACTGTTCCCAATGCTGAGGTATTATGCAGTGAAAGTGACTTGAGCGGACGGATAAGACCCGAAATATTTTTTTCCAATTTATAGCAGAAGCAAATCGGCCGCCAAGTTTATTTCTAAACGCAATATACAAAGTTCACGAAACTTTTACCGAGCATAGAACTGTCCCCAATGCTGAGGTGTTATGCAGTGAAAGTGACTTGAGCGGACGGATAAGACCCGAAATATTTTTTCCCAATCTATAGCAGAAGAAAATCGGCCGCCAAGTTTATTTCTAAACGCAATATACAAAGTTCACGAAACTTTTACCGAGCATAGAACTGTCCCCAATGCTGAGGTATTATGCAGTGAAAGTGACTTGAGCGGACGGATAAGACCCGAAATATTTTTTTCCAATTTATAGCAGAAGAAAATCGGCCGCCAAGTTTATTTCTAAACGCAGCATTCAAATTCACGAAACTTTTACCGAGCATAGAACTGTCCCCAATGCTGAGGTATTATGCAGTGAAAGTGACTTGAGCGGACGGATAAGACCCGAAATATTTTTTTACAATTTATAGCAGAAGAAAATCGGCCGCCAAGTTTATTTCTAAACGCAATATACAAAGTTCACGAAACTTTTACCGAGCATAGAACTGTCCCCAATGCTGAGGTGTTATGCAGTGAAAGTGACTTGAGCGGACGGATAAGACCCGAAATATTTTTTTACAATTTATAGCAGAAGAAAATCGGCCGCCAAGTTTATTTCTAAACGCAATATACAAAGTTCACGAAACTTTTACCGAGCATAGAACTGTCCCCAATGCTGAGGTATTATGCAGTGAAAGTGACTTGAGCGGACGGATAAGACCCGAAATATTTTTTTCCAATTTATAGCAGAAGCAAATCGGCCGCCAAGTTTATTTCTAAACGCAATATACAAAGTTCACGAAACTTTTACCGAGCATAGAACTGTCCCCAATGCTGAGGTATTATGCAGTGAAAGTGACTTGAGCGGACGGATAAGACCCGAAATATTTTTTTCCAATTTATAGCAGAAGAAAATCGCCCGCCAAGATTATTTTTAAACGCAGTATACAAAGTTCACGAAACTTTTACCGAGCATAGAACTGTCCCCAATGCTGAGGTGTTATGCAGTGAAAGTGACTTGAGCGGACGTATAAGACCCGAAATATTTTTTTCCAATTTATAGCAGAAGAAAATCGGCCGCCAAGTTTATTTCTAAACGCAGTATACAAAGTTCACTAAACTTTTACCGAGCATAGAACTGTCCCCAATGCTGAGGTGTTATGCAGTGAAAGTGACTTGAGCGGACGGATAAGACCCGAAATATTTTTTTCCAATTTATAGCAGAAGAAAATCGGCCGCCAAGTTTATTTCTAAACGCAGCATTCAAAGTTCACGAAACTTTTACCGAGCATAGAACTGTCCCCAATGCTGAGGTGTTATGCAGTGAAAGTGACTTGAGCGGACGGATAAGACCCGAAATATTTTTTTCCAATTTATAGCAGAAGAAAATCGGCCGCCAAGTTTATTTCTAAACGCAGCATTCAAAGTTCACGAAACTTTTACCGAGCATAGAACTGTCCCCAATGCTGAGGTGTTATGCAGTCAAAGTGACTTGAGCGGACGGATAAGACCCGAAATATTTTTTTACAATTTATAGCAGAAGAAAATCGGCCGCCAAGTTTATTTCTAAACGCAATATACAAAGTTCACGAAACTTTTACCGAGCATAGAACTGTCCCCAATGCTGAGGTATTATGCAGTGAAAGTGACTTGAGCGGACGGATAAGACCCGAAATATTTTTTTCCAATTTATAGCAGAAGAAAATCGGCCGCCAAGTTTATTTCTAAACGCAATATACGAAGTTCACGAAACTTTTACCGAGCATAGAACTGTCCCCAATGCTGAGGTATTATGCAGTGAAAGTGACTTGAGCGGACGGATAAGACCCGAAATATTTTTTTCCAATTTATAGCAGAAGCAAATCGGCCGCCAAGTTTATTTCTAAACGCAATATACAAAGTTCACGAAACTTTTACCGAGCATAGAACTGTCCCCAATGCTGAGGTATTATGCAGTGAAAGTGACTTGAGCGGACGGATAAGACCCGAAATATTTTTTTACAATTTATAGCAGAAGAAAATCGGCCGCCAAGTTTATTTCTAAACGCAATATACAAAGTTCACGAAACTTTTACCGAGCATAGAACTGTCCCCAATGCTGAGGTGTTATGCAGTGAAAGTGACTTGAGCGGACGGATAAGACCCGAAATATTTTTTTACAATTTATAGCAGAAGAAAATCGGCCGCCAAGTTTATTTCTAAACGCAATATACAAAGTTCACGAAACTTTTACCGAGCATAGAACTGTCCCCAATGCTGAGGTATTATGCAGTGAAAGTGACTTGAGCGGACGGATAAGACCCGAAATATTTTTTTCCAATTTATAGCAGAAGCAAATCGGCCGCCAAGTTTATTTCTAAACGCAATATACAAAGTTCACGAAACTTTTACCGAGCATAGAACTGTCCCCAATGCTGAGGTATTATGCAGTGAAAGTGACTTGAGCGGACGGATAAGACCCGAAATATTTTTTTCCAATTTATAGCAGAAGCAAATCGGCCGCCAAGTTTATTTCTAAACGCAGTATACAAAGTTCACTAAACTTTTACCGAGCATAGAACTGTCCCCAATGCTGAGGTGTTATGCAGTGAAAGTGACTTGAGCGGACGGATAAGACCCGAAATATTTTTTTCCAATTTATAGCAGAAGAAAATCGGCCGCCAAGTTTATTTCTAAACGCAGCATTCAAAGTTCACGAAACTTTTACCGAGCATAGAACTGTCCCCAATGCTGAGGTGTTATGCAGTGAAAGTGACTTGAGCGGACGGATAAGACCCGAAATATTTTTTTCCAATTTATAGCAGAAGAAAATCGGCCGCCAAGTTTATTTCTAAACGCAGCATTCAAAGTTCACGAAACTTTTACCGAGCATAGAACTGTCCCCAATGCTGAGGTGTTATGCAGTCAAAGTGACTTGAGCGGACGGATAAGACCCGAAATAATTTTTTACAATTTATAGTTTAGAAATAAACTTGGCGGCCGATTTTCTTCTGCTATAAATTGTAAAAAAATATTTCGGGTCTTATCCGTCCGCTCAAGTCACTTTCACTGCATAACACCTCAGCATTGGGGACAGTTCTATGCTCGGTAAAAGTTTCGTGAACTTTGAATGCTGCGTTTAGAAATAAACTTGGCGGCCGATTTTCTTCTGCTATAAATTGTAAAAAATTATTTCGGGTCTTATCCGTCCGCTCAAGTCACTTTCACTGCATAATACCTCAGCATTGGGGACAGTTCTATGCTCGGTAAAAGTTTCGTGAACTTTGTATATTGCGTTTAGAAATAAACTTGGCGGCCGATTTTCTTCTGCTATAAATTGTAAAAAAATATTTCGGGTCTTATCCGTCCGCTCCAGTCACTTTGACTGCATAACACCTCAGCATTGGGGACAGTTCTATGCTCGGTAAAAGTTTCGTGAACTTTGAATGCTGCGTTTAGAAATAAACTTGGCGGCCGATTTTCTTCTGCTATAAATTGGAAAAAAATATTTCGGGTCTTATCCGTCCGCTCAAGTCACTTTCACTGCATAACACCTCAGAATTGGGGACAGTTCTATGCTCGGTAAAAGTTTCGTGAACTTTGAATGCTGCGTTTAGAAATAGACTTGGCGGCCGATTTTCTTCTGCTATAAATTGGAAAAAAAATATTTCGGGTCTTATCCGTCCGCTCAAGTCACTTTCACTGCATAACACCTCAGCATTGGGGACAGTTCTATGCTCGGTAAAAGTTTAGTGAACTTTGTATACTGCGTTTAGAAATAAACTTGGCGGCCGATTTTCTTCTGCTATAAATTGGAAAAAAATGTTTCGGGTCTTATCCGTCCGCTCAAGTCACTTTCACTGCATAACACCTCAGCATTGGGGACAGTTCTATGCTCGGTAAAAGTTTCGTGAACTTTGTATACTGCGTTTAAAAATAATCTTGGCGGGCGATTTTCTTCTGCTATAAATTGGAAAAAAATATTTCGGGTCTTATCCGTCCGCTCAAGTCACTTTCACTGCATAACACCTCAGCATTGGGGACAGTTCTATGCTCGGTAAAAGTTTCGTGAACTTTGTATACTGCGTTTAGAAATAAACTTGGCGGCCGATTTTCTTATGCTATAAATTGGAAAAAAATATTTCGGGTCTTATCCGTCCGCTCAAGTCACTTTCACTGCATAACACCTCAGCATTGGGGACAGTTCTATGCTCGGTAAAAGTTTCGTGAACTTTGAATGCTGCGTTTAGAAATAAACTTGGCGGCCGATTTTATTCTGCTATAAATTGGAAAAAAATATTTCGGGTCTTATCCGTCCGCACAAGTCACTTTCACTGCATAATACCTCAGCATTGGGGACAGTTCTATGCTCGGTAAAAGTTTCGTGAACTTTGTATATTGCGTTTAGAAATAAACTTGGCGGCCGATTTTCTTCTGCTATAAATTGTAAAAAAATATTTCGGGTCTTATCCGTCCGCTCAAGTCACTTTCACTGCATAACACCTCAGCATTGGGGACAGTTCTATGCTCGGTAAAAGTTTCGTGAACTTTGAATGCTGCGTTTAGAAATAAACTTGGCGGCCGATTTTCTTCTGCTATAAATTGGAAAAAAATATTTCGGGTCTTATCCGTCCGCTCAAGTCACTTTCACTGCATAACACCTCAGCAGTGGGGACAGTTCTATGCTCGGTAAAAGTTTAGTGAACTTTGTATACTGCGTTTAGAAATAAACTTGGCGGCCGATTTTCTTCTGCTATAAATTGTAAAAAAATATTTCGGGTCTTATCCGTCCACTCAAGTCACTTTCACTGCATAACACCTCAGCATTGGGGACAGTTCTATGCTCGGTAAAAGTTTCGTGAACTTTGAATGCTGCGTTTAGAAATAAACTTGGCGGCCGATTTTCTTCTGCTATAAATTGGAAAAAAATATTTCGGGTCTTATCCGTCCGCTCAAGTCACTTTCACTGCAAAACACCTCAGCATTGGGGACAGTTCTATGCTCGGTAAAAGTTTCGTGAACTTTGAATGCTGCATTTAGAAATAAACTTGGCGGCCGATTTTCTTCTGCTATAAATTGTAAAAAAATATTTCGGGTCTTATCCGTCCGCTCAAGTCACTTTCACTGCATAACACCTCAGCATTGGGGACAGTTCTATGCTCGGTAAAAGTTTCGTGAACTTTGAATGCTGCGTTTAGAAATAAACTTGGCGGCCGATTTTCTTCTGCTATAAATTGGAAAAAAATATTTCGGGTCTTATCCGTCCGCTCAAGTCACTTTCACTGCATAACACCTCAGCATTGGGGACAGTTCTATGCTCGGTAAAAGTTTCGTGAACTTTGAATGCTGCGTTTAGAAATAAACTTGGCGGCCGATTTTCTTCTGCTATAAATTGTAAAAAAATATTTCGGGTCTTATCCGTCCGCTCAAGTCACTTTCACTGCATAACACCTCAGCATTGGGGACAGTTCTATGCTCGGTAAAAGTTTCGTGAACTTTGAATGCTGCGTTTAGAAATAAACTTGGCGGCCGATTTTCTTCTGCTATAAATTGTAAAAAAATATTTCGGGTCTTATCCGTCCGCTCAAGTCACTTTCACTGCATAACACCTCAGCATTGGGGACAGTTCTATGCTCGGTAAAAGTTTAGTGAACTTTGAATGCTGCGTTTAGAAATAAACTTGGCGGCCGATTTTCTTCTGCTATAAATTGGAAAAAAATATTTCGGGTCTTATCCGTCCGCTCAAGTCACTTTCACTGCATAATACCTCAGCATTGGCGACAGTTCTATGCTCGGTAATAGTTTTGTGTATTTTGAATGCTGCATTTAGAAATAAACTTGGCGGCCGATTTTCTTCTGCTATAAAATGTAAAAAAATATTTCGGGTCTTATCCGTCCGCTCAAGTCACTTTCACTGCATAACACCTCAGCATTGGGGACAGTTCTATGCTCGGTAAAAGTTTCGTGAACTTTGTATACTGCGTTTAGAAATAAACTTGGCGGCCGATTTTCTTCTGCTATAAATTGTAAAAAAATATTTCGGGTCTTATCCGTCCGCTCAAGTCACTTTCACTGCATAACACCTCAGCATTGGGGACAGTTCTATGCTCGGTAAAAGTTTCGTGAACTTTGAATGCTGCGTTTAGAAATAAACTTGGCGGCCGATTTTCTTCTGCTATAAATTGTAAAAAATTATTTCGGGTCTTATCCGTCCGCTCAAGTCACTTTCACTGCATAATACCTCAGCATTGGGGACAGTTCTATGCTCGGTAAAAGTTTCGTGAACTTTGTATATTGCGTTTAGAAATAAACTTGGCGGCCGGTTTTCTTCTGCTATAAATTGTAAAAAAATATTTCGGGTCTTATCCGTCCACTCAAGTCACTTTGACTGCATAACACCTCAGCATTGGGGACAGTTCTATGCTCGGTAAAAGTTTCGTGAACTTTGAATGCTGCGTTTAGAAATAAACTTGGCGGCCGATTTTCTTCTGCTATAAATTGGAAAAAAATATTTCGGGTCTTATCCGTCCGCTCAAGTCACTTTCACTGCATAACACCTCAGCATTGGGGACAGTTCTATGCTCGGTAAAAGTTTCGTGAACTTTGAATGCTGCGTTTAGAAATAAACTTGGCGGCCGATTTTCTTCTGCTATAAATTGGAAAAAAATATTTCGGGTCTTATCCGTCCGCTCAAGTCACTTTCACTGCATAACACCTCAGCATTGGGGACAGTTCTATGCTCGGTAAAAGTTTAGTGAACTTTGTATACTGCGTTTAGAAATAAACTTGGCGGCCGATTTTCTTCTGCTATAAATTGGAAAAAAATATTTCGGGTCTTATCCGTCCGCTCAAGTCACTTTCACTGCATAACACCTCAGCATTGGGGACAGTTCTATGCTCGGTAAAAGTTTCGTGAACTTTGTATACTGCGTTTAGAAATAAACTTGGCGGCCGATTTTCTTCTGCTATAAATTGGAAAAAAATATTTCGGGTCTTATCCGTCCGCTCAAGTCACTTTCACTGCATAACACCTCAGCATTGGGGACAGTTCTATGCTCGGTAAAAGTTTCGTGAACTTTGTATACTGCGTTTAGAAATAAACTTGGCGGCCGATTTTCTTATGCTATAAATTGGAAAAAAATATTTCGGGTCTTATCCGTCCGCTCAAGTCACTTTCACTGCATAACACCTCAGCATTGGGGACAGTTCTATGCTCGGTAAAAGTTTCGTGAACTTTGAATGCTGCGTTTAGAAATAAACTTGGCGGCCGATTTTCTTCTGCTATAAATTGGAAAAAAATATTTCGGGTCTTATCCGTCCGCTCAAGTCACTTTCACTGCATAACACCTCAGCATTGGGGACAGTTCTATGCTCGGTAAAAGTTTCGTGAACTTTGTACACTGCGTTTAGAAATAAACTTGGCGGCCGATTTTCTTCTGCTATAAATTGTAAAAAAATATTTCGGGTCTTATCCGTCCGCTCAAGTCACTTTCACTGCATAACACCTCAGCATTGGGGACAGTTCTATGCTCGGTAAAAGTTTCGTGAACTTTGAATGCTGCGTTTAGAAATAAACTTGGCGGCCGATTTTCTTCTGCTATAAATTGGAAAAAAATATTTCGGGTCTTATCCGTCCGCTCAAGTCACTTTCACTGCATAACACCTCAGCATTGGGGACAGTTCTATGCTCGGTAAAAGTTTCGTGAACTTTGAATGCTGCGTTTAGAAATAAACTTGGCGGCCGATTTTCTTCTGCTATAAATTGTAAAAAAATATTTCGGGTCTTATCCGTCCGCTCAAGTCACTTTCACTGCATAACACCTCAGCATTGGGGACAGTTCTATGCTCGGTAAAAGTTTCGTGAACTTTGAATGCTGCGTTTAGAAATAAACTTGGCGGCCGATTTTCTTCTGCTATAAATTGGAAAAAAATATTTCGGGTCTTATCCGTCCGCTCAAGTCACTTTCACTGCATAACACCTCAGCATTGGGGACAGTTCTATGCTCGGTAAAAGTTTCGTGAACTTTGTATACTGCGTTTAGAAATAAACTTGGCGGCCGATTTTCTTCTGCTATAAATTGGAAAAAAATATTTCGGGTCTTATCCGTCCGCTCAAGTCACTTTCACTGCATAATACCTCAGCATTGGGGACAGTTCTATGCTCGGTAAAAGTTTCGTGAACTTTGAATGCTGCGTTTAGAAATAAACTTGGCGGCCGATTTTCTTCTGCTATAAATTGGAAAAAAATATTTCGGGTCTTATCCGTCCGCTCAAGTCACTTTCACTGCATAACACCTCAGCATTGGGGACAGTTCTATGCTCGGTAAAAGTTTCGTGAACTTTGAATGCTGCGTTTAGAAATAAACTTGGCGGCCGATTTTCTTCTGCTATAAATTGGAAAAAAATATTTCGGGTCTTATCCGTCCGCTCAAGTCACTTTCACTGCATAACACCTCAGCATTGGGGACAGTTCTATGCTCGGTAAAAGTTTCGTGAACTTTGAATGCTGCGTTTAGAAATAAACTTGGCGGCCGATTTTCTTCTGCTATAAATTGTAAAAAAATATTTCGGGTCTTATCCGTCCGCTCAAGTCACTTTCACTGCATAACACCTCAGCATTGGGGACAGTTCTATGCTCGGTAAAAGTTTCGTGAACTTTGAATGCTGCGTTTAGAAATAAACTTGGCGGCCGATTTTCTTCTGCTATAAATTGGAAAAAAATATTTCGGGTCTTATCCGTCCGCTCAAGTCACTTTCACTGCATAACACCTCAGCATTGGGGACAGTTCTATGCTCGGTAAAAGTTTCGTGAACTTTGTATACTGCGTTTAGAAATAAACTTGGCGGCCGATTTTCTTCTGCTATAAATTGTAAAAAAATATTTCGGGTCTTATCCGTCCGCTCAAGTCACTTTCACTGCATAACACCTCAGCATTGGGGACAGTTCTATGCTCGGTAAAAGTTTCGTGAACTTTGAATGCTGCGTTTAGAAATAAACTTGGCGGCCGATTTTCTTCTGCTATAAATTGGAAAAAAATATTTCGGGTCTTATCCGTCCGCTCAAGTCACTTTCACTGCATAATACCTCAGCATTGGGGACAGTTCTATGCTCGGTAAAAGTTTCGTGAATTTTGAATGCTGCGTTTAGAAATAAACTTGGCGGCCGATTTTCTTCTGCTATAAATTGGAAAAAAATATTTCGGGTCTTATCCGTCCGCTCAAGTCACTTTCACTGCATAACACGTCAGCATTGGGGACAGTTCTATGCTCGGTAAAAGTTTCGTGAACTTTGTATATTGCGTTTAGAAATAAACTTGGCGGCCGATTTTCTTCTGCTATAAATTGGAAAAAAATATTTCGGGTCTTATCCGTCCGCTCAAGTCACTTTCACTGCATAACACCTCAGCATTGGGGACAGTTCTATGCTCGGTAAAAGTTTCGTGAACTTTGTATATTGCGTTTAGAAATAAACTTGGCGGCCGATTTTCTTCTGCTATAAATTGGAAAAAAATATTTCGGGTCTTATCCGTCCGCTCAAGTCACTTTCACTGCATAATACCTCAGCATTGGGGACAGTTCTATGCTCGGTAAAAGTTTCGTGAACTTTGAATGCTGCGTTTAGAAATAAACTTGGCGGCCGATTTTCTTCTGCTATAAATTGTAAAAAAATATTTCGGGTCTTATCCGTCCGCTCAAGTCACTTTCACTGCATAACACCTCAGCATTGGGGACAGTTCTATGCTCGGTAAAAGTTTCGTGAACTTTGTATACTGCGTTTAGAAATAAACTTGGCGGCCGATTTTCTTCTGCTATAAATTGTAAAAAAATATTTCGGGTCTTATCCGTCCGCTCAAGTCACTTTCACTGCATAACACCTCAGCATTGGGGACAGTTCTATGCTCGATAAAAGTTTCGTGAACTTTGAATGCTGCGTTTAGAAATAAACTTGGCGGCCGATTTTCTTCTGCTATAAATTGGAAAAAAATATTTCGGGTCTTATCCGTCCGCTCAAGTCACTTTCACTGCATAACACCTCAGCATTGGGGACAATTCTATGCTCGGTAAAAGTTTCGTGAACTTTGTATATTGCGTTTAGAAATAAACTTGGCGGCCGATTTTCTTCTGCTATAAATTGTAAAAAAATATTTCGGGTCTTATCCGTCCGCTCAAGTCACTTTCACTGCATAATACCTCAGCATTGGGGACAGTTCTATGCTCGGTAAAAGTTTCGTGAATTTGAATGCTGCGTTTAGAAATAAACTTGGCGGCCGATTTTCTTCTGCTATAAATTGGAAAAAAATATTTCGGGTCTTATCCGTCCGCTCAAGTCACTTTCACTGCATAATACCTCAGCATTGGGGACAGTTCTATGCTCGGTAAAAGTTTCGTGAACTTCGTATATTGCGTTTAGAAATAAACTTGGCGGCCGATTTTCTTCTGCTATAAATTGTAAAAAAATATTTCGGGTCTTATCCGTCCGCTCAAGTCACTTTCACTGCATAACACCTCAGCATTGGGGACAGTTCTACGCTCGGTAAAAGTTTCGTGAACTTTGTATATTGCGTTTAGAAATAAACTTGGCGGCCGATTTTCTTCTGCTATAAATTGGAAAAAAATATTTCGGGTCTTATCCGTCCGCTCAAGTCACTTTCACTGCATAATACCTCAGCATTGGGGACAGTTCTATGCTCGGTAAAAGTTTCGTGAACTTTGTATATTGCGTTTAGAAATAAACTTGGCGGCCGATTTTCTTCTGCTATAAATTGGAAGAAAATATTTCGGGTCTTATCCGTCCGCTCAAGTCACTTTCACTGCATAACACCTCAGCATTGGGGACAGTTCTATGCTCGGTAAAAGTTTAGTGAACTTTGTATATTGCGTTTAGAAAACCCAATGCTGAGGTATTATGCAGTGAAAGTGACTTGAGCGGACGGATAAGACCCGAAATAATTTTTTACAATTTATAGCAGAAGAAAATCGGCCGCCAAGTTTATTTCTAAACGCAGCATTCAAAGTTCACGAAACTTTTACCGAGCATAGAACTGTCCCCAATGCTGAGGTGTTATGCAGTGAAAGTGACTTGAGCGGACGGATAAGACCCGAAATATTTTTTTACAATTTATAGCAGAAGAAAATCGGCCGCCAAGTTTATTTCTAAACGCAGTATACAAAGTTCACGAAACTTTTACCGAGCATAGAACTGTCCCCAATGCTGAGGTGTTATGCAGTGAAAGTGACTTGAGCGGACGGATAAGACCCGAAATATTTTTTTACATTTTATAGCAGAAGAAAATCGGCCGCCAAGTTTATTTCTAAATGCAGCATTCAAAATACACAAAACTATTACCGAGCATAGAAATGTCGCCAATGCTGAGGTATTATGCAGTGAAAGTGACTTGAGCGGACGGATAAGACCCGAAATATTTTTTTCCAATTTATAGCAGAAGAAAATCGGCCGCCAAGTTTATTTCTAAACGCAGCATTCAAAGTTCACTAAACTTTTACCGAGCATAGAACTGTCCCCAATGCTGAGGTGTTATGCAGTGAAAGTGACTTGAGCGGACGGATAAGACCCGAAATATTTTTTTACAATTTATAGCAGAAGAAAATCGGCCGCCAAGTTTATTTCTAAACGCAGCATTCAAAGTTCACGAAACTTTTACCGAGCATAGAACTGTCCCCAATGCTGAGGTGTTATGCAGTGAAAGTGACTTGAGCGGACGGATAAGACCCGAAATATTTTTTTACAATTTATAGCAGAAGAAAATCGGCCGCCAAGTTTATTTCTAAACGCAGCATTCAAAGTTCACGAAACTTTTACCGAGCATAGAACTGTCCCCAATGCTGAGGTGTTATGCAGTGAAAGTGACTTGAGCGGACGGATAAGACCCGAAATATTTTTTTCCAATTTATAGCAGAAGAAAATCGGCCGCCAAGTTTATTTCTAAACGCAGCATTCAAAGTTCACGAAACTTTTACCGAGCATAGAACTGTCCCCAATGCTGAGGTGTTATGCAGTGAAAGTGACTTGAGCGGACGGATAAGACCCCGTTACGTTGCGTTTAGAAATAAACTTGGCGGCCGATTTTCTTCTGCTATAAATTGTAAAAAAATATTTCGGGTCTTATCCGTCCGCTCAAGTCACTTTCACTGCATAACACCTCAGCATTGGGGACAGTTCTATGCTCGGTAAAAGTTTCGTGAACTTTGAATGCTGCGTTTAGAAATAAACTTGGCGGCCGATTTTCTTCTGCTATAAATTGTAAAAAAATATTTCGGGTCTATATTGGGGACAGTTCAACGCAGCATTCAAAGTTCACGAAACTTTTACCGAGCATAGAACTGTCCCCAATGCTGAGGTGTTATGCAGTGAAAGTGACTTGAGCGGACGGATAAGACCCGAAATATTTTTTTCCAATTTATAGCAGAAGAAAATCGGCCGCCAAGTTTATTTCTAAACGCAGCATTCAAAGTTCACGAAACTTTTACCGAGCATAGAACTGTCCCCAATGCTGAGGTGTTATGCAGTGAAAGTGACTTGAGCGGACGGATAAGACCCGAAATATTTTTTTACAATTTATAGCAGAAGAAAATCGGCCGCCAAGTTTATTTCTAAATGCAGCATTCAAAGTTCACGAAACTTTTACCGAGCATAGAACTGTCCCCAATGCTGAGGTGTTTTGCAGTGAAAGTGACTTGAGCGGACGGATAAGACCCGAAATATTTTTTTCCAATTTATAGCAGAAGCAAATCGGCCGCCAAGTTTATTTCTAAACGCAATATACAAAGTTCACTAAACTTTTACCGAGCATAGAACTGTCCCCAATGCTGAGGTGTTATGCAGTGAAAGTGACTTGAGCGGACGGATAAGACCCGAAATATTTTCTTCCAATTTATAGCAGAAGAAAATCGGCCGCCAAGTTTATTTCTAAACGCAGTATACAAAGTTCACTAAACTTTTACCGAGCATAGAACTGTCCCCACTGCTGAGGTGTTATGCAGTGAAAGTGACTTGAGCGGACGGATAAGACCCGAAATATTTTTTTCCAATTTATAGCAGAAGAAAATCGGCCGCCAAGTTTATTTCTAAACGCAGCATTCAAAGTTCACGAAACTTTTACCGAGCATAGAACTGTCCCCAATGCTGAGGTGTTATGCAGTGAAAGTGACTTGAGCGGACGGATAAGACCCGAAATATTTTTTTACAATTTATAGCAGAAGAAAATCGGCCGCCAAGTTTATTTCTAAACGCAATATACAAAGTTCACGAAACTTTTACCGAGCATAGAACTGTCCCCAATGCTGAGGTGTTATGCAGTGAAAGTGACTTGAGCGGACGGATAAGACCCGAAATATTTTTTTCCAATTTATAGCAGAAGAAAATCGGCCGCCAAGTTTATTTCTAAACGCAGCATTCAAAGTTCACGAAACTTTTACCGAGCATAGAACTGTCCCCAATGCTGAGGTGTTATGCAGTGAAAGTGACTTGAGCGGACGGATAAGACCCGAAATATTTTTTTCCAATTTATAGCATAAGAAAATCGGCCGCCAAGTTTATTTCTAAACGCAGTATACAAAGTTCACGAAACTTTTACCGAGCATAGAACTGTCCCCAATGCTGAGGTGTTATGCAGTGAAAGTGACTTGAGCGGACGGATAAGACCCGAAATATTTTTTTCCAATTTATAGCAGAAGAAAATCGCCCGCCAAGATTATTTTTAAACGCAGTATACAAAGTTCACGAAACTTTTACCGAGCATAGAACTGTCCCCAATGCTGAGGTGTTATGCAGTGAAAGTGACTTGAGCGGACGGATAAGACCCGAAACATTTTTTTCCAATTTATAGCAGAAGAAAATCGGCCGCCAAGTTTATTTCTAAACGCAGTATACAAAGTTCACTAAACTTTTACCGAGCATAGAACTGTCCCCAATGCTGAGGTGTTATGCAGTGAAAGTGACTTGAGCGGACGGATAAGACCCGAAATATTTTTTTTCCAATTTATAGCAGAAGAAAATCGGCCGCCAAGTCTATTTCTAAACGCAGCATTCAAAGTTCACGAAACTTTTACCGAGCATAGAACTGTCCCCAATTCTGAGGTGTTATGCAGTGAAAGTGACTTGAGCGGACGGATAAGACCCGAAATATTTTTTTCCAATTTATAGCAGAAGAAAATCGGCCGCCAAGTTTATTTCTAAACGCAGCATTCAAAGTTCACGAAACTTTTACCGAGCATAGAACTGTCCCCAATGCTGAGGTGTTATGCAGTCAAAGTGACTGGAGCGGACGGATAAGACCCGAAATATTTTTTTACAATTTATAGCAGAAGAAAATCGGCCGCCAAGTTTATTTCTAAACGCAATATACAAAGTTCACGAAACTTTTACCGAGCATAGAACTGTCCCCAATGCTGAGGTATTATGCAGTGAAAGTGACTTGAGCGGACGGATAAGACCCGAAATAATTTTTTACAATTTATAGCAGAAGAAAATCGGCCGCCAAGTTTATTTCTAAACGCAGCATTCAAAGTTCACGAAACTTTTACCGAGCATAGAACTGTCCCCAATGCTGAGGTGTTATGCAGTGAAAGTGACTTGAGCGGACGGATAAGACCCGAAATATTTTTTTACAATTTATAGCAGAAGAAAATCGGCCGCCAAGTTTATTTCTAAACGCAATATACAAAGTTCACGAAACTTTTACCGAGCATAGAACTGTCCCCAATGCTGAGGTATTATGCAGTGAAAGTGACTTGAGCGGACGGATAAGACCCGAAATATTTTTTTACAATTTATAGCAGAAGAAAATCGGCCGCCAAGTTTATTTCTAAACGCAATATACAAAGTTCACGAAACTTTTACCGAGCATAGAACTGTCCCCAATGCTGAGGTGTTATGCAGTGAAAGTGACTTGAGCGGACGGATAAGACCCGAAATATTTTTTTACAATTTATAGCAGAAGAAAATCGGCCGCCAAGTTTATTTCTAAACGCAGTATACAAAGTTCACGAAACTTTTACCGAGCATAGAACTAAAGTAAGATTTAGAAATAAGTAGGGTTTAGAAATAACCCTAAAGTAAGATTTTCGGCCGCTGATTTTTGCCGCCAAGTTCACAACTGCTGTTATTCTTGAATTCCCTTTTTAATTGCGTTGTTTCACCCTTATTATCCCCCCTCCCCCTCTTTACTTTCATACCCAGCCCGTATAGGACCTAAATCGTCGGCAATTGCGAAAGTATGCGCAAGCCTTCTCAATTTGGTCGGGTTATAAATCCGCCGCTACTTTTGGACGCTAACTTCACACCGGTAAATAAATCTCCCGTGGTACTACTAGATTGTTTAGTAGTAGGTACTACGGGCAAAAAATATTTCCCGTGGTACTACCAGTAGGACCACCGGTAGTACCACGGGTAAGAAGCGGCATTTTCATACAAATATGTGGGAAAAGGCGACATAAGCAGCATATCTTTTGATTGTGTTGATGTAGAAGGTTGATTTTTTAACGGCTGCTTGAGGTTGCAGACCTGAGTAAGGGTATTAATTTCAACTTGATCCGTCCACGCGTTTCTGAGATATAGGTCTTGACAGACATATGGACAGACGGACAACAAAGTGATCCTATAAGGGTTCCTTTTTTCCTATAAAATATAAAAAATTACCATCTTAATCTTAATCATGTAGTAATTACTATCCAGCCCACATGTCACTGAATAAAAAATGTCTACTTAGTAACTAGTTTCTATCATCACGCCGTCACATCGCTATGAGGAGGTGGTCACAGTGACAGACCATCAATTATCCCCCACCACGAAGTGACACGTGTAGAAGCGAAAATAATATTTAATTATTCTATATAAGGAGGTGATTCGCGTTGTCCAACTGCAAACTGAAATATTTTTGGAAAATGATGGTATAAATAAATCGTATGCACTCGATTCGAATCGTTCAGGAATATACTTTTAGAAATTAAGTCCTCAATGTTTTTGGGGTTCCGTGCCTTAAAAGGAGAATAGGAACCCTTATAGGATCACTTTGTTGTCAGTCTGTCAAGACCTATAATCTCAGGAACGCGTGGACGTATCAAGTTGATGGTGGCACTTTACTGGCTATTAGTATTTGCGTATTTGTCATAATTGCCATGTGTGGTTGGTATTCTTGACAAAATATTCGTCTTATTTGTATGTACGTCAAGTATGTGACAAATACGACAAACATCCAATAGCCAATACGAATAGTCAAGTGAAGTGCCACATGCAATTAATACCAAATATTCAATTAAGTCTGCAACCTCATGCAGCCGTGAAAAAAACCAACCTTGCCCATAATCTCGAGTCGAGTAAATGATATTCAAACTGTAGATATTACTCAAAATTTACAATCACGGCCAAAAACTGCGTTGAAATACCCAACGCCGTTAATAATTTGAAAAAAAAAACGTTATGTGTATTAACGAGATTAATAATGCACTCCTCAGCTCGTAAACACAGAAGATAATTCGTAAAAACGTGATTTAACCACTTAATTATGGTTTAAATCTATTGTTCAGCAACTGCCGAATTAAACCACCGTTTAGCAAGATTTTATTAATAAGGCTGCTCGAATTACAAACGTAAAAACTTACGAGTACTTACATAGTGAGGCCCCAGTCAATGACCACTAGTTTTTTACCTATATTTTTTATATTTTTTTACGTACGTCACGTCACGCATACATGTGTTATTGTTTGATATGACTAATTTATCACGAGATGGTTTCTAAATTGATGGTATTGAATCATAATCGTCTTTATTACCTCTGATAGTTGAATCAGTAGACAATTCGTCATTGTGAATTTTATTCAAATTAGGCTGAATGATGTGCAACAATTAAAAGAGCGAAAATATTGACCATTGTAAGATGATATAATTAATTCCAAAATACTGGCTGTATTTCATTCCCAAAATGTCAAATGATCGCCATTAAATATAAAAAAATATATTTTTAAATGGCTTTCAAAATTATATTTTAGAGCAAAAGCTGCCAGTAATAATTTAGTAGTGGAAATTCAAATCAAAATTCATGACCCGTATTCAATTCTTTTGCTTTGTTTGTTATTGGAGTCTTTGTTTATGTAATTGGTATCTCATATTCATAGACATTTTTGAGCTCAAGCTCAGCGTGAATTTGCTCTTACAAATGTCAAATTCCATAGATGTTTGACAGTTATAAGAGCTAAGGGGCTCGTAGGCCAGTACACGTTGAAAACGATCGTACAAGTTACGCAACGTTGGGCGAGGTCAGGACCTGGATGGGTGACCGCTAGTGACACTTTCATCCGAGCCCTCAGTTGTTGTCGCTTGACAGCAGTCGTTAGGCCACGTCAAAGGCCTACGGGCGGCCTGAATAACTTTGACAAATAGGTTTAATCACTAAACCACACGATAAAAGAAGAAAAATTATAAGAGCGAGCTCAGGTTAAGTTGGCACTCAAAAATGTATCTTGTATCTCGGCCTAAGGTTTCCAAGACTTGATCTTATAAGAGCATCGCCCTCGCAATTCTAATCAAACCTCATCCTAAACATAATTTGTGGATCGTATTTAAACCATTAAAAAGGCAATCTTAATTTAGGCCACGATGATAATGTTATGTTTTTCATCGCACTTTACAATATCCTTTCAAAATATAAAAATTCTTTACAACTTAAGTTGTAAATTAGTATTTTATTGTGTACCCGGACATAAAAGTCTGCCCAATATGTTATTGGGACTCCAACACGTTCTCGACTGCAATCCGCATTCACGGAATATCATTGCTTTAAACATCGCAGTAGCACCTACGTAGGTATCGTAACCTTAACAACAGTTGTTAATTACCTTGCTCCTAAATTAATTCTCAACAAACTATTTCACAAATCTTTCCCAAGAAACAGCTCCATCTCAATCAAGGATAGATAGATAAACTTTTTGCTCAAAGATTCATCAATATCACAAGCAGAAACTATTTCAAAAAACAAAAAATCCGACTGCAAAAAACATCGCTTTTGGTTATTTTTTATACCCTAACACTCCCGTATCAAGACGAATCTAATGATACCTCATACACCAAAATCCATCAAGCAGTTTAAGCTACAGAATGGCAGGAATGGACATACCTACATACACCCGAAAAACATTACCCTCCTTCTGGGGCAGTCGGGTAAAAAGTCGACGTGATAGAATACAAAGGCGGCCTTGTCGCTCAGAACGATTGAATTTTAAGACCTATTTGAGTCCTCTATCATTAAAATGGTAACATGAAATCCCGATAATTAAATGTCAGAGAATATAAGAAGTCAGTTTAAAAATAATAGTTAAAATGTCTGAAGTTGTTCTGAACTGAACATAAACGCCAAATTCGTTGCATATTTTCAGCCCTTGTAGCACGAGTCAGCGTTAGCGATCGACGCAACGCCGCGGAGTTGTCAAAGTGTCATTATCAGAAGATGTTTGACATTAGATTGACAGCTCCGCGGCGTTGCGTCGATCGCTAATGCGACTAGCCCCGCGGGTATCTATAAAAAAAGAGATTACAAGAGTTGTTACTAGTATAGTACTCCAACGAGACTTCTCCATGGCGCAGTTTATGCCATGGAATTCCTTTCACTTTGCAATCTTAATTACACCGTTTAATATTCGCGACAACACGCCAAAAAAACTCGATCCGAGAAACAAAATTGGAATGGAGTTTGACTAAAATTGGACTTGTTTTGATGCTGCGCTGGAAATCTAGGAACGAGTGAAACAAATGAATAAAAAATATTTCTTTAGCTTAATTAATGGCCTCGACAGTTTTTGTCATTTGCTCAGCGTCTTCCTTTCTTTCTACAGAGAAGCAACTGCAACCCTGGACAAAGGAGCTCAGCAGTCCACCTACGTTCATCTGCCTTTCGTCGTTCTAACAAAGTTACATTCCATTTTCCTTTGACGACTGAAATTTAATACTGGGAGGAAATCATACCTTTTTGTTTAGGAAATATTACAATCATACAAAATTTTAAGTCTGAACATGGACGTTGAATCGCAGAATTCGGATAATCGACGTTCCACCTTCCTCACATAAACTTGATGTTCCACTAAGTATACAGTAATTTGCGTCAATGACGTTAAACAAATATGCGACCATGATCGTCTCGACCACCATACGCGAAGGAATGTGCGTATGCGCAGTACAAAGGCTCAGGTTTGTTGAGACAGTGAGTTGTTGAAGAGCTAATGAAGGCAAATGCCTTTTGAGCTGAGTTTCAAGTTTGTTTTGGTTTGTTTTCATGTTAATTTCGATGTTTTGTGTGATTTTTAGTCGGGTACTTTAGTTCAGTGATGTGCTTGCATAGTTACAAACTTGAATACTTATGTGAATGGCTGCCTCGAAAAACGACATTTTGCCACCTTGATTACCTTCTAGCATATGCGGCAGTGCGTCTGCCTTCTAGTTAAGGGATCAAGTCAAAGTCAAATTTCTTTATTGCAAGTAAGCACGTTGTGTACATTTTCGCACGTCGACATATTTTAGAATTTACATTTACACCACTTTGCAAGGAAAAGGTGCCAACGCTGAGGAGAAAAAGTGGCAAAAAACTCTCAGCAGCACAACTTATAAAATAATATAATAATACACAATCCTCGGTTAGATTCCCCGTCGGGAAAGTGCTTGTTTAAACTAGGCTAGTAGTTGACATTTTTACATACGGTATGCGACTTAGGTCCGACTCTGAGACATGTAGGTGTATCAAGTGCTTCAGAAATGGACTGTCCATGGTATCGGTAATGCCTTCCAGGATGTGAACGTGAACCCATCGCATCAGGGACGCGACCATTTTGCGCCATGGAACCCATCCATGTATGCGATATTAGCTAACAATTATATGTCTGTAGTAGATATACAGGGTGTAACGTAAAGGGTATATGAAGCCGAAGGAAGGGTGTTTAGTATCGACAACTGAACAACTTTTGTTCTACGACTTTTCCATTTTCGCGATTTTTTTTTGCCTTTTCCTTTTTTCATACATTTCGTCCCGGTCAGCTGATCGATTTGTATGAGACATTAATTTATTATTAATTTTTCTTCAAAAAATCGTAGAACAAAAGTTGTTCAGTTATCGATACTGAACAACATCCCTTCGGCTTCATATACCCTTTACGTTACACCCTGTATAGTTCACGATACAATGGGATAAAAGTTTGAGTAGGCTTCCATAGTGATTGTTTCGTCGGATAATTCAACGACTCGAAAACATGAATGAAACGCAAAAAACTGCAACAGGAAATGGCGTTTTATAAATTCACACGCTAATTAATCCGTTTTGTCCTCTGCGAGGTCTCGAGATATCGTGCGCGAGCGCATATGTCTCCGTTCATTGATTAAGACAGGAAACCGTTCATTGCGCACCAAGTCCTGAATGCGCTCTTGTAAAAAAGCGTTTAGGATGGTACCTATAGAAACGATAATTGGTGCAACTTCTGTAATCCGAATTGCTTTATCCGAATTCGGTTGTAAGACTCGCTAAAACAACGTTACTTGCTCTGCCCCTAAACGCCCCTGCCAAGTACTTATACTTCATTTATTCAACCTTAGGAGCTCTAGGGAACACTTGGTTGTGTCATACATAATGTAATAATTTACAATAATATAAGATACATAATACAAACTAGGTGACGGCTGGATGTACGAACAGAGAAACAGGGCAAAGAACCGACCCATGGGATATAACAAAATGATCTAATTGCGGATCTAAAGAGGCCATGCCTTTCGGTATAGATAATTAATTCATTATATTCTGTCTTTTAAAAAATGCGCCTCATATTGGAGCATTGATGACCGGCAATTTTCCTTTCATCTATTTTCCGAATTATCGATTATCCGAACGATAGACAGAGTTCTTCGTATTTGACATGTTATGTATGAGATTTGAATTTTTCTTGCATATCGTGTCTTCATGTCTTCATCCAGAGGAGTCGCCGTGGCGTCATCACTCTGGACAAAGCAGCTCGACAGTCACGTTCACTCCCGAGCTTGTAGCGGGAACTCTTGATAAAAGCTTGAAACTTCAACAACTGATTTGACTGATCTGAAGTCGAGCTGCTTTATCCAGAATGACGACGCTACGGCGACTACTCTGGAGGAAGATAAGAAGACGTGGATTTCGAGGGGGATGACGCCACGGCGACTCCTCTGGAGAAAGAAAAGACAATGATATCTTGAATATTCTGTACATGACATTGGCAAATGACGAACTGTCGAATCCATTAATAAAATAAAAATGGCTGTCCCTATAGTTTGTAACAGTTGTAGCTGCAGTTGCGAATACTTAACAATCACAGCTAATCTTTTCTTTCCATGTAGCAATCTTACCATCTATCAGACGTCGTCTTCCATAATGGTAGATGCTTCCTGGCTAAGTTATTAGCTTCTGAGGCTGTTATTCATAAACGTGGTTTAAAGCTACGCCACCGTTTAGCCACCCAGCCCCCTTACCATGAACTCTTATAGCAGGATTACTTTCATAATACTTTGTTACTTCGTACAATGACGACCTTAATGAGCTTACTTTAAGGCGAGGCCATTGGGCCATTTGAGCCTAGTGAGGGGGTGAGGTGCGGGGCGAGGGAGGGGCGAGAGAGGGATGACGCGCATTGATCGGGGTCATTACTCGCACAGGTACACAGAGTAATCGTAACCAGTGTCCTCACTGTGACGTCACAGCTCGCTACCCATAATAATACATATACAGAATGTCCCACGGATAGACGATATATCGAAGTCCACTTGTCGGTGCCAACATTATCGACCCATTTAATGCCAAATAGGGAAATCCCAGCAGAGCTCGGTGGCGCAGTGGTTGGGTCAATGGACTTGCAATATGGAGGTCCCAGGTTCGATTCCCAGCCAGGGCAGCCATGTACCAATGAGTTATCCTCGTTTTTTTCGACGGAAAAACTTACGTACATTTACCGAGTGCTCTCAAAACGGTGAAGGAAAACATCGTGATGAAACCTGCATGTCGTAGAAGAAGAAGAAAAAAAAATCTAAGGCATGTGAAATCCGCCAACCCGCACTGGGCCCGCGTGGTGGATTATGGCCCGAGCTCCCTCGATGTAAGGGAAGGTCTGTGCCCGAGCAGTGGGGCAATATAAATAGACTGATGATGAGGGATATCCCAAGTCTCACAGCTTCGGAGTTACTTATTTCAATTTTCGCGATTGTCGGAAAATATTTCTTTCAATCTTGAACTTTTGTCTATACTAAATGTTGTCGCACATTATGTCAACTCGGAACCGTATCATCATCACCCCTCCTGTTCACCTCTCGCCGCCAACCAGGCTTCAACTTCTACACTGGCCCTAACACGGGCTGTGCTCGTGACTATCCCATACCACACCCACTAATATTATGCGCAAGTTTGGATGGATGGATGGATGTTGCTGAATGAAACTTTACAATAATATAGCTCATATTATACATCAAAATAACACATAGGCTATAATTTATAATCCTGCGCAGACGAAGTGGTGGGCAGAAGCTAGTTGACAATAAAGTAAAGCAATTTGTACTTTTAAACGTATTTATTTATACGGAAGGTCATAAGCAGACATACGTTAAACCGACCGTCCGGAGTGGGTTCAGTGCAATCAAATTCGCGTCTACAGGTTATATATTTTAATTATTTTTTAAGTTATTTATATTGACGTATGATAGTATGACGTAGTAGAATAAAATACTATGTTAATACTAATCTGACGGAAAAAAAGACCTGTTATAATAGGAATGTCAATTAGGTAATATTGTTGTAACAAAATCAATAAAAGTGAAAAATTGGAATAATCAAATTATTTGCTAGGGGAATATATTTTGAAAGTACTTTCACGCGATTTAATAAAAAATGGTAATAACCATAGAGATTACATTACAACAAATCTGTCTTTGACAAATTTAAGTGACAAACTGTCAAGTGTATCAATAAAACTAAATAAATGACGATCTTTTTAACGTGATGTTAGGTAAGTATTATTATTGGTGTCAGGTGTGACGTCAGTGATGGTGAAATCTGGCCCGTGTTATCACTGCGTAGGGTAAAACATGACACACATTATGTGCTGTTGACTGTACTTTTAAAAGTAGGCACAGTGTATATTGAATCAGTCTATAACTACGTAGCTATTGAAATTTGGCCCGTATTATCACTTTGCTTAGAGTAAAACAGGTATATATCGCACACCACATTACAAACCACAGCTACACTTGCATAGCTATTGAAATCTGGCCCGTATTTATTATCACTGTGCGAGTGTGCGTAGAGTAAAATGTGGCAAACTTTATGTGATGTTCACTGTACATAGTTTTACAAGTAGCAACTACGTATAAACTATTTTAAGTTCGATTGCTGTTTGTTTGTTTGCTCTGTGGGACAAATCACCGTCAATAGTCATTTGTTTTGGCCTGTTCCACTTTGGTCAATTTGGAAGTTACTGATCAGCCCCCCTATTACCGTTCTCAAAACGATGAAATTATACCATGTCATGGCGCGCCAACCAGAGACGCCGCTATACCAATGCAATAGCAGTGTCCCTTTCACGGCCGCTATGACATGGTTTGATTTGATCGTTTTGAGAACCGTAATGTTATAGCCCCACTGTAATGTTAGCCGACTTGTCTTCATCTGCAATTATCAGACCACTGCTCGCTCCCAATATACGACACTCGACACTGGTGTTCGTGTCGCGTGTATTTTGGTTATTATTTTATTAATGGACTCGACAGTTCGTCATTTGCCAATGTCATGTTACAGAAAATTCAATGTATAATAAATAGTCTTCTATCTTCCTCCAGGGGAGTCGCCGTAGCGTCATCACCCTGGGTAACCGCGTCTTCATGTCTTCATCCACAGGAGACGCCGTAGCGTCAATCACTGTGGACGAAGCAGCTCGACAGTCACGTTCACTCCCGAGCTCGTAGTGGGAATCTTGACCATGGCGCCAAACTTCAGATCCTGCTTGAATTCTCCAATAACTTCACCATACTGTCATTCGCGAACATTTTCTGATTAATTTAACGTGATATTAAACACAAAACACCCACTGTAGACATTAAACTGAAAATTATTAAATAATTTCGCAACCGTCGTTTCCCGCCATTTTCATAAAAACCCGTGTCGCGTGTAATATGATGACTTCAAAAACATGGTTCGCAAAAAATCTATTGTGTTAAGGAATATCTGTTTTAGGTTATGAGTCCTTTTATTTATTCAAAACGATGCACAATCATTCCGTGATTAGTAAACTAATAATCTTAAAGTATAGGTGTGACCAAATTCGACTCGTATTATTTTAAATTTTATTACGTTATGACGATCGTGGGAGCATTCCAACTATTCCAAGGTAAAGACCAAAGTGGAACATTTGGCAAAAATCGATACAGGTCCGACCTCGGCAGCGCCCAGCGGCGCACTGAAGCTCGTAGCGCCGTGCATTTGTATTTATACAAAATTGTGTTTTTTCTTAAATTTTGCCTGGTATAAAAAAAACGTTACAAACAACAGATTTTCATCTCATCAAGCTCTTCTATTTATAATAACCTACATTTTGATATATATTTTGTATGAATAACTGTTTTAGTTTAGACACACTCCTCTGTGAAAAGACAGGAAAGGGGTATGTTTGTGATTTTTTTCTATCGAGCGAAGTTTGTCCAATCGTGTTTCGGGAGCCAACAGTCCCTAAATAGATACCCCAAGATTGATATATATTTTTTTCAGGCCTTTAATTTCAGTAGTTAGTGCCGTAGCCTTCATCGAAAAACTTAAAAACGTCCCAACACCTCGCCTTAAGGTCGTCATGGTACGAAGTAACAAAGTATTATTGAAGTAATCCTGCTATAAGAGCTCAAGGTAAGGAGGCTGTCCCTTTCCATCTTAAACTTTTTTAACGAAGCGTGAAGGGATAGCAACACGATTTAAGCAACAGGTTTATGACAGCATTCGTTTTTGAAGTCGATATTCGATTAATACCTGTTCTTTTCGTGTAACTTTGTTGGTATGAATGAGTATAGCTACATTAAGGCGATTAAAACTCATCGACCGAATCTTAAACACAACATTTACACCGCAGTTTTTTCTGGCCATGATGTAAGCGAGGTCGATGACCTAGCACCTGCTGCTTAGGTTTTTTCTTTTAACCCATAGCTTCTCAACGTTGGTGATAAGATAACGCCCCATTGTAGGTTGGAGGCTTTCAGGGGGGCAGTAGAGGGCTCAGAGAAAATAATGGGGAGTTGGATGGTACCATTTATAAGGCGGTACACTTAATCCACCTAAATCACCCGGGTTCATTACGTAGATACAGTGTATCAAGTCTGCTAATAGTATATCTGATACACTATTGGCAGACTTGATTCACCCTGGTCATTTCCGGGTGCATTAAGTACACTGCACAGTAGACTTTAATCACTCGGGTGATATCGGGTCACAGAGCACCCCCGGGTGCATTAAGTACACTACATTAGTATACTTAATTCACTCAGGTATTTTACTCATGAATTACATGTAGATAAAATGCGACATAAACGGCCATATCTTTTGATTGCATTAACATAGAAGGTTGATTTTTTCACGGCTGCATGAGTATTTGGTATTACTTTCAACTTGATCCGTCCACGCATTTCTGAGAAATAGGTCTTGACAGACAGACAGACGGACAGGCAGACAGACGGACAACAAAGTGATCCTATAAGGGTTACTTTTTTCCTCTTGAGGTACGGAACTCTTAAAAATTCTCAAAGTGGACTGTGGGCAAAATAAGGTTGAGAACCTATGTTCTAAACATTGTCTATGGCCGGTCTCTGCCTGGACACACGTCTATTAAGCACTCAGTTTTTATTGCAAGCTCTTAGTTCGTTATTGATTTATTATTATGTTGAGATCGAGCGGTGTCGTAATTTAGAACACACCTTAGTAACACTCATTTACTAAGGTACCTATAGTTGACTAGAGTTTTATCTACAGTTTACTTATTTATTTTATTAATGGACTCGACAGTTCGTCATTTGTCAATGTCATGTTACCTACAGAATATTCAAGATATCATAGTCTTCTATCTTCCTCGCAGTAGCGTCTTCACCCTGGGTAGCCGTGTCTTCATGTCTTCATCCAGAGGAGTCTCGGTAGCGTCGTCACTCTGGACGAAGCAGCTCGACAGTCACGTTCACTCCCGAGCTCGTAGTGGGACACTTGGCTCTAGCCCGAAACTTAGTGAAGTATGTAGATTGTAGGTACTTTTGAGGAAATCGCAACCTTAAAAAAGTGTACAAACAAGAGTACCTACACTTCTCTGTGTAGACCGTACCTAACCATAAGTTGCCACTTGCCAGTAAGTTAGCTTGCGGCTCCGTCCGTCCGTAAAAAAATGTATCTATTTACAGCGTTTGTGATTGGTGCGATGTTTTTAACTGCTCCTAACTGAACTAAACTCTAAATTTTACCTTCATTCGTTTTTAACCAAAAGAGTCCTCGGATCTCGCTATTCGTCTTACGCCTAAGGAATTTGTATTATGTGATTTCTAATTTTCAAATGTCTGTTAATATTCAATTGGTTTCAATTCTGTTTCCAACAATTTAGGTCTGTTTTGTATAATTTGATTATCAATACTTGTCAAATGCCGTATTCAAATAACGTTATATTTGGTAACAACTACTAACAATCTACCGAATAGTTAGTTGTTAAGGGGCGTGCACACGTCAATAACTTAAGAACAGGGGCCGACAGTGATCAATCATATCGTGTTATCAGGAGCGGAAGTGATTGTCTATGGTATTATACGTGTACCTACTATAGGTACCTACGTGTGTTAGAATAGTCAGAAGTGTATTAGAGTATTTAGAGGTGTTGTATGAAGGTAGTATTTTTTTTTCTAAAGGCGTAGGCTAGTTGCGGGTACACGTTGAAAACGATCGTACAAGTTAAGCAATGTTGTGCGAGTTCAGGACCTGGATGGGTGACCGCTAGTGTCACTTTCATCTGAGACCCTTCGTGCCTCGGAAAGCACGTTAAGCAGTTGGTCCCGGTTGTTGTCGCTTGACAGCAGTCGTTAGGCCACGTCAGAGGCCTACTATACGGGCGATTTGAATAACTTTGACAAATAAGTTTGGTCACTAAACCACATGAGAAAAAAAAGGATTTTTTTTCTTTATGTAGCGTTGTCATGTCAGAAGATGGATACTGACTGATCCTTGTTAAACTAACTAACAATACTTTATGGTTCAGTACAGTATTTTAATTCTAAATTCTTAAACAATCAGATAAACCATATAGTGATATGGTTTATCTGACTGTTTAAGAATTTAGAATTAAAAAAATCATAAAACACTGCGACTCCTTTTGTCCATTTCAAGAGTTTTATTTAAACCTGCACCTACGTGAATAGTGATGGGCGAGTAGTTTCGGATTCGGTCTTACATATGCATAAATAAAACCAAGAATATAATATATATATAGGTATAATCGAAGACAGAGTTAAGTATACAGGGGGCCTCAATAAGGTTGAGATTTTCTCAAAAACTACTGGACCGAATTTAATATTTGTTTTACAGTTACATAGTTTTAACTTTTATCTATCAAACAATGATAGAATTTTTGCAATAGGTCAAGTAGTTTTTGAAAAAATCTCAAACTTAAAAACTCTCATGTACACCTTTCTCTGTGTTCCACCGTACAGCAGTTAGCGAAATAAAACCTGCTAGACTCAGCTGTCTTAGTACCGTGAAGACGATGACAGAAATCCAGTAAAAGAATCCTAAGTGTAAAACGAAATGGAAATTATTTATTACAAATACTACACTTATAAATAAGCATCATTCGTCTCAACAAAACTGAAATACTATTGTGTAATAGCGATGATGGACGAGATAAACAAAACTGCTGGTAAAAATTGGATAGAGACGGCCAGTGACAGAAAATTGGAGTAAAATGGAGGAGGCCTTTACTCGTTGAGAGGTCCTTAATATTACTATTACGTAATAATAACCACATGATATAAATTAATATTTGACTAAGTTATTGCACGCTGCCAATAAAGGGACCTGGGGCAAGTTTTTTATCTCTAATTTTTATTTTTATTTGTACATATAGTTTTAGTTTATTTCATTTTGTTAAGTTTTTAATGTAACGTATCATTTTTAGATTTTTTTTAGTTATTGCATAAATGAAATGTATTAAGGAAATAAAAGGCTAAAATAATAATAGCGATGATGATATCAGCTTATGTTGTGTCAGTTTAACACTTTGAACTTTGGGCCGTTCTTATTAAAATTTGAAATCGTACTGTGCCATTGATGTGCTGTCCAGAGTATTGCTAGAGCGACGAAGTGCGGACAGCAGCGGAATTGGGTTGTGGATCCACTTTGGGTGGCTGAACCATAATAGCGGTAAGTATAATAGCGGTAGGGTTTATAATATTATTAGACAATTTAGAACGCATCACCAGCGATCTTCTCGAGTAGGCCCGTTCATATTAAATTATTAGATATAATTAGATTTATTAGACCAAGTGCTCGACTCAAACGTATCGTAATCTCGTTAAAGGAACTGAACTAACACAATTAGAGCTAAGCTAAATTAGTCACATAATTGGGGTGCAAGAGATGCAAAATAATAGGTTTATAAATCGATCATTTATGATCAAAATTACTTAAGTACTTACGTAAGATTAGGTGGATCAAATCGTCGGGACTCGGGACCAGTATTCGGTGTTCGTAATTTCTGAAACTTGTTAAAGTCATAAGATGTATGATCGCAGTTGCTACTATAGTACGTACGCGTTAAGAAAATACTGAAAAAAAGAGCACGTCTATCTACGGTTGACAAATTAGATGACTTAGACAAATGTGTCATAAGAAGGAAAGTTCGATAAAAAAAAATTTCAACTTTCCTTCTTATGGCACATTTGTCTAAGTCATCTAATTTGTCAACCGTGGATAGCACGTGCTCTTTTTTTCACTATTTTCTTAACGCGTACGTAACTATAGTCGTGACATGAAGCATGTTCTGTTTTCCCATCAATTAGATACTACCTATTCTTGCTTATTTTCATTTCTTTTTAATATCTTCATCATATATAAGTACAATGTAAAGTGTTTTTATGTAAAAATATGTAAAATTTTGTTTACGATATAATTAGGTGTAACCTGTAATTAATTAATTAAACTTAATTAAACTTTAAATAAAAATAAATAAATAAAATGATGAGATTTCTTCTGTTCATATATTCATATTCTTGATTATGCTTGTCACATGGTATATAAGATGTTACATGTCCAAATGTCCGTGGGGGTACCGCAACAAGAGGGTGCTACATTTAAGTACTTGAATAAATTAAATATAATTTCACTTTTCAATAAAATTAATAAATTAAATACAATTTCGATATTTAATAATTCAAATCAATAGTTATAATTGGCTCCCCTATGTGTAATTTATAAAAGGCTTTACTTATTAAGTATTTTTCAAGTGAGTTCTCAAATGCAGGTGATTTTTCCAGATTTTTTATATAGTTGGTTCTACAAAACAAACAGCGAAATATCCGGTCCAATCTAACTTAGCCCGCCTTTTTGCTCCTGCCTATGTGTATTTATTTTATTTTATGAAATAGGTTACCCACAGGGTGTACACCAAAACAATTACAGTGTAATAGTCCACCAAATAATTATGCTAAGTGTCACCCCAATTATAGGCAACAACGGCATGCTTAGAAACCCAAGGAAAAGGTTACAATGTACATCGATCTTAACAGTAAAAATATTTGATGTGGTTGGTATCAAATGACCGAACTATTCGGCTTTTTTAGAAACCAATTTGCCCATCACTAACTGCAGTCTGAAATCTCTTAGGATCTTTGGCCGGGCTGACTTAGAAGTTTCATTTTTATGTGTTTTTAAGTGGCCATTACGGCGATGGAAGGCCGAACTTAATGTCTCCATGTTGAGACACTGGCGTCGGCCACGGACGGGCCGGGCCTCGTTTAGATAGTGCAAGTAAACTCTTCCAGTTTACTTGCACTATTGAACTTATTTGGAGTAAGTACTCCAACTACTCTATTACTCGTAGTAATCTGAAAGCCATTGCTAAAATTCTTCTATATAAAGTGTTAGGCCCTCCAGTAAAAGCCCTTAGGTAAGGTTGTTCGTTGTTTTTAAAATGTCTTTATTGCCAGAATAACATTAAAACTTATAACCTAATTATTTATTAGATACAAGTATCTTAAAAAAAAGGTAATAGCATATTTTTTTTGTTACCTATAAATTGTCCCACTTCTGGGCAAAGGTCTCCCCCCTCCTCTTCCATCCATCCCTGTCCTGAGCCTCTTCCAGCCACCCATCCCTGTATCTAACGATATCGTCTCTCCACCTACGCCGAGGTCTGCCCCGACGCCGGCGACCGTCCGATGATATTATGGATTAAGGAGCATATGAGATTAGATTTTTTTTAAGCATGCAAAAACAATAAGGTAGGTACATATACTGTCTCTAAGTGTTCATTGTATTAGTGTTTTTGTTTCGTTATTTATTCACTGTATACTGTATATTACTATTTTATTGTGGCGTCAAATAAATGTATTTTCTTTCTTTTTCTTTTTTTTTACCTACTTGCCGCAGAGCCGAACACTTGCGTGTTTTACGAGGATTTTAGCAATGTTTTTCATGTTACTATTTTCTCTTCAAACACAATAATTACGCTGTCAGTTGGCATCCCTGTCGCGCCATCAATATGAGGGAATTGCACAATACTGTACCTTCATGCAGAGTATTCTGCTTAAATTACTTAAGGTATAATTAAAATTTCTTAAGAAATTATCAATTAAATGGAAAAATATCACCTCTTAAACTTTCACGGTTTGTATACTGTAAATTTATATTAATTAGATAAAACGGGAATTACCGTGTTAAACATTTATTATTGATGTCTCGATATTTCGACTGCATTGCAGCCATCATGGTCACGAGTAGACTGAAGTCGGTGAGTGTTAAACGTCAGATCAATCAATAATAAATGTTTAACACGGTAATTCCCGTTTTATCTAATTAATATAAATGGAAAAATTCGGTACCTATATATGAAAAGTTCCATACTTTGAGTTTCATAATGCAACTAATAATACATTCTCAAACGTAACTTGTTTTACTACTTTTTTTTGTATGTTTCGCCCATCCGACATGGTGGTCGGAGCCTTTGTTTGGCTTGACATGATTTTCGTAGATTTTTTTTAACCTTGCTCTGACTACTTATTGGGATCAATGCATACAATATGTCGCTTTACTACTTGTATTTATTTATTTATTTTATTAATGGACTCGACAGTTCGTCATTTGCCAATGTCATGTTACAGAAAATTCAATATATTCAATAGTCTTCTATCTTCCTCCAGGGGAGTCGCTGTAGCGTCTTCACTCTGGACGAAGCAGCTCGACAGTCACGTTCACTCCCGAGCTTGTAGCGGGAACTCTTGATAAAAGCTTGAAACTTCAGATCTTGCATAAATAATCAAATAGCTTCACCGTACTGTCATTCGCGAACATTTTCTGATTAATTTAACGTGATATTAAACACAAAATAGTCCCTGTAGACATTAAAAGGAAAATTATCAAATAATTTCGCAACCGTCGTTTCCCGCCATTTTCAAGAGAACCTACTACTTGTAATATGTGTGCTAGTAACCGTATTCGATGTAAACGGGCTCAAAATAAGTTTTAAAGTATGAAATCTCTACGAAAGGATGTGATGACACTTTAAGTTTTTTCTAGCTTCTGCTTGGCGAGTAATAGTTATACGGCATTGTTAATGTAGCACTGTTGACCCGTGGTATTATTTTATAGTTAGATTGTACTTACCGTGGGAATTGTGAAATTTGAAAAAGGTTATTATTTGAGACCCCCCACCTACAGTCTTTCGAGCATCGACGTTCATCAGCTCCCGCGCAGCGTTGACGCGTTGCTTGCGCGGCGACGCCGTCACACTAACGGCGTCTTTCAAGCGTTGTTATTGTTGTGGGTCAGAACCCACTGTCTCCTGAAATTCGCACCCTGTGCCACTCGTCCCCTAAAATATTTGAGGTTTCCACTCGTCCCCTGAACTGTTTTTTTTTTAATAAATTATATTTCCTCGCGCTCTACTATTTTAGAGATTTCTTTTCGGCCCCTGTGGTTGTGGTACAGTTGTGTACTAAAGGCAAAAATAAATAAATAAAGTAAATAGGTATAATCATATTTATTTCACATCACAGATAATTAGTATCAAAAATAAGTTTTATTGACAATCAGTCTTTTAAAGAAACGTTTCGTCGGGGTCTGGTAAAATTAGAAATGCTGTTTGTTGCCGAACATGAATAGTCATTTTAATTAATCAACGATACAATATAATTTTCATAATACATATTTTTTAATTAATTTCGTTAAAGTTTTGTTCACAAATGTACTGTGTCAGCGCTATTTATGTAAAAATATGGCTGGTTGTCTATCAGGGAACCAAAAAGTACCTGAGCAGGTGCCGAAGACTGAGCAGGGGACGAGTACGAGGTACCTTAAAAATAAATTAATATTGCCTCGTCTCATGCCGGGGGACCAATGGGCACCTATATATGGGGCCGAATCTACAACTTTTAATCCTGGGGACAAATATTAGGGGACCAATGGGTTCTGACCCATTGTTATCCACATACCACTTACCCCATAGCCCTGTAACAGGGCCCGTGTCTGTCCGGACATGAGCGCAAAATTGCTTCAAGACACGTGTAACCTAGAGATATTATCGACATGGACGCATCTCTTTAATACGGCACTCCTGTCCCCCGCTTCGTCTCTATGCGCTTATCTTTGGCAGAATTTTTCGCTTGCAAAAGACATTGCCACATTTCAATGGAGCTTTGCCCCACCTACAAAACTACGTGACCATTTAAGCTGTACCTATCATTTTGTTGGGGACTTATTACAGGTTTCATATTGCATAATCATAATCAGTATCATTTTCTACTACTCTCGCAACTCCTATAGAAGAATAACAAAAACAATGAACAAATCGCTTCTACTTCTTACTATTTCCTGAATTATTAATTAAGCTGTTTTTTTCGAATCGCAACTTGTACAAAACTTTATTTTAAACCAATAATTTTAATAAAAAACGGAGATATTTTTACATTTATTCGTTATCTTGTACATCTAACGGTTGATGGTGGGGCAGAATCTGGCATTGTCATTTGTATCGATTTCATGTCTATCGTCACACACACACCGCTGACTAATGCTGTTAGCCAATGGTACCTATAGAGGCTAACAGCATTATCCAGCCTATGTCTCTTTGTTTCAGATCCATCGAGCACTGGCTGAAGACCGGTCGTCGTCACAGCGAGGTCCTAGATGAGAAGAAGGAAAGCGAGGGCAAGCTGAGGTGGCCGGGAGACACCATCATGCTGTGGCTGAAGTGTGAACAGGTAAGGACAGCGGTTGTCAAACTGTACTGTACTGTAAATATATTAAATTAAAATGGTAAAAATAGACTTAATTTATAGGGGCCAGGGACGCAACTGACAAACAACCAAAAAAGGAACAATAATTTAAATATATAAAAAAGAAACTAAAAGAACCTATATGGCCAGTCGCTAACACCTATATCTATACCTAAATTACCTACATACTTACATAAATCGTCATAGGTAATTGCACCATTATGCTACCACTTCCAAACGCACTGTTTCTCTAACCGAAGGTTGTCTGGAAGAGATCGCTCTTAGCGATAAGACCGCCTATTGTATAATCATTGTTTAATCTAAGTATCTGTTCTGTTCAATAAAGTATATTCATCTTATCTTAAATTATATTTTCTTATACTTATCACTCGTAATCATAAAATAACAAAGGTTTTCTATAAGTTCCCTGAATAACTTACACTGTTTCCAAGTTTAGGTGTAATTTATGTAATCGGTACCTACATACATCTCTCTTTATTCAATACAGGGAGTCCTAATTTGGACTATGAATGTTATGTGTATGTCTTATTTATATACTAAAAGAGAGTCATACCATTTAAATAAACAACATACTCGCAACGATGCAATGCCTTGTAAAAACATCAACACTGCAAAATAACAATTTATCAATACAAACTACACGTAGCAAAAACGTAAAAATACTTTGGTATGTCATTGTGCATGTTGCGGGAAAAGTTGAAGTGTTGGCATTGTCAGAATGACCCATCGCATGATTCTAAGTTATTCTGGCACTAATGCACCTACTGTTACCTTACAATTTTTTTATTTATTTTATTAATGGACTCGACAGTTCGTCATTTTCCAATGTTACAGAAAATTCAATATATTCAATAGTCTTCTATCTTCCTCCAGGGGAGTCGCAGTAGCGTCTTCACCCTGGGTAGCCGCGTCTTCATGCCTTCATCCAGAGGAGACGCCGTAGCGTCATCACTCTGGACGAAGCAGCTCGACAGTCACGTTCACTCACGAGCTTGTAGCGGGAACTCTTGATAAAAGCTTGAAACTTCAGATTTTGCTCAAATTATCCAACAAATTCACATTACTGTCACTCGCGAACATTTTCTGATTAATTTAACGTGATATTAATCACAAAACAACCACTGTAGACAATAAAACAAAAATTATCAAATAATTTTGCAACCGTCGTTTCCCGCCATTTTCAAGAGAACCTACCTATGTATTCCGACCGGGACTTCAATCGGTTTCATATTGACACTTGGACGCTATACTTTGCTGCGTTTCGTTGTCGTTTATTAAAACTTGCGTAAATATTGCAGTAATGTATTGCGTTGCGAAAACGATGAAAGACGCGGTCACGCCTCAGATCCACAAAAGAGTTGATATTTCTGTCTTCAGTCAATATTTTGGCAATGTAGGAAATTCAGTTTAAGTAGCCCTTTCCGTTACACTCTGTATAAAGATTTGGACGACTTTTTCGGCAACAAATGTAGGTATCCTTAGTCAGTCCTGTGATTAATATGACTTTAACGATACTATTATACGATTAAAGCATGTTACACTACTAATAAATAGAAACTGTTGAAAAACTACGTTTTCGCAAGAAAATATAAACACCAACAGAGATCTTAAATTAATTTTGATAATTTTTATTCTGCAAGAATCTCTCGACAGCGATCTAATGACACAGACAATCAGATAGAACACTTCAATATTATTTAAAAATAATCGGCCAGTGTTAAACAACCAACAAATACCTCATAAGTATTTATTAAAAGGATTATACCACAAAAACAATGCCATACACTTGCAGCCAGTCGTGTAAAAACGTCAGACTTTATCCGTAGCATATGCAACAAAGTATGTACTTTATACTAACCCATTCCATGCGTGGCGTATATTTTTAGTCGGCATGTGCAGGGTTAAGTAAGAACCCTTCACCCGCGACACATGCGCCGCGCACCACCTGCCAATCTCGGCTGCGCGCGCGCAGGTGAAACGACTTGTTTATGTTTTTTACACCCCCTGCAGGCAGCGGCTCTCAAATTGGGACTGACCCACAATTCAGCTATGATATTGAGGTCGAACAGAGTCGAATCGCTGTTTGACAGGTCGCGTATATGACTTTCCGTATTCTGTACGTTTTCTTTCCCTGTCATTGTTCTGTAGACCCTATTGAACACGGATTTCTGTTAACTTTATAAATTCATACATCACTCATTCATGACTGTAAAAAAACTATCACGGCTTGGCTAAAAACTAAAGATTATATGATATGTAATCTGAACCTAGAACACAAATACCTGCCCTCACACTAGACATCTTACTCCCTTCAGACACACATACAACCATGCACACCCTCTCTCTCTCTCTCACTCACACACACACACACACACACGAACACGCGCACACGCATACACATGTGTTACTCACTCAGCATGCCTAAGTTAAGATTAATTTGTTAAACTTACCTCATGTTTTATTTTATTTTTTCATTACCAATGTTTGCTGTTTCGGAACAGATGTACCAGTTTTAAGTTAACTAGACCTAAGAAAGAGTGGGCCCTCCTGACACAGGCGAATTTTTAATTTGCCTACTAGGAGGTACCTTATTTTTGCATCATTTATATGCTGGTGTTTTTGAAAATATTTTTTATTATTATTTATTATTTATTCGCAGTGGCTGAAAGGATGTATCGTGTTCGTCACACAGGTCACTTACCCCAATAGACATGAAATCGGTACAAATAACACGCGAGAAATTCTGTCAACGATGAGCGCATAGAGACGAAGGGGTACCGTATTAAAGAGATGCGTCCATTAATTATTGTATATAAACGGATACCACTCACTTTGTATTGTTGAAGTCGGCAATTAGACCGACAGTTTCGACCGATTTCGACGGTCTTTTCAAGGTGAGCGCGCCACGCTAAAAAGATGCGTCCCTATCGATAATATCTGTAGGTTACACGTGTCGCGAAGCAATTTCGCGCTCATGTGTAAGACACGGGCGCCCTCCTGTTACAGGTATATGGGGTAAGTCGTCTGTGCGTTCGTCGCCTCAAGGGGACATACTATATACGATTTTTCAAGTGTTTAGGCTCTTATTTATTTATTTCTCGTATGGTCACGGCGACGTGACAGGAGATCAGACCGTGAGTGGGAGGCTATCCAGCCACTCAATCACGTCCTCGTCAGCCTTATGGATCTTGACAAGACCACCCTCAATTGACAATTGCGGATAGTTATCGGTGACGTGTGACATGCTCTGGATTTCGCCACAGGAGCAGTGGGGGTCCGACCCGAAGTGCCATCTGTGCATGAGTTCTGCGCACCGGCCCTGTGATGTTCGAAACCTGTTTATTTGGCTCTAATATTTCCGAGGCAGGTTAAATCCGTGAACTTGGGTATTGGGGTCCGAGATGAGGTGGCAATTCGGCAGCCGCTCCCTATTCCACTTTTCGTGGCTCTTAGAAATGCTTATCTAACTCATCTCGCTTTGGAGGATGTACAGAATACGGAAAGCCATATACGCTGCCGGTACCGGGCCAGTACCATTACCATAAGTTGTTAACATAAGTACCTACTCAATAGCGACTACATAAACCACAGCTGCGATTTACGGGATTGCTCGGATTTGTGTTGCACTTCTAGCGGCCAATAGCGAAACGGTTACACCAATGCCTTACGTCTCATCAGCGAAGATATTTCCGTACTCCGTACTAGATAATGGTACAGTCGAAGACAGAGATAAGTATACAGGGGCTTCAATAAGGTTGAGATTTTCGCAAAGACTACTGGACCGAATTTAATAATTCTTTTACAGTTACATAGTTTTAACTTTTATATATCAAACAGTGAAAGATTTTTTGCAATCGGCCGAGTAGTTATTGAGAAAATCTCAACCTTAAAAAACTCTCCTGTACACCTTTCTCTGTCTTCGACCGTACATACAGCACACGTGAAAGCTCATCAAGTTTAACACTTTGAAGCTTTCTAATTATCAGCGTCGTAAAAGTTTAAAACGTACTGCAAGTATTACAATTGCTGCTGTCCGTACAGATTTCAATTTTAGGTCCGTAGTTATAGTATAGTTGAGAAGCGCTGTCGTAAATCTAAAATGGCCGACCTTTAGATTAAATATGTTAAGTTTACGGCTATCTTAATTAGTTTTGGCTTTAATGGGCAAAAGAAACTTAATTTAATATCGCTATGGTGTATTTAATAAGGTTTAGTGCGGTCAAGTTTCATTATATTATTGCGACGACAGTAGGTATTAGGCCACAGACCACTTACCCCAATAGACCTGTAATAGGAGGGCCCCGCTTTCTGCCAACAGATGAGCGCAAAAGTTCTATACAAACCGAACTACGTCGCCTATCAAATTAGTAGTGACCAGATATTCGACCCATAAACTGCTGTAAAAAAAGGAAGAAAAAAATATTTTAACATGCCCAACTGTGCTATAAAGTTGTGTGGTAATGACAGTAGGAGGAACAATTACAAAAAGGATGGTATCACATTTCATCGGTAAGTATCTGATTAATAAATAAATTCATTACTTAATCCGACAAATCAATTAGGAGTTCAACTTACACTGGTTCGATTGTTGTGTCTTACGAGTAGTTCCGAGAGATCTCTCTTTCACCCACCTACTAATTGTAGCCCTATCTCACTCTTTCGTTTCGCGGCACGTGTAAGCTAGAGACGTGGTATACAATCATCGATATTCTTACGTCACCTAAATAAGTTTGTGTAGATTTATGAGTTTTGATTTCATTTACTTTCTTTATAAATAGCTTTCCGGTTGATCCAGACATTAAAAGTGAATGGACAATAAAGACAATGCGGGAAAATTGGTGGCTGTCGTCTTTCACCACAATATGTTCCCGTCACTTTACGGCGGATTGTTTTATTAATATGATGTTCATTACGCATAATTATTATTTCACAATAATTAAATTATAAATAATGTGTAATTATTAAATTTTGTGATACGTTAATAATGAGAAGTTCTTGTTTTATTATATTAATATTAAACAGATAGCATTGCCTCAGTAGAAATCGTTTATTAACTTTAAAATTCATACTTAAGTACATTAAGTATTGAAACAGTTCAACAATCCACATCGATAATATATTATCGATATCGACATGGCCGCGTCTCTTTAAATGAGTTCACCGCGTGCGCCCCTGTCCCCCGCCTCGTCTCTAGGTTACCGGCCTTGACAGAATGTTTCGCTTGCAAATATGTACCGATTTCAAGTCTATTGGGGTAAGTGGTCTGTGGTATTAGGCAGTGGTCCCATCGCCGGCGGGTAAGCGAGTAACTCTCAATACAATCATCGTTTGATATATCCTAAACGGGTTGATTTAATTTTGATATAAGTTTATTTATTTATTTTTAATGGGCTGGACAGTCAGTACGTCATTTGCCAATGTCATATTACAGAATAATCAAGATATCATAGTCTTCTTTTCTTCATCCAGAGGAGTCGCCGTAGCGTCATCACTCTGGACGAAGCTGCTCGACAGAGACTTTAGCACGAAACTTCAGATCTTGCACAAATAATCGAATAAATTCACCATACTGTTCGCGATCATTTTCTGATTAATATAACGTTATATTAAACACAAAACAACCACTGTAGACATTAAACTGAAAATTATTAAATAATTTCGCAACTGTAGTTTCCCGCCATTTTTAAGAGACAATGCCGGATCCTGCCCCACCAAGAACCGCAAGTTGTGCAAGATAACGAATAAATGTAAAAATATCTCCGTTTTTTATTAAAATTATTGGTTTAAAATAAAGTTTGGTACAAGTTGCGATTCGAAAAAAACTGCTTAATTAAGAATTCAGAAAATAGTAAGAAATCGAAGCGATTTTTTCATTGTTTTTGTTATTCTTCTATAGGAGTTGCGAGAGTAGTAGAAAATGATACTGATTATGATTATGCAATATGAAACCTGTAATAAGTCCCCAACAAAATGCTAGGTACATCTTAAATGGTCACGTAGTTTTGTAGGTCCAAAGCTCCATTGAAATGTGGCAATGTCTTTTTCATCCGTAACTTTTCCGCCATTTTCAGAAGTCCCTGACATATATTTTAAGCCAAAAAAAAGCAGTAGGTTTATATATACATATTTCGAAACGTACCAATTAATTCCCGTTCACTTAGCCACCTGGTTATAATTTTAGCTTCATTATTTTATGAGCCATGGATTTCCGGGAGAAAGTAAGTGGGGTATACACTGGCGATTACAAAGGCACACGAAGGCTTTACGTGGCAAAGGGTGTCTTTAATGCAAGGGGTTTTAATATGTCTGCACCTTAATAATTAAGGGGACCGAGACTGGGCAGCGCCGTAAAAGCTGTTATTGGAACGCACGAAACTTTTTTTTTAAAATAAGGAATGGCAACTATGATTCCTCTTGTAAGTCTTGAGGAACAATACTGTCAGCATCAAGTTATATATGTGTAAATAATGATTGTACAAAACTTTTTGTTTGTCTCCACTTTTTACTGCGATCTATCTCAAGTGACATTTATTTATTTTATTAATGGACTCGACTGTTCGTCATTTGCCAATGTCATGTTACAGAAAATTCAATATATTCAATAGTCTTATATCTTCCTCCAGGGGAGTCGCAGTAGCGTCTTCACCCTGGGTAGCCGCGTCTTCATGTCTTCATTCAGAGGAGACGCCGTAGCGTCATCACTTTGGACGAAGCAGCTCGACAGTCACGTTCACTCCCTAGCTTGTAGCGGGAACTCTTGATAAAAGCTTGAAACTTCAGATCTTGCATAAATAATCCAATAACTTCACCGTACTGTCATTCGCGAACATTTTCTGATTAATTTACCGTGATATTAAACACAAAATAGTCCCTGTAGACGTTAAAAGGAAAATTATCAAATAATTTCGCAACCGTCGGTTCCCGCCATTTTCAAGAGAACCCCTCAAGTGACATTTAGCTGCAGATTTGTCGGTGCTCGAGTACTAGTCCAGGGTCGTCCAGTGACGAGCCAGGAATTGGTCAGTGGTCCGGGAGTAGATTGTCCTCCGGTATTCTGCGTTTCAGCCTTCTTGCCATAGGGTCTGTTTTCAAAAGTCTATTTGCCAGCTGATTTGGGTGAGCTTCTATTCTCTGCTTTTATGTGTTTGTAGAGTTGGAGTATGGATGATTTCATTCGTTACAAACCACGGTGGGTCCACCAGCATACGGAGTGTTTCTATATTTGAGGCAGTGCCCCACAGCTGTAGGCCATAAGTCCAGATTGGTTTGATTATGGCTTTGTAAAGAAGATTTTACTTTCCAGTTATCAAGCTTGAACTTTATTCTACGTTCACAGTAGCCTAATGGCTTTGGTGTGCGACTGCAGTACCATAAAATAAAGTATGGTGTACTATATACAGAAGGCAGGCTCCATAGATATTTGCGAGAAAGACGTCACACACACATCGAGATAACGTATCTCAGCCTGTTTTGGCATGAATTGAGTCGCGAGTATCCACATATCGATTTTATTATTCCCTGATGGAAATCGCGGTCAGCCCTGAGCGAGTTTCAATTTGTATTACGAACGATACATGCAATTGGTCTCCAATCTCCATGTGGGATTCTTTCTATATTAAATTATGGTCGCGAACTCTCGAGTGACACCAGTGTAACGCGCTTTATTCGCTTTTTTTTCTAGCATTTTGTCATTTTTGGCGCAGGCTTATTTAAACTCTGAAATGTGGCAGCCCTAGCGCTACAGCCATACTACGCGACGTGGGTAATTTAAATAAAGAACGCTGGGTTCTTTTGAAAATGGCGAGAAACGACGGTTGCAAAATTATTTGATAATTTATATTTAATTGTCTACAGTGGTTATTTTGTGTTTAATATCACGTTAAATTAATCAGAAAATGTTCGCAAATGACAGTATGGTGAATTTATTGGATTATTTGAGCAAGATCTGAAGTTTCAAGCTTTTATCAAGCGTCCCGCTACAAGCTCGGGAGTGAACGTGACTGTCGAGCTGCTTTGTCCAGAGTGATGACGCTACGGCGTCTCCTCTGGATGAAGACATGAAGACGCGGCTACCCAGGGTGAAGACGCTACTGCGACTCCTCTGGAGGAAGTTAGAACACTATTATATATTGAATTTTCTGTAATATGACATTGGCAAGTGACGAACTGTCGAGTCCATTAATAATAATAATAATAAAAACGCTGTAAGCTTACCTTCTATTGCTTCCTTATTTTGTGGCAGCACACATTTAATTCTAGTCTGGTCCATGAGCATGTCTTATTTATACATACATACGAAAAACATTACCTTTGAGCCTTTCAACAGTCTGATAAAAAGCCTTATACATGTATTAATTCAATTCCTGTCGGCTTATTTCATACGAATACAAACTTGCTTATCGGATGGCCCGAGCAAGCACCTGACTTATTAGTAGTTATTTTTTAATCGGTCGGCTTATAGCCTATCACGCGAACATATATTGGTTGCCCTTTGATTAACTTATTGCTTATAAAACAACTTAGTTGTAATAAAAACAAGAAACGGAAGAGATACCTATTTACTGAGCTAACGATTCCGGAAGGGTCGGTAGAGGTCATGAAGGTCCAGCCCTGGCGGTCCCCGCAGCTCTGCCAGGGCCGACTTCGTTGCTTTAAGGTAGAGGAAGTTAGAGGAGGATATACTTGTTTATCAAATTGACGCGATGTTTTAAATTATTACAGAAGAGAGGGACAACGGGAATGACCATAAAGCCAAGGATACATTAGGGGACAAATGTCCTGCGACACGTGTCGCCAGGGACGTCGGGTGAAGTAGCGCGACGTTGGCGGACTTCGCGCGACATGTCTGGCACGCTCTGGTCGCTCTGGACATAAGTCGCGCGATGTCGCCAGATATGTCAGGCGAAATCGGCCGGCTTCGCTTGACATGTCGCCGATACATGTCGTAGGACATTTGTCCCCTAGTGTATAATTGGCTACTACTACGGGGGACAACAGCACAACTTAAAAAAAATGTGTTACTGTTGGGGGACAAACGAGTGGGGAACAACGGGAATATACCGAAACAAATGACTAAAATTTTATATAGGCATGTTATGTATCCGCAGATCCACACTGGGCTCGTGTGATGGATCATGACCCGAGCTCTCTCAATGTAAGGGAAGGTATAGGAATAGTGGCAACATATAATAACAAAGATAGATAGATGTCTTTATTATACAAAGAAATACATTTTAACATACTTGATTACATGTTATATTATTGTACAAAGGCAGCCTTATCGCTCAGAGCGATCTCTTTCAGGCAACCCCTGGTGAAAGACAATGGAGCTGCAAAGACAATAAACAGTAGTATAGCGCAAAGAATCAATAACAATTATTTTATTATATATTTATTATATGATAAACTAGATGCATATTAACTTACTTAAAATAAACATACATTATTCAATGTAAAGTATTATTGAAGTAATCCTGCTATAAGAGTTCATGGTAAGGGGGCTGGTCCCGTTTCGTCTCAGTTTGGTCTAAGTATGGCAAATGTATTTTAAAAAATTAAATGTTATTTTTGCCAAAAAAGGCAATTGTGGATTTCCCCTGAAGTTGGAAAGGCATGCGAAAACATCTATAAACGTGAATTAAAGTTACGCCACTGTTTAGGCCCCCTGTCCGGTTCTATTTTAACCTTTTTTAGCGAAGTGTGAGAGGGATAGGAACACGATTTATGAGAAGTGAGGTTTAACTAGGATTAGAAATAACAACACTAGGTTCTACTTAATAATTATACATTTTTTGCGGTTATCAAATTTTGTCTTTTTGATTTACGCCGTGCGCTTAGGATATGCAAACTCTTTTACAGCTAACATCAGATCAAGGGACTTTGAACCGTTCTTATTATCTGCGTCGTAAGCATTGATCTCCTATAAACAACTAGATACACAGAGTTACTAAAACAATTTTAAAAACGTCCAAATAAGGGTCCATTGTTAACGTCCAAATAATGTCCAATAAAGCAAATGGGTCCATTCATCCGTTTGGACCTTCTTTGCGCTCGGACATTTTTAGAACAGACTGTGTATCTAGTTGTTTATAGGAGATCAATGGTCGTAAAATGACAATGCCAGATTCTGCCCCACCATCAACCGCAAGTTGTACAAGATAACGAATAAATGTAAAAATATCTCCGTTTTTTATTAAAATTATTAGTCTAAAATAAAGTTTTGTACAAGTTGCGATTCGAAAAAAACAGCTTAATTAAGAATTCAGAAAAAATTTCTCCATTTATCATTTAGATTTTCGTTTCGCATAGCGCATATGCAAGAAAATATCAAAACATATTCAGAAAATAGTAAGAAATCGAAGCCATTTATTCATTGTTTTTGTTATTCTCCTATAGGAGTTGCGAGAGTAGAAAATGATACTGATTATGATTATGCAATATGAAACCTGTAATAAGTCCCCAACAAAATGATAGGTACAGCTTAAATGATCACGTAGTTTTGTAGGTGGGCCATTGAAATGTGGCAATGTCATTTCAAATCTTACTGCAAGTGTTACCATTGATCTGCTGTTGTCCGTACCATTTGGTCCAGGCCTCACCTGGCAAGGTAAGCCTTAAATAAGCATAAAATTATAATAATCAACAGCAACAGAGCGCCACATCTGCCAAAAAAAAGAAAAAGGGTATCCACGCTATATCGGGACGCCACATGTGTCGTAGGCACTCGGTTCTAGGATCATCTACCTGCAATGTACAGTCATGAGTAATAACATAGAAACATCCTTAAAATTCAAATTCATGTAACAACTTTAAATCGCAAAAATAAGTATGCTAAACTGTGGCAAATAATTATGTAAACGCTAAATTGTATCAAAATAAAGTACACACCCCACCAAGCAAATGTTGTACAAGGGGTGTGTACTTTATTTTGATACAATTTAGCGTTTACATAATTATTTGCCACAGTTTAGCATACTTATTTTTGCGATTTAAAGTTGTTACATGAATTTGAATTTTAAGGATGTTTCTATGTTATTACTCATGACTGTACAAGGAATCGATGAGCATATAGGAATAATGTAAAAAAAACTAACATTCCTAAATAAGTAAGTAATTAAAAATGCTAGTACGGCTTCAAGACATATAAAGGTCGTCCGTAGAAACAGAATTGAAGCCTATGGAAAAATTACATTTTATTTACTTATTTTATTAATGGACTCGACAGTTCGTCATTTGCCAATGTCATGTTACAGAAAATTCAATATATAATAGTGTTCTAACTTCCTCCAGAAGAGTCGCAGTAGCGTCAATCACTGTGGACGAAGCAGCTCGACAGTCACGTTCACTCCCGAGCTCGTAGTGGGAATCTTGACCATGGCGCCAAACTTCAGATCCTGCTTGAATTCTCCAATAACTTCATCATACTGTCATTCGCGAACATTTTCTGATTAATTTAACGTGATATTAAACACAAAACACCCACTGTAGACATTGAACTGAAAATTATTAAATAATTTAGGGAATTTATTTTGGGAGCCGCAAAAACCTATATTATTGAGGCAGAACGCGCTCAACGAGCTGTTTTAAAGGTTACTATGCGACTCCCCTTTAGATACCCTACAACTGATCTTTATGACGAATGTAAAGTCCTAACAGTGAGGAAACTGTTCATATATCAAAGCCTACGTAGATACCACCGTGTAACTGTGCCTACCCTTGAAGCCAATACTAAAAGACTCGATCTATGCCCTTTGCCCAGACTAAAGAGCGCTTTCGCGAGGAGACACTACATGTATTTAGCTCCCTTACTATATAGCATAGTTAATACTAAAGAAAATATTAAAAGGCATAGTAATCATGAAATCAAGTCGGTTATGATAAATTGGCTAAAAGGTTATGACTACAACACTATTGAACAATTATTTATACGATCACAGTAACTTGCTGCATCCATTAATTCACAGGTAACATCCTCACCAAATCCTCACCCTCACATGCAACTCACACACTCGTTCATACTCAATACAAGCACATTTTAATAACTATTCACTCATCAGTGTTATAACCAATCACAATCACACACTATCCATTATATACATGTTTGTTCAAAATAATAAATAAATAGGTGATCTGATTTTAAATTATTTATTTATTTAATTATTTATTTAACTATTTATTTATTATAGGTACTATTTATTTATTTATTTATTTTATTGTTCATACTTACCTTACTTACGTATACTAGTTAACTGTCAGTTTAAGCTTAACCTGTGTAAGGGGAAGGCACTGGTGCCTGAAACACAGTTTCACAACTAACTCAGGCGCTAGGGCTTCATTAAAATAACTCATGTAAACAGTTAAAAATAAAGATTTTATTATTATTATTATTATTTCGCAACTGTCGTTTCCCGCCATTTTCAAAAAGCCGAAAAATTACATAAAATTAGACATTTCAAAATGACGTGTGTGACGCGAAACTTACAAACCCGGTACTATTTTACCAAAAACGGACGAAGCACGAATATATAAGTACCTATTATATTAGTCGTTCATACCTACTATACCGCAGCCCAGATCAAGTGTTTTATTTTGTAAACAAATATGATCGTCTAATTACCTGTTGTGATGTAACACCACAGGAAGTGATTGATCGAACCTGTTCATCATTGTGAAAATAAAGTAATCCGATCTAATAACGTGAAAATAACTATGCAAATCACAGAACAGCTTAAAATGTTAGTACTGTAGGGTAGTTTTTGTTTACAAAATAAGACACTTGATTTGGGCTTCGGTTATATGTAGTTTATTGTAGGTATATTTTGTATTTTCCCAAGCTAAGTGAATTACTTTTTTTAGAGAAATAAATATCTAGTATTGAGTAGATTTATAGCCATTGGGTAGGTTGTACCTACCTATCTCTATAGGCACATAGGTACATAATGTACCTACTTACTTGGTAAATAATAAATAACTCTTTTATCTTTTAATGGCCTCAAAATTGATTAACATTACTGCAACTAAATTAAACACAAAAAATTATACTTACCTACAAATATTAATTCACATACCAACCATACACTTGCAACTCGCATAATTTATAACTATTTTATTTATATTCGGTACGAGCTTAATAATGTAATTTATGTATCTTTTCTTGCCACCTTGTTGGGAGTATTTATTCAGATTATATTTACCGGCTATAGTTATTCAGGGCCTAATTCAGGGCCCCAGGCCAGGGCAACTGAAAAGAGGTGACCCTTTTTGTCACCTCTAAAAACTGGCGACTCCAAAACTGCTCTATTTATAAATAGAATAATAACAAAATTAATACATTAATAAATAAGAGTATTGAATGAATATTGAATATAAAATATAGGTCTTTAACAATGATTTCTTTCGTATTGTCGCAAATTCGCAATATCATGAAACCAGAAACCAGATCGACATTTAATACTTAATTAAAATTGATACATACATAATATCTAGTTTTCACAAGAATAACAAAAACATGCGGTATATTTAAGAAGTTGCAGATTTTTGGACATTGAGTCCTAAAACTTCTTAATTATACATTTGTACTTTTTTTTGCGATAATCGGATTTTCTGGTTTTGATTTACAGTATCTTTGTATCGTGAGTTCGTTATCGATGTCGTGACAGGTGACATATGGCAATGGGAAAGAAATTCATTTTTATATTCGTCGCTGGGTTCAATTTTCAACATTACAACGACGTGAGGACAAAATATCTGTACATGCATTATGAATGAATTTGAATTTGTTAGCAATATTACGGTGCGTTGACTTAACTTAACTTAAATTGTAGTGGGTGATATATAAAAGCCGGCGTAGACGGATTCCATGCCATCATACGCAAAAGAGTCGCGTCCCTGATGCGACGGGTTCGCGGCAGCCCTAAGAGCATCCTGAAGGGCATTGCGGATACCATGGACAGTCCGATTCTGAGGCACTGGGTACACTTACATGTCCCGGGGTCTCGGAGTTGGACCTAAGTCGCATGTATGGCGCGTAATACACCTCATGTAAACACTAACATAGTTTTAAGTACTTACTAACACTTATATGGTCTTTGTGACTGCAATAAATCATTTGAATTGAATTGAATATCCTACGTCCCCCTCGAAGGGCGTTAAATTAGTAACACTGAATCCGGCCCTCTGTGAGATTATCGTTATGTTTAATTTGCATTACATCGGCCATGCTTTCGCGTCCAATTATAAATAACTTTAATAACTCGATCAACTGGGACCAAATAAATTACTTTCAGTTTTCCCGTGACCTTTACTTTTACGATTAGTACCTATTTTAATAACGATTTTATGGGTTTCAATATACTTAAGGGGCATCCTCCGTTCTCAGTTCTTATACATAATTCCTTAAGTAGTACCCACACAGTTTAATTACCACACCTTGACAACATCACAATAATAGGTACATTATATCCAAATATCCAAAGAATCGATGTAGACATTACCCATATTTTTATTTTGGTACTTCTAGGTATTTCTCATTGGTTAATTTTAGTTTTTATATTGTTGTGTAATTTTTATTATATTTTGACATGAAAAAGGATCCTTAAGGAATTTCAGAATAAACATTGAAGTTTGAAGTTTATTAATGCAAATAAAATATTACATTTTAAATTTTTAATATTACCGTAAAATGTCGTGTGTATATACAATTGATGGCAGGTTAATTGTACGGGCTTTATATCTACCTACTTATGTAATTAATTGAAACTATTCAAAAATTAATTTAAAAACTATTTTTATCGAAACTACGGTAAATTAACATCGAAATCTATCCTTTTATTCATCACCCTGCTGGCAGCTATAAAAAATGTAAACTACCTACGTTTATAATAACAAAAAAACTTTAAAAACAACCGGTGGTCGACGGCAGGTGCGCGACGAAAGGATGCGCTGGCGCAGGTTCGACATTCGTCAGTAGGCTCGTCACCCAGGTGACTGGGCACCAAGGATCTTGGCGTTAATTTAATATTTTGAATGAAAATGATTTTAACAAAGCAATAAAGCATACCTATAGGACGGTGCCACCATTTAACTAAATTTTACTTTCGAGTATTGAAGAATCCTATCTGCCCGAATTTTTTTTTTAAATGTGCTTGTACTTATGTACTCGTTATTGATTATGGTTTTTCTTCTTGTGGTTCTTGAGTACCTTAATATAATACTATTAATTTAAGATTACCATTAATTTAAGGTAACATTAATTTTAACAATAATAAACTTTTATCGTAATAAACATTTCGTAAATAGCTTTTTTAATAAAATTGATTATATTGGAAGATATTATTTTTTTAAGATTGGCGGCGCTAGTTGGCTCTATGAAGGCTCTTCAAGAAAAATCAATTACAAAAACATTTTTAGTTTTTTTTTAGTGTTACCTATAACGGCATGCACCAAGTATAAGGTAGGAGGTCCTTTAAATTGAGACAGAGCTTCAGAACTCCTTTAAAATGGCCGGACAATAAATAATGGTTGTTCGTTTTCAATAATTTTGATGGACAAATTGATTATGACAAATTGGCCCATATGTTGTCTGTACATTGAGTTGAGTTTTTGTACTATGCTGTGAGTAGCAGGCTGTAAATATCCTTGAATAATAACTAATATATACCCTATGCCTATACAGTAATTTACTAATCTATTTTTTATGAAATAATATTTAAATAATAATATTCAATTTTTTTTTTTAAATTTTAACTTCTCTTATTGTCTCTTTTGGCGCTGCATATACTTTCTTTCTTTCTTTATTACTTTCTTCTTCTTTTTCTTTCTTTCTTTCTTTCTTTCTTTCTTTCTTTCTTTCTTTCTTTCTTTCTTTCTTTCTTTCTTTCTTTCTTTCTTTCTTTCTTTCTTTCTTCCCTCCCCCCTCTCTCCCCCCTCCCCCCTCTCTTTTATCTTTGCAGGTGATAACTCCATGTATGACATAGCTTGTTCTTCCATAAGCCTATTCTAACCCGTTTAATATTCTAAATAGGTAGTGACAGCAATTATTGTAAGTAATAGAGTTTGTAATAAGTAGGCAGGTGGATGCTAAATTGCTTACAGTAATTAGCTAAACTAATCCATGGCATTTTCATAGGTTTACTTAAACCAGTGTTATTATTATTTAATGTACGCTATCACACTGCGATCTATTTAATCTATGATACCTAGTCTAGTGATCTAATAATATATGTAGGGCATATGTAGGTATGGCGTCACGTGAATAAAAATCATTATAAAAGTATTTAAATTAAAAAAATATATATATCCATAGATCCAGACAAATCCTGTTTTTGGGGGATGTAGTTTCAAATTTACAGTTTTCGGATTATTTCCTTTAATTGTGCTCTACCTTCTTGCTAAATTTCATGATTCTAGATCAGCGGGAAGTACACTAGGTTTTTTTTTCTTGCATTTTCATACAAATATGCGAGAAAATGCGACATAAACAGCGATATCTTTTGATTGCGTTAACGTAGAAGGTTGATTTTTTCACGGCTGCATGAGGTTGCAGACCCGAGTATGTTGTATTAATTTCAACTTGATCCGTCCACTCGTTTCTGATATATAGGTATTTTGACAGACGGACAACAAAGTGATCATATAAGGGGTTCCATTTTTCCTTTTGACGCACGGACCCCTAAAAAAATTTCAATGCTGAATATTTAGCCTAGCAAAGCTATTTCAGTGTAAAGCAAAGCTATTAGAATGCATTACACCAATCAGCAGGCTGTGGTGCCGGCGGCGGCGCGGCGGTGCGCAGGCGCACGCGAGCCACGCGAGGCATACACCTGTTGCTTATGCGCTCTTAGGGCGTATACAGCGTGATTATTTGCTTTTCTAATCCACGACGCAATGGCATAGTACGGACAACAGCAGATCAATGGTAACATTTGCAGTACGATTTTAAATCTTACGACGCAGATAATAAGACAGAAATAAGTACTAGATGCATGCTAACTTTAGAATACTTTTTGTTTAGTATATAAGTTTAAATTATGTTGCATTGCCCTGACAGGGTTCATGTTGAGTACTGGATTTTTATGTAATACCTAGAATTAACCACATGATCGCAATAAAACATTTTGACTTTGACTTTAAGAACGGTCCAAAGTGTTAAACTTGACGTTGATGAGTGTTATGCTGTCAGCTGTACCTACAATAAAATAGAGTTGCCTGTAGCAGCTAAATTACAGTGCGCGATGCGTAAGCTCAGGTTTACATTTGTGTGAGTGATAGCGGTACAAGAGGTGAAGTGCGGTGCGTGCGCGGCAGGGTGTATTTGTATGCGTAGGACGCGCCGCGCCTCAGGCCGAATATCACTCTACACTATGTGTGTGCACTCACACAAATGCAAACCTGAGCTTACGCCTCGCTCACTGGAGGTTGGACTATATACAAAAATACATACATTTTTATTACATAATATGCGCTATGGGAACTAAGATATAAATATTAAAGGAAGAAAAAATCCTTGCGAACTGGATTCGAACGGAACATCGCCATTCCGTGGCACGCTAGTTATTTTCCAACAGAGCTACCGTGACACGGATTGGATTGGCGAAATCTTTCTTCATCGTCTTAGGGACGGTCGCAACAATCTGTTGGAAAAGAGCGCGCCACGGAATTGCGAGGTCCCTGGTTCGGATCCCGGTCGTGGCGAAAATTTTTCTCCATTAATAATATATATAGCTCGATTACCACTGACTGACTGACTGACTGACTGACTGACTCACTGATTGACCGTCCCGTTTAGTCTGAAGGAGTTCCCGGAGGTGAAAGTGATGTAGGGGGAGTTGTATAGTTTAGAGATGTGACCTGATGAAAACTATAGGGAAGTGAAAAAAAACAAGATGGCGGCGAGTCACGTGATGCCACTAGTTTAATATTTAAAACCCTTGTTCACTTACCCACGTGACTCCCAAATTGAGTAATGAACACTGGGCGATGATAAACGAATGCCGATCAATTTACATCGGCGACATTAAGCGTGATCGATCGTGACCATTATATTATAATTGGCGGGACGTTTAGACACCCTGTATAAGGCGTGTGTTTAAGGGCCTTCCATGAGCCAACTAGCGCCGCCAATCTTAAAAAATAATATATTACAAATTATTAATTTTTATTAAAAAAGCTATACACAATCTGTATTAGAATAAACACTATTTTTTAATACATGGCATAATTGCGACAAGCTAAGTTGTAGTTCACAAATGTGCCAAAAACGGCCGTTTTTCGCAATTATGCGAACTACAACTTACCGACATTGAATCGCGTTATAAATAAGCATTTAAAAAATAGTATTTATCGTAATAAACATGTACAATGTACATACATAGCTTTTTTAATAAAATTGATTAAATTGGAAGATATTATTTTTCAAAGATTGGCGGCGCTGGTTGGCTCATGGAAGGCCCTTAAGTAAAGTACGGGAATTTTATTTAAGTGCCGCTCATATACTTACAGTGATTCTATAAGTTAGAATTTACCATGGGAAACCAACTTTTACATGGTAAACCAATATTTTCATATTAAAAGCTTAGACCACTTTTCTGTACAAACTTTACCGTTTATAAACATTAAAGTTTGCACAGAAAAGTGTATATATTATTATTATATATTCGATATACTCGATGATTGCGTGGATCGTTGAGTTATTTCGTTTCAGGGTTCAGGAGGGTTGTCCGTAGGTTTAGGTTAAGTTATCCTCGCATATATGTATTTATAAGAACTCAGATATTCTATTGACATCAGACCATAGTTGGCTTTGCCTTTCCTACTAGGAAGAATTTTACAACACCAAATTACATTGTGAACATCATGTATAAGGCAACACTACACCTGCCGTTTTCGCGTTTTTCCCTCGGCATCCGTACACGGCCCAACATGGGCAGTGTAGTTAATAAAATTTATTAACGCCACACATTACGGTAGGTCATTTAACTTACGCCTAACCTTTACTCTCTGCCGAACGGTTGAGCGGCATTCCTAGGATTCCTTAGCTTAGTAATGTGGCTAATTACTGTGTTTATTTAGTTCACTTCTGAGCTAGTTTTATTTCTTAACAGAAGGTCGGTTTAATATTAGTTTGTACCACAGACCAGTTACTCAATAAACATGAAATCGGTACAAATTTCATTAAGGCTTTCGCCTGTAAATTTGTACCGATTTCATGTTTCATTCTGTCAACGATGAGCGCATAGAGACGAAGCGGGGGACAGGGGTGCCGTATTAAAGAGATGCGTCTGTTGCGGTTGAGAGAATAAAGATGGCAAGTGTTGAGAGTTGTGAATGTAATTCTGAAGTAAAGTTAAAACTAACTAAATGCTATTTATATTATTATTAATAGGTATACGTCCATGTCTATAATATCTCTAGGTTACACGTGTCGTGAAGCAATTTTGCGCTCATGTGCGGACAGGACGCGGGCCCTCCTGTTACAGGTCTATGGGGTAAGTGGTCTGTGGTCTGGAACACGCGCAGCGCCGTCTTAGGCCATTCCGGGGCCCTTATGGGCACACAAGAATATTGGGGCCCAGTTGGAAAATAAAAAGTGGATGACAAAAAATTAAAATTTTCACTGAATAGAAGAAAAAATGATCGGTTGTCCGATTAGCATTTTGACTTGGAAATCTTGGCGCTAATCAAATGTAAATAGTTCAAATATAAAATAAATTGTAAATTTAAAGCCCATTAATAAAAACTAAACTACAGGTAGAAACCAACATTTCCCCACATGCGACAAACAATAAAACAGGATGACAGTGTCCATCTGAACTATTGCAAAAATTCTTTCACTGTTTTATAGATAAAAGTCAAAACTATGTAACGGTAAAAAAAGTATTAAATTTATACGTTTACAGTTACGGGGCCCTCAATATGGTTGATATTTTCTCAAAAACTATTAGACCAAAAGTCTGTCTTCGACTGCTAACAGCAGACCAAGTGAAAAGACCTATGATAAGACCGTTATTATTATCTGCGTCATAAGATTTAAAATCGTACTGCAAGTGTTACCATTGATCTGGTGTTGTCCGTACAAGTCAGAGTCCACGTTTCGCACGCAAACGTGGTCTCCAACCTCCGGAATAAACAACCCTATTTTAGGTTTCTATAATAATATTTAAAATCGCCATTACTGCAAACAAATGAGCCGCTGTGCTCAGCAGGCGGCATGCTAATTACACCAATACTAATATGAATATAATTAATGACCTCTTACAATATTAATAGCATGCCTCAGTTGTGTAAGACGAGAATTTTTTAAGTTTAATGTGAACCAGCCATTTAATGGCTTAATTTTTTTTGTTAATTCTCTCCTTACAACATTCTTTCGTCTTTCATTTTTCATTGAAATTATCCCCAAATCATTAATGCAACGTGAAATGACAATGCCAGATCCTGCCCCACCATCAACCGCAAGTTGTACAAGATAACGAATAGGGTAATTCTAGGATAGATGGCCATAGTTTTATTAGAAAGTCATTTACTCCACCTCTTCATCAAATAAAACAACTTTGCAAATATCTTTGGAACGCTTATTTATTAGTAATGAAATTGAACACAAAATAAACTGAAATGTCTTATGCTAAACACAATTAAAATAATTTTTTTATGAACACTTGGGTGGCCATCTCTCCTATACCAATCAATATGAGATGGCCATAGTGGTGAAGGTAAGATGGCCATACAATTTAGGACACACTATTTACTTTTTTCCCCTTTTCCCTTTCCTTTTGCTTTCTGTATATTAACCACATTTATGTTTTCTTTCAGGTTCTTTGCTTTCCTCCCACATGGGTGACATTTATCGTAAAATCTCAGTACAGTTTTCATGTACCCAGCCTTTACATACAATGCACTCAATCCAATCTTCTGTTAATTGTGTTTCGAAGTAATTTTCTCCGCATGCAACACAGTCATTAATATTAGTTTCCACGAGGGAAGAGTCACCACTCTCCAGGAGTATCAGTTTATCTTCTTCTTCCGTGTCACTAAATTCCTATCCTTTCTGGGTCTTTTTCCGTTGTAGTGTACTTTTGTTTTTCTTTTTGTTGCGTTATTTACCAGTAGATTTCTCGCGCTTTATTTTTTTCTTCTCAGATATCGGTTCATCGTCATCTTCCATATCAGTAGATTCCTGTCTCTTATGGACCTTTTCCCTTTGTAGTGTAATTTTCTTTTTCTTTTTGTCACATTATTTGCCAGTAGATTTCTCTCGCTTTATTTTTTCTTCTCAGTGATTGAGTCACTCATTTACCACGTTCATCACATGTACGAACGTAGCGGTTTGGCATCTGAAATGACAAGAAACTTGCTTAAAAACATGGTCATCTCTCCTAGAAAAATTATGGTCATCACTCCTAAAACCTATAGGAGAGATGGCCCACCTGTTTATATTCCAAATAAATCAACAACAGCAATTTATTTTGAGGTTATGTTATAGGCTACTATATGTTTTTAGTGATACAACTTTAAATACGGTTGAATATACATGTCTACATATGACAACCGTTTAATGACTAACTACGTGCAAAAAAAATCGAACTTGCTGTAAAGATAAATCGCAAATTACTCACTTTTTCATGGATTTTTCTTTTGAAATTCGACACAGAAACACCGGTACAATGGCTGCGTTCACACTGACATGACGACGTACACCCTCTCGTGGTGAATGTTGGAAATATTTCGATGGGCCATCTATCCTCTATGGCCATCTATCCTAGGATTACCCTAAATGTAAAAATATCTCCGTTTTTTATTAAAATTATTGGTCTAAAACAAAGTCTTGTACATCTAGCGAGTCGAAAAAAAACAGCCTAATTAAGAATTCAGAAAATAGTAAGAAATCGAAGGGAATTATTCATTGTTTTTGTTATTCTTCTATAGGAGTTGCGAGAGGAGTAGAAAATGATACTGATTATGATTATGCAATATGAAACCTGTAATAAGTCCCCAACAAAATGATAGGTACAGCTTAAATGGTCACGTAGTTTTGTGTGTGGGGCAAAGCCCCATTGAAATGTGGCAATGTCATTTTAGTGGTTGTATTCCCACTGCGAGACGATTTAGGCCCGTATTAATAATCTGAGCTCAAACCCGGGCGGGTTAAGGTCAAGAGCGAATTCAATTGATACACTCTCAAGACGTGCTCACCATCTCAAGTATGCCATTTATTAATAACCCAATCTTGAGGGCGTATCACGTGATGTCTTTCTCAAGTCGCGGTTCGCCTGCAATAAGCAAATACGTTCTCAAGTTTGAGTTTGACAGTTATCTTGAGAACTGAGTTTTGTTTATTAATACGGCGGTACTCACGTGATACCCGATTCCTTAACGCGTACCTAAGTTACTTTTATTAATAGGAACGCCATCTTGAGGTCGTTCTCAAGATTGACTTTTGAGCTGAGAGTGATTTATTAATACGGGCCTTAGTCTATAGTACCTACTATCAATCGATCAATTAATATAAAAAAATTCTAATTAAGAAATGACAGTTTTTTTAAACTGTGAAAAATTTATCTCGATAGTGATCGCGTGGCAACACCTGCATATTTAATTTACCTAGGTTTCTTGCATGGCTGTTATAGGTAAATATCACAATTCACTTTGAAAAAGTAAGATAAAATACAAACGACACCAATATATTTTTTTTTTCAAAGATATTAAACAAGAATAAAAGTTAATGTGTCCTCCAGCAGACCAATAAATTTATTTTTACGCAATCGGTGTGTGATGACGATGATACCATTTCGTACAGTTTATTTGACGGTAATACGGCCTATATTGCAATGGTATTGATTAGGTTAATGTGATATCGATTCTACATACTTCAATTTTATCTGGTAAATTGGCCGATTTTTGCACGCAGTTAAAAAACGCATATAAATTCTAGGCGTATCGTGATCACAACCGAGCGAGTAATGTAACCGTGTAACAACTCAATCTCGTTTATTACGACGTAACAAATCGTCTCTGTGCAAACGCAGGGGATCAATTCTGCTAAATTACGTTGTAGTTCTACTACGGTGCAATTTCTATTAAGTCTACAAAAGCAATTTAGATTACGCGCTAAATAGCATTACAGTGCAGCAACGAGGCTCTGGCTTACTGTCAAAACCAAGTCGACAAATCATCAACCTACACAAAACTATTGCAATTCAATTCAATTTCAATTTATTTAATTGCATACACATGTCAGAATGTACATTAATACATTAGGTCTTAAAATTATGACACATGCCCCCTGTAGGGCACAGCAACATGGAATGACAGAGGCAGACATTGCGTCTATAAGTAAATTATGTACTTAGTTAATTAATTTATTTCATTTTATCCTCCAAAAATCAGCGACGGTATAGTATGATTTGTCAATAAGAAAATGTTTTAATGCTTTGTTAAATTTTGTATAGTTATTTTCATTTTTTTATATTTATTGGTAATTCATTATAGATTTTTATTGACATAGGATGCATTACCTACATAGTGCGTTGAATTCACAATGAAAATATTGCTAAAAGCTACAATAGCTAATACAATAGCCAGCGTTTAGCCAGCGTTTAGCCAATAAGACGACAATAATTTGCAGCCCAGTAATAGCACGAAACACTAAAATTGCAACGAAATATTACGGTTTTATCTTTGTATGTGAATCCACATTTACATTTGATGTGCTGATGCCGTAGCCGTTCATTTGTCCCACCAGTTCAGTTGTTCATTGGTTGTCCAGTTCAGTTGACTGAACTAGTGATTTTTTGTTCTATAAGGACATGGTGAGCTCAAGTTACAACTCCCGAAGTAATTAAAATAATAGTATTAAGAAGGGGAATTTGAAAAGGATTAAATGGAACAATTCTTAAAGGAGGTCAAGTAGATCCAATTTCAATATCGGGGGATAGTATTATATGAAAAATATAAATGATACGAAATCGATTGATTGTTGACGTAGTTACAACCGCGATTCAGTTACGATCTTGCTTCGAGTAGTATATTAACTGAATTGGCCTCCAGATGCCATCAACACGAACCCGGGAAACGTTGTGTGACGAATTGTAGTGGCCGTTAAAGACACTTCATCAATCGTAAGTGATTGAGGCAGTCCTTCCCAATCTGGGGCCCACTTACCCTACTAGGGGGCCCGCAGAAGTTTTACATACTATATATTATGTACAATTATGTTTAGGTTTCTATCACAAACCATTTCTAAAAAAAATATATCTTAGGTATGATTTTAACATGTAGTACAGTCAACTGAACAAATGGGATTTTTTTTCTCACTAGGTCAGTCAACTGAACTAGTGGGAATAGACGGATTTTAATAGCAGTTTCAGTCAGATTTTTTTGGAAGATGTCCATGACGCTCATCTTGATCTCTTTAGGATTGACGGCTAAAAATAAAATGTAACTTTGGAAATTGTACCTCTCTTATTGTCTCTGCCATAAGAATTGAAATCGCAATCCAAGTTTAGTGTTGTTTTACAATACCTTTTCATTATCAATATCGGTCAGGTTTCAACATTGTGTTGTGTTGTGACGTCAAAAGCCACTCCAACAGTCGTAAGAAGATAGTTCATAGTGCAAAGAGCGTTGACATCAATATTATGGGAGTATCATCGAACCATTAACTATTCTACTTACACCGAATCAAATCTCTACAAAACGGAAATCAATCATTAGAATAAGACGTCATCCCGTTAACATTTATACAATAAATCAGTCGTGTACTTCTAAATGATAGTGCATCTATCCAACGCCAGTGGTGTACTGAGGAGCTTAAAATTGGGTCCCCCGAAAACGGCCCCAAAATCAGTTAAACATTTTGGCAGCCTCTCTTTTCTTCAATTTTCGCTGGGATTGAGATTCAACGAAACCTGTTCTCTGTGGCGTCAGATGTAGATATCTTCCAGCCAATCTCAGAGTCGGTGATAAGATAAAAATACATCAGAATTTGTATTACACACTATCCATGCTCGGTGAATAAATTAGAACATGATGAAAAACGGAATGACAAGGTTGCAGGTTCAAGTCCTGCCCACGGCAAGAATTTTTTCATCATGTTCTAAAAAAAGCATGCTGACGACGCTAAATATGTACGATTTTATGACTCGGTTCATGTTGATTTAAGCCAAGGATACATTAGGGGACAAATGTCCTGCGACACGTGTCGCCAGGGACGTCGGGTGAAGTAGCGCGACGTTGCCGGACTTCGCGCGACGCCTGACGTCGCTACGGACATAAGTCGCGCGATGTCGCCAGATATGTCAGGCGAAATCGGCCGGCTTCGCTTGACATGTCGCCGATACATGTCGTAGGACATTTGTCCCCTAGTGTATCATTGGCTTTAAAGACAAAAGGTCCCAAACTGAAACGGTCTCTGTTTATGACATCTCAACGGGCACACGTCAATATTTCCTATACCGCGTCGACATCAAAGGTGCCGCGCCGGCTGATATCAAGTCATAGGGGAAAGAAAGGCTTTATAAGTACTCGTAGAGGACGATACAATCGTCTTTACGTCAATTTTTGTAATTAAACCGAAGCCCAATACAACTGTATTATTTTGTAAACAAAAACTACCCTACCCTACTAACATTTTAAGCTGTTCTGTGATTCATCATCAGTCTATTTATATTGCCCCACTGCTCGGGCACAGACCTTCCCTTACATCGAGGGAGCTCGGGCCATAATCCACCACGCGGGCCCAGTGCGGGTTGGCGGATTTCACATGCCTTAGATTTTTTTTTCTACTACATGCAGGTTTCATCACGATGTTTTCCTTCACCGTTTTTGAGAGCACTCGGTAAATGTACGTAAGTTTTTCCGTCGAAAAAACCGAGGATAACTCATTGGTACATGGCTGCCCATATACTTATTGCATAGTTATTTTCACATTATTAGATCGGATCAGTTTATTTTCACAACGGTGAACAGGTTCGACCAATCAGTTCCTTCAGTGTCGACGTATATCATATTTGTTTACAAAATAAGATACTTACTTGATTTGATTTGGGCTGCGGTGTACATCAATTAACGCAAATTAACATGCTGAAGTTACCTGAAGCTAAGTCTAAAATTCGTTTTTCGATAATTTAATTAAGAGGATTTCTAGATTCCTCTCTTGTATCTCAATTTGTTATTAATCCCCGACGCAAAAATAGGGGTGTGATAAGTACCTTCCATGAGCCAACTAGCGCCGCCAATCTTAAAAAAATAAAATCTTTCTATATAATCAATCTTATTAAAAAAAAAGCTATGTACAAAATGTTTATTACGATAAATACTATTTTTTTAATGCTTATTTATAACGTGATTCAATTTCGGTAAGTTGTAGTTCGCATAATTTCGAAAACGGGTTTTTGGCATATTTGTGAACTACTACTTAGCTTGTCGCAATTATGCCATGTATTGTATATTGAAATATTCGTCGTAATAAACATTTTGTAAATAGCTTTTTTAATAAAAATGATTAAATTGAAAGATATTTTTTTAAGATTGGTGGCGCTAGTTGGGTCATGTCAGGCCCTTAAAGGATTTTAGTATAGGTATTTTTGTTGTTGTTCTTAACTATGATTATAGTAGTTACATTATCTTTGATTTAGTGTCTTTTTTTACATTTATAATAATATGTAAGTACTAAATATCTCGGAAGTAGGAATCGACACATCAGCGTTTAGCTTTAGACTAGGGCAGTAGATACGGAATAGGGGCGCGTATTCAAAAAAAAAAGTGTCCGTCCCTTTTTATCTTAACCTTTTTTATCGAAGCGTGAAAGGGCAACATGAATTATGGGAAGTGATGTTTAACTAGGTTTATGAATAACAGCAAAAAAGTATAGAAGTGAATTTTCGAGGATTCCTTGTTAAGCGCGCGAAACGCCATTAGCTACTTTTTTGTGAAAATTCTAATTAAATAGTTTCCGTGGTATTTAGTGAATAATGATCACGTTAAGTTAATCAGTAGATGTCCGCGAACGTTTCTATTAGTTGGAGTGCTCGAAAGAAGTCGTGTTTGTGAAGTTTTGTGCTCTTAGCAAGGTTTCCTTTTGCATAACTTGATGCTTGCGTGGATCATTGAGTTATTTCATTTAGGGGTTTGGGAGGGTTGTGCGTAGGTTTAGGTTATCTTCGTATATGTGTATGTATTTATAAGAATTCAGACATTCTACTAACATCAGACCAGGCTGTATGCCCTAGTTGGCTTTGCCTTTCCCACTGGGAAGAATTTTACAAAAAAGAATGAATTTTCGATTTAATCCAAAGGGTTGGCTAAAATCTTTGCCTACCTACTTGTATAACTATACGAATGGTTCTAAGAATCAACCTTCGTAGATGAAATGCGGAATGATTTAGGGGAATTAGCTTTGATTTAACATCCCCATATCATATTCCCATATCTGAGATACAGATTAAGATACATTTCCTTTGTAATTTAGATCAGACATTTTACTGAAATGGGTTTAGACCATTATATTACATGAAACGTAAACTCAATTTCTAAATTAAGGTCTTCTTTGAGCATATCAAACGTCACACCTGTCTTATGTCTGACTGCTTGTGGTAACGCACAGACCACTTACCCCATAGACCTGTAACAGGCGCCCGTGTCTGCCCGCACATGAGCGCAAAATTGCTTCGCGACACGAGTAACCTAGAGATGTTATCGACATGGACGCATCTCTTTAATACGGCCGGCACCCCTGTCCCCCGCTTCGTCTCTATGCGCTCATCGTTGACAGAATTTTTCGCTTGCAAATGACATTGCCACATTTCAATGGAGCTTGGCCCCACCTACAAAACTACGTGGCCATTGTAAGGTACTATCATTTTGTTGGGGACTTATTACAGGTTTCATATTGCATAATCATAATCAGTATTATTTTCTACTACTCTCGCAACTCCTATAGAAGAATAACAAAAACAATGAATTACGATTTCTTACTATTTTCTGAATTCAATAATTTTAGTAAAAAACGGAGATATTTTTAAATTTATTCGTCATCTTGTAAATCATGCGGTTGATGGTGGGGCAGAATTTGGTATTGTCATTTGTACCGATTTCAGGTCTAATGGGTAAGTGGTCTATGTAGTAACGTAACACTCGTCACAGTATTGTTGCCAGGAAGTCTTATGGAAAGTAAAGTGAAGGTTTAAATTCGTCTGGCGGGCAATAATATTAGATTACTAACCAATGATGTGACCAGCCCCTGTCACTTCAATAAGCATTGTCAGCCACTTTTGTTCTCTGGGAGATTACTAACTCATTTCTTACGCAGTTGTCACACCGCCGGCGATAAGCGAGTAGCGAGTAAAGCTAGAAACTAGAAACGAGTTGGCGAGCAGCGAGTGGCGAGTGATAGTTTTGTAGGCTATAGGAAGCCGGCGAGTAAGCGAGAACTATGGGCTATTTTTTCGTACAATAGGTAGTGTATTCCGTGTAAACAAAGCAGTGATACTCGCTCGGCGACATAATATTTATAGTTTATCGCTGAGCTAGTGTCGCCGCCGAGCGAGTACATCCCATCGCGCGGCGACAAAATAGCCGAGCGAGCACTCACCGGCGGTGTGAACTATTAGCGTACTATTAGTGTATGCGTCTCTTTTGTTTACACGGATTGTACTTACTATCTTTTGTACGTTTCGTGGCGAGAAAATAGCCGAGAGTTACTCGCTGGCGGTGGACAACTGCCTTATTATGGTGCCACCAGTAAAATACCAAGCATACTCTTTCCATAGCGCATAGATACCTACTTAATCGTACACTATGGTCTCCTTCACCGTTTTATACAGTATTCTACAATTATGGGTTTTGTCTATGTCTATGAAGAAAGCTTTCTCCAATAGGTAAATTCTACCTCCACAATACCGGATACCGGTACCACGTGAGCTGATACCGGTCATACCGATGTTTGGCTGCCGGCACACTCCCACGAACACGTCGTTCGTTACCCCCAATGATAAAAAACGTGTATGAGCTGTCGTATTAAAAAAACCGTGAACTGTCTGTACGAATTTGTTTATTTTGGAACGTAAGCAATGGCTTCTTGTTAGTTATGTGTGAATGGAAAATGTTGAGTGACTTCAAGAATGCTTGAGGTCTGAGGTTTTCTTGTTCTTGAGAAATGCCTCTTTTAGTTCTTCAAATCGGGTTTACAGTTCAACAGGAATTGTGGTTATTCACCAGATATTTAAAAAATAGTCTATATAACTCATACTCGTAGGAACAACAGCTTACAACTACTAATACGTTTTAGATTCAAATCGTTACCTACGCTTATACTTTTACACAAAGATTTTACACATTTGGAGGCATAAGGTCTTAGTTGATTTAAAGTATTTTTTACGAAATAAAAACAACAGCATTAAGTGGATAAATTAATTTATCTCTTTAATAGTTACTTAACATTAAAAAAGGCGCGGGCGTGCTCTGTCGACAGACTACAAGACTTTTTTGTCGCGAATCGCGATGCCAACGCCTTCTCAGTTTTGGCGCGAACTCGTGATGTCAGTTGTCTATGTGTTTTTTTTTTCTTTTTTCTCTTCAACCTGCCAGCACTTCTCATCAATGATAGCCATTTAATGGATTCACGATTCGATAAAAAAGTGGCCACGATAAAAAAAACTTAAATTTAGATCGCTCACAAATGAACATACGTGAGGGGACTAAGTTCAATGTAATAAGCGTTTTTCTGACAGCTTTTAAAAATAGAAAATAACATTAAAAAAAATTGAAGATCACTTTTTTAAATAAGTTCGATTGATAAGTTAATATCTACGATTTAAGCAATTGTTTAGGTAAAGTTTATTCATGTATAATTAGGATCACTACACAATGGTTTGGGCCGATAATCCGTATTTAACGAAAGTCGAAACCATTGAATTCCTAGCAAAACAAAAATTTATAAAAGAGAAAATTGAAATTGAGCTTACAGCTTCTAGAATGGGATTGATCAATCAGCGACCTTTGTTGATTTTGTACATGTCGTTCATCTATAAGTACCTACTTGTACGGGGCAGTACAGAACATTCAACTATGAAGCAAAAACTATTGAGTAGGAAGCTTCCAAATTGGGCGATGATGACTGCATGACTATTTCTCGATTCACGTCGTCGTGTCAACCCTACTTTAAAAAGTCCATTGTTATTGTCTTTTTTTTAACAAAACATAAAATGGCGTCAATCACAACAACAGCCAGCATGAAAAAACACTTTTACTTTTTAAAAAAGTGCGTAAAAAATTTGGTACAACATCCGGTTACAAGATGGAGGCGCGTCTAGGGCGACAATAGTGTGACCAACTTTTTTTTTATACAGTATACCGATTTTTTATGTATAATAAGTGCTAGAGATCTGTTAACAGATTCTAGTTTAGATAATAATATTCAGTGTTATTTTTTATGTCATATAAAAGAAATATTACTCTTTGCTTCAGTCAGATGCACTCAAAAGGATACACTTCATTTGAGCGGGGTCCATAGAGAAGATAATATAACCATTAATCGACGCATACGTCGGTCGGGCTATCTCTGCCGATCCTTACACCAAAATTAGGTCTATTTATATGTAAGCATTTGTAAGTACTTATAAATATTTATTCGTAGGTTTCTTTAAGTTTATTTTTCTATTATTATTATTTGTATAAGTAGGTACAGGTACTTAATTATTTTTATTTTTTACCCAAATAATATTATTAAACTATTGAATCTGACCACACTGGCCTCCAATTAGCTCGCGTCGCCGAGTCAAGGGCGGTCAGCCGGCAGCTGCTTCCTACTGAATTTTAATATCGGCTGATTCCGAAACAGCGCCTTTGCCTACATTTGCTAGTTTTACGAGCGCGCGCGAGGTCAGCTCTAGTCGCTAGGCGGAGACAATTTTAAAAAGCTACGTGTGGCGCGAACGTTACTCATTCAAGGTTTCACATAAAGATACGACCACCGTTCTACGATGCGTCAGGCAGGAGCAAGAAAAAGATAACCAATGACAGTACGGAAATTAATCACCACAATTTTTACGTTTCTGCGTGAAACTAATTGGCTTTATAATATTTCCAAAGCGAATCTCTAACTTTATCTCCTCCTCCTCCTATTGTCTCCTCCTCAGTTAAGCCACAAAAACTATGAATTATTTATGGGCCTATATAGAGCTACTTCGTCCAAGAGAAAATAAGTTTCAATTTGTTAATTCTATTTCGAAGTGGTATAATTTAAATATGGGGATACATTCGGAACCCAAGTAAGTGTTTATGGTACTCTAAAACGTTAACAGGCGGAAGTTGTATCACTCCACTGTTCGGAGACAATGTTTTGACAGCTTTTTAAAAATAGAATGTCTCGAGTCATTAAGTTCAGAACGGCCCATTTCAGTTGCGTTGTCGTCTGCTTCTCGTTCTATTTTCGAATCTGACAGTTCAATTTTCGTTTCTAAACTTTTCTGTAAAATGAAGCATAGAGAGATTTTTTATTTCCCGGCCTGGTTGCAAAGTATTGATTGGCAAATGTGGCCAGTACTTATTTTAATTAGTGGAATTTTTTATTCACTAAAATAGCGCCATTTACATAAACTAATTCCAACGTTACATACACCTCGCACGATATTATAATTATAACGATAATGAATGAGGCAGTTAAATAATTCCCAAAAATTCTGGGCTCTGCCCAAGGCCAGGACATAACTTTTAACTTTATTTAGAGTACCTGTGTAATTGAATTACTTGTGTTAGTTAAGATTTATAAGGCGTAACAGAGGGAATTAAATTATTGGCGGATTTCTGCATTCTGCGCCCGTTCAAATGGTGTTTTTCTTTGTTTTAGTTACACTGTTGCTAATCAACAATATTTTTGATTATTATCTGACGTCTGACAGTTGTAAGAGCGAGCTGACGCTAAGCTCGTGCTCAAAAATATGAATCTCGACCTTAGGTATTGAGATTTTCTAGTGTTTGAAGATAAATTGAAAAAGCACAGATTCGAATATAATCACCTAGGTCAAATAAATGGCGTATATTTATTTTGTTCCTTTTTAGTCTAATTTGTTTGGTTATTAGGGCCAGGGCGAGAGCACTAATGTGTGTCTAAAGCACTAACCTAGTTAACTAATTAAACAACCTGGCAGGTTAAGGTGTTATTATTAGCTGGCGACTGCCCTGGGGCCTCCAGAAGAGAGACAGATTAAAAATTTTAAATGACATTGCCACATTTCAATGGAGCTTTGCCCCACCTACAAAACTACGTGATCATTTAAGCTGTACAGTCAACATCAGATTAATGGTAACACTTGCAGTACGATTTCAAGTCTTACGACGCAAATAATAAGAACTGTCAAAAGTAAAGAGTGTTACCATTGATCTGCTGTCGACTGTACAATTTTATGATACATTCTCTAGACCTAAGTACCTACCTACACATAATTATCCTCTAATCCATCGAAATTCTGACACGAAATGTACAACAAATTCCAGAAGTTCTGTAATTCGAATAATTGCTACAAATAAGTTATTCAGATCGTAATCGTAGTCATGCGCATGTGTTATTAATTCTCAGGTAGTTAGGTGATAGGCCGGGAGTCGACTGATAGGTAATGTCTTACAAAAAGTTACGATAGCGGTCAAGTTTGCGCCTCGCGCTATGTTAATACGTCCCGATGTCACAATTTTCTGTCGGTATTTGCACAAACTTACTTTTTTTTTTAATCATCTTACACAAAATTTTATATAAAGGCGAACTTAACGTCTTGCGTTGCGGCTTTCTCTACCAGTTGACCTAAGGTCATGCGGAAAAATTGAGGTAGGGTGTAATTAACCATAGCAATCTAGTTAAGATTGTAACTTGTCCCATAAACATGGGCTCACTTTGACCAAATGTAGATAATGGTATATTATAATAATACTTCTTTCTAACGAAATGATCTTTGTAACGAAAACATCAGTATAGGTATTAGAGATACAAATAAAATCTCTTTATTGCAAGTAAGCACGTTGTATACATTTTTGCACGTCAATATTTACAAATTATATCTAGGGCCCTAATGTTTAACTGACAGTGACAGCAAGCCCATTCCCATCATCAATTGCTCGTGTGCTGTGACATTTTTTTTATGTTACTATTGAAATCAGTTTAGGATTAAGTTATAAAGGAACTGACCGATTTATTCTGGCATGTATATGACAGACATTTTGATACTTAGCGATGCTTTCATTTCATACTCATTTCGATTGGAAGTCGACGACATCAACGTATTAATTCGTCAATGCCTTTTGTAATGCAAAAACACAATGGGCTCCCGGTGTATAAATAATAGCATGCGCCTGCGTCGCGGCGATCATTCGTGACCCGTTCGGTTATTAGATGCCTAGTAGTGTTAGTAGCATGAAATCATTAGTATACAGACATACATACTCACGGTATTTATCAATTGCAGGGTATCCAAAGATTCTATTATGCCTTTCCTTTATTTTACAAATTTATTCGGCGGGTAGTGCAGCTCGCGCACTAATTTATTAAAAGAGTACAAATAAATCTTTCCCAAAAAAAAAAATATCTGCGTGTTGTAAAGTTTGTTCTAGTTTTTAATTAATTTACCGGCTATCAACCACATTTTAATAGTTTTATTCAATCATATAGCTTATTAAAAATAAGTCCGTAGAATTACGGATTTTTCTGGAGCCAATGTACGGAAATCTATGGATTTTTCAGCCTTGCCCTACGGAATTCTAAAAAATGAATCTGGCAACACTAAGCCTACTGAACAACTCTGACGATATAGGTTGGGTTTGGTCACTCATCTAATCTTCCATTCCGTCGTTTTGACTTGAGTTTTAACATATGAATGTGATCACAGACCACTTACCCCATAGACCTGTAACTTGCCAGTGTCTCGCACATGAGCGCAAAATTGCTACGCGACACGTGGCACCTAGAGATATTATCGACATGGACGCATCTCTTTAGTACGGCACCCCTGTCCCCCGCATAGTCTCTATGCGCTCATCGTTGACAGAATTTTTCGCTTGCAAATTTGTACCTACCGATTTCATTACCATTGAGCAAATGTTCTTATTCTAAGCTACATTTTGTATTCCCCCAATTTAATTTTTTCAGGATTTCTCATTAGGGTTCTTTCGACTCCAGTTTTCATCTGAGCGCTTTGAGTTTTATCATATGGATGTGATATATCAGCCCTTATCAATCCACTGCTGGACGTAGGTCTCTCCCAGGCTAATCGATGCTGGTGTTCGCGCCACTTGCATAAGCTGGACATCATGTTAATGAGACTCTAGCTAGACTCATGGTGTCCTGGTACTTAAACAGCTGACGCTTCTGACCAAGTGGAAACAGCAGCTGTTGAAAACATATTGAGATTCCGGTGTAGCCATGCTCTCCTGGTACTTTTAATGGAACTTTATCATCATCACAGCATGCACGTATCAGTCGACTACTAAACGTAGGGGGCCACTCCCAAGGCACGTACCGTCATCACTCAAAACTTTTTGCATCCAGGACTTTGCATTTACTGTACTATTTTTGCAAGTTCCAATAAAATAAAGGCTAGATATATCTACAGATCAAACCCAATCTCCGAAGCTTTGAACCTATCGCACGTCATCGGGCACAAGGATGCAGTATCAGTAATATCAGTATCTACTAATAAGCCAACGTAATGTATAGGTCACAGGGCCGTAACCAGAACTAACGGCCGGGGAGGTCCCAGGCCTATTCTAGATCAGGGTGTACCGAAAAAGAAAGCAAGCCGCCGAAGAGCTGATGTTTAGTATCTGGACAGCTTTTGTTCTAAGACTTATGGAATAAAAAATAAAAAATAAACTACCTACATAATAACTGATGGTTAAGTCGTAGGCCAAAAGTTATTCAGTTACCGGTATTAATATTGAACACTAATCTAAACAAGTAACATAATAGTATTGGGTAGGTACACTAACAGTCTTAACAATTATAAGCTTGTGGGGAGGCTGGCGCCTGAACTAGGTAAATAACACCTGTGTTTCAGGTCTCCAGTTAAATAACCTATAGTTACCTATCAATGTAATATTATACATGGCAATAATCATATCTTAACAATAAAATATATAATTTTATTCTAGGTTCTATCGATAAGTACGGTGGACCACAGAGAAAGGTGTACAGGAGAGTTTTTAAAGTTGAGATTATCTCAAAAACTACTTGACCTATTGCAAAAATTCTTTCACTGTTTGATAGATAAAAGTTAAAACTATGTAACTGTAAAAGAACTATTACATTCGGTCCAGTAGTTTTTGAGTAAATCTCAACCTTATTGAGGCCCCCTGTATACTTATCTCTGTCTTCGACTGTACCTATTGCTTATATTTTAGTACTTATAGTTGTTTAGATTTTGTGCTCCACGACGACTACCACTTACAACACTGCTCTATCTTTTTTGATAAGCTAGCCCTTTGTGCCAATATGTTTATTGTATTTTTATTTATGTATTTGTGTGTTGTACAATAAAGTGTTAAAACAAACGAACGAACAAACAAACAGATCGAAAGCTTAGAATAAATAAAACAAAATCAATGCTGACATTGTACTGTAATCATTTTTTTGTCACTCCTCACTGCATCATCCCCTTAAGTTCATCGTGCTTATTTAAGAGCCTTCATAGAGCCAACTAGCGCCGATTCAATATACAATACATGGCATAATGGCGACAAGCTAAGTTGTAGTTCACAAATGTGCCAAAAACGGCCGTTTTTCGCAATTATGCGAACTACAACTTACCGCCATTGAATCACGTTAGAAATAAGCATTTAAAAAATAGTATTTATCGTAATAAACATTTCGTAAATAGCTTTTTTAATAAAATTGATTATATTGGAAAATATTATTTTTTTAAGATTGGCGGCGCTAGTTGGCTCTATGAAGGCCCTTAAGCGAGAGCCTGTATAAGTTACAAATTATTTCAAAGGCGGTCCGGACCCCTTAAAACTTCTGGCTACGAGCCTAAGTACAGTTTATAGTGTCCATTTTCTGGACAGCTTTTATAACTTATCAAACATTTAAGCGGGGGTTTCGGACCCCCCAAAACTCCTGGTTACGGGCCTGCTAGGTCCTAAGCTAAGTACCAAACTAAGCATAGGCAGTAATCGTGTGCATACGAGTAGATAGTGCTATGCCGTGAGGTCAGCTCGCTGACACGCGCGTGGCACACATGACACAACCGTGACCAACTTATCCGTCTGGCATAGTGGCGAATCATGACAAAACTGACAAGAACCGTAAAAAAATTTTTTTTTAATAAAATTATTCCCAAAGGGAAAGGCAAGGCCAACTAGAGCATACAGCCTGGTCTGATGTTAATAGAATGTCTGAATTCTTATAAATACATAAGTACATACGAAGATAACCTAACCTAAACCTACGCACAATCCTCCCATTACCCCTAACGAAATAACTCAACGATCCACGCAATCATCGAGTTATGCAAGGAATCCTTGCTCAAAACTTCACAAACACGACTTCTTTCGAACACTCCAATTAAAAGAAACGTTCGCGGACATCTCCTGATTAACTTAACGTGATCATTAATCACTAAATACCACGAAAACTATTTAATTAGAATTTTCACAAAAGGACATCTACTGGACACCTTTATAAGGGAATGTTAGCATGGGACATTCCTGGCTAAAAGCTTGCGTGATTGATTCTGCAGCACAGCCTCCTTGTTCCGGGAAGCTGGTCATAGGGTAGAGATTGCCATGATGTTATTCAACCTTCGCTGAAAAGAGGAATAGAGAAGATTATTTCTAGTTTTATTATATATTTAACAACAAAATATTTAATTAAAGACAGTAAAAATGTATATAAAAAACTATAAATAAAAAAATATTATTATTTCTAGTTATTTTAATATTTCTATGCCGCAGCCCAAATCAAGTGTCTTATTGTATAAACAGATATGATCGTCTAATTACCTGTTGCGATGTAACACTATAGAAGCTGATTGATTGAACCTGTTCATCATTGTGAAAATAAAATAATGTGATAACAACTATGCAATAATCACAGAAAATGTTAGTAGGGTATTGTTTAGAAAATAAGACACTTGATTTGGGCTTGTTCCTCAATAAAATCATACCATAAAATGCAAGTATTTGTTCATATTCCAGACGGTTCACGAAGCTCGTCTAGATGGCCGCGTGGACACTATGCTGGAACAGGGTCTCATCGAGGAGCTGTTGGACTTCCATGAGCATCACAACATGCAGAGGATCAGGGATGACAAGTAAGTACGCCGAAACTGACGTTAAAATACAGAGTCGAGACGAGAGAGTTTTTAAGGTTTAGATTATCTCAAAAACTACTTAACCGATTGTGAAAATTCTTTCACTGTTAGATAGATAAAAGATAAAACTATGTAATGGAAAAGAATTATTAAAATCGGTCTAGTAGTTCTTCAGATAATATCAACTATATTGTGACCCCCTGTATACTTATCTCTTTCTTCGACTGATTCGCAATGGTGATAGGTATAATGGGCCAGCATCAGCCATTGTGTACTGGGCCTTTGGGTGCATGTGAACTAGGCACACTATTTAATCACAGTCAGGCACAGACAGGTCAGTCCTGCAAAAGGACGACAACAGCGGGCAACGGCCTCTGCAGTGGCATCTGCTGTTTCTGCGGCGGTGTAGGGTTACACGTGTCTAGGGAGACGGAGCGGAGTCTTTGGTACTAGGGGTCATATTGCCAGGGAATTTTATATGAAAGGAATTCTTCAAGAAAAGATGAAAGGAATACATAGAGCGAATGTTGGTGGGTCGGCAGGTAGACCGAGGATTTACGGTGGAACGAATGTGTACAGTAAAGTTTTTTAAGGATGGGATTTTCTCTAAAACTACTTAACCTATTGTAAAAATTATTTCACTGTTTGATAGATAAAAGATAAAACTATGTGCTGTTAAAGAATTATTAAAATCGGTCCAGTAGATCTTGAGAAAATCTCAATCTTATTGAGGCACCCTGTACGTCGACCAAATTGGCCATGTCATGAAAACGGGCCAAGTGCGGTCTACTACAAACCGACGAGCGTGCATGAAGAGATTGATGAATGTGGAGGCGAGAGTTTTTGCCAGACTCGCGGCGGATGGAAGTCCATCGTCTCTGTGCCTACCCATATTAAATGTATCCAATAAGACGATTCTAAGGAAGTCAAGCGACGGAAGCTCTAATATTTCGGTCACATTATGTCGGACCCCCGATATAACCTGTTGCAGTTAATAATTCAGAGCAAGGTTTGTGGGAAGAGGAGCGTTGGCAGGAGAAGACACTCTTGGCTAAAGAATTTACATGATTGGTTCGGCTGCAGCACCGGCTCCTTGTTCCGGGCAGGCGGACAGAGGGTGAATATTGCTGATGTTGTCCAACCTTCGATGAGAAGAGGAACGTTGAGAAGAAGAAGACGATTCCAACGTCACCTCATAGATAAATCGGCTTTAGGTTTTTTTTAATGCCTGCAATATCCCACTGCTGGGCAAAAGCCTCCCCCCAACCCTTCCACTCATCTCTATTCTGCGCAGACTCAGACCACTCTCTCATAAAAACGTCAAGTTCGTCTCGCTTTAGGGATTAATGTAAATAAATTTTAAAGATAAATATTTTTATGATACTTAATAATTAAGTAATAATTATAATGAAAGATACTTTAAAAGATTATATTGCAAGTATCAAACCGTGTATTCCGTGCAACACTGCGTGTGCGCAACTCCGGTAGCTAGCCGCGACCGCAGCTACGCTACGAGCGACGCTACGGCTACTCCAATGACTAGATCCGCGTAGCTCTAACTAATGTAACTGGAAATGCCTAGCTTGCTTGGAGACGCTTTCAGCTTGATTAACATCTACAGACATCGAATATGTCCGGCACGTACCGTGGCAGACAAAATATTGGTCTTCTATACTAAGTGTATGAACGTATTTATATCTACCGGGCCGCACAGAAACATTGTATAGAATAACATGATATTGTCTGCCACGCCACGTGCCGGACACGTTAAAAGTCTGTAGATATAAACGAAGCTGTAGTTGGTTACGGTTACAGTGATATATTGAGCATTATTAATAATTATCCGCTATTTATTCATCATCATTTTCAGCCCCTATATGCCAAATATTGGACATAAAGATTCGCCCAAGTTTCGCCATCCGCTCTACTGTATTCATATTTGTTTACAAAATAAGACACTTGATTTGGGCTGCAGTATATGTCTGTACTTACCTACTATGGAAAATGTAGACCATGAATACTTGGCTCCAAAGATATACCTAAAAAAAAATCCTTTTTCGACACTTCCAGCATCTTTATGTATTTCCAAGGCTGTATTTACTACGATCGGAGTGCATTTTGTTCCCGGTTTCGCTTCACTGCATATTCTGTAGGTGGATATTAATCGGGTTCAGTGTGGAACAAGTTTAGCGCCACCTCAAGCTGACATAATATCTGTTTGTCATAAACGTGACTTAACGTTATTCCGCGGTTTAAGGCTTCGTATGCGCGGATTTACAGTTTTTCTATGAAAGCTACGACACTAACTACTAAAATTAAACGTCTGAAAAAAATATATAGCAATCTTGGGGTGTCTATTTAAGGACTGATAATCGTGTCTTTGTCCAATCGTGATAGATACGGTGATACCGATAATACACGATTGGACAAACTTCGCTCGATAGAAAAGAATCGCAAACATACCCTTTCCATGTCTTTTAAAATGAAATGTCAAAACCGAAATAGTTATTCGTACAAAATATATATCAAAATGTAGGGTATTATAAATACGAGAGCTTGTTTAAAAAGCTTCTGATTTTTATCGGCGTATTTTTATTTCCGTGACAAAATTCATCCAAAATTAATAAAAATACAGGAGTCACTGTGCCGTGCTCTTCACTCCGCCGCTGCGCGACATCTTCTGTCTCGCGTGGTGGACCATGGCCTCGATGTAAGGGAAGGTCTGTACCCGAACAGTGGGGACATAATATAAGACTGATGATGATGATAATTGATATTTGCTAACATTTTTTCTGTCCCAAATAAAAGTAGGTACGAACAACATCAGATCAATGGTAACACTTACAGTACGAATTTAACTCTTATGACGCAGATAATAAGAACGGTCCAAAGTGTTACACTTGTTCTGCTGTTAGCTATCTACCTACATATTTTTAAATGGCACAGCCAAATAAGGGTTAAGATAAGGGTCTTTATACTGTCACTATTGAGGGTCGGGTGACCTCGTTCGACCTCGAAAGGACGCTCGGCTGTACTCGTTGACAGCCCTTGACCTCGGCCGTGGAAAGGTCAAGGTCACTCAAGGCTCGTTTCCCCGGGAGGGTTAGCCTTGTTTTAGAGCCATTTTATTTGGACTACTTTGTTTAGTACTTTAGAACGTGTCAATTCTGAATTATTAAGTAACATTTAAATGACATTGCCAGATTCCGCCCCACCATCAACCGCAAGATGTACAAGATAACGAATAAATCTCTCCGTATATAAATATCTCCGTTATAATAATAAATAATAATAATATCTCCGTTTTTTTATTAAAATTATTGGTTTAAAATAAAGTTTTGTACAAGTTGCTAGTCGAAAAAAACAGCTTTATTAAGAATTCAGAAAATAGTAAGAAATCGAAGCGAATTATTCATTGTTTATGTTATTCTTCTATAGGAGTTGCGAGAGTAGAAAATGATACTGATTATGATTATGCAATATGAAACCTGTAATAAGTCCCCAACAAAATGATAGGTACAGCTTAAATGATCACGTAGTTTTGTAGGTGGGGCAAAGCTCCATTGAAATGTGGCAATGTCTTTTGGTCTGTGCACCATTCTTATTATCTACGCTATAAGAATTGAAATCGTACCTCGTGTTCATTGACGTACTGTCTATTGTACCATTAAATACTTAATTGAAATCGCACAAAAAACTGTGAAGCGTAAAACGGTCTGAGACAAAAAGCAGCGACCAAAATGGTTCGGGGCGTGTGTACCAAATTAATTTGAATAATTTGAACTAAAAAAAGCGCATGGGAATTCGTTTTTGGTCGGATTTGTTCCCATCAATCGAGGTGTGGCACGCGAAACGTGATTACTAAGTATGATTTGATCCTTTGTTTTTTAGTATACGCGGTTAGCTATAAACTTGATTAAAGGCTGACACATTAAATAAATAAAAACCGGCCAAGTGCGAGTCGGACGCCGAGGCTTCCGTGCACCGCAACTTACTTCTTCTTCTTGAAGTGCCTCTCCGCTAGCGGAGGTTGGCTGTCAGCTCCGCGTACTTGTCCCTGTCTTGAGCGAGCCGGAACAGCTGTTCAGCGCTCGTGATGCCCGTCCATTCACGAATATTACTTATGCAACATACTTAAGGGCCTGATATGAGCAAACTGGCGCCGCCAATCTTAAAAAAATCATATCTTCCAATATAATCAATTTTATTAAAAAAGGTATTTACAAAATGTTTATTATCATAAATACTATTTTTTAAATGCTTATTTGTATGTAAAGTGATTCAATTTCGGTAAGTTGTAGTTCGCATAATTGCGTAAAACGGCTGTTTTTGTCACATTTGCGAACTACAACTTAGCTTGTCGCAATTATGCCATGTATTGTATATTAAAAAATAGTGTTTATCCTAACAAAGATTGTGTACATAGCTTTTTTAATAAAAATTAATAATTTGTAAGATATTTTTTTTTAAGATTGGCGGCGCTAGTTGGCTCATGGAAGGCCCTTACTTTTGTAGGAATGCACTACTTATATCGATCATGAGCAAGTACTCCGGCTCGCACTTGGCCGATTTTCGGGTGGCTGTGTTCACAACCTTTTTTGGGGGCTGAATCCGCGCCTGTCGGTACTGGTTGCATGTTGCAGAGGGCACGACCTCTTTAAAGAACGCAAAAAAAAAATAAAACATTTTTTTTTATTCCAGACCTCCAGACTACACAAAAGGCATCTTCCAGACTCTTGGCTTCAAGGAGTTTCACGACTACCTCATGCTGTCGGAAGAGGACAGAACTACTGAGCAAGGGAGAAAGTTGCTCCAACAAAGCATAGACAACATGAAGATTGGCACGAAGGCGTATGCACGGAGACAGAATAAACAGATCAAGGGGAGATTCTTGACGCATCCTAGAAGAGAGGTCGAGTAACTTTTAATTTATCGTGTGGTTTAGTGACCAAACATATTGTCAGAGTTATTCAGGCCGCCCCGTAGGCCTCTGACATGGCCTGACGAGCTTCCGAGCGAAAACAACGGAGACCGACTGCATAAGGGCCATACCATTGATTTTTTAATATAAGTAATCAATTTTATTAAAAAAGCTTTATCACGATAAATACTAAAAATAATGAAATGATAAATACGATGTTATTGCATATAACATTGAAAAATTGCATTTAATAAAAGAATTAGCTGCCTCGTCCTTCGGCATGTTTTATTCATGTAAAAAAAATTATAAAAAAATTGCATTTCATTTCTTTATTGCGCACAAATCTCTACTCTTGCCCGCAATCGGACACTTATTGCTTCGTCTGCCAATATAATAAATTATTTCTTATTACCACGTTGCCGTTTTGATTAATGCTGTCTATAAATATTTATGCGACTCGAGATAAATAAAAATGTATTAGCGCCATCTATTAATCAGTAGCAGTTGATTCCCATCATTTATAATATTCACTGGTTGTATGCAATTTTGTCAAAAACGCCATCTAGTATCAAGTAGATGTACTTACTAATGACTCGGCTTCTGATTTGAGAAGATGGTATTAATAGTTTTAATAAAATGGTCATAGATGGCGTTAACATTTTTTATATGGTTTTTGTATGTGTCCAATAGATGACGCTATGCTACCTATTTGCTACTAAAACGTGAATAAAATCCTCAATGATCATTATTTATTTTACAGATTACGCCAATTTACGAGCTGGACACAACTGATGTCTCCAAATGGGATGAGGAGGTTAAAAATAAAGCCATAAACATCATTGAAAGCCATTTGAATGGTACTCCTTGCGAGTACAAACCTCTCGAATCTTTTGTGGACGAGCACACCAAGCAATTGAATGTTCACTCCAGAAATTACTGTGAAATCTGTGAAAAAATTATTATAGGGGATAAAGAATATGGCATTCATATGAAATCCAATAGGCATAAGAAGATGAAAAAGCGTAAAGAAGACAAGGCTATGAAGGACGAAAAAAATAAGGTGCAGAGTGAATCGAATATTGTTTGAAAATGTTATTTGTAGTTGATTAAATGATCTGAATAAAAAGTACTGTCTAAAAATTTTCGGAGAATACCTACTACTACAAATGAGTAAGAGTGCAGAACAAGTGTAGCTGTTTGTACGGACAACAGCAGATCAATGATAACACTTGCAGTACGATTTTCAATCTTACGACACAGATAATAAGAACGGTCCAAAGTATTACACTCCATCTGCTGTTAGATGTACCTTGGACCATTTGTAACTCAATAGTGGTACTACCAATATAATGGACTGTGAGTTGTGACATTACTTGGAGTTTATTTAAACAAAACTATCGAACAAACTAAACAGTTTATTAATTAAAAATATTATCTGCTACTTATTTACAAACTAAAATTATGTTTCTATTTCTGTTGCCTCTTCTGCGGGTGCTTCGTCTTTATTTTTAGGTGCCCTTAGGTCATAGTGTTCAAACTCAGGATACTCTTTTATAATTTCATTGTACGCTTCACAAATTCTCCCAAACTCTGTATTTGTGATCTGAAATGGTCTCGTTATAGGATCTATGTCTGCTATTTTGTACATTTTCAGAGCCATTTCTTTCCTTACATCTTCGGGGAATAATGTCTGAGCTCCTCTAATAGAATACTTCTGTCTCATAGAAAATATTTGACGAACAACTTTCTCAACTAACTTGAAAGGTAACGATATTCTTGGTGTTTTCAACGGTGTTAAAGTAACTACACCTACATCCACATCCGGTTTTGGTACGAACGCTTCCCCAGGGATGTTAAATTTGTAGTTTACATGGCACCAAGTCTGACACATTACAGACAATCTACATCTTTGTTTGTTTAGAATTCCAGCGGCCATTCTTTCAGCGACTTCCTTTTGAAAAGTTAGGGTCATTCTAGTACGTCCAAACAACCATGGGCCTTGTTGTTTAGATATCATTTCAAGCCAACGTATGATCAATATTGTCGACACACTGAAAGGTAAGTTACCTATTAAGTTGACTGGTGGCGGGGAATCAAGCCAATCGGTTTTGACATCTGCCGGTATGAATTGTGCAATGTTTGTCTGTAAAATATCATCTCTGATGATATCCATATCCACTCGATCTTTACAAGCGTCTGCTAACAGCTCTAACGATGGTAGAAAACGGCGATCTTTTTCAACGAGAATCACTTTACGTGGTGCTTGGTGGATTATTGACCTAGTAATACCGCCAGGCCCTGGTCCCACTTCGCAGACGACATGGTTCTCTATGTCACCAGCAGCACGCACTATTTTGTCGATCAATCGCGGCTCCATTAGAAAATTTTGAGACAATTGCTTGAGAGCGCGTAGTTTGTACAGTCTAATAACATCTTTGATACTCGGTAAAGGAGGCAATCTTATCGGTAATGCTTTCGCTACAGCCATTATTGCTGCACTTTAGCTGGCTCGTTGAAATCGTCCAGAAATGTTTCCTGCTTCACTGCGTAGATAGAATATAGATAAATACTAAAAACTCCAGCCCCGATAGATAAACCAACTAATCGATTCCTTTTCGAAATATTCTGTAGCTTCACCACACGTTCGCGATTCTTTTGCTCGATTATTTTCATGTAATCCAGCTCGGCTTTTTTCAGCACCGGGTCTTGACCTCCGCTGCTGATCTTTGGCTTGAAGGAGTCTCCCATCACGAGAAAATAATATCGCACCAAGATAACCTCAAAATCATGCAAAGAATGAACGAAAGAACGAAAACTATATAATGAACGAACGATGAACGAAGGAATTACATTTTACTTTTATTTTTGGGCTTAGTTACCCGTTTTTATTTTTTAATATTTTAATAGAAATCGTGAAAATCATTTAAAATATTAATGTACAATATTGGTACAATATTGTTACTAATTAATTTGATTAATTACAATAAACTTTACTTAATTATTACATAAAAATCCTAGCTAAAAACAAAAACAGCTGTTGATGACGTTTTATTTTCCAAGCAACAAAAACAAAACAAAGGTCATGCGCGCAACCATCCCTTTCTAAACAAAACTTCTCTTTCATTCTTATTTGAAATCCGAAGTCGCGTCAAATCGCGTTTCGCTTCGTAGACGTTTGCTTGTGCGTTGAATGCGCACTTCGCGATAATTTTGTGTATTTGTGTTGAAAATGCCCTTTATATCGAAGGACTGGCGATCTCCAGGCGAAGAATGGGTGAAAACGCAAGAAGGATGGGAGAAGAAAAAGGTTTTGGAGTGCACTGCGCAACGGTAAGATTGTGTTACAAAACAAACTGGATCCTTTGTTCGCATTTAGTTCAACGCATCTAATTTTACATGAAACATTATCCTAATAAAATAACACTTAACGTATAGTATTGCTAAATACGCAGAAACGCTTGATTTTTCCTAATAAATCGTGTGTATGTGATTGTTAATAGCTCGTTTTGTATTGTATTGCAGATATCCCGCTATTAACTTTAATAATTCGGATGATAATCAGCCAAAGTCGTGGTAAGTCCTAATGCCATGTTTTGTTGTTATAAAGCTTGCTGACTGCTGTAGATCAGCTGTTTCTGTTATGTTTCGAGTTGGAGGAGTGAGTATTGATTATATTGCGCGCGTTTGTGTGAGTCCTTCGCCTCGTTTTCTTTGATAGGTATCTAGGCTAGGTAGGTATACTAGCTGACGAAAATAATATATAAGTATCATAAGAATACGCTTATGTTATGTCTACATGTATAGTGTGTATGCATATGCACCTAAGTAAATAGATTATTAGGTCTGTTGTTTTTGTCCTAATTTGTCGGCAATTTTTTCCCATATCGTATCGGAAATTGAATCTCCGGTTAGCCAAAAAGGGATGTCTTGAGTACATAATTTACTTACATAATATTATTTACTTGTACTCTAGAATTCTATATCGGTAGTAATAGATAGGTACCTAACTACCTATATTTTTAAAATTAAATTAGACGCAATTAAATTACCTACATACGCGGTTAGATTAGATAGGTAGTCCGTACCTGCTGTTAGCTGTACATACCTACTTGAATAGAAATTGATACAACACTGAAAGCTGTATTTTTAACCCGACTTTTTTAAACTTTTCACAAGCTAGACTGACAAAGAAACTTGGTGAAAAAAAAATTCCCCAGCAGTTTATATCGTTTTTCGTCATTATCAGGCCATTGCTGGACGAAGGCATCTCCCAAATTACGTCACTCAACCCGACTCTCAGCCTTCTGCTCAAATCTCTGCCGCCACCTTACGCAGGTCATCCCTACCTCCATCTGTCCATATGTCGTTTTTAACCACGTGTAGGTAATACATATATCTCAGCTCAGCATATAAGTGGTAGTAGTAGGTATCCTAACTTAAAACAAAAACCGGCGAAGTGCGAGTCGGACTCGCGCACCGAGGGTTCCGTGCAACGCAACTTAACACCGTAATATTGCTAACTCAAAGATAAACTAGATATATGTACAAACCTATATTTGTAAACCAGCTGTAAAGATAAGTTTGTCATCGCAATAATCGAAAAAAATTACTAGTTTTCGGATTTTTTTCGTTTATTTGCGCTATCCCCTAGCTTCTTGTTAAATATGTTTCTACGTCAACTGGTACTCTATAGGTTTTGATTCCCTTGCGTTTTCATACAAATATGCGTAAAAATACGACGGTCACATATCTTTTTTTGATTGCGTTGATGAGAAGTTTGATTTTGTCATGGCTGCATGTGATTTAGTATTAATTTCAACTTGATAGGTCCACGTGTTTCTAAGAAAAAGTATTGACAGATAGACAGACAACAAAGTGATTTTATAATAAGGGTTCCTTTTTTCCTCTTAAGGTACGGAACCCTAGAAACCTTTAAGACAGAAATAACAAACTGAGTTCATTTAGAACACGAATCGAATACATAAACGAAACTGTATATTTAAGCAAATATAAAAAGTGTTTTCAGTGAATCTAGGTCGGGCTGAAAACGTACAGTTCGGGTCAAACCACTCGAGTGTGAAAACTCCGAGCTGATTCAATTCAAAGGCATTCCGTTTTTGCTGATAGCGCATGTTTCTTGCATGTATTTCAGTAAAATATGCAAGAATTCAGTAGCCAATTCGCACCGTGTCATTTTCCGTGGCTGGTCCAGATCCTGGGTACACCCATGGTAGGTAGTGTCCCATTTTCGGACTTTTGGGTACAGGAAGCTACACAATCAAAATGAAGCAATATAAGTAGTATGTTTCTAAAACAAAATAAAAAGTTGGGTATAAAAATAACGTCAAAGTTACTTATTTACATCAATCGCATCGCCAAACAGCCAATAAACCGATAAAAGATCCAATAACATGCAAAAGTATGATCAAAGCAGACCTTTTGAAGTATAAATCAAACGATACACACAAAATACTCCTCCGACTACAGTCGGAGGAGTATTCCTTTTTTACTTTTTTATTCATTACAATGAATAAAAAAGTAAAAAAGGAATATTAATGAAATCCAAAGATGAGTCAAATGACCCACCTTTTCAACATGTTACGACAGGAAAGAGGATGGTGGTTTATTTTTGGCGTTCTCTCATTTGAAAACCGTCCCTAAAATTGTTGTAGAAATGAATTGTTTCAAAACATAAAAGCCTGACCAAGTCCGTAATCTTTACGAACAGGCAATAAAAAAATCTACGGGTAACTTAGAAGTTAGCCGTGCCTAGCACAACTGGAAGATTTAAAACGTAAAGAGAGATTACTATTTAAATACTTGCTCCAAAATGCGTCTTTACGAAAAGAAGAAAGATTGTTAAGTAACTTGACGCTGGCAGTATTCTTCTTTAAGAGACTCGCACGAGGAACACAGTTTATTATTCCTTAAAAAAAAAGATTGTTTATTTATCTTGTTTTGACTCTGTCTTTCCATAAAGGTAGATCTTCGTTTCCACAAATGGATTCATTAATTAAAAGTTGTTTAGATGTGAATGCTCTCATTTGATTTAAAGATGGAATACTTGTAAGGAAGAAACGAGAATGACTCACTAAAGTGGTTCCATTAAACGATGCTTGATGCAGACTTTGTATTTTTTACTCCATTTCGGTGTTTCAGTTCATTAAACTTGTCACACCGTAAAAGTAATAAGTACTCTGTACCATATAAATAAAACTCAATTTGTCCGCCAGTCCGTTCGTTTATCTAACTCAAGCACAAAATCAAAGATGCATTGTGGGTATCACAGATCTAATTCAATGTACTTAGGTCGTATTTTGTCGACGTTATCCCTTACGTGTTGTCGACTGTACTAAACGAGTGGAACTTGGAACTGAAACTGGTTTAAAACATACAAACATCAATCTCTTATCTATGTTTATTTTGTTTAAAAAGTAGGACAGTTTAAATTAAGAGATGAACAAATATTTTTCATTCAGTCAGCGTACTTTCCAAGCAATCAATGACTATCCACTGAAACCGAGAGGTTAATAGAGCTTTTAAATTGGAAATAGCTATTTTTGTTCAGAGAAAAAGAGCACAATTTAATTCAAACGTACTTTATTTTTCAGGTCAAAACTATATTCTCGGTTTGACTGTAAAACTAGCGCAGGTAAAATAGTTTGCTCTCAAATCGGTGAAGGTTGACACTGTAAGGAAATCATTAGAATTGCCTAATAAAAGCTAGCTCTAACGGCAATCACTTGTGGGTGCTGCCACATGTCATTGCGAGGAGTTTCTTGGCATAACTAATTAGAATCATAAAGACTCTTACGGCGTCTTCTCAAGCTTCGTGAATAAAATGTACAAGACATGTCGAAGACAGAAATAAGTTACAAGGAGCCTCAATAAGGTTGAGATTTTCTCAAAAACTACTGGACCGAATTTAATAATTTTTTTACAGTTACACAATTTTAACTTTTATCTATCAAACAGTGAAATAATTTTTGCAATAGGTCAAGTAGTTTTTGAGAAAATCTCAACCTTAAAAACTCTCCTTTGCACCTTTCTCTGTGTTCCACCGTACGAATGGAAGAAAAGACTAGCCAAATAATAAGTAGATTAACCCGAATAGCTTCTTAAAGATTTGTTTAGGCCTTGCATTATAAGCGAATAACATTGATGATACAACCCCGTATCAGGCCGGTCACGAAATGCCAAACACTGGTATTTGCGATCAAATCTGCAGACATCATCCTTCAACTTGCAAATTGCCTGAAATGGACCTCACCTTAGTTTCCTGCCAAACAAACAAGACGCGCCCTGCTAGAAAGGTTACCAAAGACATATTAGGAGTATTAGGACCGTTTAGGCAAATTGCACGGATCGCATAATTACTCGACGATTCACGACGGGTTCATTCGAAATGCTACATAATTACTGGGGAATAGTTTGTTATTTATGTTTAAGATAAACAGGGATAATGATCGGAATTAAGGGTTTGATTAAATAACTCTGTAGTAAGTTCGTAACTGTGGGAAAGGACAAAACGGGAATTACAGTGTTAAATATTTCTTGATGTCTCGATATTTTTACAGGTAATCCCCGTTTTATCTAATAAAATATCACACCGTGTAAGTTTAAAAAGTGATATTTGGGAAATGACGTTTAAACAATGGTTATCCGAAATGTGCTGCGGTACTTTGGATGCCATAAACATAGACCCTAGAACTATACTGCTCAGCAAAGTTGAGGGCCCCAGCTAGACCACGTGGTCTGAGTCCAGCTGTTGCGTATCCGCGGTTGCTAAAACCCTCGTCATGCCCTGTGAAGAGACCATTTGAGAAGGGCACAAGACTGGGTCTTCTGACGCCATTTCATACATGCCAAGATGGGACCTGCTGTTTGTGGGTTACGTTACGATCATCAGCACTAAGGCAGTTTGATCAAACGGATGATTGTTGAAGGAATATGATAGCGAGGAATTCGATAAAATGCCTAGGAATTTGATCAAAATAAAGCCTCGATTTCATCCTAATCTGCAATTATCTAATGGGAATAAACCTGGCTCTTGGACCTCTTCATGTAATCATGACCTTATTCTCGTATTCTCCATTTTCACATGTTTGAAAAATGCCTTGTAATATGTTTATCACTGTTCCGTAACCAGGCCAAGGTTTGAATTTATTCGGCGGGATATAATGATTGTATTTGTATCAATTAACGGATGCCCTATCCTGTTTATTTAATTTACAGTTAGATATGCTTAGTAGATTTCATTTCGTGTTATTTGGTAATAAATGAGCCGAAAAATAGGCAACATTTACGTACTTATCGATGTTGTTAAGTAGCTAAATGTTGCCTATTTTTAAGTTAAGTTAGAAAGAGTACCTACATACTATTCTGTTGCTAAAGTACATATATGGGTGTCATTATTAATCAAACTAGATCGTGCCAAAATAATATCTGCAATTGCAACAAATATGGGTCATCCTTGCAAATATTGGTACATATGAACAGTTGTCGAAGAAATAACTAGTAGTAACTATGTTTTGACATTTTATTGCATAAGTATGCGCTATGTGAAACGAAAATCTAAATGATAAATGGAGGAAAAAAAATTCGCCTGGTTCGAATCCCGGTTGTGATGAAATTTTTTCTCCATTTATCATTTAGTAGTAACTAGTATCAGAAAGAAAATAAACTTTTTAACGCATTCTTTATTTTTGTAATTTATCTACATATTTAGAAATGTTGGTCCGATATTTTTGTTGGCAAATGTAAATCCTTATATTATAGGTATTTAGTTTTCAACATTTACCATACAAGAAATTATTTACGAAATTTATTTCTTTACAGCCAGTGATGATTTCTCAATCAAAACAATCCACAGTTGAAATAATTTCTATTAAGTTTAACAACTAACAATATGTTTTAAGAGATAATCTTCGAAAGTAGGTCGGGGAGTGAGTATTGTTGCCAAAATGCCAAACGGCAAAGGTAAGGTATCTCGACCTCTAATATGTCGAACAAGAGATAGGATTGTTGACTCATCTTGGCACTAAAGTGCATGCACAGTCGAAAACAGAGATAAGTATACAGGAGGCCTCATTAGGGTTGAAATTTTCTCAAAAACTACTGGACAGATTTTAATAATTATTTTACAGTTACATAGTTTTAACTTTTATCTATCAAACAGTGAAAGAATTTTTGCAATAGGTCAAGTAGTTTTTGAGAAAATCTCAACCTTTAAACTCTTCTGTACACCTTTCTCCGGACCGTACACTTAGCCAATCTAGAATAACCTGCTATGAAAATGCTAATATCATATTAGTAATACGTATCGCCAATAAATTCGTTTAAATGTTCATTCATACATCATTTTATCAACACATCTAATTAAGACCTAAATGTCTGTGAACTAATATATTAGATATGTAAGTATATTAGCAGACGAACAAAGTCAAAGTCAAAAGACATTGCCACATTTCAATGGACCTACAAAACTAAGTGACCATTTAAGATGTACCTATCATTTTGTTGGGGACTTATTACAGGTTTCACATTGAATAATCATAATCAGTATCATTTTCTACTACTCTCGCAACTCCTATAGAAGAATAACAAAAACAATGAATAAATCGCTTCGATTTCTTACTATTTTCTGAATTCTTAAAGAAGCTGTTTTTTTCGAATCGCAACTTGTACAAAACTTTATTTTAAACCAATAATTTTAATAAAAAACGGAGATCTTTTTACGTTTATTCGTTATCTTGTACAACTTGCGGTTGATGGTGGGGCAGAATCTGGCATTGTCTTTTCTTGAAAGTAAGCACGTTGTGTACATTTTTGTACGTCAACATATTTTTGAATTTACATTTACACCACTTTGCAAGGAAAAGGTGCCAACGCCGAGGAGAACTCGTAAACAACCACAAAGATAACCCCATCTGGGGTTTAATTGTGGTTTAGACTTATTTTACTTATATACTGTAATATTTTATTCAATAAATCAAAAAAAAGATGTACTAATGAAGTCAACTGATTCTCACTTCTAGAATTGTATTTGCAACGATGGAACTATAATCCGATAGATTTGAGTTGTACGGAACTAGTATTGATTAGTACAAAGGTGCGAAGCCTTAGAAGTTATCAGGGTTAGACCAGTAAAAGTGGAAGATAGTGAAAGTACGGCTGCTAGTTTCAATGTGCGGATGTGTAAGTTATGAATAGATCAAGTAGAACAGAATGGAAGGAAAGAATACATCAATGTAGTAATTGAAGTCCAACTTCAATTCTTTATAGCGTAGACAATTGGGACAATGCAATGTCCAAAGTGTTATTCTTACGCTAAACCGAAGCCCAAATCAAGTGTCTTATTTTGTAAACAAAAACTACCGCACCTTACTAACATTTTAAGCTGTTCTGTGATTATTGCATAGTTATTTTCACATTATTAGATCGGATCACTATATTTTCACAATGATGAACAGGTTCGATCAATCAGTTCCTTCAGTGTTACGTCACAACAGGTAATTAGACGATCATATTTGTTTACAAAATAAGACACTTGATTTGAGTTGCGGTATACAAGGTTTTCGACTGTAAGTATCTAAGAAATAATAGAGAAAGGTAGCAGATACAATCCAAACTAAAAACTTGACCAAGAAAAGAGGGGCAGTATACTGTTACCATCATCAATCTACCAGAATCACCTGGGGTAGGTAATTCACTCAAGTGCATTAAGTACACTATTTGCATTTTGCAGACTTGAACCCAGGTGATTTCCGGGTGCATTAAGTACACTAGTCTACACAGTAGACTTTAATCACTCTGGTGATATCGGGTGCATTAAGTACACTACATTAGTAGACTTAACTCACTCAGGTTTCAAAGAAACTGAATATTGTTAAGTAAAAAGTAAACTAAAGCCGTCGCCAAACCACAGAAGAAATGGGTAACAGTGCGCCTGGCCTGGCCAAACTTCGGAATCAAATAAAACAATACTTTATCACGTAATTGGTCACGCATGCTATATTTCGATGCGCACGCGCCACTTTGAGAGCCCGACTTGCGCACGAGAGGGAAGTTGACAAGCTCCGAACAATTAACCAGATTGGCGCAATTTTAGTGAAAGTGTTTCGACGCGACGTGACGTAAACGTCAATACAAATTGTTGCAATTGTTATTGTGAATGATACTTCCTGGTATACTATAAATATACTATAGTTACTATACTGCAACGTTCGTGTTGACAATGACAGTACTATAACGGATCAAAACAATGTAGGTACTATAGTATTTTAAGTATTGTGTAGGCGGTAGCGTAACATCTCTCAAGAGGTGTCAATCAATTTATTTCCATTGAATCATAATTTACATGTTATTGTAATAAATAAATGAATTGTAATTATGAAGCTGGAATATAGGTAATATGGATTGCATCAAAATGTGAAATCTCCGTCTCAAATCACAGATTAGTGCCTAATAGAGGATCTCGATTATGTTATCTAGCGTAACGATCGATGCTCGCACTTGGCTACGTTGCATCGGTCTCATTGTTTTGCAACACGATTTTTATTTTAACACGGCATCAAGTATAACGTAACTGCCCACTTGCGACGGATTTAGTAATGCAATTTAAGAGCCTTCCTAGACCCAACTAGCGCCGCCAATCTTAAAAAAATCATATCTTCCAATATAATCAATTTTATTAAAAATAGCTACGTTCACATTGTTTATTGCTATAAATATTATTTTTTAAATGCTTATTTGTAACGTGATTCAATGTAGGTAAGTTGTAGTTCACAAATGTGCCAGAAACGGCCGTTTTTCGCAATTATGTGAACTACAACTTACCTACATTGCATCACGTTACAAATAAGCATTTAAAAAATAATATATAAGATTTTTTTTAAGATTGGCGGCGCTAGTTGGCTCATGTCAGCGCCTTAAATTATAATTCGAAATAAAACAATTCGAATTTCGAGACAATTCTAATTTCAAAACGAGGAAGTTATTCGATGTGACATTTAGAAGGCGCTTTTGGAACGTAATAAAACAGATTTTCGTTCTAAAACGGGCATGTATGAGTTTAGAAATGGTGTGGCAGATGTTGGTAGGGGCGATTAAAGGTTGGTTGTTGGCCGATCATCCTTGGCAGGTAGCCAGCTCGCGGCTCAGACCAGCTGAATACTGGTACATTTACGCATTTGAGCTTAATACGGGCGTGGATTAATTCGGCATATATCTTGAGGTTTCTTTGTGGCTTTATTCATATAGTAGTAATAATATAAGCTTTTCTCTCTTGAAGAAGAGAGTGAAGATGCTGCATCTGTTTTAGTGCCGTTATAAGGAATGAGGGAACTTAGATCAAGATAATGTAACCAATGATTGACAAAATAACAATTGATTTATAAAATAGCTGCATAAAATGTTGCTTTTGTGGTTTGAATATTGAATGAATGAATGAATGAAAAGACATTTATTTGACACAATACAGCACACTTAAATACATAATGTACACATATACAAAATAACAAATTATATAACTAAGGTGCATGCAGCAGTGCTGGTCCCAGCTCAGCATGGTGCTATGCCCGAGGACGTAGCGCTGGTCTTCCGCTGGAACCGGGATCGCGGTAGTATTGCAAACTAAATTCATTATACACGAACTTACCTACTTCTTCCGGTCGGAGCACCATTTACTAATTCATCTGGTTGAGAAGATAACCTACTTCGGCGCCAAAACTTTTGTTCGCTTTGAAGTCAGTGGAAGCCTTAAATGAACTTATAATTAATATAGATGTGTCCCAAACTAGCGTAATCCTAGTAAAAATAAGATTATAACCAAGCAATTATAATCGTTCCAAAATAGAATTGTTTTCGTAATACAGGTACGGTGGAACACAGAGAAAGGTGTACAGGAGAGTTTTTAAGGTTGAGATTTCCTCAATTCACCTCCATTCAAACTACTTGACCTATTGCAAAAATTCTTTCAGTGTTTGATAGATAAAAGTTCAAACTATGTATCTACTGTAAAATAATTATCAAATTCGATCCAGTAGTTTTTGAGAAAATCTCAACCTTATTGAGGCCCCCTGTATTTCTGTCTTCGACTGTACCTACAAGTAGTTTCAATTTCCGCACAGTTGCGTTCCGTGCCATTGGATGGATGTCGGCAATTCGACAATATTACCAGCTTTCGTGTAAAATAGAATAGGATTCTCGCGAGAATATGGATCGAGTCGAGACCTTCGAATATTGTATTTGCCAAAATGTCTTCGCAATATTTACTGAAGTGGGTCAGCCTTCTAGCGAGTGGATTTTATTTTGGTAGACAAAGGCAATAATTCGGAAAATGTGCCAAGGGATTATTTGAGAATTCTCTCAATAAAGGTGAAATTGAGGCGTTTCTTGCGTGGCTGGTTGGCTGGTCTAAAAGTTGCGGCGGTAAAACGCGGTGTTGTGTCCGGTTGTGAACGTAGGTTGATGGGCCATCCGAGGTCGTAATCGCATAGAAACAATTTCGGCTGGCCTTGAATTGTTTCCTAAAGAACATACAGCTGTATGGCGAAGTCTAGGTACACAACAATATTTATCGTGGATCGAGATTCGATGGGTGCATTCAGAATTAACAACCTAAATCAGCGGTTTCTTCAGCTCAAGTGAAGCCATCCATTTATCGAATCAGAATCTTAAAAAACGATGAAATTGCCACGATATTGGCGTGAAAACGTTTGTTTTTGTTGATAATTCTGAACGCATCCTGCGGATCGCGATCAGCGGATTCAGCAGGGCTAGCACGACTAGCGGTAGCGATCGACGCAACGCCGCGGAGCTGTCAAACTAATGTCAAACGCCTTGTAATCATGTCACTTTGACAGCTCCGCGGCGTTGCTTCGATCGCTAACGCTGACTCGTGCTACTAGGGCAGAATCACGATAACTATTGATGTGTAGACTTCGCCTATGATGTGTGGTTTGATTCCATCGACAATCCATGACCTTATCACGGCGGGCGGATAGATGCAATGCAAGTTCAACTTTTATTATCATTGGAATGGCCTTGCACTAACTCGCCGTTCAGTGTCACATGATGCACGCAATTTGATGCAGTTGCATGTTGTAGGCAGATATGATAGGAAGTGTAGATTGTGGACAGGATATTGCAATAACTTCCTGTTATAGATTATGTTATGATCAAACAAGAAAGATTAGATTATAATTAAGTAGTCGGGTGTCGTACTTGCATTATACTACAATTGAGAGGAGAGCTCGGTGGTGCAGTGGTTGGGTCAATGGACTTGCGATACGGAGGTCCGAGGTTCGATACCCAGCCAGGGCAGCCATGTACCAATGAGTTATCATCGGTTTTTTCGACGGAAAAACTTGCGTACATTTACCGAGTGCTCTCAAAACGGTAGAGGAAAACAACGATGAAGCCTGCATGTCGTAGAAGAAAAAAATCTAAGGCATATGAATTCCGCCAATCCGCAGTATGCCCGCGTGGTGGATCATGGCCCCAGCTCCCTCGATGTAAGGGAAGGACTGTGCCCGATCAGTGAGGCAATATAAATAGACTGATGGTGATGATACTACAATTGTAATACTAACTGTATTAGCCTATTTTTTTTTGTGTAATAATTTTGTTTTTGGAATAATAAATACTTATCATATCTTACTACGAAAATCGAATATGTACCTATTATGTACCTAATTCGAGAATTTTCATCACGACAGAGATTCAACCCAGAGACCGCGCCATTCCGTGGCACGCTTTTTTACAATAGAGCGTATTAATATAAGGTCGTACAGTGCGCGAGGCGTAAGCCCAGGTTTGCATTTGTGTGAGTGCACACAGATAGTGTAGAGTGATATTCGGCCTGAGGCGCGGCGCATCCCCAGCGGGACGCCCGCCACCCTGCCGCGCTCGCACCGCACTTCACCTCTTGTACCGCTAGCGATTGGCGATCACTCACACAAATGTAAACCTGAGCTTACGCCTCGCGCACTGTACCTATAGCGGCTCCATTTAATATTTGTATCGTATCGACTAATTAAATGTTCGGGTTCTTGTATGCCATTTCTGAAGTCATAAAGTCCCTCAAATAGGGCCCAAACTTTTTACTAAACCCTTTGTTGCCTTTTTACTAAATTCTGCTGCAATATTAGAGACAATTTAGAATGTACGTAAACTGCATGTGTTCGGTACGATCTAGCAAATCGAGTCACGTATTTCGCATTACTCAAAGAACCGCCTAAACCTAGCCTCGTTGCGACCTACATGCAACAATTTGAATATTCAAGTTTTACAATTTGAGTCAGGCAGGATCTATGGTCGAGATTCGTAGACAATTTCGAGCACAAGCTCTGCGTGGAGTGAGTTTGTCTTATAAATGTCAAATTCCATAGTCATTTGACAGATAAGAGCACAGAACACTATTACACAGAACACTATTACCCTGGTAAGAGCGTCATTTGACTGTGTACGGCCGATATTCATAGATAGTTTTGAGGACGATCTTATCGTGAGATCGCTCTTTCGATTGTCAAAATTGTATGATGACAGGTTGTAAGACCGAACTGGCCAGAACCCAAATAGTAATAATAAGACCGAACTGAAACTCGGCTCGAAGCCTAAACTATCTTCTAATTTCGCTGGCTATGTCTAACAGTAGAGGCTGATGATGAAACTTGTTCGTTGACATTTCGATTTGAAAAAGAAAACACAAGAAAGCTACCGTCCCTAAAACGAGAATTTGGAGACAAAATTCACGATCTGGGCACGATATCACGGTGGTTCTGTTGGAATAGAGCGTGCCACGGAATGCCGAGGTCCCGGGTTCGAATCCCGTTCGTGATGACAATTTTTCTCCACATATAATTTAGATTTTCGTTTCGCATAGCGCATAAGTATGCAAGAAAATATCATAACATATGAAAAAGAAAACAATTCGTACCGCCGTTGTTCAATTCATGTTTGGTTACATACATTCATACCTATATTCGGTTCTTTTATTTCGTTAGAATAACACCGGAATTCTCAATAACCTGAACTAGTTTGTCATTGAAGCACATTATTATATTCATTGACTTGACAAGAAGCCTTTCTATTTCATTACAAGACGTTCCCTGTTACTAGTGAGTGACTCAACGTCTTACCTTATAAACCAGTCAACAAGATATATGTAGGTCCATTCTTTGGTTGGAGATAGATCAAGAAGATTAGCAGTAGGAGATATCAGGCAGCTCATAGTATAATGGTTGATGGTAAATGCTTAGTGCAATGCAACTGTTGGGTCACTGACTTCGGAGTAACTTTTATTTTCTTTGCAATCGCTATAACAGTGCATCTTTGTTAGGAAAATTCAGTTTTTATGCATTGTACGAACGACAGCATATCAATGGTAACACTTGCAGTACGATTTTAATTCTTACGACGCAGATAATAAGAACTGTACAAAGTGTTCCTTCCGGCTTAGAATGTTGAATTCCTAAAATCTTGAATTCCCAAAATGTTGATCCCAACCAAACATTGTACAGGTGAATCAGATTTCGTAAAAGCCGTTACTCAATAAAATATTGTCTTCATTATCATAATAATTACCTTTATTATGGTAAGTATATTGTGACATCACAATCCGCATACTTACCTAGGTACAGTCGAAGACAGAGATAATACAGGGGGCCTCAATAAGGTTGAGATTTTCTCAAACAGTACTGGACCAAATTTAATAATTCTTTTACAGTTACATAGTTTTCACTTTTATCTATCTAACAGTGAAAGAGTTTTTGCAATAGGTCAAGTGGTTTTTGAGAAAATGTCAACCTTTAAACTCTTCTGTACACTTTTCTCTGTGTTCCATCGTACCTAAGATTCGCTAAGCTAAATAACATAGGGAACATATAAGTGAATTGGATTCGACTATATCTGGGTTTATCCTTATTTTATATACTTACCTAATACTTAAAGTTCAATTATGTTGCTCCCATGTACTTTCTACATGTTTTACTAGTCCACTGAACATAAATAAAATACTCCAAAAAATGATAAATGGAACGATACTAAAATAGAACACAGCAACATGATGCGCTTATTGGCGTCCATTTGCCAGGACCTCTGCCTCCCCTTCCATTGCTTCAGTGAATATACGATAGAAGAGGGGCTACCCCAGCTGAGAGAGGTCTCGTTGTGCTGGCATTGTTATTCGAACCAGTTGTTCCTGAAGCGATTCCGGGTCGGCGCGTGCGCAGCGCTCATTACTTCATAACTACCGGTCTCATTGAAGCGCTTAGAAAAACAAAACATTTATCAATAAATATAAAACATGATCAAACCAAAATTATGTGCAATGCACGGAATTTTTTATTTATAAGTATTTTTTTATTATTGTTCTTGTTAGTAGTTGTTTATTTTTTTTTTGTTATTTTATCCGTGTATACACACGGATAAAATAACAAAAAAAATATATTTTATTTTATATAGTACAAAGACAGAGATAAGTATATAATACTTAGATCATTGTAATATTCTTTATTTATAACAAATCAATAACATATTTACATAAAATACAAAAAAATTCGGTCCAGTAGTGTTTGAGAAAATCTCAACCTTATTGAGGCCACTATACTTATCTCTGTCTTCGACTGTACATAATATTATAATGACACCATAATTTAAATTAATAAAACCGATTTCGGATAACACTATAGTATAAAGTTACATACAGCTTTCTAATGGTGGAAATTGTATTGGAGTTGTAACTAAATTACGTGGCTAAGTAACAAAAAGATCATTATGACGTAATTCGGTATGACACCGTGCAATTTACAAGAGAAACCGAACGAGCACTGTCATTAAAGTCATTAAACAGTAATAAAAGTAAGAAATAAGTAATTGGTATATGTTATCTACTCTGTAATCAAGTTTGTTTTGGTCTAGTAATTATCTTTTATTTTTAGGGTGCCGCGCCTCAAGAGGAAAAAAAGGAACCCTTATAGGATTACTTTGTTGTCCGTCGGTCTGTCAAGGCTGTTTACTCAGAAATGCGTGGACGTATCAAGTTGAAATTAATACCAAATACTCAGGTCTGCAACCTCATGCAGCGGTGAAAAAATCAACCTTCTACGTCAACGCAATCAAAAGATATGGCCGTTTATGGCGCATTTTCCCGCATATTTGTATAAAAATAGGGAACCCAAACCTATTGGATACTTCCCGTTGACCTAGATTCATGAAATGGCAAGAAGCTAGGTGTTATAGCACAAGTAACGGAAAAAATCCGAAAAATGTAAATATGAATGAAGTTGCATCTCCCCCAAAAATAGTTTTTTGTTATTACAAACTTATGTTTGCAGTTGATCAAATAATTGCGAGTATGTCGATGTATGGGCATATTATTTTTCGCTCAGCAAAGATAAGGTGGACTCGCGCACCGAGGGTTCCTCGGTTTAAGCCGAGGAACCCTCGGTGCGCGAGTCCGATAGCCGACTCGCACTTGGCCGGTTTTTTTTATTCATCTACCGTTTTTTTTTATTTTTGTAGCTTCAGGAATTATTTTTACCATTTACCCATTATAACAAGATCTGTGCAATGCCCAAAGCCTAAAGGTCAATAGAGGTCGTTCTGGACTGGTTTCATTTAAATAGGTCGCGCCTAACGACCCATTTAGCTCGGAAAACACGGCGGGTATTTTCCGCGACTATTTCCGTAGCCCTTTGAAAGTGTAGTGGTTGAAAATGAGGGTAGAATTCTGTTTTAATATTCATTCACACATCCTTTGAGGACTCCCGTATCATGCTTGACTCAGGGAAATGATTTCTCTGAGAATGCTTGAGTATTCCACCCGCGCATATAACCTGGGAATACCTAACGAACGACATTGACAGCCAGTACCGTCTTTACCATAAGGTTGTTTATAGGAGATCAATGTCATAACGGGCACACGGGGCCCTTGCGAAGAAATTTATATTTGAGCTGGCTGCACTAAGAATTATCACCAGAGCCCTTACCATGAACAGAATATCATTGCAGGATTACTTCAATAATACTTTGTTATTTCGTACCAAAATGGGAAGGTCCCTGCTCAGTTTTTCTTCTAAACAGTGTAATTTTTTTGGTAATTTGTAACTTTTTGGTTATTACTCTTTATCACTTTTTATTTTCCAACAACAGCAGCAGTTATGTACAATTTATGGCTGCATTGTCACTAAAAGCGATTTCTTCCAAACAAACGCAACATCAAAGGAATAAGCTAAGAATAATAAAGTGCAAAAAGAGTTAATGGATGAGGCTATGGTGTTGTCATTAGAAATTCCCCATTTGCATGCAATTAGTGACCGCAAGCGCAAGCCTTCCATTTCTCCTGCGCGCGCGCACATCATCAGCCATGGCGGCCAATATGGCGGCTGTCATTATCTCAGCGAAATCGCCGCGAAAGCTAGCTCGACTAAGGGCTGGCTTCATGGTTTTTGTGTTCAATGAGCATTGTACGGAATTCATGTCGTTACGGTGGGCTGCCCATGAGTCAGAGTCGCAAAAAGTTTCGATGGTATCGTAGGTAACAAAAAACTTATTACGCCTCATAGTACACGCGGTTAAAAGTTAAACGATGGTTTACTACTATAAGCCACGTCATAGCGTGCATGAAGAGACTGATGAATGTGTAGAAGCGAAGTTCGTGTATCGGTCAGTAGCACATGAAAGCCCATCGTAGCGCTTGACCCAAAGCGGGAGCAAAGCGTTAGTTTATTTTATGTACTTAGGTAGTTAGGTAGGTACGGTGGTGTACCATTTAAATAAATACACAGGTATTATCGTACCTAAATGTTTATTTTTTATTCTATCACACTTTTAAAAATGTTTTGTAACAAATAGATCTCAAATCGAATCCTAACCGCAGCCTGGTATCTAATTCTGACTGACGTCATGCGTTGAATTTAGTCCTTGCTCGCTTCACCATTCGTATTAGTACTTGATAGCTCCAATTGGCTACATTATTTTTTTTTATTCGTTTGCAGGTCAGACAGCGAGGATGGCGACAAAAACACAAGTGACGGAGTATCGAGAGTCCCTCCGCACTGTCACATCACTATCAAATGCACTAGGGAGGTGAGCAATGCCTACATCGTCACTTATTGACCCTCCACTCCAAAAATGGGCACTTCCAAAGCCTACATACTCCTGCATGAACTGCATAGTATCGCGTTGCATGTTCAGGGAAGACGAGGGATTAAAAAGACACTCCCCGTGCACCGAAGATCCCAATGGGTCATAGTGTCATCTATGAAAGGCGCCCTTTTGTATTGACAAGGAACGACAAACAAGCTGGCCACGGTGATAAGTCACCGTCGCATGTGCCCGGAGTTACATAGGCTCCCTTACGAAGAGTAAAGAACCCAATGTAATTAGGTACGCTATTTGATTACTAATTGCTATAGCGACTAGGTCTGAACTATGTATGATACAATTTAAACAACTTAGGTACATCTTGTTAAACTACCTACTCTGCAATGAATAAATGAATTATTTGATGCATTGCTATTAAACGGCAGAAATAGGTAAGGTGATCTTCTTTTCGTGGGGTTTAGTCGCCACACCGATTGCCGGAGTTGTTCAGACTTCAGACCGCCTCGTAAACCTCCTGGCGACTGTTGCCTCACGGTCGCGACAGCAAACTATCCAACTGCTTAACGTGCTTTCCGAGGCACGGATGGGCTCAGATAAAAACGACACTAACGGTCACCCATCCAGTTACAGAACTCAACCAGACGTACCCTGAACGAAGTCCTACAACTTATACTCGTACGAGATACGCATGAAACCCCTGAAATCTTGCTTATTTACCGACTCCACTTTCCCTACCAGATTGCTGGTTTCAACGGCCTATCAGAAGCTGTTAGACGCCTCGACTTCTCGTCCGCCGTCCGCGACGTCCGCAGATTCAACTATATCTGCGCACTGCTGGAACTACTGCTGGGAGGGCAACGACTGACACATCTGCCAGGAGCTGCGCAGAAACTGCTGCTATCCATGTTGGAACAGCTTGCTGATCAAGGTAAATATTAAGTTATGCAAATGTCATCATCATCAGTCCGTATCAGTCCACTGCTGGACGTAGGCCTCTCCCAAGGGGCCCCACGGTACTAAACACGATTCTAGGTTTTTTGGCATTCAGTCCCTGCCAGCTACACCATGCAGATCATCCAGGGGATCTGGTCGGGAACCGCAGGTCATCCCTACATCTAAACCGGGGTGTTCCTGGTTAGGTTTACACATTCGTGGACCCCATTTGAGAAGTCGTCTACCCCATCGGTTAGCGATTCTACGACAGATGTAACTAGCCCACTGCCACTTCAGTTTGCTGGTGCTATGAGCTTGAGCAATGTCAATTGTCAACTACTTTTATTATGTGGCTGTTCTCCTATGGCTAAAAATTTGATATACCAACAGAGGGTCACGAAATTATTCTCCGCATTATTTGTCCACAGTGGCAACTTCAAAACAGAACTTGAATGCATTGCGGGCACTGCTCGTCGCTTTGTCGTCGCTGCGTGAATCGGAACGCCGCGCGTGCTGGGGACGACCCTTGGGGTCGCGGGCATTATGGGGCCACCATGACCACGCCATCGCCAGGATTAATAGCATCGCTGATGCTATACGGATTCAAGAGGTATTTCACTGGCTCAGCGCCAAATTGATTAGTCTTCCAATACCGCAGAGCGCCACTGCAGCCTGTCTCCTGCTGTCTGTCGCCAGTTGGGCGACTGAAGCCCTCGCAGGTTCCTCTATCCCTCGTCGCTCCAGCGGTACCTAGACCGACGTCCATTAGGCTTTCCGACATACGCTCGCTTCAAACGGTTGAGAGTATTTGATTCTTCTGGATTTCTTCGACGTGAAATCTTGCTATGATTAGCAGGCCTACTGTGTAACTGACAGATGATCGACGGATGAAGAATGGAGGACGAATGAAGTTCATTTATGATAACAAATTTCTATAAGTAAGTACTTAATATAACATTTCTCAGCAACCCAGCAATGGTACCTACTCATAAAGTAATTTCATTTCCAATACCATCGAGCATCTGTCAGTGGACACAATTGGTTGGCTGATAGAAGTATAGCTTTAACTCAATTAGAGATGCACAGGACCTGAATGAAGTTTAGGGCAGTGGTGGAAATACAGGTATAATATGGTTCTAACTAAACATTCATGTTATTTGTTCCAGCCGGGACCAGAAGTAGTGCCTAAACTTCAAGATTTGCCTGAGGAGTGTATCAGGGAGATCCTATTGAGGATATCGGATCACAGGGATTTAGATGTAAGTCTATATTCACAATATATCCTTGACGGTTTGGTAGAGAGGTGTTCTTTTTGTTGCAAAATCAGCGTAGAAGACCCCGACTGGTCGCACTATAGTGCTGTTATTGTTAACTTAGTTAAACCTCACTTCCCTTAAATCGTGTTGCTATCCCTTTCATACTTCATTAAAAAAGGTTAAGATAGAAAGGGACAGGGGGCCTAAACGGTGGCGTAACTTTAAATCGCGTTTATGAATACGCTAGGTGTATGATTTTGTCAAGGCCACGAAATCGAATTCTAATCCTAAACGCAACAGTCACTGTCACTCATATGTGCCGCTACGTTGCGTAAGAGTGAGCGGGACACCTCCTTAGCAACTCTTAAGTTTAGCGTGGTACAGTCGAAGACAGAGATAAGTATACAGAGGTCTCAATAAGGTTGAGATTTTCTCAAAAACTACTGGACCGAATTTAATAATTATTTTACAGTACATAGTTTTAACTTTTGTCTATCAAACAATGAAAGAATTTTTGCAATAGGTCAAGTAGTTTTTGAGAAAATCTCAACCTTAAAAACTCTCCTGTACACCTTCTTAATGGTCCATATATCTTTCTTACTATCAGTTTTGACATTATTTTGGGATGATACTTTCAACTCGCAACGCCATTTTACTGATTAATATCCTGTATCCTCAGTCTGCATCATCAGCGTGGAACGTGATGGAGTCCGTATGCTCGGAGCAGCGGATCTGGCGCGAGCTGGTCAACTTCCACTTCACGCGGCAGCAGCTCGAGGGCGTGCTCAAGGGCAAGGACGAGACTGAGGAGTTGGACTGGAAGAAGGTCTTCCATCAGCTTAGGAAGTAAGTTTTTCAATTTTGGAGGGATGTAATTTCAAATTCACAGTTTTCGGATTTTTTTCCTTTACTTGTGCTATAAGACCTTGCTTCTTGCCAAATTTCATGATTCTAGGTCAACGGGAAGTACCCTATAGTTTTTTTTTGCATTTACATACAAATAGGCGATAAAATGCCACATAAATGACCATATCTTTTGATTGCGTTGACGTATAAGTTTGATTTTTTCACGGCTGCATGAGGTTGCAGACCTGAGTAATTTTAACTTGGTCCGCCCACGCGTTTCTGAGATATAGGTCTTGACAGAAAGACGGACAACAAAGTGATCCTATAAGGGTTCCTTTTTTTGTCAAAGTCAAATTTCTTTATTGCAAGTAAGCACGTTGTGTACATTTTTGCACGTCAAAATATTTTTGAATTTACATTTACACCACTTTGCAAGGAAAAGGTGCCAACTCTGAGGCACGGAACCCTAAAAAAATGGGGCGCTGAAAAATAATTGATTTTAAAAGGGCGGTAGACGCAACAAGTTTGAGAACCTCTGCTCTAGGTAATGAAACTTCATCCTATTCCTAAAAAAATTGTGCGGCAGCTTAAAGCAGTCGAGCAAATCACATCAATACCCTTTTGCTCATAGACCTTATAGATAGACCAACATCCAAGGCTTTAAACTTCTTATAGACGAATGGTAATTTTTGTTATTATATCAAGGTGTACAATTTTACATAATCTCTTTATACTCCTAAAATTCTGCATCTTCTTGTAGTGTATTGTTTTTGTACCAAAATCAGCAGTAGAAGACCTCGACTGGTCCGCATAGTTGTATTATAAGTAGTTGTGTTATTCATAAACCTAGTTAAACCTCAGTTCTCTTAAATCGTATTGCTACCCTTTCACACTTCATTAAAAAAGGTCAAGATAGAAAGGGACAGGGGGTCTAACCGGTGGCGTAGCTTTAAAACACGTTTATGAATACGGTAGATATCAAAACGCATCCATAGCATAGCATATCGCTGGTGGAAAAGCAGCCTTAGCCTACCTAGGATGTTATTTTAGAGATTTTTATCGTAAATGACAATGCCAGATTCTGCCCCACCATCAACCGCAAGTTGTACAAGATAACGAATAAATGTAAAAATATCTCCGTTTTTTATTAAAATTATTGGTTTAAAATAAAGTTTTGTATAAGTTGCGATTCGAAAAAATAGCTTAATTAAGAATTCAGAAAATAGTAAGAAATCGAAGCGATTTATTCATTGTTTTTGTTATTCTTCTATAGGAGTTGCGAGAATAGTAGAAAATGATACTGATTATGATTATGCAATATGAAACCTGTAATAAGTCCCCAACAAAATGATAGGTACAGCTTAAATGGTCACGTAGTTTTGTAGGTGGGGCAAAGCTCCATTGAAATGTGGCAATATCTTTTGTATTCTGTGCAGGTTATACGGCCTGAGAGAGGATGCCCAATATGCCGAGACGCTGTCTCTGTGCCGGCATTGCAAGTGCCTGTTCTGGCGCTCGCTCGGACACCCATGCATAGCGGACCAGGTAGGTCGAGGTGTTAAGCTAAGTAATTGACAAGGGCTAAAAAAACTTACGCTCTTTATTAATTTTTTTTATGAAAATATAGGTAAAATTAAGAGACCCATACTTTTTCTTTTATTAAAATAACGACTTATCATAACCAAATAACGGGTTTCGGTTTAGTTTCGGTTTCGGCTGCCATCCGGCCGAAACTACGTCTGAAACCGAAACTGAGTTGGAGAGCCTATAATAAGCGTATAACGTTATAATATTAAAAGCGTAAATATTTATTTGAAATAAGGGAGTGACAATATGAAGGATTACTTCAAATATCAGAGACTGGAATCGTTTAATATGTGATTTATAAATAAAAAATGACTCATTATAACTGTCTATTTATTTTTTCCACGAAAAAAAAATGGAAGTTTCGGTTTCGTTTTCGCCCGAAACTAAGGCCGATACCGAAATTCGGTTTCGGCCGTAAAACCTAGTTTCGGTCGGACACTAAAATTAGGTTAAGATCGTCAAAATTAAAAAGGGCGTAAGTGACGATGACGTCACATTACTTCAATAGTGTCGTTCCAAGATCGGTTAATACCTGTATGAGGTTAATACCCATGTTTCGGACGTTTTGAAATAAAATCTACGTATTCAGAGAGACAAAATCTTGAAATGGTATTTTTTTCGGATGTTAATAGTTTTTAGACCTTGCAAGGATTACTAAGGAATAGTTTCAAAATTATAACTTTAAAAAATCGTATCTCGGTGCTCGTAACACTTAGGACAAATGGTCACATGAGAACATAAAACCCAACAAATCCCACCAAAAAAATTTTTTGGTCCATGTGCTGAATTGTATGAACGTCAAATTTATTCAGCTTTTTTACCCGACTGCGCCAGGAGGGTTATATTTTTCGAGTGTATGTATGTCTAATTCTTTGGCAGGCCCTGCAGCCTAAACGGCTTGATGGATTTTAACATATGAGGTGTCGTTAGATTCGTCTTGATTATAGAAGTGACATAGGCTATAAAAATTTAATCAAAGCGGCTCAATTTTTTAGCAGACGGGTTTTTTTTATTCTTAAGGCGCTGACATGAGCCAACTAGCGCCGCCAATCTTAAAAAAATCTTATCTTCCAATATAATCAATTTTATTAAAAAAAAAAGCTACGTTCACATTGTTCATTGCTATAAATATTATTTTTTAAGTGCTTATTTGTAACGTGATGCAATGTAGGTAAGTTGTAGTTCACATAATTGCGAAAACGGCCGTTTTTGGCACATTTGTGAACTATAACTTAGCTTGTCGCAATTATGCCATGTATTGTATATTGAAAAATAGTATTCATCGTAATAAACATTTTGTAAATAGCTTTTTTTAATAAAATTGATTAAATTGGAAGATATTATTTTTTCAAGATTGGCGGCGCTAGTTGGCTCATGTCAGCGCTTTAAATTACTAATATATATAGCTCGACTACCACTCACTCACTCACTCACTGACTGACTCACTGATTGACCGTCCCGTTTAGTCTGAAGGAGTTCCCGGAGGTGAAAGTCATGTAGGGGGGAGTTGTATAGTTTAGTGATTGGACCAGAGGAAAACTATAGGGAAGTGAAAAAAACAAAATGGCGGCGGGTCACGTGATGTCATCTCCGCCATTTTCCAACCGATTTCGTTCAAATTTGGAACACACGTCACATGGTCGACCTACTTTGTGATGAAATTGAAAAACAAAAGAAAAACAAAATGGCGGCGGAAATATAGCCGATTGAAAATTTGGACATTTCAGACCAAACTTTGACGAATTAGCTGGCCTAGCACGAGCGCATGAGGAATATCCAACCAATTCCACTTCGTAGCACATATGATGCAGTATACCAGAAAATTGTCATTTTTGGGAAAAACAAAATGGCGGACGAGCAGTAAACCATAATATTTTTTCCATATATTTTCCTATACGAAACGAAAGGATTACTGGCGTGCGGTAAATATCTATCAGTAACTATAGCGAGGCCGAAGGCCGAGCACCCTCCCGCGAGGCCGAAGGCCGAGCTCCGCGTAGGGCGAAGCCCGAAGCGATAGAACACCGCGAGGCCGTAGGCCGAGCTCCGCGTAGGGCGAAGCCCGAAGCGTCCCCTTGTCAAGCAGAAACAACTCACCACCTTCCAAGTAACTTTTGCGAGGCCGAAGGCCGAGCCGGCCTGCGAGGCCATAGGCCGAGCTCCGCGTAGGGCGAAGCCCGAAGCGTCCCCTTGCCAAGCAGAAACAACTCCCCACCTTCCAAGTAATTTTTGCGAGGCCGAAGGCCGAGCCGGCCTGCGAGGCCATAGGCCGAGCTCCGCGTAGGGCGAAGCCCGAAGCGTCCCCTTGCCAAGCAGAAACAACTCCCCACCTCCCAAGTAACTTTTGCGAGGCCGCAGGCCGAGCCGGCCTGCGAGGCCATAGGCCGAGCTCCGCGTAGGGCGAAGCCCGAAGCGTCCCCACGCTACCAAAGAAAAAGATGCCCTTGCCTTTCGAATTATGAACAAAGTTATGGAAATTGTGTACAGCTAGCAACGTTTGGCTTTTGAAAACATTTTTTAAGTTTCTGGCATACGGGCATTTCGAGCGTTGCTTGATTTAAAAATCACAACAATAACCTACTTTAAATGAGCAAACTCTTTTCGAAATAAATGTTTTTCACAGAGTTTTGAACTTGCAACTTTCGGGCGGTGCTTGATATAATTAGTGGATGGCTTGCACGAATTATTTGCACAGCGAACAAACCGGATAATGTTTATTTAGTTGCGGTGCCTACAACACGAAAACAAAGCCGTCTCGCGGGCCGCGCGCGGCCCGCGCACCATGCAACACCTAGTTAATGTTATAAATGTGCGTTTTCAGTGTCCCGAGTATCGTGAGAGGCTGAAGGAGGCGGGAGGCCCGCTGCCCCCTCACCCCGTGCCTCCCGCCGCGTTCCTCAAGTTCTTCTCGCTGTAAAGCTACAATATCTGGTGACTACTTATTTTACGTGGTTAGCTCTTAAGACATTGCTGCAATCTATAATTAATTGTTGTTCATACAAAACTTGTTCAGTTAACGATATTGAACACCCTTCCTTCCTTTCTTCTCTTCGTTTTCCGACACCCAGTATAATGGAGTACAGAAACGCAGAGTAGGTATATAGAGCGAACGGTACGCCACATATTGTGGGTGTTTCTTCGCTGTTTTCCGGTGTCATTATCCGCTCCTCATATATACTTGAAATATTTACAAAGTATCCAGTTTGAAAACATGGAAATCCCCTAAAATACAATTGTCGGTCCAGATTCCAGATATTTATTTTATATTAATTAGATAAAAACGGGAATTATCGTGTTAAACATTCATTTATTGATGTCTCGAATGCTGTCGAAATATCAAGACATAAATAAATGAATTGCAATTCGCGTTTTGATCTAATTAATATTTATTTCATGTAAAACATAAACTGAACTTACAATTTAGATTAAAAAGTTAGTATTTACCTAAAAATATTTAAAAACTACCTAAAACAGAAAGATTAGATTCCCAGATTAAGCCGTTTTATTTCTGGATATTGGTACTGTACTGTATTTTGTAGTCGAAGACAGAGATAAGTATACAGGGGGCCTCAATTTTCTCAAAAACTACTGGACCGAATTTAATAATTCTTTAACAGTATAGTTTTAACTTTTATCTATCAAACAGTGAAAGAATTTTTGCAATAGATCAAGTAGTTTTTGAGAAAATCTCAACCTTAAAAACTCCGGCACACCTTTCTCTGTGTTCCACCGTACACGTTATTTTCAATGTTTCGAGTAAGTGTCGAGGTCGCCGTTAAGAAAAAACCTATATCTCAATCTTGGTACTGCTTCCAATCAAAACCAGTAAAGGAATAATCTAAGCAGCAATGTCTTTTCGAAGTATTATAGAGCGATAACTAAACGAACCTATTCTTCTGACAATCGATTGAATGTTCGCGACTGATCGAGATCTCAGGCAGATGACCTATTATCTGAAATAATAACATCACTATATTATAGGGTATATCTGCTTCGTTTACAGGGTGACTATGAATTCAGGTTAATGTCGTTAAACCTAAATAAAACAATAACACCTGATAATAATAATTGTTAATATTGTCACGCAGGTGTGACCGCACTCACTGTCGGTGTTATATATAATAATTCACACATTGACATTTTCAGTGTTTAGAGCTCTATACTTTCAAATATGTGGCTATGTGAGGTACATACCTACCTATTAAAAGGGAGTTTCAAACAATCTTTATACTCCCAAAAAATCGACATAACTCTCATGGCCCAAACCAGAATTATCAGTATATTTATCAGACGTACAAATAAAATCACAATTTACATATATAAAGACTTGGTGATGAGAGACTTAAGAGAGATAACATGAATTCAGAGCCACTCTGTATCATACTTACTGATAAATTAAAATTAATGCTGTAATAACAATGTGTTCTATTTTAAATCTAGCTACATACAAGTATTACCAATAGTTAAATGCTCTAATGTTGCCACGTTTTGTTATACTTAATGATGAAAAACTATTTTTTCGCGTTTTCAGAAATTTTATACATAATTTTACCCTAGAAAGTGTAAATTCTAAAATAAAAAAGGATGCGTCGATTTTACTTATTATGGTGGCTCTTCACTTGGATATTCGTATTCACTATTGTTTGTCGTATTTGTCAAATACATGTCATACAAATAAGACGAATATTTTGTCAAGAATACCAACCACACATGGCAATTATGACAATTACGCAAATACCAAAAGCCAAGTGAAGTGTCATACCATCATACTTTACTTGCGATATATTTGCAACCGACTGCTCCTAAAGTTTATAATTTTTTTACATACCATATTGTATGTAGAATAATAAAATAAAAGTACGAATTTCTATGCGTGATACGATAATTATTTGCAACCAAAAGTAACAGGCTATCTAATAATAATTAAGTTTAATTTTAAGGGTTTGTTTTACACCTATTCTTGTTTGCGCACTAATGCTTGAAAATATGTATAACATTAAATTAATGCTTTAAAAACCTATGTGATATTTCCAAAATTTCTATCGATATACCTAAGTGTGTTGTATTTAAGTATTATAATTGGTATTATTCTTGATTGTTGTCTGTTATGTTCCATTATATTTCATATCAAAGTATAATAAAATACCAGTAGAATTCACCGTTTGCGAACATACTTATGTAGAAAAACATTTTAGAGAATGTGGAGTTTTCAAGGTTACGTTTAAAAAAGAACGAAAGTCCCGCTAGCCCCGGTAGATGGCACTGACTGGTCTGATGTCAACATTAAATGCGTTGTTATTGCTTGTAACTTGGGCTTTTCGTATTTCATACCTAGTATAAATTTGTAAGTACTGTATTGTTTAAATTACACAAACCAATAAAAAAAAATCATGGTGCTGTGTTTTTTTACAGTGATATCGCACTTCGGTGCAACGCCATCTATTATCAACTTAAAAAGCTTGTTTTTTTTTCTTACAACTGTCACTTTGAAAACTTTTTACTGGTGTAATAGTTCCCAGTTGCTTGTTTTTGTGTTTTAGGAACCCTTTAATACCTACAGATATTTTATTATACGTTGTATGTATTTTAATTTAAATATACTTAATCATCGGGTAGTAAGGACCTATTTAAAAAAAAAATCTATAAAAATAATTTAAAACCAGTAACATTTTAGTGATATTTTCAGTTCCTTGAGGCATAAAAAAATTAACCTACTTATTTTAATACTGGCATTTAATTTTTAAAGCCTAATAATCTGCCGAAAATGTAGTTGGACTTTAGAATTAAAACTATAGTGAGCCATTACTACAAATTATTATATATAAACGGATATCACTTACTTATATTGTTGAGGTCGTCAATTAGACAGTTTCAAAAAAAATCGTCGAAATCGGTCGTAACTGTCGGTCTAATTGCCGACTTCAACAATATAAGTGAGTGATATCCGTTTACATATAATAATTTGTAGTTGGACTTAATATTAACTGTACAATTTGAAATGCTGCTAGTTAAGGAAAAGCAATATTTTATTACAAAAAAAAAAGTGTTAGAATCTATTCTTGATGCTTGTGTAATGTTGGAAATTGTTAAGATACTTCTTTAGGCCTAAATATAATTGGATTCTTGACTTATCCGTCACAGTATTTTAAGATGAAGTTAGGCTGCATCTACACTTACCTACTTTGATAAATTGATAATTAAATTGTTCGATCTTCTACAACTGATTCTTCAGGGAAAGATCCAGGGCAGAATAATGCCAGGTAGAAGGAGAATATCATGGCTCAGGAACTTACGCCAATGGTACGGCAAGAGTACCAGGTCTCTGTTCCGTGCGGCGTTGTCGAGAGTGCAGATTGCCATAATGATCGCCAACCTTCGTAAGAAGACGGCACCATAAGAAGAAGTGATGATACCGATGTTTTAGAAAAAGAAATGAGGACGAGCTTTGTGTCAGCTCTCTCTTATAACTCGAAATTGATTCTGAATTAGAAAGCAGCCTTAGAAAGAGACGGCAACATATATAGATGGCTAGCGTTGCCCCAACACTTTATTAAACAATTAAATATTTCAACTAACACATTGTAACACCATAGATATTAATGGTTTAAGTGAAGTGCTAGGAAAATGCTCCCATTTTTATAGTTCATGATTAAATTCATCTTCAGCTTCCAAAATTAATCAAATAAGTACCCAATTGAAATGGGTACAAAAATATTATGTAATTCAGAGTTTCTTCAGTAGTATCAAAAATTTGTACGTAAGAACCGTTTGGTATCTACAAAGTTTAAGTATGAAGCGAATCAAAACGTAGTTGCTAGCAAAGCAACTCATGAATGAATGATTTTTTTTAAACCTACTCTAAAGTAACTACTATAGTTCGTCAAAGTCGTGCTTCCCGCTCCCATGGGGTACAGAGGTTGGCGGGGCTGCAGGCGGTGTGGCGGGCACGCGAGCGCGACGTGTACGGCTGTGTATAGTGTTACCTCGTACCCCATAGGCGCGGCAAGCACGACGTTGACGGAGTATAGCAAACCATGGTAAGAATGGTACTATATATATATATGGTCTAAAACAGAGAAAGATGTACGAGTGGATATTTTTAGATATTTGTAGCGTGGGACGCCCCCCGACCAGATGGAGGGGTGACCTTCGCAATGTGGCTGGATGCAAAAGGCCGAGAGTGGCTGGCAGGGACTGGATGCAGAGGGCCGAGAGTAGGGTTGATTGGCGTGCTTTGGGAGAGGCCTACGTCCAGCAGTGGACTGATAATGATGTACCTAAACTTTTCTCTGCTTTCTACTATATGTGAATTGCTAGACCCTACATAATCTCTGTTGCTAGTCTATTTAAAAAATGTAGACGTATCTATGACTGCCACCCTTTTCCTGCACAGAGATAATGGAGGGATAAGTGTAGGTGCAGCCTTAAATTAATTAATTTTGAGTGTAAATTCAAAATTCAAGATATTAAAGTCTGATTGCAATTTTCTCTATAAAAATGTTCATTGTATGGTAACATATTGTAGCGTAGTTGTTGATATTGTGATATTTTAAGATAGATTTATGATTATAATCGTTTAGGAGATTGATGGTCACATTATAAATTGTAATCAGCTGAGATAGTTTGGCTTTAAATTAAAAAGCTGGATTGCGAAATATTTTTTTCAACTATGAATTCATCTAGTAAAAGGTTGAAAAAGATGTTTTAAATCTAGCCTAAAACATAAGGAATTAATTTTGACTGTTTAAACTAAAAATTATTATGTAAAGAACAAATTAAGTTTCCTTATGAGCTAGTAACTGTAGGTGGTATCTATTTGACACACAATTTAATTAAAACCCTGTGTTATGGATGTTTACGAGGTTCAACACAACTTAGTTAAAAGTTTGGTTTGGTCAAAACATCAGCATTACCTTGCTTGACCACCAAAACAAACCAGTAAATATATCTGCAATAATAAACTTGCATGAAAGAATATTTCGTTAGTCATATGGAAATATTATTTTTTTAGCTGATTACAGTTCTGTGTGTCCATGACCTTAGGTTGAGATTCATAGACAGTCTAGAGCTTATGTGAGCTCGCACTTATGACTGTAAAAAAAGAAACCTGACAGTTGTAAGACCAAACTCTTGCACTCGAAGCTGTCAATGAATCTCGGCATTAATCCCAAGAGCTAACTGTAGCATAGTTTATTATAAAATGCAGCTTATTGACACTCTCGAGTCATGTGTAGTTAATCTGTGATGAGTTGTTTGTTTGTGCAATGGAATTGTTTTCGGACTTGTGTTCTCAGTATACATTTTAATGGTATTTTGAAATAAAGTTATTTTCAATAAATTGTTTTTTTTTATCTATAGATAAATCGTTTAGGGATATTTGTACACATAAAGTGACAATGCCAATCCCATCGTACCTATTCTAAATTAACCTATCTACTTAAATTTTATAAAAGATCGAGAACAGCATTTTAGCTGGGCCTGAAGTTGGCTCAGCTAAAATGCCGTGGAATATACCTACATCTAATTTGCATAAACCTAAACTATAAACTGTGTTTTAATTTTTTATCTGTCTCATATCTCTAGTTTAAATTGCCAAAAGGAGGAGTGTTGTGTTTCGCTTCCTTTGGTGGCTTCCTGTAGCTAAAACAACTTGATGTAATCTTGTGTATGTGAGGTGTTTTGGAGGTGCCGTTCGTCTTGATCTTGAAAATTGACATACTACTACAAAAAACAGTCAATTCACTTGTTACTCAGAACAGCTGCAAATAAAATGGACCTACTGATAATGAAAATTATGGAGATAGTTGCCAATAACAGATACTGATTACACTATACAAATGAAAGTTGTGGATGTTAATTTGTAAGAAAAACAATTACAAATATTTACAATTAAAATATATTACAAAATATAATATTATACCTATACAATAATTAAAAATACATTTGTACTAAGCTAACCAGGCAGGATACGAGGTTATTCACGTAAGTTCGTTTTTCACTTTCTCACAATGTCGAACCAAATCCTTCAACTTGTACACCAAGTCCTGGAGCTGCTGGCTTCCGCAAGTAAACCTGATGTCATTGCCATCGTCAGTCTTCAGCACAACAGTGTACAATAAATTATCAGAGCCAACACCAGGAGTATTCGTTACAACTTCCAGTTTCCATTCCACATCTACTATATTGGGTAAAACACCGGTTTCCGGAGGCTTGCTTGGTTCCATTGTTGTGAAATTGTGGTTAATAACGAAGCTTTTACATTGTTTTTGCGATTTTTCGCTTTGAAATCGATAGGCGTATTTGTTTACACAATCAAAATCCGCAGATGAATGAATGATTTACTCGAGATGAGTGAATGATATGTCATAATGTCACTTTGATTTTTTTTTTTAGACTGTTTAAACTATTTATTTAATTTAAACTACAAAATATTATATTAAAAAAAGGCTGAGTCTATTCGCAACCGGTCGCTCTGCTTGTCTATGGGAAAAACAGCAGTGTTGCCAGTGGAAAAAAATCGAAAAATAGCAGTGTTGTCAGTGGAAAAAATTGCAAAATAGCAGTGTTGACAGTTGAAAAAAATGAAAATGTTGCCAAAATTGATTATTTTATGGCCTTTTTTGGCCAAATTCATACCATTGACAAGATAAAGTACCCGCTGGAAATAGCCACCATACATTGGGATTTGTATGAGCTGTTCAAATTTCCCGCAAATTTGCACAGATTAGAAATCACCGAAACGAAACCGGAAACGAAACAAGTTTGTTTTGCAGTTTTACATATTTCATCAAAATCTTGAAACGGCGGATTTTCTATTCGATTGATTACTCGAAATAACTTGAGATTGTCGAAAATAGGAGAGCATTTTATATATGACACACGTGATTGGGATATTTTCCAACAGTTTCTAATGTGTGAAGGATATGTGTGTGGAGCAAGTGCTGGTCATCGGCGGTGATAGTCCTGTATCTGGATGACGGCAGTCCTTCACAGTGGCAGCAGACCTGTCTCTGTCGTTATCCTTCTAGACTGGCACATAGCACAAAACGTCCTACCGAACCAGCCAAGAATACCATCACCCGCAGGACAACCAAACTAACCAAGGCCTTCAAAGTAGTTGGAATTGGAAACGTTCGTAGTTTGTGAAGTGATTAGAGAATGGTGACCCCTAACAAACTCCATAGATCAAGCAATCAAATGCCATGAGTGTTCGATAGAAATACATGACAAATTGTGGGCCAGCAATGTCTTCTCATGCCAAGAGTTATCTCTACGACCATACCAATAAAGGAAGACTATGGTATTTGAGGTAAGTAGTAATTATAAACTATAAGGTATGGGTGGGTCAGGTGTGTAACATAACACATGTGTTAAATTCCTTATATGACAACCTCGCATTATTCATATTTAGGACAAAATAAACATCTAGGTACTTCTAATAAGTTTGTGCAGAGACTCTCGCCTCGTTAAAACTCTTAAGGGTCTCTTGCAATATCGAGATAACCCTGGGTTGAGAGAACTCCATACATTTCGCTCACGTTAAGTCGCTAACCCTTGAAGAATGTGTAGGTTTTCCGTCAGTATATTTAGGAAATATTAACTGGATTTGCTAGATAATATTGATTGATAAATAATATTCTTCATTGCAATTACACAAATATATAAATAAAGGGTGGGATATACAATAATATCACAACTTATCGCTGAAAGTGATCTCTATTTTCTCCTAGACAAGCGTTGAGAAAGAAATGTGAGAATGAATTAAGTAGCTTATGGTTCAAATTGTCATTTATGTGTCTTTTTAATTTGAGCTGATAATAATATAAATTTAATATTCTTTATTGCAATAACATTACACAAATACATAAAGGTTGGGTTATATTACAAAAGAATCACAACTTATTGCTGAAAGTGATCTCTCCTACAACCGTTGCGAGATAAATGAGAGGATGAATTATGTAGCTGATTGTGCAGTATTAAATTGTCATCTATGTGATTTTGATAAGCTGATAATAATGTTATAATTTTGTTACAGTATGCCTAAAATGTGAAAAGGTGATGAACGGGTCACTTCGTGAGATAAGAAAGACAAAATGGACAAGAGACTCATGCGCGGCGTTCTTGGGATGACAAATACTGAAAAGGGACACCAGTGAAGAGACTTTGAGAGGATGCCGAATCCTAGAAAGAGAGTAACGGCCACAATTGATTTGTTTAAATATAATTTTGATTTCAATTTGTTATTGACTTTTATTATAATATACATTAAGTACCCATTTCTTGTATGGTATACCCAGAGAAATAACTCTGAGATGGTAATTCAACGTCTCTGTTCATTTACAACTCAAAGATTTCCTTGACGGAAGTGCTACAAGCATGAATGCTCTATGGAAAGAGCCTAAAGTATATTTTGTATGGGGGACAGGGTTCTGCCCTTGAAACAGTGCTTTCACTCTCATGCATCAGAAAAAGCCATCTGTTTTTATGTTCGATTTTTATTGAAAAATTAAACAATGGAAAAGCAAGAGCAGTGACGGTTATGCAAATATTGGAGTAATCCGCAAGATGTTCCTTGCTTCATATGTACATGCAGTTGGTTTAGTATATAAATTATTATTATTACTTATGCCTAAAATTACAACAATTTAATTAGACAAACACTTCAACTGACTATCACTTGACATAATACCACTACAATACTGGATATGTGTTTCAATTTCCTATTATACCATATTTCAATTAAACTAGTTGTGTTCCTCTAAATGACAATGTAATTAGATAAGATAAATATTCTTTATTGCAAAAAAGAAAAGAATTACACAAAGAAAAGGCTAATATCGTTAATATTACAATTGGTGGTCTTAATTAGGTACTTTTAATGACAGCCTCTGATGTTGTATTGCCTATATCACTTTTATCGTCAATTACTACAGCTTTTGTTCTTAAACCAGACTTCTCCAGTTCCAATGTGGACAATGCAACTTGAATGGTCACATCATCACCGGGGTCCATTATAATAAGCATCTTCAATGACTCCATTCTTGCCAGGGCAGTTGGGAGTCAGTGTACAGTACATCCGGTCAAATCCAAGTTTTCAAGACTTGCCATTCTGTCCAACTAGTCTATCCAGGCACACACATCAATGTATTTGTTATTCTTCAGACTCAACCATTTCAGAAAATTGAGACCGCTTAGGTTCTGTATTCCCTCATACCGAATGCCATTGTGATGGAAGTTTGTGCAGTCCACAGCTTCTATGAAGTAGCCATCAGTAGATCCAATCTTTCGAATTTTTCAATCTGAAAAAGGTCAACTTCAAGTATAAATATGTGAGATTTCATAACTCCTGTATCATATATTAGTATATTTGAAATTTATTTCTATTTCACCTTACAGATACAAGTCATATTTATAAAAACGAACCTGACAGCGCAGTGTCGATATGTGAAGAAATGTACAGCAGCTAAATTTGAACCAAGAGACGAAAGAGTTCTGGCAAATATTTCTGATTCTGTATCTCCTGGACCACCTTCATGCTCGTCCACCAATCTTTCACTGTTTGGACGTCCATATACGGTAGCGTAGTCTTTGCAATGCATTCATTATTTCTGGGCTAGGATTTTTCCGCGTGAACAGTGACAGTTTACTGGACCATTCGTTATCACGCTGTATCCAGGGCTTTCTCCATTCGGGATAAGGCTTTCCATGAATGGTTTGGGGTTGTTTGCCTTCCTCATCTTGTTGATAAATTGATTTTTTGGTACCTTCGGGAGGTTATGTAAAGGCCTGAATGTACCGCAAATTAAATGCCATGTGATGTATGTGTTCAGAACGACCAGAAAACCAGAAAAAGATTATTATTACTGTAGTCTGTATCGTATACAATCCAATATCACAAAAAGGATAGAAACATTTTGTTTGCAATTGAATTTTGTAGCTTTTTTAATTTTTTTGGTAAAACATAGGGATGCCCGATTCGAATCGATCTTATTGAATACGACCTTCGATTTTTTGAATCGATTCACGTGAATGCGATCTCGGCACAGATCGAATCGCATACCTAGAAGATCGGATGAGAAAAACCGAAAGATTGTTATTGTGAGGAACTTTGTGCCAAACATCAAAAAGGGCACAATATAGATATTTCCACCATATCAGCTCTCAGACTTTAAAATATACTATTTACCGACACTCAAATATGTGCAAAAGCACTAATCGATGTCACAAATTAGACTGAAAACCGTAATCGACTAGATCCCGAACGTATAAGTTATTGCTTTTGAAATGCTATAATAGATGTTAGTGTAGGTAGTTGACATCCAGTAAATATATAGTATGAATAGAATAATAATAAAAATCGGTCATTTACCCCATATTTCGATATATTTTTGGGTACAAAACGATACGATTCGATCTTTGCGAAATCGATTCAAACCCATATGATTTAATCGCGAATCAATTCAATTAGTTACGATTACGATTCATTGCGATCCACAAGATCGATTTAAATCAAGAAATCGAACATCCCTAGTAAAACACTTCTTCCTTCTTAGAGGGACAGGCAAAGCCTACTAGAGCATACAGCCTAGTCTGATGTAATAAGAATGTCTGGGTTTTTATAAATACATACATATATACGAAGATCGCGGACATTTCTCCTGATTAATTTAACGTGATCATTAATCACTAAATGTCGCGGAAACTATTTAATTAGGATTTTCACAAAAAGTAGCTAATGACGTTTCGCGCGCTTAAACTTACACATTATGTACTTTGATGTGTAAAGGCGGATATGTTATTTTTGATCCCGAACGGTGGGTATATATATATAAAAAAGAAAATAATGCAACAGACTTGGACGTATAAACTTGCAAGTCTTTTGCCCTTTCACAATCCATCCATAAAGAATAGTTTGACACTGACAGTTTTCTTTATAAATGTAGAAAAAAATGTCCATGGTCTTATTTGTAACCGATCCTCTAGATTGTTTATGGATATTGTCTATGGTTAAACCATAGACAATGAAGACGACCCGCTGGAAATAGCGTCGCCGTTAAAAAAACAGTAAATATACAACTAAAACCTATAAATAAAAAATTTGCCCTAAATCACCGACCGCGGGGAGTGTCCCCAGAAGGCTGGCTGCATTGCCTCGCTGGATTGCGAGGCTAATGCGTTGCGCGAGGTACGCGCCAGCCCTCTGGTCATTAGACACATCCACCAGGCGCACAGAGATCTCTTTGTGGATGCTGTGTGCGCCTGGTCCCCACGGTCCCAGGGTCTCCACACCAAACGGCACAAATATGCAGTCTCCACTGAGACCTGCATATTTGCGCCGTTTACTTGCCTCTGCGGTGGCTGCTGCAGCGCCGGCCTTTGATGATGTTGCTGGAAGATGGGACGGCGCCAGGGTATCCACGCAGGTGGCGTCCCATACTAGGGGCCGTCCCATCTTCCAGGGCACAAGCGTCATTCCGTCGGGTCTCTTGCCGTCGTCGCGCGCCAAACCGATCGGTTCGAGAACGGCTGGCGCGCGGGCGGAGGCAAGAGCCCGACGGATGATTTCGTTTAAGGCCGCATGGCGAGGGATGCGGCCGGCGCTTTTGCAGCATGATAGGCCGTGGTGGCCGAGATTATCTACGGCGCTACCGCAGCGGCATGTGTGTGGAGCATTACACGGGATGCCCAGACGAATGGACGTCGCGATGCGGAACGTGTTGCGGTCCAGCAGGGTGCCGATGTTGGCGGACGGCAGAGCATGAAGCCAAAGTCCCGACTCCCATTCCCCCACAGCAAGTAAACGGGCGCGCTCTGCAGAATTGGTTGACGTTTCTAGCAAATTGTTCCGTACCAATTTGCAGAGCGGCTCGTCCCATTGTCTTTGGGATGAAGTATTTTCTGGGAAATGGGTGTTGGGGCATGCTAAACACCAAGCATTTGTAGCTTCGGTCAGACATGCGATATTTATGGGAATGTCTGTGGTTGGTGCCAGGATTTTAGTAATTAAGGGCAGAGTGCTATTGACCGAAGATACAAATGCTGGTAAAGAGACACACGACGCTCGACGGATACCTAGACCTCCGTGTCGGATGGGCAAAGTGGCCTGCGTCCAGGAAACATCATTTAAATTGATATTTAAAACCGAAACAAGAGTTGATTTGATGGTATCGTCAATTTTAGACAAAAGATTAGGGAATTTCCAAAGAGGACTGCACCGAAGAAAGTAAGTAAATTTCGGTACGAAAAGACAATAGCGAAGAATAAAATAAGCCACGTGGGTACTAATTTGGAGAAGTCGGTCCGAAACTAAGTCAAAATTTTGAATTTGATCATCAACGAAGGATGGTAGAGATTCGTCGAGAATCGGAGCCCCTAATAAGCGTAATGAACTATGGTCGACTAATTTGATGTTATGAGCAACGGAATTGAAGTCCGAGATGACGGAATCTTTTTGCAGACAGTTATCGCCGATATACAGCTCGCACTTGGAGAAGTTTAGCTCTAGGCCAATCGAATGAAACTCTCGAATGAGGAGCTGCAGATCGGCAAGAACCGTATCTGCTTCGCCGCCGAAAGTTCCGTCATCCAGGTACCAAATGTTTAATTTTGAACTTAAACGTTTTATAATAAGTGGATGGCTAAGCCAAAAATTGCAGGCCCAAGAGGGTCGCCCTGCTGACAACCCACTGATGACAATAAGTGGTTACTTTTGTACATAAGTTTCGTTGGCAAGTGATAGCACTGCCAAAGAAACTTATATACAGTCGGCATTTCTGATTTCACTTGTGTCAGCAGGGCTGCCCTGTCCACCGAATTAAAGGCGTTTTTTACATCCACCTTCAGCACGATGCCCCCCTTATGGTGTTGTAAGAAAGTTCTCAGCGCATGGACGGCGGCTTCACAACCACCCCTTGAACCAAATCCTAGTTGGATGGGCTGGAAATAATCGGAGAGGTGATCAGCCATGGCTCTACAACACAATTTTGCTGCAATACGACGGAATGTGGTGCCGATGGCGATCGGCCTGATGCCGCCGTCCTTTTTTTTGAGTGCGCACAGGTTAGCACCATAGATTATGTCAGTAATCGACTCATTGACGCCGCCTGCGAGCATTAAATTTACCAATGAGGTCAAACTCATTAAGAGTGCATCTCCTGCCTCACCAGAGCTGCCACCGATCAGGTCCTTCAGGTGCTGAGGCGTCAGGCCATCTAAGCCGCCTGAAGAACCACTGCGAAACGAAAAAATTGCTTCGCGAACGGCGTCTGAAGAAACGAGTAATGAGGGGTCGGTTGAAATTGGTGCATCGGGAAGTGTAAGGTTCGCTGCGGGTGGAGGGTGTTTGTCGCGTAATGTGGCTAATGTGTCAGGGGTATCTGGGGCAACAGTATCGCTAGAAAAAAGAAGTCTGGCAGCGCCCTTAATGTCACCTTCGCCTAGCTTGGATTCTACGCGCTTGAACAGGTTTCTGTTATTCAGGGATGAAGGGCGAAAATGAGGATCAATATCATTTGGAATGTTACAATTTTGTCTAATTCTGGAAGTAAGTGAAACTCTAGAAGTGTTGTCATCTGAAACATGTAGAATTCTGTAAGCGAAGGTGAGCAAGAGCTCCCAAGCGCAGGTAGAGTTCTCCGAAACAGTCTGGTCAATGCATTCGGAGAGTTTATGTGCCACTATGTTCCTAGCACCGCGTGGGATTCGTTTTAAAACCGGAGTGGCATGTTTATAAACGCTGAGCCGGTCGCAGAATGGCTGGCCAGATACTGTGTTCGGAGTGGACGTAGCTTGAGAAGGGACCGAGTTAGGCAGTCCAGCGTGATTTTGGTGGATTTTGCCAATATGGATGTTTAGGCCTCTCTGTCCCTTGAAAAATCGCGGCTGGGAGCACTTCGGACACTGCACAAAACTTTCTAGCGAAGAAGATGGCTGGCTGCTGCTGGATGGCGTCACGTTCCGGTTGTCTGGGCATTGCATTTATGAAACCTACCTAATACTTACGGCTAAAAGAACATTCAAAAATATGTTATAAGAAAAATAGAAAAATAAAAACATTTAAAAAAAACTTCACAAATACACAACACGATGGTTTGTTGTTGTTATGGCACCTAGTCTTGTTTTTCTGTTTGACGGATGTCTCCGCAATCCGCATGCGCGGTGTGAATCTCAGCAACAAATCGACCAATAGGTGCGATGCAAACGAAAAATCTCCATGCCGACCAACTCGTTGTCGGGGTAACACGTCAAACAAAAAATATCTGTCATGCAATCAACACTGATGGCGAGTTGTCATTTTCAGAGGCTTTGAGGATATCATAGAAACAGCTGATTCGTATCGACTATAGGGTCACAAACACATGGGGCGGAGCCCTGATAAGTACTGTCACACTTGCGATGCAAATGTAGTGTGCCTGGCCTCTGATTGATTTAAAAATAATATTTTTCAATCCCACGAAATTCAGCACGTGTGACTTTTTTTTTTTTTTTTTTTTGATTGACATTGTTTTTTTACTATTTTAGGGATTGGTTATAAACTATTTTAGCCTTTTCTTCTATCGAAGTTCACCTTGATTTCACCTATCCCTAATGCAATACTACGTCTTTGCTACGTCTATTGTCGTATACTCAGTTTTCTTTTGAAATTCAGCAATCAAGTTTGTTAATAGACGTATTATGAATCTTGAATTCACAGGGAGCTGCATTCAGTTTTCAGTGTGCATGAGAATGCATTTTGAAGATTGGTTCAACATTTAAGGTGTTGAAAGAAAAGGTGTTTCATTATAGGTATGAGAATTTTAAGGATACAACATACTTAAAGTCTCATGTGATTTAAAATATTTTTATTACAAAATTGTTAGTAATATTAGACAACTTTATGAAAGTTGTAACTTAATTTATATAAAAAATAAATATACTGTACGATTTTAAGGCAAATTACATTTAACAAATTGTTAAGTATCGTATTACAGATTATAGGCAATTTTGGAAGGCACATTTATTCCCGTTTAAGCACACAATTACAATTTAGGTTTAGTATTAGACAAGCACGACAGAATCGCACCTCGTATTAATTATAATACTCTATTCCTATTAACGATATAAATCGGGAATTATCCTGTTTTATTTCGTTAATACGTTTACATACCTACTGTGTAAATTTAAAAAGTGAATGTCTATGCGCTATGTGACTTTTGTCACTGTATGTAAGGTTGAGATTTTCTCAATAACTATTGGACGGAATATAATCATTATTGTACAGTTAGATAGTTTTAACTTTTATTTATCTAACAGTGAAAGAATTTTTACAATAGTCTAGTAGTTTTTGAGAAAATATCAACCTTAAAAACTCTCTCTGTAGCACATAGCGCCACGACATTCTACATTTACAGTAACAAAACAGCGTGACAGAAGATGACATTGCCACATTTCAGTGGAGCTTTGCCCCACCTACAAAACTACGTGACTATTTAAGCTGTACCTATCATTTTGTTGGGGACGTATTACAGGTTTCATATTGCATAATCATAATACTATTTTCTGAATTCTTAATTAAGCTGTTTTTTCGAATCGCAACTTGTACAAAACTTTATTTTAAACCAATAATTTTAATAAAAAACGGAGATATTTTTACATTTATTCGTTATCTTGTACAAATTGCGGTTGATGGTGGGGCAGAATCTGGCATTGTCATTTCAACCCTAATGTGGTGGATGGGTACACTGTACTAGTAAAATATGTCGAAATAAATAGCGAATTCATATTTAAGTTACAGTATACAATAATTAAAATATACAAACACATAATGTTCAGAGATTCTTGTATCTTTTAAAAGACTATTTGTATGCTTAGCATCGATAAATCTAGTTTAAATATTATTTTATATTTGTTATAAGTATATTACCATCAACAAAATAGTAGAAACTACAAGTTTTACCAATATTGATGTATAAATAGAATATGTAGTAGTACCTTACCTAATTGATTTTGATAACTTTTTAAGACTAAAATATTTTTACAAAACATATTTTAATTAGTTAGTATAGTACCCGTTACAAGGCTAGGCAATATTCAAAACTCAAAATATAAAATAATAACATTTAGTACACAACCTAAATAAAACAACGAATTAAAAATACTGGCAGTTAAAAGTTATAAAAGTATTTTTCTTCTTTTAATATTATAAAATTGCAACCACATATTTTATAGCACTGAAAACTCGATCTCCTAACTAGATACACAAAGGTCTTACTAAAGCAATTTAGAAAACGTCCAAATAAGGGTCCATTGTTAACGTCCAAATAATGTCCAATAAAGCAAAGGAGGGACCATTCATCCGTTTGGACCTTCTTTGCGCTCGGAAATTTTTGGAAGGCAGACTGTGTATCTAGTTGTCTATAGGAGATCAATGACTGAAAACAATAGAATAATTCGTCTTTCTGTGGACTTGGCCAATGCATTGTTGCATTGGCCAAGTCCTTTGATACTTGTCACAATAGACTTTCAATGGCTGAACTCTGATTCGAACTGTTTCTCATTTGGGCAGATCCAGAGGTGTACCCAATGCCTTAATTGATTAAGAAAAAATAAACTGATTTTTTTCCCGCTTGTTTTATATAAAGGGCACTTATAATGGTTTTGTACACATATAATTGTATAAATGGCACTGTTTACATAATAAATATATGCTGTTATTCATAAACCTAGTTAAACCTCAATTCCTTTAAATCGTGTTGCTATCCCTTTCACACTTTGTTAAAAATGTTTAAGATAGAAAGGGACAAACGGTGGCATACCTTTAAATCGTGTTTATGAATAACAGCTTTATTCTTCATTGTGGCTTACATTCGTAATATATTATTCGTCATTACTTTGTTATAAATATTTTTTTCATAATCCTTGACACTAAATTAATTTCTACTGAAAACATTAATGAATGATGTTTTAAGTATTCAAACCAAATATAACCAATATACACATGAAATCTTATAGCAGCATTACTTCAATAATACTTTCTTATTTAGTACCATTACGAGTATTACGACCTTATATATAGAGCTTATTAAGAGCCTTCATAGAGCCAACTAGCGCCGCCAATCTTAAAAAAATAATATCTTCCAATATAATCAATTTTATTAAAAAAGGCTATTTACAAAATGTTTATTAGTGTAGTTCACAAATGTGCCAAAAACGGCCGTTTTTCGCAATTATGCGAACTACAACTTACCGACATTGAATCACGTTATAAATAAGCATTTAAAAAATTGTATTTATCGTAATAAACATTTTGTAAATAGCTTTTTTAATAATTGATTATATTGGAACATATTATTTTTTTAAGATTGGCGGTGCTAGTTGGCTCATGGAAGGTTCGTAAGGACGTCATGGTACGTATTGAAGTAATCCTGCTATAAGAGTACATGGTAAGGGGGCAGGTGCTCGAATGAGATATAGTCCTAAAAACTCAACACATTCATTCATTCCGTGATATACAATCTCGATCTCATCTCATCGTTCAGCGTTTCATCTTCTCCAAAATGGGCAGTATCATTTCGAAGGAGGGCCGTTTCCCCGGGTCTTCGTTCATGCATATCTTGATGAGTTTCGATATGTGGGCGGAGACCCCCGGTGGGATGGAGATGCGGAGGCCTTCCAGGGCTATCTTCATGCCGCATTCCATTGGAGATAAATCGGCGAATGGGACCTGGAGATTTTAGAGGTCACTTGAAACTATTGTTCTTACTATTAAACGGATATCACTCACTTATATTGTTGAAGTCTAATTGCCGTTCAACAATATAAGTGAGTGATATCCGTTACTAATGTTTTAATTGTAAAACTATTGTTCTTGTTGGGTTTAACAGAGTAATATCTAGAGATTTTTTTAAAAATAAGACTTTATTTTACAAAAAGCTGTAAGTAACTAATAAAGTTAAAAAAAAATATTTTCCAAATATATCTCGCAGCAAAGATGTCCAATCTCGCAACAAGATGACCAATCTAACTAACTGTATACACATATACCTAACAACCTGTAACTTCAACTATAAAAAACCCGTCGTTCTGTATTTGTAATTCTTTCAGAATCCCACGGGACAGGCTTAGTCTAGTGTGGGCTTCACTGATTACTAAGTTAATGTAAAATAGTGTATGGTAAATATAACATTTCATTTCAATCTCGCAACAAGATGGCCAATCTCGCAAAACGATGACCTTCGATCATATCTGTAACTCACATCTCTGGTGGCCAACTCCCACAGCAGTATGGAAAAACTCAACGTGTCTGCAGCCTCCCAGTTTCGTTTGCCCGCGGTCTTGGTGAGCGCCTCGGGCGACAACTAGGCGGGCGCGTACGTGGCTAGACTCTATGTATATCTCACAGCAGGATGGACCGTCTCCAAATATATCTCGCACCAAGATGATCAATCTCGCAACAATGTGGCCAATCTCGCAACAATATGGCCAATCTCGCGACAAGATGGCCAATCTCGCAACAAGATGTCCAACCTCACAACAAGATGACCTCCGATCATATATGTAGCTCACCTCTCTGGTTGCCAACTCCCACAGCAGTATGGCGAAGCTCCACATGTCCGCGGCCTCCCAGTTGCGCTTGCCCGCGGGCTTGGTGAGCGCCTCGGGCGACAACTAGGCGGGCGCGTACGTGGCTAGACTCTATGTATATCTCACAGCAGGATGGACCGTCTCCAAATATATCTCGCACCAAGATGATCAGTCCCGCAACAAGATGGCCAATCTCGCAACAAGATGACCAATCTCGCAAAACGATGACCTCCGCTCATATATGTAGCTCACCTCTCTGGTTGCCAACTCCCACAGCAGTATGGCGAAGCTCCACATGTCCGCGGCCTCCCAGTTGCGCTTGCCCGCGGGCTTGGTGAGCGCCTCGGGCGACATCCAGGCGGGCGCGTACGTGCGACCCTTCTCCTGGAACGAGAACTTGGCGTCCGCCATGTTGATGCGGGCGGTCAGGTCTTCGTCGATCTGAAAATGAAACAAGCATTTTATTTTATTAAGTCTTTCATTATTTTACTAATAGTACAAAATTGTAGCTATTTCAGAGTACGGCACGCGTAATTTAATCGTACTTAAGGGCCTTCCATGAGCCAACTAGCGCCGCCAATCTTAAAAAAATAATATTTTACAAATTATTAACTTTTATTACAAAAGCTATGTACACAATCTTTATTAGGATAAACACTATTTTTTAATATACAATACATGGCATAATTGCGACAAGCAAAGTTGTAGTTCTCAAATGTTCCAAAAACGGCCGTTTACCGACATTGAATCACGTTATAAATAAACATTTAAAAAAATAGTATTTATCGTAATAAACATTATGTACATAGCTTTTTTAATAAAATTGATTAAATTGGAAGATATTTATTTATTTATTTATTTATTCATTACAATTTTATTACAGCACATGTCCAACACAAAATTGTAGTCATTCATACATTAATAAACATAAAACATAACAATTGAAATAATTAATAATTAGTATATATTTAGACATTTGACAAATAATTTAATGCAGCGCGTGTGAACTCTGTCAGAGAGCACGAGAACAGGTCAATTTGTTGTTCCCCCTCCCCCAACGCATTGAGTATGCGCAGCGCTCTCGGTACGGGCGCCTCCCGCAGCGCGTTGGAGCGGCCGCGCGCCAGGCGGAACAGCCCCTCCCTGCGCGGGCGCAGATACGTGCGGCAACGACTATCCGGCACCAGCAGTTCCATTGATGCTAACATCTGTGGGTTGTCCAGCAACCCCCTAAATACTTTAAACGCGTATGTGACCAGGGCCAAATCCCTTCTGACATGTAGCGTATTGTATCCAACCATGCCCAGTACGAATAGCGTCGGATATTTCAGGGGAAAAAAAGGATACACCCCATACTGTTTCAGATATAAAAACCTTAAAAATTTATTCTGCAACCTCTCTAGCATATCGACATATTTCTTTTCATAAGGGTTCCAAACGATCGAACTAAACTCGAGCCTGCTTCGCACAAGAGCACCGTACAGCGCCTTAATCGCGGCCACTCCATCAAAATCTCGTGCCTGTCTTAGTATAAAGCCTAAGTTTCTAAAAGCTTTCTGACAAACCTCTTCAATATGAGTCCGGAACTTTAGATCCGGAGTCATGAGCACCCCTAGATCCTTGATGACGTCGACCCGCGACAAAGCCTCCGTCCCTACGCAATACGTATATCGGAGCGGATCTCGGACTCTGCCGAATGTCATCACCTTGCACTTTGACACGTTGAAACTGAGTTTATTTTCCTCACTCCATTTAACTACTTCATTTATATCATCCTGCAATCTCTCGCAGTCAGACCTGTCGCTAATAGTATTATACAACTTCAAGTCATCCGCGAATAGAAGACATGACGCAGAGCTGACGACATCCGGCAGATCATTGATCATTATTAAAAATTCAAGTGGGCCCAGGTTACTCCCCTGGCTCACCCCCGAGTATGTAAAATAAGGCTCCGATATCCAACCACCCCACTCTACATATTGTCTCCTCTCTCGAAGATAACTGGCAAAAAAAATATTATTACATTATTATATATTATTTTTCAAACATTGGCGGCGCTAGTTGGATCATGGAAGGCCCTTAAGCGAATCGTCCCGTTCACTCTTATGCGATGTAGTGTAGTATATGAATGACGGTTGCGCTTAGGATTAGATTCGAAGCTAATAAAGCTAAGCTTAAAATCGGATAACTACCTTTTCACAAAATCTCAAGCTTATTTAAGGTCCCCTGTACGTTTCTCTGTTTTACAATAATTTCAGGCACAACACAAGGGACCCATATTTTACAATTCAATTTAAAACTTACAATATATAATTAACTAAATAAATATTAATTAATTTAATTGATATAATTTCAACTAATATAATGTCAATAATTATACAACAAAGGTTGTTTCGGTTCGTCATAAAAAACTTAATTTAAATTAAACATGTACGAGTATATAATTTATATACTTAGTCATAAAAGATTCACGTAAGTATAAGTTTCACTTTGAACTAGCAAAGCCTTTGTCAAACCTATACTTGCAATACTCTAAATATAGTCATAACTAGCTGTATCCCGCAACTTCGTTTGCGTAGAGGAGGAGGATGGAGAGGATGGAAGATCAGGAGGCAGATCTTCCTCTCTTTATCCTTGTTTCCACATCACATACCACCATGGCTTATAGCCTATGAGCTGTCCGGATATTTCAGCTATCTCCTAGTAAAACTCCCATCAAAAACCCTTCATTGGTTATGGCGTGATACTTGCACGTCAAAAAATAGTATTTTGGCATCAGTATCGATCCTAAAACACATTACAATTATTCTTTTCAAAAAATATCCAATGTACAGACACAACTTTTTTACAGTCTTATTAAGTATATGTATAGATTAGGTTGTTTTATTATTTCTATCGGAATGCTTTGAAATGAACTCACCATAATATGCTTGCTGTTGAGATGGTAAGTGGGTAGTATCTTGTCGCGTTGCAGCGAATGTAAGTACGCCATTCCATGTGCCACGTCGTGTGCGAGGCGTACGGCCGCGCCCGCGTCCACGACCACGCGTCCGCCCGCGCCGCCGTGCAGCAACGAGTAGAGGGAACCCCAGGACATGTACTGCGATATCACTACGAGGGACGGGGGGGAGAGGCAGCAGCCGACCTGCGCGACAACAGAACTGTCAGTAAGATAAAGAGGAACAGACATAGTAGGCTTTTTGAAAATGGCGGGAAACGACGGTTGCGAAATTTTTTTAATAATTTTCAGTATAATGTCTACAGTGGGTGTTTTGTGTTTAATATCACGTTAAATTAATCAGAAAATGTTCGCGAATGACAATATGGTGAAGTTATTGGAGAATTCAAGCAGGATCTGAAGTTTGGCGCCATGGTCAAGATTCCCACTACGAGCTCGGGAATGAACGTGACTGTCGAGCTGCTTCGTCCACAGTGATTGACGCTACGGCGTCTCCTGTGGATGAAGACATGAAGACGCGGCTACCCAGGGTGATGACGCTACGGCGACTCCCCTGGAGGAAGAGAGAAAACTATTATACATTGAATTTTCTGTAACATGACATTGGCAAATGACGAACTGTCGAGTCCATTAATAAAATAAAATAAATAAATAACAGACATAGTATAGACATAGAAAACTTATATCTTTAATCTGTGGTATAGACTCACAGCCATACGTACACATAATAATAATATGTCTCGACCAACATCTTAAGAGAATTAATTTATTTATTCATTAAAAAGTATAGCATTACAGTTTATCACCTATGCACTATACATTTCATTTAATTATTAATTATATTATTAGAATATTAATTCAATTATATGTATTACAGTTATAATATTGTTATGCCTCATTATTCCATTAAATAGGTAATCTCACTGGACAGTTATAACTGAACGACGTTTGTGGGCCAGTGGTGTGACCGCGACTTCCAATCGTTATCGCTTTCAATTTGACACATGGACGCTATACATTGCTGCTATGTTTTTGCAAGTTTTAACAAACGACAACGAAACGCAGCAATGTATATCGTTCAAGTGTCAAAATGAAAACGATTTAAGTCGCGGTGGGGCTACAGCACAGACCACATACCCAATAGACATGAAATCGGTACAAATGACAATGCCAGATTCTGCCCCACCATCAACCGCAAATTGTACAAGATAACGAATAAATGTAAAAATATCTCCGTTTTTTATTAAAATTATTGGTTTAAAATAAAGTTTTGTACAAGTTGCGATTCGAAAAAAAAAGCTTAGTTAAGAATTCAGAAAATTGTAAGAAATCGAAGCGATTTATTCATTGTTTTTGTTATTCTTCTATAGGAGTTGCGAGAGTAGTAGAAAATGATAGTGATTATGATTAGGCAATATGAAACCTGTAATAAGTCCCCAACAAAATGATAGGTACAGCTTAAATGGTCACGTAATTTTGTAGGTGGGGCAAAGCTCCATTGAAATGTGGCAATCTCTTTTGCACGCGAAAAATTCTGTCAACGATGAGCGCATAGAGACGAAGCGGTGGACAGGGGTGTCATATTAAAGATATGCGTTCATGTCGATAATATCTTTAGGTTACACATAGAAGCAATTTTGCGCTCATGTGCGGGCAGACACGGGCGCCCTCCTGTCACAGGTCTATGGGGTAAGTGGTCTGTGGGCTACAGGTAGTACTCACGACTGGCAGAATGTTGGGGTGTGAGAATATGCGCAGTTTGGGGAACTCCTCACTAAAATCCCTCTGCACCCGCGGCGAGCATTCGCGCACAGCTAATATCTTGGCCACGATGTCGTTCTTCTGCCAACGGCCGCGCCATGTCTCGCCTAAAATTATTATTACTATAATCCTCATAATCACTATAAATATTAAATGGATTGTGCTATTACAAATACTTTATTTAAATAACAATGAATATTAATTAATGTCGTTCTAGTAACTTATTATGTGGTCAAAATTAGGGATCTAGTATGCAACGATTACTAAGAACCAGTTTCAAAATGATAACTTTACAATTACATTAAAAAAGAACAAAAAGAAACGACTGCCAAAATTTTTAGCCGTTTTGATCAAATTTTTATAGCCTATGTCACTTCTACAATCAAGACGAATCTAACGTCACCTCATACGTTTAAATCCATCAAGCCGTTTAAGCTGCAGGGCGTGCCAAAGAATTGGACATACAAACTTATATACATACATACACTCGAAAAACATAACCCCCCATTTTTGTGCAGTCGGGTATTTTTTACTATTATTTATTTATTCAAAAAAAAAAGTACAACATTACAGTCAAACACTAATGCACTATATAATTCATGGTCAATTCATTAATTATATTATTATCAAAAAAAAATAAACGAATTATATAGTAACAAGCAGAAACTATTCAAAAAACAAAAATGCCAAAATTTTCAGCCCCTTGATTTTTTTTTTAACTGCACGACACGTGTCGAGGCGGTGCTTATCCAGTGCCAAGGTGATACGTCTTTTTTTTTTAAACCCAGGTAAAACATGCAAATCATGTGGCACCACGCCCGGGGGAGCGTGTTGGTTATGTCGGGCTCACCGCCCTGAAGGGGCAGCATACCGACTAAACGTCCTGGCAACCTTAAGGAAACCACTCACCCGAAGGTGTAACCGAAATCCTTGTATGCAAAGCCAGCTCGTTGATATTGATTCCCTTGTGCCTGGAGAGCGTGGCGTCGCGGCTGCGGGTCTTCAGCCCCAGCCACGACTGGTCCTTGAACTGGATCTTCTTCAGGTCCTGGCCTTGCTGCACCGCCATGTCGTGCAGCCTGAGGAGTTAAAGGTCCACTGAGGTTCAGTCGAAAACAGAGCCTACGGCTCGTGAAGTAAACTTAATTAACTGTTTCATAAACGCAATAAAAGATGCTGATGTTTTTTTTTGATCCATGGTGTTCTCTGTATAAAAATATATCTACCTATCTTAATTGGTCATGTGTCATGGTGTCAGAAGTAACGAGTAACGTAACGATACGGTAGTAACGAGTACTAATTGTTAAAGTAACGAATACATGCGGGTACGCTTTTTTTCGTTACTTTTACACCTCTACTTAATAGTAAGTCTAATTTACACTAATTTCGTTGTATAAATTATTATTTTAAGAATTATTGTATCCACTGACTCGGTGCTTTGGTGATATCTGTAAACCAGTCAGTTATAATTGAATAAATAAATAGAAAAGTTTACAGTGGGGTGACCGCGACTTCCATCGTAATCGCTTTCAATTTGACACATGGACGCTATACATTGCTGCTATGATTTTGCAAGGTTTAACAAACAATTTCCAACAGCTTAGAATGGTTACTTATAAATATATATTTATTTGTCCTAAACTAGGATATAAAATCCTGTTTCTTAGGAGCCAGCTCTCAGCCCTCAAATTATTCCTGAGTTGGATTATTTAGTCTGTTTTGTGTTTATTATAAATAAGAGTCTAAAGTAAGGTTAAAAGTGAAGAAATGCATGCAATGTGAAAATGACATTGCCACATTTCAATGGAGCTTTGGCCCACCTACAAAACTACGTGACCATTGGAGCTGTACCTATCATTTTGTTGGGGAGTTATTACAGGTTTCATATTGCATAATCATAATCAGTATCATTTTCTACTACTCTCGCAACTCCTATACAATAACAAAAACAATGAATAATTCGCTTCGAATTCTTACTATTTTCGGAATTCTTAATTAAGCTGTTTTTTTCGACTCGCTTCATGTACAAAACTTTATTTTAAACCAATAATAATTTTAATAAAAAACTGAGATATTTCTACATTTATTCGTTATGTATTTATTTATTTAAAATTAAAAATTATTGTTCATTTGGAATTATTGTTGAATTGGGAAATTATTTTCATTTAAAACTGACTGGTTTACAGTTTACACAAAAGCACCAAAGTCAGTGGATAGTTTTAATACAATACTTGCTAAAATATTGCTCAAAAATAATTATAATAATATATATAATATATCTTTTTATAAAGAGAACACCATGAGATAGCAAAAATATTAGTGGGATTAATAATAATAACAGACCTCTGCACCAGCTGTCCCCTGGTCTTATCCAGCGGCGTATCGCCGTCCTTATTGGCGAGCGACACCAGCGCACCAGCGATCACCAGGTCCTCGGCGATGGCGCTGTAGCCCCAGAAGCAGGCGTAGTGCAGCGGTGAGTTGCCGTGCTCGTTGATGAAGTTTACGTCTACTCTGTTTTGTAGGAGCTGCAATAGAGGTGATTTTTAGACGAAATGGAATGGATATGTATACCGCAGCCCAATTCAAGTCTTATTGTGTAAACAAATATGATCGTCTAATTATCTGTTGTGATGTCACTGAAGGAACTGATTGGACGAACCTTTTCATCATTGTGAAAATAATGTAATCCGATCTAATAATGTGAAAATAACTATGCAATAATCACAGAGCAGCTTAAAATGACAGTAGGGTAGGGTAGTTTTTGTTTACAAAATAAGACACTTGATTTGGGCTTCAGTGTACACTTCAAAGCACATCAATCACATCTGCGTCGTAAGAGTTTAAATCATACTGCAAGTGTTAACATTGTTCTGCTATTGTCCGTACAAATGTATAATATTCTATAAAGAGACTTTCGTAAATGCCGGTAACGTGATGGATGCAAAACTATTTGATAATTATGACTTTAATGGTCCTACCGCTGGCGATGAGAGAGTAAAGCTAGAAACTAGAAACAAGTAGACGAACAGCAAGTGGTGAGTGATAGTTTTGTAGCTCGGCTATCGAGTGTTGTGCGACGGGCGATTACTCACTCCATTCGCTTGGGGTAGGAAATGACCGCTAGCTGGCGCAACCGCCAAAGCGAGCATCGCTCAGCGAGTATCAAAATTTTCATTATTTTAAATAAATATGTTAGCTCAAATAATTATCAAATATATTATTTATATGGACTTCTATGGATTTGCGCTCAATAAGTGAAATTAACTCCATAGCGTTATTGGATGGCCTCGCACGTATCCTAGAAACCCCAAGAACACTAAACGCATGGGGTGCGGGTTGGGTGCCTCTAATGTGCTAGGACTTTTTAGCTCAGTTCGAATTGTTGAGGAGAAAATTAGTAATGTAAGATAAGATATTTTTTCAAACAATACAAACCAATTGTACGACGGGCCTGTGTCCATGTGCAGCGGCCAAATGCAGCGGAGTGTCGTCACCCATGTTGGTTACGTTGATGCGGGCGCCGCGACGCATCAGCATCTCCACGATCTTGAGGTGACCCTCCTTGCACGCCCAGTGGAGGGGGCTGAAGCCGTGGTCATCACTGGAAGAGTCGTTTGCATAGTAATAATCTGATTTGGTTGAATGACAGGCCTATGTCGAAGGACAGCCTGATAATCTGATGCCAATATCTTAAAAATTATTATAGGTATATTTGTTTATTACCCTCAAAGGCATGTTATAAGTTGGAATTATGAGACAAATAAGGCTATTTAATTATTCATAATGATTATTGTCAATTTATTTAATTTAATCCACAAAAATACAAGTTGTATACTTAAATTATCAACGAGAGTTCAACATGAATTATGATAATGATTTATTTGTGATGGCATCGGTTACACTAAAGTCTTAAAAGGAAAATAACCTGTATTATTATTCATTTAAGGAAAATCTGTAATACAAAATACCTATCAACTGTTAACGATGTAGTAGGTACAAAGTTCTCTGTATATTATTAGTTAAATCCTCATCTATGGTTATTTGTAAGAAATCTCTATTACCAATAAGACTGCCAAAATTGTATGTGATGTTTTTGTTAGATTCCTGCAATAAAATGTGATGAATTGAATAGTGTACTATTTTCAGGATGTATCATAAATTCTGGCTCGTGGTTTCGGGTGTTGTACGCGAGCTATTTACTACTTTACAACAACATACTGACACATATTCGCTAGGCCATGACACAACCTGTGGGCGTATGCTCCCATTGCCATATACGGCACACTACAGCCTCCATATGGCGCTCTAATGTCACAAAACGAAGGCCTGTGGCCAGTACTCACCCCTGATTCATGTCATGCTCCGTATCATCCAGCCAAACCCTCACTTGTAAGGCATTTCCTTCCCTGCACCATTGAAATATATCTTCCATGGTTTCTTCACTGTTCCACTTTGTTTCAAAGCAAGCTTTTATATTCCTCCTTTCGTACTTAACACACCACTTTTAGAACTTCACAAAATAGGTCAAAATGCGATCTAATTAACGAGAAAATAATAAATAAAAACTCGAAAACGAGTCATTCATTACGGAAGTTTGACGTTTCGCAATCACTAAAAATAAAATTTTAACCATATAAAAACGATTGTCGCGCGAACTCCAATCGCTCCTTGTCTAACTCACGTCAAGTACAATTATCTATCTCGCTTCTATTCTGTTTTGAAGAGCCTCTGTATTTAGTGGGATTATAGAAAAGTTGCCATGTTTTTTAAATATTGTTACATCCATACCAGACTAAAAAAATGTTTTAGTTTGGTAGTTTTTGCTAATCAACACTCCAAAAACTTTTGTATTGATGTTGCAAAACTTCATTACATTGCTTGTATTTGCGGTTTATTTATTGTGCTATATAGCATATTGATTTATCATTGGCTGAAGCTATAAATGGTTAATTTAGTGCCAAAGCCAACAAACCATACCCAAAGGACACAAATAATAACTCAAGTTTAAAACTAATCACAGCCAGAGAGCTGTTGAGGCGTAGTGCAATGCTCAAAACAGATCTCAATTTTTTTAAATTTATTTAATACAATATAGTAAAATACACTATATTATCTTATTTATCTAATCACTCATTACTTCTTAGCGAAAGTAATCTTCATAGCATGTGTCGGAGTGATTTTGAAGCCTTGTAACGCTTCTTTAGCAGCAGCCGACTGCATTTCGTTCGCAAATTCAACGAAGGCAATGTCGTGTCTGTTTGGTACCAGTCGCACTTCTTTGAAGCCAGGGAACCTGTAATTAAAGTTGCCATTGTAGAAAAAAATATTACGGAATTCCCAACACAAAAAACTCAGTACAAAAATTATGTTCAGCAGTGAGCAGTGATTAGATATTGGAACCCAAAATTAAACACAAACAAGTACTAACTGGTTAAATAACATGGACAACATCATCTCTGAAGTCTCATCGGGCAGATTTGTAAGGAACAGAATCTGGTTCGGGGGCTGCTCCACATTGACATTATTTAGAATGCTTGGCTGGCCGAACCCGGCAACGGCCCCAGGACGCGCAGCATCCTTGATCTTCTTCTTTTTAGCTTCTTCTGTCATTTTTGGTAACTTTGGACGTTTTGGTCTCTCTTGGAATGTGCCTTTGACCTTTGCAATGGCATCACTGTCGGTCTTCGAATATTGGATTCTCTGAAAATAATAATAGTTGTATATTGGTAAATATATGTCAGCACATTGATGCGCCCGGCTGGCGGCAAATTCCTCCCCCTGTCCACAGTGCATTGTAATGTGGTTAGTATAAAACGAAATTTAGTTTTGCTTACCATAGGTTTATCATAAAAAGGAAAGCCCTGCATACTCCTCAGGGCAACAGTAGCGCTAGAAATCTCCTTGAATATAACAAAAGCCTGTCCTCTCATCTTCATTGTCTTCAACGCTACAATGTCCAATATTTGGCCAAACTGAGAAAAGATAGCGTAAAGAGACTTCTTTAGTTCCTCCTTTTTAATCTTTTCATTCAGGTTATTGATGTAGATCGTGTGGTTGGGACGGATGTCTAACGCTGGAAGAACAGTAAATATTAAAATCATGTAAAATCCATACAAATGCGAAACTACGAGTATGGCATAGTGATACGTTTTGTATGCAGCGTCTACTTACAAAATGTACGAAAATCTTTTTGAGGTTATGATTTGAACAGGTTTTATAAAAAGCTTTGTGGAATGAATTTTCAACAAATAAACATTAACTGCTACATTTAATTATAGATCTAATGAAATGTAAATGATAAGTTTTTAACAAACCCACTTACTCATTTTTGCGGCTATTTATTGATGGTTTATGCGTAGAAAATATTGCAATAAACGACTTTCACGACACCTCTTATTACGCTGATATATTGAAGATTTTTCTACAAGTAACTGAGTTATCTAGAAATTCACAATTTACTTATTTATTCCAATTTACAAAATCTCCAAAAAAGACGCCAAAACACACGCACACCGGACGAATGAATGAATGAAAAACAAAAGGAATGAACAAACAAAGGTCAAAGAATGAACTAGTTAATAAAAATGAGTCAAGTTGGTTACTACACCGCCACCATTGCCTAGAAATTGTTTGTTGGTCGATGAAACGAACGGGCTCCAGTGAGTGGGTGTCGGTCGGCCAAATTAAAAAATATATATATAACCTCAAATTGGTTGGTTGTGGTATGTTTTGTTTGTTTACATTAGAAACAGAAAGTCAGAAACATATTTTTAATTTATATTTCCACAGAATTTGAAATGCAATGTCCTTAAATCAAATAATAACATCGAATGTAAGTTATAATTATAAAACCGTGTTAAACACCTGAAAAACCCAAACGGTTACCATAGAAACGATGAAAAGAAAATGTTTGATCGAAAACGCCGACAATAACTTTGAAAACGCAAAGAAAGTTGTTTTGCCCGATCCAACGAGTATCTCCGTTTGCCAGACAATGTACCGAAACACTATCTGGTACAAGTCCATGCTCGACGCAGAGAAGTCTTGTCTGAAAGAGGATAAAATCAAAAAGGTTCACTACAAGTTTGAAGATGGACGAGAAATGGTTGAGGAATATAATATAGGTGGGTAACCAAAATTCATCAAATCCACTACCCAGAGGTTTTCTGGAAGACATCGTGTTTCCGATATAACCCAAAAATATGTTCACTACGCTACCTATACCTATATAAAACATATTAAACACTGCTACAAGATCGGTAGTGAACCAACAACACTCACAAGTGTCTAGGCGACGACGATCGCTTACCGTCGTCTGCATTTGATGCCTGTTGCAGATCCAGAACTATAAATGAAAAAGCTGTGGATTCATTTATATCTCTGGGTTTTATCCGTGATTAGACTCCTTAATGGGCTTGCCTTAGATCATAAATGAATGTAGTGAGCGAAATTTGCTTTCGACGGCCTCCATTAAGGCTGCAATCCTCTTAATTTGGGTCTTAGGATTATTCATCCAGCTCTGACTTCATTAAATTATATAATATTTATCTTATCAATCACAGACACTCAAGTGCTACTGCGCAGGGCGTGGAAGGTTAAAGGGAAGCTTGGAGGCGAAGGGAAATGGGACGTAGAAGTTGGTGATCCAATCCCTGATGCTACACCCACCATTGATGTCTTAGATATTGTGGAAAGCAAGGATCAGGTGCCTTACTATTTAACTCTTTATAATTCTTTTCAACAGTACTAGACTTGGACTTGGGTGCAACTAATAATTTAAATATATTTTTCTATGTTCGTTCATGTGCTCAAAATAGTCTATGATTATTGGCCCAAGGTGATATTGTCAATGTGCCCATCGTGATAGCATGTTGTTGACCGAGACAGCACTATACCAATGTGATTGATAGTATTAAAACTATAGTGAGCCATTACTATAAATTATTATATATACACGGATATCACTCACTTGTATTGTTGCGTCGCCGGTGACGTTTCACAGAAGTGCGTGAAAAACGTCCCGGCGACGCTCACCTTGAGAAAGACCGTCGAAATCAGTCGAAACTGTCTGTCTAATTGCCGACTTCAACAATATAAGTGAGTGATATCCGTTTATATACAATAATGTGATTGATAGTACAGCGAGCTTAGTATTATAATTTTCACCCACTATTACGATCTAGTAATGTAGGGCCTAGCCTACTGTTCTCATAAATGTTCTTATGTGTTTTATATTTTTCATTGCTCTCTGTTTCCAGCCACAGTTATTGCGGCGTAACACCAGAGTAAACTTAGAATGGAGAATTAGAAACTTGCCATACCCAATTGAGACTTATTCAATAAGTGCAAACAATGATGAGAAATGCATCATAATACGCACGACGAACAAGAAATATTTCAAGAAACTTCAGGTTCCTGAATTGATGAGATTTAACTTGCCTTTTCAGCAAGCAAATATACAGTCGTCTCATAGCTTCAATACTTTGATTATATTGGTAAGTTGAAGTAGTAGATTATAAAGGATTATGAATTTATAACCCAGATTTAAACAGAAGTGTAGTACAGTATTTTATTACTAATTTATCAGCAACAAACATGTAATCCAGTTCAAATGCCATTTTCAAAACTATGAAATCACACCATGTCATTGCGTGACAGGGACAGTGCTATTGCGTTGATGTAGCGGCGTCTCTGTCCGGTACGCCATGCCATGATAGTAGTATGATGTCGTTATTTTTGAGTCTTACATTTCATAATATGTTTTCAGTACAAGAAACCTCAGCAGTTATTGGATATGGAGAAAGAATGGTTCGAAGAACTGAAGAAACTGAAGCCAGTAAAAGATATACCAAGTGACTGTAAAGCACAATAATTAATTATACCTAGTTATATTTTATTAAACATTGTCTGTCATTCGATTTCCTCATTTTTACGTTATATTAGTTATTATGTGGTAATAACCTAGAAGGTAATAACAGTCGAGTCGTAATAATATTATAACTAATTATTTAGGAGAGGTTCTTGCTAGGGTTTATTGAATGCGGCCAACACGATCGCGCCCTTTTATTTAAATAATTTCCAAACTGGGTAAAACAAAGTAGACAAATGGCAACACTAAAAATATTTAATTTCACGGTCAAATGTATTTGAACCAGCCAGCCTACCGATCGTATTCGTTTCGTTTTTATTGTATTGTATGTATACAACTAAAATGTTTTTATTTGTAATTTTACATCGCGTATTTACAGCGGCATAAGTTACATACATAACCCCGAAAATCGCAGGCTAAAAAAAATATAAATGACGTATTTGTCAAGCGAGACAGAGAGTCCAGTCCATATAGAACAAAAACAACAATAACATACATAACCTAAAAAAACGAGCGAGTGTGCGGGTTGGTTATTTATTTTGTTTTCTTGGTCTTTAGTCCATTTTAAAGTACATTTTCTGTCCAATAAAAATGCCTAAAACCGGGGCAACTCGGTACCAAAAGTTCCTGAAGTCTGAAAAATCAAAAACCAAGTTAAAAGGAAAAAAAGATTTACCAAAAGGAACCAATGTTACTAAAACTAATTTCAAAGTAAAGAAAATAGTAATCAAGGAACAACTGAAGAAACATGGAGACACCGAGGCTTTATCTACTCGGAAACTTAACGCCAAGGAACTATTGTCGCGGCTTAACCACTTTAATACGCATTCTCGGATGGACGCTCTTGATGGGTTGAAGGAACTTACATTGACACATCCTGAGGTTTTGGAGCATAATCTTGGACAACTGATAAACGGCGTGACTCCTCTAGTGTTGAACATTGAGAAAACGGTTTGTAGTTGTTACAAAGATGTTGATTATTAGGTTATGTATGACACATGACTTGCTGTGTTCCAATGTGAATGTTATGGGAGCCCGTGTCATTATATCTTAGTCCTCAGGGTATCAACGGCACCTACAACTTTCTGGTGTCTATAGGTAGTGGCAAGTTACTAGGTAGATGAATGAAAGTTTTGTCATCAACAGCCATTACTATGCAGCATTAATAAGCATAATAAATTTTTGACACTATTACTATTTAATCTCTATGGAGCTTAAGCCATAATCACAGAACTCAATTTTTTCCCAGGAGAGCAAATTTTCTCACAAATACTTCCTTTACCGTAATATATTTTGAAACCGCTGTTGATTACAAATAAAATATACATTTAAAATTCCAGGTACGACGTGAGTCTCTCAAGGTTCTCCATGTGATTCTGTCAAACATAACACTAGAGAAAATAGAACCTTTCTTTGACATCATGTCTACATACCTGAGAAGTGCCATGACCCACATCGATAACAGAATACAAGAAGATTCACTGCTATTCCTCGATATCCTTCTACTCTGTACTTCGGAAAAGATGGCTCAAGATTTCCACAAGATAATACCGAATTTCCTCGACATGATATCAAAGTTACGAATTGATTCCAAGCCTGGAAGAACATTAACTGTGAACTTAGACAGTCAGATAACCAGTGTGAAATGGAGAGTTAAAGTTCTCCATCGTCTCCAAGTCTTCCTGCATAAATTTGTTGAATATCATAATATTCATAACACAGAAAATCCTGTTACTGAAACCGCTCAAAGTTTTGACAGTACCAAGATGAATAATTACTCTTTATTCAATTCGAGTTATATATCTGTCTGTAACATTTCCTGCTTTTCATCTAAACATTTACAGGAGATAATTCAGCTTGATGAAGCAGAAAAATTTAAGGAATACATCGATACTTTGATGCCTCTTCTATTTGAAACCTGGTTGGAAGTGTGTCCGAATATAAATTCCGAGAAAAACTTCGAGACTGTGGTCAGTGAAGACGCTGCAGTGTTGCTGAGACATACCTTGGAAGTTATTTCCCTCTTATGGGAACTTGTCCGACATATTGAAGAAAAGAATCCAAGTTCCAAGATGGTAAGCTTATTTTGCCAAAAGTACAGACAGATGTTTACGCAACACTTCGTTCAACCTTTCCCATTTGTAACTAACACAAGAAGGCAAGTAAAGACGAATAATTCACCGTTTGAAGATATTGTGACAGACACAAAATTAGTTGCCGAGAACTTGGAAATATGCCACCTTTTCATCATGATCAATCCTTTTGTAAATATCAAGAGTCATAACAGAGAAATAACAACAGTTCTAAATTATATTGAGAAGACTTTCAATCAGAATACTCAAGGTAATGTCAACGATGTGGTTATAAAGATTTTGACCACAATATTTGCAAAGGATGTCAACAGTTGGACCAAAACTGTATCGGTCATGGATGCGTTATTCCGAAAAATAATTTGGGCATACTTCAATAAGGATATGCATAGCTTATTGAAGCAGAAAATCTTTACTTTGCTTTGTAAAATTGCACTCAATGACAAGCTAGATCATTTTCACTGTAGTGATGCCTATGAGAAGTGGCTCAATAATCTACCGGATATTTTATTAGAAAATTCGATAACTGTGCAAACTATTGATATCATTCATAAGTTTGCAGTACGAAGCAACCAGACTTTTAATGTCATTATTAATCCAAAATTAATAAGAATAATTGAGAATTTACCAGCTCTCACCATAACAGATTCTGTGGATGATTCCAGCAGCTATCATAAACTGTTTTCTTTATTGTATTATATCAAGACTTGGGAATGTGAATCCCTCAATGTATTAGAAAAACAACTGTTGGACAATGTTTATAAGTCTGATCACGGTAAATATATTTTTGATACACTCAGGCTGAAGAGTGGAGGTATATTGTAATTTATGAAATAATTATATTACCTGCTGTTATTAAATAATTTAAAAATGAATTTTACTTTAATTACCGGTCAATGAGTTGAAATAGATATTCCATTCTTACTAGGATTCCCTCCAGACCCATGGTAAGGTAGTAAATAGTGATACAATAAGTTTTTGGAGAAATCGGTAGATGTAACCATATTTGCCCGAAGTTTCGGTAGTATTTTTGAAGTTGGCAACTCTTCATAGAACATAGATAATACAAATCACTGAATGAATGGAATGTCTCGTTTCCGGTAAATTGGTAAATTCATGTGTTTGTCCGAGCCGTAAACATAATATGATGATATGATTAAAAAATAAAAATTCGCGCGCTGTCAGTGTCACTCGACATCGCTCGTCGCCTTTATTTTCCTATTTATTATTCTAAATCTTCAATATAATAAATATTTGTAATAATAAATAATATATATAATTTCTGTTTCTGGATCCTTATATAAATATGCACGATCTTTTCAGTGAATTTGAAACTGTGAATCCCGATTTGTGGATAGCTGACGAACAACAATGGAAAGAAAAACTATTGAAGCTACAGAATTGGTATCAGGTAATTAAATACTTTAAGAAAATTAATTAATATTCCTTTATTTGGGGCACATTTAGTTTGTACTTTTATTGATTTTATTAATGACCTCTACATAACCTACAGAATGAATATATATACTTGCACTACATACATTATAAACAATAATTATGCAGTATATGTATTAATAATTTATACCTAATTAGTTTATGTAAATAACTGTAAACATTATTTATCTTGTGCTGTCAATGAAGTCAAGAACAAGTGCTCTCTCTGCTTACATATACATAATTCTGCTTGAATAATCTTATATTATATGTTTAGAATACTACACTAATGCCCCCTCTATGAGTCCTTATACATCCAAAAAATACAGTCTTAAATAAATTACAGCAAGATTCCACTTGAAAAGTATTGTTGTGTCACATATTCTAGCCCTGGGGCTATTGTAGATAATTATCTATTTTTATTTATTTTATTTTATTAGGTACACAAAACAGATTACAATAATTGTATAATTGAAATATCAGAAATTATTATATATAAACGGATATCACTCACTTATATTGTTAAAGTCTGCAATTAGACCGACAGTTTCGACCGATTTCGACAGTCTTTTTCAAGGTGAGCGCGCGACGCCCGCCTCACCGCCGCGTTTCGAAATCGGTCGAAACTGTCGGTCTAATTGCCGACTTTAACAATATAAGTGAGTGATATCCGTTTATATATAATAATTTGTAGTAATGGCTCACTATAGTTTGAAATATCAGAGTCTTAAATGTATGGTCTAGACCATACTGTCTAGAGTCTAGACCATACTGTCTAGAGTCTAGACCATACTGTCTAGACTCCAGACAGTAATCCAAAAAATTTGTGTACACATTGAGATCATTATCTGCCTCAGTTAATCAATAATTCATGTAATTCCACAGATTCCTCTAATAAACACGAATGCATCTCACAACCTGACCGATGGCATGCTGGTCCGTTTCCGGGGCATGGTCCAGGACATGCATAACCCCGAATTCTACTTCGAGAAGTTTGAAGTGTACAACTCTGATACGAATGAGGTGAAACACAAGTCTGGGAAATTTAGAGATACTGCTGATATAAAGGTGGGTAAAAAGATGGTAATATGTGATTTTTTTTGTAATAATTTGTAGGAATTGTTGACTTCATATTTTATAATTGGTATTTCTAGGTATACATATCTCTATATTTCCAGTATATGTACGGAATGGAAATAACATTTTGAGATTAATTATTTAACTTTTTTTGCATAATGTAGCAGACCTGATTCTATTAAGTAATAATGATACAAACGGTGAAGCAAGTAGGGACCAAAGTGGATGCAAGATGTCAACCCACCATGGCAAAATAGGTAACTCACTTGGCTGCAAAGCAGAGTTCGATTGCCGTCAGCGGGCAGTTTTTCTCTGCTTGTTTCAGCATTTAAATATTGCTAAAACACATTATGTTTGCAGAAAGGCGAAAAAATAAACTACACAGCTAATTTACAAAGTGCAGAACGTAGCACTATGGTAGTCGTATCAATGCCGGGCTTCAACGATTGGGCACAAAATCTTGAAGTGGACCAAAACCACTTACAACACTTGGAACAGCACGCTAACACTTCTAAACGTCTAAACTCGGCTGAACTTAAACGGAGTTACGATGATGATGATGATATGGAAGTAGCAGACAATGAAATGATGCATAAAGAGCCACGGATTAATGAGAATGAGGATAGTAGAAGCAATGCGGTGTCCAGAGAGCATTTATTGAATTTTCCGCTGCCCGATGTTCCGAGCAAGTCTTGTATTGTCAAGGTACGACTAATATTTTTTTAAATTTAGGTTTTTTTCGAGGCTTTTGTCACTTGGTGACCATGCCAGCCTCATTGGGCCTCACCAAATAGCCCCATCAGACCCACGACCACGTATTCACCAGCCATAGACCAGTAACACTAAGGCGCCCGTGTCTGTCCGCACATGAGCGCAAAATTGCTTCGCGACACATGTAACCTAGAGATATCGACATGGACGCATCTCTTTAATACGGCACCCCTGTCCCCCGCTTCGTCTCTCAGACAGAATTTTTCGCTTGCAAAAGACATTGCCACATTTCAATGGAGCTTTTCCCCACCTACTAAACTAGGTGACCATTTAAGCTGTACCTATCATTTTGTTGGGGGTTTCATATTGCATAATCAGTATCATTTTCTACTACTCTCGCAACTCCTTCTTACTATTTTCTGAATTCTTAACTAAGCTGTTTTTTTGGAATCGCAACTTGCACAAAACTTTATTTTAAACCAATAATTTTAGTAAAAACGGAGATGTTCTTACATTTATTCGTTATCTTGTACAACTTGCGGTTGATGGTGGGGCAGAATCTGGCATTGTCATTTGTACCAATTTCATGTCTATTGGGTAAGTGGTCTGTGATACCAGCACATTTATTTAATAAAATTAAATAATATTCCATCCTTGCTTCAGGTCTACGATGACAGCGACCGCTTAAAAATCAACGAGATGGTAGAAGTAGTTGGGTTCCTATCGGTAGACCCGGCCCTATCCGGAGAGTGCCTGCCTGACAAGGACCCGTTGATTGACCCCGAGATTGAGACTCAGGCTGAGATCATTACCCACAACCCGCCACCGAGTCTTGTGCCACGAGTGCACGCAGTTTACTTCAGAGTGTTGGAGCATTGCAATCCGTTGGTTAAGGATGATGTTGTTCAGGGTAAGTCACTGTATTTTTTTTTTGTCTCTTCTTGCCGCGATCTGTCTCAATTGAAATGTCAATTGAGACAAATGTAGCTGCAGTTTTGGTGCTCGGGTATTAGTCCCAGGTCGTCCAGTGACGAACTAGGAATTGGTCAGTGGTCCGGGAGTAGATTGTCCTCCGGTATTCTGCGTTTCAGCCTTCTTGTCCTAGGGTCTGTCTTTAATAGTTTGTTTGCCAGCTGGTTTGGGTGAGCCTCTATTCTCCACCTATAGTTGTTTGTAGAGGTGATAATCTCGTCCTTTACATATCTTATGTTTAAATCCTTATGGATGGTTTCATTAGTTATAAGCCACGGTGCGTCCACCAGCATGCGGAGTGTTTTTTTTATAATTAAAAAATATATGGTTAGCCATAAACATGATTTAAAGTTAGTTAACAATTTAAGCATGCAGTCCGTTTCTAACTTGACGTTGTTAACGAAGTCTGAAAGGGACAACACAGTTTAAGGAAAGTAAGGTTTAACTAGGTAATGCCTAACCTATATTTAACTCCCTAAACAGTGGCCTAATTTGACAGTTGTGAAAAATCTTGGCTTAAATCACTGCCTGAAAAGTCGCGTATTTTGTGCTATTAGCCATATACCTAGTTAAATCTTACTTTCCAGTTAGACCACTCTAACTGGAAACGTTAGACATGTGATTGTGATAATTCGAATATTTTTAGTTGGGGCTAACATCCCTATCTTACAAATATATTTGAATATCATGGAGATAGTTTCATGGCGAAATCCTATGGTAATTAACCGACTGCCCCAGAAGGAGGGTAATGTTTTTCGGGTGTATGTGTGTCCATTCCTTCCTGCCATCCTGTAGCCTAAACGGCTTGATGGATTTTGACGTATGAGATATCGTTGGATTCGTCTTCATTACGGGAGTGTTATAGGGTATAAAAAATTAATCAGAAGGAGATTGAAATGCAGTCGTTTTTATTATTATTTTTTTATTTAAATATTTTTATATTATTATGATTACAGAGGCAGTGTTAAGAGAAGCTTCATCTGCCCGAGAGCATTTGCTGAAAGCCTTAACGGAGCTGTTACTGGGGGATCAATTGGCTGCCGAGTATCTCATCTGCCATCTCATTGCTTGTGTGTAAGTTACATTCAGTTATCGGTATTCATTCGAGTATATTCCCCAGAAGACAAAAGTGGTTGACATTGCTCATAGAATCAGTAAACTGAAGTGGCAGTGGGCTGGTCATATCTGTCGTAGAACTGATAACCCATGGGGTAGACGAGTTCTCGAATGGAGGCCACGAACGGGATGGAGGGATGACCTTCGCAAGATGGCTGGCAGGGACTGGATGCAGAGGGCCGAGAGTATGGTTGAGTGGCGCGGTTTGGGAGAGATCTACGTCCAGCAGTGGATTGATACGGGCTGATGATGAGGAACAGAGTCGAAGAGTTACGTAACCAGTTTAAGCTAGCATGACAAAATTACATGGGCTTGGGCCAGCATATTCTGGTTACGTAATCGTTGGATGCCTAAGTCTAAGGCTCTAGACAGACGGACTGTATTTGAACTGCACTCAGTGCACTCCAATTGCAAAGAAATTTGAAACCAACTGCAATCGGGCTGCAGTTTTATTGCAGTCTTACTAACTGTATTGCAATTGTAGTGCAGTTCAAATGCAGTCTGTCTTGTCTAGAGCGTAAAGTGTCCAATGCCCTATAAATATAAAATAAGATAATTATTCTTTATTGCACAAAAATAGATACACATACTAAGCTTAAACAACTATTATACAATAGGCGGTCTTATCGCTGAGAGCGATCTCTTCCAGACAACCTTTGGGTAGAGAAGCAGTGCGTTAGGAAATATTTTATTTTAATATCCTTTTTGTCTCTGGTTTCAGTTACCTCCGCCAAGACGTGACGACACTAGGCAAGTTCTGCCTCAATCTCTCCAACCTGCCGACGCAGAAGTACCCGGAGTATGCAAAGCAGCTGTATGACGTCATCAGGCAATTCGTCACAAAGAGCTACTATCTGCCGCTTACCATAGACAATATGAATACGTTGACGTTGCAGCCCAAGTAAGTTCAATCAATGAGGACCTATTATTGGCTTTCAGATACTATTCTTGTGTTTATTCACTAATTATACAGGGTGTAACGTAAAGGGTATATGAAGCCGAAGGGAGGGTGTTCAATATCGGTAACTGAACAACTTTTGTTCTACGACTTTTCGAATAAAAAATAAAAATACATTAATGTCTCATACAAATCGATCAGCTGACCGGTACGTAATGTATGAAAAGTCCAAAAATAAATTCGCGATAATCGAAAAGTCGTAGAACAAAAGTTGCTCAGTTATCGATACTGAACATCCTCCCTTCGGCTTCATATACCCTTTACGTTACACCCTGTATAGATGTCGGTCTTAAAGTTAAAAAATAAATAAATCAAGCAGAAATAATTTAACCCGACTGCCAATAAGTTGTCACTCTTATAAATCAATTCGAATCTCATATGTTAAAAGTTAAAATCCATCAAGCCGTTTAGACTGCAGCGCGTGCCAAAGAATTAGACATACACTCGAAAAACACAACCCTCCTTCTTGCGCAGTCGGGTAATTAAATTAGAAACTGTTTATATCGGACAGGGTCCATAGTATAGTAATATATAAAATAAAATGACTTACAAGCTAATGTTAGAAAAGTTACTTAGGCCTACTTGCAATATTGCAATTAATAAATACATAGATTTTTTTATATATACATATAATTAAATTGGATCAAGTGTAGATTACTTATCAAAGATTTAAATCTGATGTGAGTCCTATTCTTCCTTATAACCAAGTGCTCTGTAATGTTCCGTGTGGTTAGAAATAAAGTATATGAATATAATTCAGGTTAAATAGTTCGGTTAAATTTACAGTTGCACTGGACTAGTTAACTATGTTCAAATACAGTAAACCTAATGTTTGACAAGAGTTTCTCTGTCTCTGTTTTCAGCTGTACCAAGTTCTAAACTGTCATTTTCTATATATAAAACTTTCCCAAATTACAGAAAAGACTACGAATGCGATCGTCTTACCAGCGGCATTTTACAGCTCAGTAAAGGCACTCATCTCATCCTCGATGAGACCAAAATGCAACAGGGTCGCTTGGACAACACCGGGGTCCACAACGTGGGGGCTTTGGGCCACCTCATCACACAACAGAAGGTGGAATACGATTTCAAGTATTACAAGATGGAGTTTGACTCGGATATATCTGTTTTGGTGCTGTCTGAAGGGAAATCTTTGTTGCCGGTGAGTTGAAATGATTTTTTCCTTGAGAGGAACCCTTATAGGATGCCTCAAAAGGAACCCCTTGGCTCAAAAAGAACCCCTTGCCTCAAAAGGAACCCTTTTAGGATACTTGCCTCAAAATAAACCCTTATAGGATACTTGCCACAAAATGATTCCTTATAGGATTGCCTCAAAAGGAACCCATAATATGATACCTGCTTCAAAAGGAACCCTTATATGATACTTGCCTCAAAAGTATCTACCCTTATAGTATATCTGGCTCAAAAGGAAACCCTTGTAGTATATCTGGCTCAAAAAGAACCCTTATAGGATACTTGCCTCAAAAGGAACCCTTTCAGGATACTTACATCATAATATTGATGTGCAGACGTCGTCTGTTGAAGGCTGATGATGAAGATGATGTCAGGATTTCTGCGCAATGATTAAAAATTGTCACAATCTCCAAATATTTCAGAGTGACTACCATCTCCCACTGAAGCCTGAAGACTCATCGCTAAAGATCTTCGACGCTATTGTGGAAGCTGCATCCTACTACTTAAAGGAAGACATCATGAACCTCATCAGAACCTACTTGACTAATCTAAGACTCGTCAAGTACACTGTTAGTGAGGATTTGCAGGTATAAAGACATTTTAACTTCGTTACAAAATATTTCGTAATATAAGAACTACTTGACCTATTATTATATATAAACGGATATCACTCACTTATATTGTTGAAGTCTGCAATTAGACCGACAGTTTCGACCGATTTGACTCTCTATTAGAACTATTATCCCCATACATAGGCATTCATTTGTATTAAAACCAATTTGTTCTTAACATTTTCAGTACGTCGAAGATGACTTCATAGAAATGCGAAGCAAATCCGACAGCCAGAACCCAGTGACCGGGGACGACCTTCACCGGCTGCTAGTGCTGGCTCGCCTTGTCAGCCTCTCCCGGGGACACGATACCCTCAGCAAGGAGTGCTGGGAGATAACCAAGCAGATGGAGACCGAACGCCTTTGTAGGGTTAAGAGTAGGGCTCCTACTGTTTAATGTTGATTTTTTTTTTAAATAAATAGAATACAAATCTCCTTGTTGCTTTATTTAATTTTGCTTTAAGTAAGGGATACGGGGATATTTATTGAGACTTGTATTTGTGCAAATGTTGGTTAGTTACTTTTTATTGTAAAAATTCATAATTACCCCCGCATGTGGCGTGGAATGTTGGAAATGTCGCTCGATAAAATTGTTGTTTTGTCTTATTGCGAATGCAACTTTTTGAAATGCTCACACACGATTTCATGGTTTATCGTGTTTTTAGATGAAATAAAATTGATTTACGTCATTTCTTGATTTTTTTACTCTGATATCCTTCACGTCACGTCACTACGATATTCTATACATAGACAAGTTTTATCTGGAAACACCGGAAATGGGATTATGTAAAAATAAAATGTCATTTTGACAGTTTGTGCGAATGAATCTGTGGAATGAATGACGTGACGTGTACGGTAATGGATGGTCACGGGTGAAATTGTGAATTATTGATTAGTTTTCCACGGTATTTTACTAATTTCTCAAAGAGAGTAGTGAGTATAAATCATGTCGAGTAAAAGCAGGTCCTCGGACGGTGGCCACAAGGGCCGAACAACCAAATCCTTGTGGAAAAGAGCGTTTGTATCAAATACAGAATGGGATGATAAGGTTAGTGCAATCATAAGGTTTTTCACGCTAGTTATCAATTAAATTCTTATTTAGCACTGGTATAACACCTATGTATAGAGTTCGCATGCGTAGGTAGCATCTATTTACCTATTTCTGCCGTCAAATAGTAATTAACTAGCATTCTTCTGCTCCTGTTTGAAAAGCAGGAGAATCAGTGTAGTTATGAGTATACGAGGTATTATTTTACAGTTAACAGCCAGTAACACTACCATAAGTTTGTGTAGCTTACTAGAGAGTACATAAATACAATACCTATACGGCTCGGGATTGGTTGGACGTAATTGTTGCGCCCCAGTAGTACTAAATTCGGAGCACTTTTTTACGTACTCTCTTGCGAGGAAACTTACTATAACCATTCCTATAAATGTGCTTAAAATGTCCTAATAAAGTAACTCTCTGAACATTTCAGGAGGAGTTTCTAGATGTAATTTACTGGATGCGGCAGATTATAGGCATAATACTAGGACTATGTTGGGGCTTGCTGCCAATGAAAGGATTCGTGGGATTATTACTGTAAGTTTTGATTTTATTGCTATCAAATATTTTAATTATGCATAAAAATGTGTGTGCACTATCATCCGCACTAGACAAACCTGTCATACTGACATAATCTTTTGTAAAGAAAGGATGGGACTATTTTTAACAAAAAGTCATACATTTTGTGAAACACGGGTTTATGGCCTACATGAACTAATCTTAACTTGGGTTACAAAATGTCATACATTTTGTGTAACATGGCCCATAATTGGTGCAATGGCCCTTACCTTGTGCTACATTACTAACTCTTGTCAACTAGACTGTTTGCCAGTGTATAAAAAATTGAACAATATTTCTTTCTTTCTCAACTAAACTTAGTCTAGCTAGGCTTTAAAGATACAGTGATGTCAGATGTCACATATTGGTCAATTCTGATGACAAAGCTGATTAGGGCTTATTAATTAATTAATATAGGAGAAAAATATAAAACTTGTGTAATCATGTTGATGTCTGAATGACACCTTTCATACACATGTTTTATATTTTTCACACCTCAAGTTTTATATTTTCCCCTATATTCCAATATCTTTACATAGTGATTGGAAATGATTTTATGCATTTTCAGATTTGTGGCATTGAACGCTGGAGTGATATACATCTACGTGAACAATTTCCAGAACATAGACGAGGAGGAATATGGTGGCATGTGGGAAATCACTAAGGAAGGGTTCATGACATCGTTTGCTGGATTTTTGGTAAGCTATACTACCATGAAGGAAGGAATGGCCGGGGCCCTAATGGAGTGAGCCATATTTACATCACGGTTCGCTGTAACTTGCCACTCTTTTTATTTGTTCGATTTTCAATAGAAATCGAAACATCAGCAGCAGATGTCTCTCTCAGACTGTTGTGTAAATATAAATTAAATATTATTTTGTTTTTACTATTCTTCATTTTTGTTATCTTTCTTTCAATGTTAAACATTGAGATTTTCGTATTTGTAATCTACATCTTAAACTACATCGTCATCTGTAATCGAAAGACTTTTAGATAAATATAATATAATTCATATCATTCATATCTTTAGATACGACTTGTTATACTCTTAGGCCCGCTTGTAGTAAAAGATATTTCTAGAGTTAGCGACTTAACCCATGAAAACTCCATACATTTTTCTTGGATTATCTTTTATTGCAAGTGGGAGTTACTGGTTCGAACAAGTATAATTTGTTTGAGAATGTTTATTTTTCTATTTACAGGTAACATGGATCATCATGTACACCGGTCTACATGGAGAGAGTGACAGTTTATGAGAAGAGTATGTAGTCGAAATGACTATGAATTTTTTATTAAACAATGATGACCTAACGGATGACGGTCATTTTGTGTAGGAGTTACCTTTGACTTTTGTGTGATAGAAATATGTCAGAAACTTGACTGTCTTAATAATATATACGTCAATGACGTTACAAGTAAATAATATCGATATTTCAATATTGATGATCAATAGTTAGGCCGATAGTCATAACATTTGAGCATGAACTCGGAGTGTACTTATAGCTGTCAAAATTGTATGAAATCTGACAGCTGTAAGTCCGAACTCCAACTCCAATCACATTCAAAACTGTCTATATAAGCTACTGTACAATTTATTCAGTACATTAGGTACATTGTATTTTAATGTTCTAATTAAATAAATAATCAGACAATGTATGTAAAATTACTGTCTATGAAATAGTAGCTACATGTTTATGATTAAAAAATCATTAATAATAATCAATTATTATAAATGTATTTAGCAATACTTAGTGCATATAAACTAGGTCTTATACTGTACATAATTCATGCATGTCTATAATAATACAGTAGTATTACTATGTAATTTTTTACATAGAAATATCAAAGAATTTTGAATTGTAATAAGTATTTATTTTATATTTGCAAATAGTTATGCCAAAAATGGTCGAGTTTCTGTCAGTTTTTGGGTTCATCCATGTAGTAATGAAATGAATGGTCAATGTTTTCTTGCATTTTTGTAATAAGTACCTAAATAAAATAAGTACATTTTTTATAATCGTTAAGTTTTACCAAATGTCCGAGTGAGCTTTATTTTATAAAAGACCATGTCCATACGAGTGTTGAAGCCATTTTTTTAGAATATACAAATTAGTGCCAAATACTCGCGGCGAAATTTCCTTCATGCAAATACTCAATGTCAGGAATTATAATAACAATTTCCTTATTTATTCACTATTTAGCACTATTTATTAGTACGCAGGATATTTTAAGATTTCTAAGTCTTGTGCGAAAGTTGTATAAATTTATTTTTTGAATACGATGGATGAATAGGTTCCATCCAATCTATCCATACGCGATTTAGGCTTTCGCTCCTTTTCCGTTTTTAACGAATTGTGAAAGGGACAACACGGTTTAACTAGGTTTATAAATAACAATGCAGGTGTTTATTTTTAGATATACAAGTGTATCTATTCTGTTTTGTTTCTTAATAATTTTATAATTCTTAAAATAGCATCATTTTCCTTAGCTCAATATGGGGAAAAGATATATGATCAAATTAGTGTAAAGTAAAAAAAAAAACAGATTGGAATTTTATTAAATTACATTTAAAATTCACTTAATTTATTTCAATTTAAAAAAATATAACTTACAACTCTAGTGCTATCAAACACGCCGATAAAGATTGAGGACATAAGGGCTATAGTCACGTCTCTTATTTATATTATTTGTTACAATGTTCTTGCATGATCCCGGAATGAAATGAAGCCATTATGAGTTGAACAATATTGTTGTGGTTGATTTTAATAAAGTTTTTATAATTTATTTCGACTTTTATTTTCAATCGGCCTTATAAATCCTCTAGTCTCAGTAGTTCGGAGATTTTGTCTGGGACCTATCTACTGAGGCCCGTATTAATAAATCACTCTCAAAAGTCAATCTTGAGAACGACCTCAAGATGGCGTTCCTATTAAACGTAACTTAGGTGCGCGTTTAGGAATCGGGTATCACGTGATAGTAACGCCGTATTAATAAACCAAACTCTGTTCTCAAGAGAACTGTCAAACTCACTTGAGAACGTATTTGCTGATTGCAGGCGAACCGCGACTTGAGAAAGACTTCACGTGATACACCCTCAAGATTGGTTTATTAATAACTACTGTCTCTCCTATTCCGTCCACTCCTATGCCGCCGCGCCGTCGCCTGTTCTCACACACATCAGTAATCGGCTGGAGACGCCATTAAATGACATACTTGAGATGGTGATCACGTCTTGATAGTGGGTTTGACCTCGGACTACGGGCCTAAGTTATAAATAAAACAAAAAATCTAACAAAGTTACATTTTAATCATCTCTCCACGTAACCAAAACGTCATCAGTCCTAAACCTCTGCGTGATGGTAGCGTCCTTCATATCCATTCTCGTGCCCGATTGGTGCGCCAACAGTCCCGCATACGCAATCATTACGCCGTTGTCAATACAAAAACGTTCGTCTGTCGCGAATATTTTGCAGCCACGTTCTGTGCACATAACTCCCATCATTTCTTGTAGACGTTCGTTGCAGCCCACTCCACCTACTATTAGTACCTGTCAAAGAAAATTTAAAAATGTAAAGCATAGAAAATGCGACGCTATGCTGTGGCTGTATGGACAGATATCCTTTGGCCAAAGATTTAAATCGTCAGATGGGCACGTGCCATTAATGGGACGCGCGCAGACACTTTTATACATCATTCCTTAGTCGTCCGTCAATCAATGTATGAAATTCATGGGTCCATCTGACTTTAAATCTTTGCCTTTGCCTATAAATAATCTGAAAATAGCAACAACCAAAAAAATAGGCGGCGATTTATTTAAAAAAATTTAAATACTCCAATTTTTATAGCTGCTTCAGCTGGATGATTTATCTGTAGGTACTCATAAATAGCCACATCCACAGACCCCATAGACCTGTAACAGGAAGGCATGTCTGCCCGCACATGAGCGCAATATTGCTTCGCGACACGTGTAACCTAGAGATATTATCGACATCAACGCATCTCTTTAATATGGCACCCCTGCCCCCTGCTTCGTCTCTATGCGCTCATCGTTGACATAATTTTTCGCTTGCAAATTTGTACCGATTTCATGTCTATGGGGTAAGTGCTCACATAACAAATTTGATGTATTTCGGCTTGTATAGAGATAGCCGGGTCCGCTGCGCCGTGATTCCCTGTGTCTAAATACAGAAACATCCGATTTAGGGGTGTCGCTTAAGAGCCTTCATAGAACCAACTAGCGCCGCCAATCTTAAAAAAATAATATCTTCCTATTGATTATATTAATCAATTTTATTAAAAAAGCTATTTACAAAATGTTTATTACGATAAATACTATTTTTCAATATACAATACATGGCATAATTGCGACAAGCTAAGATGTAGTTCACAAATGTGCCAAAAACGGCCGTTTTTCCCAATTATGCGAACTACAACTTACCGACATTGAATCACGTTATAAATAAGCATTTAAAAAATAGTATTTATCGTAATAAACATTTCGTAAATAGCTTTTTTAATAAAATTGATTATATTGGAAGATATTATTATTTTAAGATTGTCGGCGCTAGTTGGCTCATGGAAGGCCCTTAAGTGATACAGACAAAAATATTTAGGACATTCTCCACTAACTAGTCAAGTAGTCGTTTGATACCTCATCGGACCCGCAGTGGGCCATGGCTCGCTCTGTGATCTCCACGAGCATAGCGAAGACGGTCTCCTGCAGAGAGTAGCACAGGTCCTCAGGTGTGTACTCCTTTAGCAGCTCGTCTATTTTGTCCTCCATGTAAGAGAGGATGCCGGAGAAACTCACGTCCATACCTGGAAAATACTTGTACGTAAATGGAAAGTATTAACATAAACTCACGCCCTTGGGATAGATAGATACGACGGAATTCAATCTGCTGCATCTAAAACTAAATGCCAACTAACAAGTTCCTGGAACTAAATGCCAACTAGGTTAGCATAAAAAAATAACTCTGTTAAGCAATCTACCTACACCAATTTGTCGTTGTATAATCATATCATAGCCATAAGTTTAAAAATAGGAAACTTCTCTTAGAAATAAACAATTTGTCATTAGATTAGGATATTACATGCTAGGATTATTATAATTTACACTAGGTATTTTAATTGTTAATTTTTAAGACAAATAAAGACTTTTATAAATCAAAAATCAATCTGTTGCATCTGATATATGATTCTGAACAACTTTTGTTTGAGCAATTTTCTATCCTAGAACATGTGGTGTTCATGGATAAGTTTTGAAGATTGTCCAAGTACAATATTATAAAATTGTATAAAAAAACCTTGCCTAAAAACAATTTAAAAAACTCGGCCCTCTTGGGAGGGTGCCCATCACACTGGCGGCATTCCCGCGCTGTATGGCCAGGCTCAGCCTCTGTGCGAGAAAGCCGCCAGCACGAGGGTCACCCGTCGCCTCCCTCAGGCGCTTGCTGAGCTCCTTGTGGAGCGCGTGTGCGATCGGGCCCCACGGACCAAGTGTCTCGACGCCAAAGGGGACAAAGTCATATTGGGCGCCGAGACACCTGTATTTGACCCTCTTAATGCGCTCACGAGCCTCGGCCGCCGCGCCCGCGCGACTGGCGGTCATTGTATTGTCATCAGACTAAAATCACAATTAGGAGTGGATGAAAATTGGGTTACTAGATTTGTTTACATAGCTAGTTGTGTCTACCTAAAATAAAAGCATGTTAATAAAGTAATGTCGAACGAAATCCTTGTCAATTATTTTATATGAAACTGAAATATAATTAACCTTTAACACAATATGGTAGATGTAAGTATTTTTTCCCCTTCTTAGCAGCTTGCTCGATGTTATAACCTGGACTTGGTGCGTTTGATAGTTTGAGTACCCGGGCAAATCTGGAAAATAATTTGGATAAAATGACATTGCCCCACTTACAAAACTACGTGACCATTTAAGCTACCTATCATTTTGTTGGGGACTTATTACAGGTTTCATATTGCATAATCATAGTATCATTTTCTACCACTCTCGCAACTCCTATAGAAGAATAACAAAAACAATGAATAATTCGCTTTGATTTCTTACTATTTTCTGAATTCTTAATTAAGCTGTTTTTTCGACTAGCTTGATGTACAAAACTTTATTTTAAACCAATAATTTTAATAAAAAACGGAGATATTTTTACATTTATTCGTTATCTTGTACATCATGCGGTTGATGGTGGGGCAGAATCTGGCATTGTCATTTGAATGTTTATATGCATATTTTATATAAATAAAGCTAGTGTATTCTAGGTACAGTGGAAAACAGAGATAAGGTGAAGAGGCACGATTAAAAAAAATCAATCACTAATAGTAGATAGGTTATAGATATATGTGCATAATTGTAAAAGGATTTTGAAACTCAGTCAAGTGCTTTTTGAGAAAATGTCAACCTTTGAGAAGGTTGAAACTGAAAAAGCCTGTCTTTTCATTGCGAAGGCTAAAATACGCTTCAGGTTACTGTACCATAAATATCATTTACTCTACTGGCTAATAAACAATGCATTACATACATTGATCTACAAACAACTAGATACACAAAGGTCTTACTAAAACAATTTAAAAAACGTCCAAATAAGGGTCCATTGCTAACGTCCAAATAATGTCCAATAAAGCAAATGAGGCGTCCATTCATCCGTTCGGACCTTCTTTGCGCTCGGACATTTTTAGAAGACAGTCTGTGTATCTAGTTGTTTATAGGAGATATTGATCTCCAATCATCATTGGATTACATAAGAATTTGTCTTGCTTGTCCATTGTTATCTATTATTTCAAGTGAACGGATTCCATACCTGTCCAAACAGTTACCAACAGCTATATCGATGGTTTCCCCAAATATCCTGTACCGCTGCCTGGAGTACGCAATGATCTGAGTGTTGCCACCACTCACATACAGCACCGTTGGGTTGCTAGCCTTCGTTATTAGTCTGCCCATTTCTATGTCTGAATGTTATAGTGTTAAGGAGTTATTTATTAACAAGTTTGCAAGGATTTTAATATGGGTTGTAGTGTAAAACTGTAGTAGGTTAATTTGATAAAACCTAACTAATTTGGTAGACAGAATAACAATCAAAGCATTGACTAAATGTAGAAGTGAGAAATACAAAAGCTAAAATAATCATTTGTACAATCTGTATAGACATACAGATAAAAGTATACTCATAAAAGGCCAAATATGGTCTAAAGAAGACTTCTGCCGTTTGAGTTACTTTTCAGAATAGGTCAAGTAGTTTTTAAGAGACCTAACTGTAAACTTTCTTTGATTTAGACTGTCCACTTTATGCATAACCATTAACCAATTCCATCTTATTAGATTGAAAATCTGAAGCATCCAAGAATTTATTTACACAAAAAAGGATACGCCCAATACAATGGTTAACACCCAAAATAGGTTTCTTCCACAACAGAGCGCAAGTTCTGGCTACAATGGCACAGACCATCAGCGGAGCACCCATCCCGGGCCCTTTGGTGTAGCAAACCACATCGATGTCTTGCGGAGTGATGCCTGATTGGTCGAGAGCTTCCTGTAGAACTTCATGGATGTTTTGTTGATGATGTTCTGCTGTTTGTCGGGGTAAAAATCCTGAAGATAAACAAGTAATGATATAATCGTCCTATTTTAAGCGCACCGTGATCCACCACTGGGCGCAGTGCGAATTGGTGAATTTTTATATATTCGCAGGCATGCAGGTTTTCCTCAAGTAAGACTTTTTAGGAAATATCATTGGAATCTAGACGATGGACGGTTTATCGAATCTGGGACCTTCGTATCGTGAGTAAAGTATCCAAACTATTTATACCAACCAACTCTCATTCATAATGGCTCATTATAAAGTGCTAAAAATGTATGAAACGGAGCCAAAAGCAGGAGTTTATTTATTGAATAGCTTTAGAGGTTAAGTTAAATTTATTTAATTTAATGTAAGTACATGGAGTAATCATAATATCCACATACGTATACTGAGGAATTAATAATACGACTGATTATCTTATCGTGGAATTCCTGTATTCAATATAAAATATAATGTAAATAACAAACCTTCGCCCGGTGGCGTAATGTAAGTTCTTCGGCAGTTAGCAAGTATTTCACCATCTTTCACGATGCCAATTCCAAGCTTATTAGCACTTCCTTCGAATCCTATCGCTATAACCATTTTGAATTAGGGAAATACGACATTTATTTGTAAAAATTTCGTTTTGAACTCGTGCTTTGTTTACATTATCAAATCATAGATTACAGATAAACTGACATTTCTTGTTTGAATTTTGATGTTGCCAGGTAAAAAAAAATATGGGTGCGTTCCAACAAAGTGTACCTAATCGTAGGGTAACATGCAATATATATATACTTTTCTTTGCAGTAAAATGCGTAGGTAAAATGGCTGGCACAGTCGTAGAAAAAGAAAAGAAAAACAGAACACTATTACCCTGACGGCGTAGGTCCCTCGAAAGCACTATGTTCTATTCCATTAAAAGCAGATATAAGTTTTCTATTCAAAAACCAAAAGTAACAAGCACCTCTTCCCAACTGAGATCAAACCCAACACCTTATATTCGAATAAAAACGGGTATAAAATGAACATTTCAAATAAAATAACATTTTCGAGTATGTATGACTTAGTTTTAATAAGATAGACAATTGGCACTGAATTACATAAGAAACACCCAATAGAAACATAAAGGCAGCGATTCTGGGATGCGTCTTATAATAACTAAATCTGATGTCTAAAAATGCTGCCTCCCTTTCATACACTATAATTAGGAAAAGGATGGCACTACTTTTAGAAACGTCAAATGTGACGTTTAGTTTAAAATTAGAACACGCGACAGAATCGCTACCAATTAGCACAGAATTACATTAGAAACATCAATACAACACAACATTTACTCTTATATCATTGATTGATTGATTACATCATAAATACAATGTCGCTACCATATGACCCTGAATTACACAATAAACATCGATAGAAACACAACATTTAGATCATTGATTACATTAAAAAGACTGGGTAATTAGTGAATTTATTAGAAATTTAGGCCGTTGTACTGACTTGATTATCATCATTTACTTCATCCACAAAATCTTTTAACATATCATTAACGGATATTGCTTCAGTTGAAGTTGCAGCACTTTCTTTGCCATCTATATTCTTAGAAAATCCATTTTCAACTACTTTTGTAGGAGATTTGTCAACTCCATTAACTTTAGGGACGGATTCAGGAAGTTTAACTTCCAAAATTTCAGTTTTCTTATCAGAATCTGCATCTTGGGAATATTTAATAACTTGTCCGCAAGTTATTTGGATATCGTCAGTGTCGTTAGTGCTGGGAAGGTTTTCATCTTCTATCTTCTCCAGAACTTTCACTTTTTCTTTCCCAGTGTTGGGATAATCGTATGTAACTTCCATGGATAGAGGGATTTCTTCTTCGGTTTCATTGGATATATTTGCGGGCATTTGTGTATTTGCATCGTGAATATTATACTTTTCTATCTGCGATGGGACATCATTCTCTTCAATTCGTTTTTCTACATCTTTGTCATCATTTTCTTTATTTTCATTTGCAACATTTTCAGTTGCTTCTTTGTCAGGTTCAAGTTCAGCTACATCATTGCCGTCAATTTCATCAATTTGCATTTCAGGTGCGTCTATTTCTTCATTGGTCATATCGTTTGATTTGTCTCCTACCATTTTCTCAATGAAAACTTCTACTTCTTGCACGAAGCTGTTTCCTTCATCAGATTCGTCGCTGATTTCGATAGAAGCGTCAGATTCGCTGCTGACGCTGATTTGGTCAGGCGGGGATTCGTCTTCTTCAAGGCGAGGTCGCTTGTTGGATGGCTCATCAGCTATCGTTATTATATCTTCATCTACTTCTTGGGTTTGTCTTGGCATTCTGAAAAGAAAAATACAACAAGAATGTCATTTAGTGTATTCAGATGCGCTCAGAGACGGGTCCCGCTAGTTGCATTACATGTCCCATTATATTAAAGCTTTCTAAGGAGTCCCTATGCGTTCGTTGGACCCATATCCCCGTGCGAAACTTTCAATGGACCGTTTTTTTTAAAACCCTGAAATCTTAAGAGATACATATAATGTAATATTAACCACAATGCCTCAAAACAAAGGTCTTTAATCAGTGCATCATACCAGTGATGACCTACGGAGCCGAAACGTGGACACTGACGGTAGACTGGCTCACAAGTTCAAAGTCGCTCAGCGAGCTATAGAAAGAGCTATGCTTGGCATTTCTCTGGTAGATAGAATAAGAAACGAGCATATCCGCCAGACTGGATGCAGAGGGCCGAGAGTAGGGTTGAGTGGCGCGCTTAGGGAGATGCCTACGTCCAGCAGTGAACTGATACGGGCTGATGATGATGATGATATCCGCCAGATGAGAAAAGTGGTTGACATTGCTAATTAATAGAATCAATAAACTGAAGTGGCAGTGGGCTGGTCACATCTGTCGTAGAACCGACAACTGGGGTAGACGAGTTCCATAATGGAGGCCACGAACGAAACGTAGCGTGGGACGCCACCGACCAGATGGACGGATGACCTTCGCAAGGCTGGCAGAGACTGGGTGTAAACGGCTGTGAATCGGGTTGAGTGGCGTGCTTTGGGAGATGCCACTGTCCAGCAGTGGATTGATATAGGCTGATCTTATCCTGATTGGGTGCCAATGTGGCGGCACTTCGACCCAAAAGGATCTTTTGTGCTCTCCCATTTCCTTTATACTCCATCCTCCCTAAAGATATAACTCAATAGGTCCGCTATGCAGCTCATGGGAAGCCTGTAGTCTTCTGGTTCCGGATAGGCCGACCCCAGTAGACTCATTCGCTTCCTAGCCAGTGAGTCACATTCACACTGTAAGTGTTTCATGGACACCGATGTCACCACAGGCACTGCAGGATGGAGATTCAGCTAATCCCATCCAGTGCTTACAGGTTGTTTGTTGCTTGCTGCCCCAATAATGGTTTCTGTTATGTTTCCAGACTTTCCTGCACCAGCCTGTGTCTACTTCGAACAATGCAAAGTTGGGAGTGTTTCGGGCTGATGATGACAATGTAACATGTGCTGCCATCTATCTGTTTTATTGGATGACTTAACCCTTTTTTTTTCGTTTATTTCGTTTAACCGTGCATTTTCTCAATTCGTTGGTCATCACCTAAGTACTCGACACTGGCAAAATTACTGTGCCAGCCACGGTAGAAGCCATATTTTAAAAAGTGAAGTGACAATGTAACAGTATATTACGCACCTGTCTTTACCCAACAACGCTTGTAAAGCCGCTTTGTTCTTTTCCGATATCAGTCTCTTGTCTTCCGTCCTCTTCTGTTCCTCGGGGGGTAACTCCATTGCGAAGTTGATCGACGGCGGCGCGCAGTGTAGCTGCAGCCTTATGTTTAGTAGCGCTTGAGAGCAGAACTTTGATATCTGCGGAAATGAGTGTTGTTAGGGTTCCGTACTTAGAGAAAAATAAACATTGTCAAGACCTTTTTCTCAGAAACGAGTGGAAGTATCAAGTTGAAATTAATACCGAATACTCAGGTCTGAAATATCTTGAAGCTGTGAAAAAATTAAACTTTTAAGTCAATGCAATCAAAAGATATTGCCGTTTATGTCGGATATGAATGAAAATTATAGGGTACTTCCCGTTGACTAGGTCTTATATCACAAGTATACATACAAAAATTGTAAATTTGTAGTCAAATGGCCTCCAGCGCCCACAAGTGGGCGTTATTCCCCACTTTGAGAAAGACTGATCTTAACTCACCTCTCGATGCTCGCTCCGTAGCGCCGCGCTGTACAGCTGCAGGCAGTGTTGGGTAGGCGGCGGCAGAGCGTGCGGAGCGCCCGCGCGACTCGCCTCCAGCGCTCGCAGCAGACACAGAGCGCGTTCGCCCGAGTAAGAGGACATGTTGTAGCACTCGCGGACTAATCGCTCTTGGAAACGCTGTGGAACAATTTGTGATATCACAAAAATAATAAATAAAAATACGGCTACGGTTTTATATATTTGTTTATCTAAACTAAATAAATAAAAAATAAATAATCATATGAAATTTTGTAAAAATGTAGTAAGTAATTAATATTACTGAAAAACAGCAGCCGTGCTGAGGCCGCGACCCATTCACCAATTATACTAATTTTAGTATTAGTATAGTCGAAGACAGAGATAAGTATACGGGCCTCAATAAGGTTGAGATTTTCTCAAAAACTACTGGTCCGAATTTAAAAATTCCTTTACAGTTAAATAGTTTTAACTTGTATCTATCAAACAGTGAAATAATTTTTGCATTAGATAGTTTTGAGAAAATCGCAACCTTAAAAACTCTCCTGTATACCTTTCTCTGTGTTCCATCGTACCTATAAAATTGTATTTTTGTATAATTATGTTTTAATGGCGAATAAAGTTCTTTTTTTTTTTCAACTGAATACTAGGTCATAAATCACGAGGTTTGATTTTTTTTTTCATTTTCGACCCCTCGTTAATAGGGCCTAATTTGTTGCAAACCACCTCTAGTATCACCCCTTTCAAGGAATGCATCGAATTTCCAATCATCCTATATGTATATTTGAGTGCAAGTTTAGCGTGAGAGCTCATACTAAGCTGGCGCTCAAACAATTATCTTTATCATGATCTTAATTCGAATCTTACCTTATGCGTAGTTGGTTTCAAGAATATTCCACAAACTGTGAGGAATATCTCAGCACACTCCAAAGCTGCTATTGCAACTTCATCGCTCACATCGTCAGCTCTGCAAACAATAGTTATCACTTGATATTGAATGTAATGTCACGTTCATAACCTCGTATTTACGTATTCGATAGCGAGCGAATAATAAAGTTACACATGGTAATGATACGGGACGAAAGAATAAGACTCGGTGAAATAAGACTCTGACAAAATGCGGCTTGGGTGAAATAAGACTCGGATAAAATGCGGCTTGGGTGAAGTAAGACTTTAATAAAATGCAACTTGGGCGAAGTAAGACTCGGATAAAATGCGGCTTGGGTGAAGTAAGACTCGGATAAAATGCGACTTGCGTGAAGTAAGATTCGGGCACGATGCGATTTGGGTTAAATAAGATTTGGACATATGGATGAAATAAGACACGGATAAAATACGACTCGTTTGAAATAGGACTCGGATAAAATGCGAATTTTGATAAGACCCGGACAAAGTGCGACGAAATGTATTGAACGAAACCAATTAAATGTGAAAATATTATCAATTTACATTATTGTACAAAATAGGCCGAGAATCATACAGTTTTGAATGCGAGTCGAGTTTGAGATCGAACTCACAACTGTCAAATTCTATAGACGCTTGTCAGTTGACACGCTAAGAGCTCAAAACTGTTCATGAATGTCGGCCTAATTGGTAGAATATTGTACCTACATAGTTTTTGCGGCCACATTTAGTCGGCATCGTTCCACACATTTCGTAGCACTTTAGCCGAGACTTATTTCACCCAAGTCGCAATTTGTTCGAGTCTTATTTCACCTATGTCGCATTGGGTCCGAGTCTCATTTCACCCAAGTCGCAATTTGTTAGAGTCTTATTTAGTACAAGGCGCATTTTAACAGAGTCTCTCAGCCACAGACCACTTACACAATAGACATGAAATCGGTACAAATTTGCAAAGCAAAAAATTCTGTCAACGATGAGCGCAATAGACGAAGCAGGGGACAGGGGTGTCGTATTAAAGAGATGTGTGCATGTCGATAATATATCTAGGTTACACGAGTCGCGAAGCAATTTTGCGCTCATGTGCGGGCAGACACGGGCGCCCTCCTGTTACAGGTCTATGGGGTAAGTGGTCTGTGCTCTCAGTCTTATTGTATGAACATACACGTGAATCTTGTTCCTCTCCCCCGGCATGTGGGCTGCTATCCCGCTGTCCTGCAGCATGCTGTTAGCGTACTTCCTCTTCGCTTTCTTGCTCAGGCGCTTGGTCGGCTGGGCGCTCATCTACAACAACAATTTACGCGGTTTGTATTGAACAGGTACTCTGTCAGGGTTAGTGTTTTACACGACTACTGAAGGGAGGGTATTGATGGATTTTGATGAATGAAGAGTTAGATCCGTTTCGTCCACGAGATTGATTCATTTCAAAAAAAATGTAAGGTTTGTTGTACTTTTTGTAACAGAATTTATATAAAAAGAGAACATACAATTATTTAAACAAAAATTAAAAAAAAACGACTGCAAACAAACTGGGGATAGTTTGTTGTTGTTTTTGATTATTTATTTATGACACTACCGTAATCAAGACGAATCTAACATACACCAAAATCCATCAAGCCGTTTACGCTATAGGGTGGCAGGAAGGAATGGACATACATACACCCGAAAAATACATACATTACCCTTCTTCTGGGGCAGTTGGGTAAAATTTTAACATGCTTCAAAAACTGCTGCTTTTGTAAAGCAAAGACTGCAGATACAATTTTGAGCGCGAGTTTAGTCGATGTAACAATGAGGGGTTTTCAAGGTTACATTTAAAAAAGAAAGAAAGTACCGCTAGCCCCGGTAGATGGCACTGACTGGTCTGATGTCAACAGTAAATGCGTTGTTATTGCTTGTAACTTGGGCTTTTCGTATTTCATCCCTAGTATTAATTTGTACTGTATTGTTTAAATTACACAAACAAATCAATAAAAATAAATTATTCAGCTGACATTGAAATTTTTGTCATGGTGCTGTGTTTTTTTTCCCGATGATATCGCACTTCGGTGCAACGCCATCTATTATCAACTTAAAAAGTTTTTTTTTACAACTGTCACTTTGAAAACCCATGTCAAATACCAATGCTGAGCAATTTGACTGTAATATCCTCTCACACAACATCTCGTACGAAGTCCCCAGCAGCTCTCACAGAATTCGAGCCATGTACCCCCACAAACTATTCGCCCTTAAGGCAACCAGAACCCATGCTGGTGAGCGTGCCCCCCTACATAGACTGATGAAAACTTACAATGAATACTTATATGACATCGATTTCTTTGCACTGACTAAAGTTAACTTTAAAACAGAGGTTCTCAAAATTTATGACTCTTTCACTACCTAAACTTAGAATAATACTTATTAATAATTTAAGCTTCACTTTGTAAATCCTACATACTTTAAAATGTAATCTGTGGATAACGTTGCTGATTATACAATAAGTACCTTTGTTATGTTAGTACGTAAGCTTAGGCTAAGTATACACATTGTATAATTGTTTGTTATCCCAAATAAAATAAAATAAAATGCAATTTGACAGTCGTAAGAGCTAGCTCACAAAGACCTTCCTTCAAAATTGTCTGAGACTGTTGTGTGTGACTCACAGTAAGCCGCACGAGGTGTCGCGGCGGAGTGACGTCATCGATGACGTGCTCGGTGAGCTCGTCCTCCCAGCAGCGCGCCCTGTCGGCCGTGTGCTGCGCGCGGAGTGTGCTCAGCCAACGGCCGAGACTGGTGTAGGCGGTGCAACGGACCTGGCTGTTCAATTAGTTGACATATCTAAGGACCTGACATGAGCCAACTAGCGATGCCAATCTTAAAAAAACAATATCTTCCAATATAATAAAAGACATTGCCACATTTCAATGGAGCTTTGCCCCACCTACAAAACCGTGACCATTTAAGCACAGTGCGCGAGGGGGGGGGGGGGGCACCCTGCCGCGCACTTCACCTCTTGTACCGCTAGCAGCTTGGCGATCACTCACACAAATGTAAACCTAAGCTTACGCCTCGCGCACTGTACCTATCATTTTGTTGGGGACTTATATTACAGGTTTCATATTGCATAATCATAATCAGTATCATTTTCTACTACTCTCGCAACTCCTATAGAAGAATAACATAAACAATGAATAATTAGCTTCGATTTCTTACTATTTTCTGAATTCTTAATTAGGCTGTTTTTTCGACTCGATACATGTACAAGACTTTGTTTTAAACCAATAATTTTAATAAAAAACTGAGATATTTTTACATTTATTCGTTATCTTGTACATGTTGCGGTTGATGGTGGGGCAGAATCTGCAATGTGTGGAGCAGAAATTGAAATGTGGCAATGTCATTTGTAGTTACATCTCACCAAAAATATTTTTTTTCTTATTTACAAACTTATATTTGCAGAGGATCAACTAATCAGGAGTATGTCGATGTATGGAACTCGCCGCTGGTCCGTGCGCTGGCGCTGCTCAATGCCCTCCTGACAACAGCACCAGAGTGTGATGTGTTTGCGAGTGGATGGACAACTGTGAGTTGTGAATGCCTGAAGTTTTGTGAGTTGATGGATGACAGGGTCTCCAGTGTATTTAGGTCTTAAGTTTGCAAACAAATCTGCTTGTTTATCTAGATTTATTATAATAATTAATTTAAGTACGTGAGTACTATTTTACGTTTGTGGTGCTTTGGTTTGTATACTGTTATGCCATAAATATATGTATAAATAAATAAATAAATAAATGGACATAATATTTTGATAATTGCAAAGATATGTTAGTCTCTAAATCTAGTTTATCTTTTAGTTAGAGCGAAGTTACGGGGTCAAGTTGCGTTGCACGGAAGCCTAGGTGCTCAAGTCCGTCTGGCCGCACTTGTTTTTTTCTTAAAACCTTGTAAAATAGTTTCGTTTCTTACCGTGCCTCGTCGCTAGGATTCTCTGAAGTCCATTTGAGTGTCTGCATCACAAATCTGACGACCAGTGGCGAGAACGGTATCAGATTTGGGCCTAAACTGAAATGCAAATTATACTAATATGTATTATAAATAATTCGAAGACAGATTTAGGGTTTTTTATTATTCTACAAGGTGTGATTTTGATCAACGAGGAGCGACTCAGGGGTGATAATATACACATCATCATCATCAGTCCGTATCAGTCCACTGCTGGACGCAGGCCTCTCCCAAAGCGCGCCACTCAACCCTACTCTCGGCCCTCTGCATCCAGTCCCTGCCAGCCATCTTGCGAAGGTCATCCCTCCATCTGGTCGGGGGGCGTCCAACACTACGTTTACCCGTTCGTGGCCTACATTCGATGATATACACGATACTGATGATTTTTTTAATATAAAATGTACCTTAATTTTCGACAAATAACATAATTAGTTAATAATTATACTTTGTCGCCTGTCGGCCGTGTCACTGACAGCGTGACCGGGCGTATTTTGCACCGCACAATGACAGTGCACATGCGCTGCGATAATTTCAAGAGAACTTCAATAGAGATTCTAATAGTAATTATGTAATAAGCAGAAATTATTTCAAAAAACCCGACTGCAAAAAAGCTATCCCCTTATGATTAATTTTTATACCCCATGAGACTCCCGTAATCAAGACGAATCTAACGATACCTCATACATCAAAACCCGTTTAGGCTACATGATGGCAGAAAGGAATGGACATACATACACCCGAAAAACATAATTCATCGCTTTATGTGGTAACATGGTTGTTAGATAGTACATGAAGTGCTCACATAAACCCTGTAAGGGCACCGCAACATTAGATACTTACAGCCTTACTTATAATCGATGATTAAAATTAATACCTTGTTCAACAATTGTTTAAAAAAAATGTTTACTTATAAATGCTATTTAAAGTTAATCAACTCCCGAAGAACCGAATAAGTAGCTGTCAGTTTAAAGAACGTCATAGGGTTGTTTAAATGCTTAATTAGCAAAATGACGGACCGAATTCGGAACAGCTGATTCCATTTGATATTGATGATTACTTTTTTAAGGACTTTGGAGTAGGCATTACCCCAATTTAGGCCAAATATTCGTTCTTTTTTTGAATTCATTCAGCAGTGTTACCGTACCTAAATATTTTTTGGTGTTTAAAATGACGATTAGCTAATCACTGCTTAAATAACGTTTATAAGTAAAAAAAAGGTTAATCACTTATTAAGAGTTTAAATAATGATTAGTTAATACGTGGCTCAGTGCTTGATTAGTGTTTTTTATATAAGTAAGAGGGTTAATAACTGGGTAATTACATAATTATTCGTATTATGTATAAGTATTGTTATATCCTTAACAATACTTACCAAGCAACAAGTGCATCCAAACTCCTCAGGGCTTGAGTCTTCACCATGACAACGTCTGCCAGGCGCTTGGTGGTGCCACTGGACACACTGAGAGCCCTCACTATTACATCCAGAATGGCTTGCGGATGGATCGGCTTGGCTACAGGATAGATTTCACTGGAAGAAACCGTTTGGTAACAAAATTATAAGATTATAAGAATCCTGGAGAAAGATGAAGGACGCCTATGTCGAAGGACAGCCTGACAATTCGATTAAAAAGAAATGACAAGATTCTGCCCCACCATAAACCGCAAGTTGTACAAGATAACTAATAAATGTAAATATATCTCCGTTTTTTATTAAAACAAGTACAAGTTTTTATTTTTTATTTTTATTGACATTTTCATTATTGTTATCCTGTAAATTAATTTAATAATATGACTAAGACAATTTATGAAATGTATAGTGCATTAGTTTAAGACTGTAATGCTAGACATTTAAATGAAATAATAAATAAATAAAGTTGCGATTCGAAAAAAACAGCTTAATCTTAATTAATTTAATTCTTAAATTCAGAAAATAGTAAGAAATCGAAGCGAATTATTCATTGTTTTTGTTATTCTTCTATAGGAGTTGCGAGAGTAGTAGAAAATGATACTGATTATGATTATGCAATATGAAACCAATAAGTCCCCAACAAAATGATAGGTACAGCTTAAATTGCCACGTAGTTTTGTAGGTGGGGCTCCTCAAAGCTCCATTGAAATGTGGCAATGTCTTTTATACCCTATAACACTCCCGTAATCAAGACGAATCTAACGATACCTCATACACCAAAATCCATCAAGCCGTTTAGCTTACAGGTTGGCAGGAAGGAATGGACATATACCGCGACCCAAATCAAGTGTCTTATTTTGTAAACAAATATGATCGGCCAATTACCTGTTGTGATGTAACACTGAAGGAACTGATTGATCAAACCTGTTTATCATTGTGAAAATAAAGTGATGCGATCTAATAATGTGGAAATAACTATGCAATAATCACAGAACAGCCTAATATGTTAGTAAGGTAGGGCAGATTTTGTTTACAAAATAAGACACTTGACTCCTGTATACATCTTACACAAGAAAAATATTACCCTCCTTCTGGGGCAGTTGGGTAAAAATACTTACACAAGCATAGCCTGAAGAAACACAAACACGTTTCTGAGTCTAGTCGCGAGTATTGTGTGTTTATTGACATTGCTAGTCGGTGCCTTTGCCACAGAAGTGATGTTCAATAGAGCTGACGAGAGCGGGGAGGTGCTTTCTGGATCCTTCTGCAAGAGAAACAACACTAATCATTATTTAAACTCTTATTCAGTGATTAAACTTTTTTTTACTTATAAACGTTATTTAAGCAGTGATTAGCTAATCGTCATATTGAACACCAAAAAATATTTTAGTACGGTAATACTGCTGAATGAATTCAAAAAAAGAACGAGAATTTTGCCTAAAATGAATAAAGTGCAATAGTGCTCTTGACTCACAGACCACTTACCCCCATAGACCTGTAACAGGAGGGCGCCCGTTTCTGCATGCACATGAGCGCAAAATTGCTTCGCGACACGCGTAACCTTGATATATCGAAACGGGTTTAATATGGCACCCCTGCCCCCCGCTTCGTCTAATTGCGCCTATCGCTTGACAGAATGGTTCGCTTGCATATTTGTACCGATTTCATGTCTATGTGGTAAGTAGTGGTCTGTGTTTGGACTCTTGTCAAAACACCTGCATTGTTATCCATAAACGAGACGTTATTACACCATCGCCGTCATGCTAAAGCATCTGTACCCTTCTAAATGACTTTAGTTGCCAACGCTGATGAGAAAAAGTGGCAAAAAACTTTCAGCAGCACATCTTAAATTAATTACAATTAAATTACTTAATGACTAGGTAATTACAATTATTCTTATTACTAGCACAGCTACCCCGCAACTTCGTTTGCGTAGAGGAGGATGGAGGAAACCAGGAGGCACATCTTCCTCTCTTGATCCTTGTTTCCACATCAAATACCGCCATGGCTTATAGCCTATGAGCTGTCCGGATATTTCAGCTATCTCCTAGTGAAACTCCCATCAAAATCCCTTCAGTAGGTTTGACGTGATACTTGAACAAAGTCACAGACAAAAATTCTAAAAAATTGTTTGTTGGCATCAGTATCGATCCTAAAACACATTACAATTATTCTTTTCAAAAAATATCCAATGTACAGACACAACTTTTTTATAGTCTTATTATATGTATAGATTAACCAATTGTAGTTGCTAGCGAGTACTGAAAACCTACAAACCTTAGACTTCTTATCGTGCTTATAAATATCGACAGCCTGTGGGAACACAGCCCCAATGAGCATGTGAGCTGCATCACACAGCAAGTTCATCTGATCGCGCCACGAGCTCTTGGGAGTGGATGTCTTCTCTTGAGAAGGCCGCACCTGTTCATAACGAGTGGTTATTGGACTACCTTGTTGATTTAAACTAGAATTTTGTTTACAATCTGGTAGTATTGTAGAATTTATTTCTCTCAGTGTACATTTAAATCAAATCAAATAATATATATTACATAAAAACAAATACATACTTATAAAAAGTGAGAATCAAAAAAACCAAAAAAATATGTACAATATGCAGCATGGGGCTGGTAGGACGCAGTGCCCCATGCAGCGCTGATTGTCAGCCTGTCCCACAGATCACTTACCCCATAGACATGAAATCGGTACAAATTTGCAAGCGAAAAATTATGTCAAGCGATAGGCGCAATTAGATGAAGCGGGGGGCAGGGGCGCCATATTAAACCCGTTTCGATATCTCAAGGTTACGCGTGTCGCGAAGTAATTTTGCGCTCATGTGCAGGCAGAAACGGGTTGCCCTCCTGTTACAGGACTATAGGGTAAGTGGTCTGTGGCCTGTCCTTACACCATAATAAATATGTCAGTATACAGACAGTGTTCTGTGGTAGTATGCTTAATGATGATGAGGTACAATTAAAAGTAGATTTAAGCATTTATATGAATTATTAATATTATTCGTATTTAGTTATTAATTAAAGTAAGCTAAAATACAAACAAATAACAATAAAAAAATTGGACGGGCCTAGACGAATACAACAGTGTTGGTTTGATTTAGGTAAGTATTTATAATTGTATTTGTTTTTATACAATAAGTTATATTTTAGTATTTAGTTTAATATTGTATTATCCATTTATTTATTTATTAACTATATTCAGACAGTTACACACTATGTCTACCTTTAATTTAAGTTATCACTTCATGGGGTTTGCTGGAAGAAATCTCTCATAGAGATAAGTTACGCCCTTTGTGCATGTCTTATATTTTTTGTTTTGTTATAACCTGACATGAGCCAACTAGCGCCACCAATCTAAAAAAATAATATCTTCCAATATAATTAATTTTATTAAAAAAGCTATGTACAAAATCTTTATTAGGATAAATAGTATTGTTTAAATGCTTATTTATAACGTGATTCCATTTCGGTAAGTTTTAGTTCGCATAATTGCGAAAAACGGCCGTTTTGGCGTATTTGTGAACTACTTAGCTTGTCTCAATTATGTCATGTATTGTATATTGAAAAAATAGTAATTGTCCTGATAAAGATAGTCTACATAGCTTTTTTAATAAAATTGATTAATTTGGAAGATATTATTTTTTTAAGATTGGCGGCGCTAGTTTGCTCATGTCAGGCCCTTAATGTATTAGTGTGTGTACATTTTTTTTCTCGGAATTTATGTACGAAATATTCTGAAAAGAAATTAAAAGTCAGACAGAAAGAGAGACCTAACCTTTACAGCGCACAGACAGAAAAGCTAACCAAAATTAACTTTCAAAGGACATTGTTTCCTCGATCCTTGGAGCTTTCAAAACTGGACACTGGCAGTAATGTGCTAACAATTGCCAAATTTAAAAAAAAGAAAGAGACAAAATCTTGAGATGGTATTTATTTTTCTTTTAGGATGTTAATAATTTTTAGACGGATTTTTAGGATACGAGGCTTCATACATGTCACCATTGATGACTGTTTTAAATAAATAAATAAAAAGAACTTTATTCACCATTAAACATAATTATACAAAAATATATCGTAATACTAAAAATAGATATAATAGGTGAATGGGTCGAGGCCTCAGCACGGGTGCTGTTTTTCAGGCTCCGCCAGAGAGTCTTGCTGCCACTTACATGCTAATAACCTATGTATGTTACCTATAATATTAATTAATTACTAAATGTGATTTTCTTACCTGTTGCAAAGCATGTGCACATTTGGCAGCTTCAATGGCATTGTAGTAGCTACTGGAGTCTAAGAAGTGAGTCAGATATGTCTCTATTGTCGCCCTGTGTGACATACAATACTTGGGGAATCTGGAAAAGCATAAATATTGTTAACATATTACTTCTAACTGCTTCAGCGACCTGCCGCACAGCTGCGGTGCCGCTGTAGTGGGTTATGATATAATACATACAAAATAGTACAAATAATATTTTTCTTGTGGTGTCGCCCCGCGACTCTCCGTTGACTTGTCGCGGTAGTGTGGTTTGACCTTAAGGCCACATGGTTAAAGAGGTCGTAAACATATTAAAATAAATAAAATTAGGGAAAACTTAGGGAAAAAATAGACACACTCTAGACAACGGAAAAGATCTGAAATGAATGGTTAGGGTCCGAGGGCCTTTGGTGTTGTCAGAGGCCAAGACTCATTTCGGGTAGCCAAGCCAGCGGAGTAAGTAATTCTTTGCGCCCCAAGTTGTGAAGTTATTGAGGTTTGACACGGGGTCAAGAACCTTAGCACGAGGTTGGTGCAATTGAGCCTTAGTGCTTAGTTTAAGCAAACAAATCATATTTTTAAAGGTTATAAATACCGGTTGATAACGCTATCCAGAGCGCGTAGCCATCTGTAAGGATCCAGCTCCGTGTGATTCGATAAGTTCGGGAAAAACGTCGCGAGAGCATCTTTAACAGCCTCGCTGTTGTTGGGGTCCACGTCCCGAACTCTGTTCAATATTTGAGCTGAAAAGATCACGCATGTTCATCTACCATATTTGAATCAAAAAACATGGAAATGATCAACGTTGTGAACATAATATGAGATTACAGGGATACTTACTCATATTAGTGATGTTTAGAAGCGATTCATATAAGTAATTAGTTTAATTCCTGTAGTTCTATGGAATTTATAAAATGCATTTAATTCAAAACATAAACATGCGCGTTGCGTTTCGCCAACTTTTTTGACATTGACAGATTTATAAAGGCAAAGGCAATCTAACTATATACAACGCACAGCCCAAGGAACCAGTTAAATGTTACCAACTATAATTTTGGAATTCAGTCATTACAGATTTTAACCGGTTTAGGGGGACCCGGGCGCGGGCGCCGCCCAAGGATTGAACCTCATTTTAAATGAAAAAAGAGTCTTTTTGTTTGTTATAAGCTATTTTCTGTTATTAGAAGCTGAAGACAGAACGAGAAGTCGATAGAAAATGCGAGTTTCTCGTTTCCATACCATATCGATCCGATAGATTTAATAGAAAACCGAAAGGTGGCAACACCGGAAATAAGAAAAGTCATAGAGCAAATAAATGCTACCTTTTTTTGGCCAAATCGATCCGTGTGCTGAAGGAATTGTATCCAGGGCCACAAAATTTTATTTCATTCATTGTCGAGTGAAAAGGCAACGAATGTGTTTTTTGCTTAATTGATTTTTTATTGCTTCGAGTCCTAATTTATTACAATTACAAACAATTACGTTACGTGAAAACAGACAGAAGTTCTATTTATATATAGCGCAGTTAAGTTGCTGCGATGGCTTCGTTGGAAGACAAGATCATGGGTGAGAAACTCCATAATTATTGTAGTAGCAGCGAAGACGAGGGCGGGTCTGATTACGAAGACAGCAGAAGCGGTGATGGGGAAGGCAATCCTTCGACAGCTCAAGCGACCGTTGCTGAGGCACCGCCAATAAAAAACTGGACTGGGTCTGCGAGTAATACAGGCCCGAAAGGCGTTCTCGAAGACTGGCGACGATTCAAACAATTGGAAGAGGAAAATCGCAAGGATTTAGAAAACGGGCGCATAGCATTAGCCAAAAAGCTCACGCTTACTGTACCGACTGTACGTGAAGAAGCACAAGCGAGGGAAATCGAAGAATTAGAGGATGAGCTGGACCAACTAATTGACGAGGAGTTTCTTCTGAAGTATCAGAAGCAACGGATGGAAGAAATCATGAAACAACTCGAGGGAGTTCCTATATTCGGTGCGGTCATTACTCTGAATACTAAGGAAGATTTTCTGGATGCTATCGATAAAGAGAACCCTAATGTTACTGTCATCATTCATATCTACAACAGCAGCATTCAGGCTTGTGAGGCTATGGATGGTTGTCTGAACGTGTTGGCAAGAGATTACGAGGCCACAAAGTTCTGTCGCATTGCGGCCAATATAACAGGCCTGAGTCGCCACTTCCGCGTGGACGGGGTGCCTGCATTGTTGGTGTACAAAGGTGGGCAAATGGTTGCCAATTTCGTTCAATTGGTCAATGAGCTGGGCACTGATTTCTATTCGACTGACATTGAACGTTTTCTAGTTGGATATGGGATATTACCTGAAAAGTAGAGTCACTTTGAAGCTGGTCTTTATTTATTCGTAATTTATGATTATATTGCAATAAGCATAGCTTCATTACATATTATGTTCGTCTATAGATGGGCCCATATTAGATATTCTTTCAAATGTTAATGTTGCCTGCTTTTGTTTGTGACTATTTATATGGTGTGTTGTATTGTATAACTTGTCTAATATGGTTCCTGTATAATTTCGTATTCATTAGCCTAATGTGATTAATGTTAATGAGAAACGAAATCATCTGTAACAAATTCACTACATTTAGATTAACAAAAACTACAGTTTCACACTGCCAGGGTGTAGTATTCATGTCTATGTATGAGATGACTTAAGATAGGTATTATGAAAATTTATGTGTTTCGGTGACTTACATAGGAATTTCATGGAAATTTATACAGTTTTTATCTCATAATGTGCTGTCAGTGAAGAATCTAGAAATTCATAACAAAGTCACCAGTCTGTAACATGATTTCACTGATAATCTCATTAATCTTCTTTAGAGGATTAATATGTCAGCACATCACATCATAATATAATCCAGTATGGTGTTAGGATTAGCAGCCATGATATATGGTGTGGTAAAGTATGGAATAATTTTTAAGCCTACCATATTTTAAATAATAATTATTATTCAATTATGAACAGGCAGCTCATTGCTGATATTTCCATTTCACAGTGTTTGTAAAGTCTATCACGAACTATTATTCTTGAAGTTTTTAAAATAATTGTCCAATTTGATTTTGAATGAGTTAACTGAGATAATGTTGTCCAGGAGTGAGTTCCAAACTTGAACTCTGTTGCTCAGGAAGTGACGTGCGACATTGGTACTGAACTGAAGGTAGTGCAGTCTAATTTCATATGGTGTCCTCGCTACGGTCACATGCCTGTCATACTAAAGATTACAATTCGATCTCAACAGAATTTCAGCAGATATTTATCAAAGAACTTTGTAGTGATGAAGTCGCATCTCGATTCTTGATAAGAAAAACTTAAATCCTACCGTATTAGTATGTAAGCTTACATTTTTATATAGGATTAGTTTTTGTCGTCTTTCTTTAATATTACTAAGAACTTATTAATTAAAAATCAGTGTCAAATGTGGAATTTAGATTAATGATACAAAAGTAATGCATTTATGAATGTACCTAATTTTTTTTGCCCGAATTCGGTCCTATGTTTATACTTTTCGTTCAGTTTAAACTTGAGATTTTCGTCCATTTAAACGTTTTCGAAAAGGAGGAGGTTTACAATTCCAGTATCTATTTTTTAGGATGTCCGCCTATTTTCTTTGTCTATTCTGGTGCTTACTTGAGCAGTGTAGTTATTTGTATGTTTAAAAATTAAATAAAATCTAAATGTGAGATGTGTTGTATAATTTCCTACTATAGGTATCCCCATACAATGCAAGCAAGTGAACAATGTGGTGACGTCACAGAGTCGCCATGACACCCCTAAGCGTTTTCGCGTCATAATTTAAACTTAAAATATATATACGTATTTTGTAATAAAATCTTCATTATTTACGGAAATATTATATTTTTAGGAAGTAGACGCTGCTTCCAAACAATATAGAACAGTTTTTCAAAGTCAGTCACCATGCCTATTCTATAGGTGTAGGAAAATAAAAGTATTTCTATGTAATTCTTATAAATATATTTATGAGATACAGGAACCTACATAGTTCCGAAAATATAGTAGTGATACAGTTTTGCTTAAACTTCAATAGAAAAGTGTGCTTACATCAGTAATACTTCTTTAAGAAGAATAAAAACTACGAGTTATGTGAACATCTTCAATCAATCAATATCAATTAGAGATGAATATTCAATCAAATGTTGACAATAACAATATTTCTTCAATATACTGAGTCCATCTGCAACATTACACTTTCATAAATACTGTTCTAATGCTTCAACAAAAGCAATCTAACATATCAAGTACCTACCTATTTAGTTGGTAAAATTACAAGTGGAACTACTGAGAAAAATAGTTCCATTGCAAAGCCCCATGGGATTAATAAAACAATAAGTCTCACCAGGTCGCATCATGGAACTGTACAATGGAACTAGTGAGAATAATCCAATCAAGGTGGTGGCTTAGCCATCGCATAAGGATTTCGCACTAAAAAATCATTGGTTCAGAAAGTGTCAAATTATGGTTCGAGCACATTATGCCGGGCCGCAGCGTGTCGGGGTAGAGCGCAAAGATCCGCTCAAATCGCTTTAATACAATTTGTATGAACTATCGCACACTGTGTCGGGCCGCAGCGGCTCGCATTATTGCGAGGCGGATTTGCGTCCGTGCGGTCCGGCCCGCCCCGCCCCGTTAGTGTGCTATAGCAAGCGAATTGGAGTGCACGCGCGCCAGTGTTCATTTTACGATATCTGGCAGTACACTGTACTTAAAATGCGCTGCGACCCGGCCCGTCACTAATGTCCTAAGTAAGCATTTTCTGGTAGTCTGGGGTCTGATGGGCCTATTTGTTGAGTCCCAATGAGGCTGGCATGGTCACCAAGTGACAAAAGTCTCAAAAAAACCCTAGATTAATATATAAAAAAAACATTTTGCGTTGCGCTGCGGTCCGCCCCGACACGCTGCGGCCGATAATGTGCTCGAACCTTTAAAAAACCAACATTTGAATTTTAAAGAGTCTGTGATTGAAACTGACATATTTGTACACTCATTTGATTGCTGTGGCTAAAAATCAACAATGGAATTGTTAAAAAGTACTAAAAATTTCGTTAATTTTAACACATAAATTGATAGCTACTATAGGAAATCAGTTTAAAAATACCATAGTTACCGACATTTGAAAATCAGATAGTACTCGTAAGAAGTGATGTCATGTCTTACTAATTTCATACAAACTCCATTTTAAATTCGCTTTGCCAAAAACAGATGAAGACTTTGACCATTACTATCGATATCGAAAAAATAATTTCAGATACCCTAAGTTCGCATAGCAGGGTCGCTAAAAATCAGACAACTTCTACATCATGTTTTCTTATTGGCCTTGATTAATTACACGACAAAAAAGCATAGTTTATTTGCAATTGTTTGTATGAGCTTAAAAATGGTCACAGGAACCTCGGAAAACGGAGTCTTACACCAAGTAAGGTACAGACTGCACCACGGTACCATAGAAAAAGTAAGTTTCATTGTAAACGACTGAATTTCTATGTAAACCGGCCAGTGTAGTTCGTACCTTGCCTTCTAGCCAACTTTTTAACACAGTTCAACGACCTCATCACTCATTTCCGTACGCCTACGCTTGGGCGGCTTCACTAAGGGTTCCCCGTCATCATCCTCATCAATAATCTCCATGTCACTGTCACTGTCTTCCCGGGGCCTCGAGGGACCAGGCTTGGGTTCATTAGACCCGTTAGATCCATTCGTCGGCTTCTCCGGTTCCTTTGGCCCTGGCATCGGCTCATCGGTGTCAGTTACCAAGCGCCAAGATTTCTCCTCGTCCTCTTGTTGTAATCTAACTCTCACTTCGTAGTTCTGTAAGAAGTCATCGACCATTAAAGCACAGCCATCGCTCAGTCCGATTTCTTCCAATGTTTTGTCGTTATTGTGGTCGGTTTCTCCGGGCTCCGATGACAGGACGACCAAGCCTCTGCCTTCGACGGTTGCATCTGGTGCTTGCATGTTGAGGCCTTCCTTGAAAGCGGTGGTGAGATCCTTGAGAGTGAGTTGCTTCAGGTTACAAGCGAGGGCCACTTCAGGTTTCGGTGCACAGACATAGCATTTCGGGTTTGGTGGCGTCAGGGCTGTAACAGAAGGATAAAATAATTAAAACAAGATAAACTTATTATATTGATTGCGAAGGGCGAAAGCAAAACATTTATGGAAATATTAAAAAAACATAAACCTTTTCAGTGAAGGCTGTTGAATTTTTTCAAAATAGTCACTAACTTTGCCTATTTCAAAAGTATAGTCTCATTCTTTTCTATTATTGTTTAGAAAATGGCGGTAGAATTTTTAGACTTGGTAAATTCAGTTCAGTTTTAAAGAAACGCACGTTACAATTACTACCAATGTTTACGTATTAGCGAACTTTACCCATGGTAGTGGCACAAAGGGTCGACCGCGACTTTCATCCTTTCCATTTTGACAATTGGACGCGATACATTACCGCAAAATCTTCGCGCAGTCTAAGAAACTATAAGGAAAAGCAGTAATGTATATTATCTATGTGTCAAAATGTAAGGGGTGACGGAGAAAGCCGCGTTTGACTTTCTTGGCTAATGATCAAGAACTGTACTTACTTTTCTCTGGAACAAACAGCTGTCCCCGGTGGTTGACCTTAGGGCGTAGGTACACGCTGGTGCACGTATCGATCTGTCCCCGGAGTATGCCCTGCGCGCGCAGGACCGCCAGGCCCGCCACGATCGCGTTCGCTGTCGCTATCGCAGGGATTATATTGCCCGCCATTGCTGAAATACGGAGTGATACTTGAATATGGCGGGAACGTGACGTCACGTCATACCTATAGATTCGGGGGCTTTTAAAAGGGTGGGAAGCGTCGACGGTTGCTAAATTATTTATTTATTTTCATAACAACACTTACAGTTAAACCAAACGTGGGTTACATGTCAATTTATAAGTACTAATTACATACATGATGCTTACACTATGCCTATTCGACAACACAAATAATTATTTGCTAAAGGGGTTATTTTAACGTGATATTAAACACGTTGGCCAGGGCTGTTATTAATAAACGCGATTTAAAGTTACGCCACTGTTTAGGCCCCCTGTCCCTTTCAATCTTAACCTTTTGAAAGGGATGGCAATACGATTTAAGGGAAGTGAGTGCAACTAGGTTTATGAATAACAGCAATCGTCTCTGCCTACCCCCAAGCTTTTGAATGAATGATATTAAACAGAAATGTTTAGTATCACGTTAAATTAATCAGAAAATGTTCTAGTTGTATGTAATTTATGCCCTTTCCAACGGCATGCCACATGTCGTTCAAGTAACTCGTTATGTGGTCAGCATTAGGGATACTACATAGTTTGCCAGGATTACTAATAAGATTACTATAAGGAATAATTCCAAAAAATAACTTCTAAAATCGTATTGTAGTATCGTGGACACTTACACCCTCCACACACTCACAACAAACGCTGACCGCCACAACTGCAACACCCGACCACGTGACCAGCTGCATGTCCCATTCTCCAAGCTAACAAAGTCACACATGACGCTAAAAATAATGGCTCCTAAAGTCTACAACGCAATCCCTGATGAAATAAAAAATGCTCCCAGTCATACCACATTCATAAAAAAACTTAAAGATATGGTAATGGGCATGGCATGTTGCACCGTTGAAGAATTCTTCAACTGTCGAAATAGTACTTGATGTAAGCTTACCTATACAATTGACTTGTAAATGTATTATTTTATCAATAAACGATTGTATTGTACTTAGGACGAATGGCCACCAATCCAGCCAAAATTGTCGGTCCATGTGCCGAACAGCCTGTAAAAAAAACTCACATTTGATCTCGAAGCGCGACTTGAGTGGTATGTTGAAGATGTGCGCGCGTATGTTTGCGCACGCGGTCACGAAGTCCATAGCACTCTTCTCGTCCTTGTCCCACACGAGGTGGTCCCCATCGGGGCGACTCTTCAGGTCGGCTTGCAGCGTAGTGCAACTTGTGCCGAATACCTGGGCACATTAGATGAAAATAATTTATTTCGGAGAAAAAACAGACAATAGACACAAAAAATACTTGATAACTAGAGTTAACTTACAACTTATTATAAGAGAATTGGACATCTTATAATTTATTTCCTTTTGATAACCATCACTTAATACTTTTCTACAAATAAACCAGTATCTAATATTTTCCGACCAACGATTAGCAAAAGTGCATCAAGGAGGGTTGACACCTTTTGAAATTATGTTTCGTCTGATTGAACAATAAAGCAAAAAGGTGTTAATTAGGAGGAGTTAATGTTTGATTTAAAAAAAATACAAATTAATAATATATTTCTAATCTTTTAATGCCGTCATAAAGCTCATACTCTAAGATAGTAAGTTGAATTTTTTCAGGTTTGTATCTACAATACAAGACATGCTATCGCAAAGATTCCCAAGCGTCCCCTCTGAAAACTTCACTAATATTGTTGAAGTCGGCAATTAGACCGACAGTTTCGACCGATTTCGACGGTCGTTTTCAAGGTGAGCGCGCCACGTCCGCGTCGCCAGTGACGTTTCTTCGCGCACTACGGATCAGCGCCCTCTGGGCGCGTTCCGACATAACTTGCCCCGCCGCCGACGAATATTAGTGAGTGATATTGCGTATTCAGAAAATAATGTCTTATATCGCAACTAGGGCCTGATTAATAAACCACTCTCAAATTATGAGAACGATATTGAGAGAGATCTCAAAACGGCGTTCATATTAATAAACGGAACTTAAGTGCGCATTTAGTAATCGGGTATCACGTATTAATAAACAAAACTCAGCACTCACGAACACTCTCAAGTTCTCACTTGATATCGTATTTGCTGAGTGCATTCGGACCGCGACTTGAGTGCGTGTTTGCTCAAGACTGGTCTAATTAACGACGCACTTGAGATGCTGATCATGTCTTGAGAGTTACTCAGCTGAGTGAAGGCGGAGTCTGAAGCCGGCTACTCATTTTTGTGGTCGTGGCGCGTTATGATGTCATTTGACGAATATCTGACGAATGCATTCACTATGGCCAGATGACGTCATAATGCGCCACGACACTTCCACGCACTAAAATTGTGAATCCTGCTCTACGCGATGTTAGTATATAAGTGACAAAACAAAATCACATCTACTAAGTAAAACTGCCTGCCATTGCAATGATATCTAAAATGTTGAATATGTTTGCTATGTTACTTGTTACCAAAGAAAAGGTAGAAAGTAGGTATAATATACCAAAAACTCTAAGAACAAACAGAGGAACATTGTGTACCTGTGCACACTCATGGATCGACCAAGTGCGTTGATCTGGCAACCCTGAATGTTGGGCTGGCTGATCATCTTTACCGGGCAGGCTATCCCAGGTCAGCGGAGTCGGTGGCCTACGCTTCTTCCACAGATTCTCCATGGACAGCAGGTAACGGATATCATCACCAAAGAGCTTCGTAAACAATTTCTCTGGCTCGTAATTAGTCTCCGCTGCCCAAGTTCTGGTACTCTTCCTCTCTACATTCCCAGATGTGGTGCCTTCGGAAGAGAGAGCTGATGCCCCGGCTTCACCCGCTGCTTCTGGGTCGGCTGTGTCCGGGCTAACGTCCTGGTCTGGGTCTTCTTCCCCGAAGAGTTGGTTGAAGAGATGCTTAGCCCATACGATGCAGTGGATTGGTTCTGATGGAGTGTTCCGGATGGTGCAGCCCGGGAAAGTCTTTTGCGGTGCTTTTGGCTGGCATTCATAGCATTGGGTCAGGCCTTTCTTGATTAGCTCCACCTGGAATAAATGTTTACAATCAATCAACAACAATTTACTTTTAATTTAATTAACGGTAGCAAATTATTTTTGTCATATTTTTTATAACTTTGGTATAGGGAAGGGAGGCAGGATTTATAACCTGTCAGATTTTGGTTAGTTTAAAAAAATGCATGTCATTATTACTATAAATGTTTTGCTCAGATCTGAGGTGCTATGCAATAAGAGGTTGAGAATCCAGAGTGAAAAATTCTTCCACATTCACACAATGATGCAAGAACATCATCTACACAGAGACCATCTGTACCATCTACATAGAGAAAAGTATATCTTCTTCTTCTGCCTCAGCAGACAAAAGAGAGAAAGAAAAGAATACAGGAAAGTTATTAGGTTGAGATAAGGATCGATTTGTGTGTACTCTAACTAAACAATCGCTATTGAATTTGTACAGTTGGTTAAGTAGTTCTTGAGAAAATCTCAGGCATATGTATACAGACGTATCATTTCTGTTTTAGACACTACACATGTACCAACATGTTTTCCTTCACTTCTTAACTTCATTAACTTACAATGGTATACTTGAAATGAATGGCAAACTTTTTGTATACTCCAGGGAGAGACTAGACCCCCATAACCCAGGGAATGTGGCAGTGTGGCACTAGCCCCTGTCCATCGTATTGTATTACAATTACGACTGTTACCTATTTTATTTTAGGGGCCTTCCATGAGCAAACTAGCGCCGCCAATCTTAAAAAAATAATATCTTACAAATTATAATTTTTTATTAAAAAACCTATGTAAACAATCTTTATTAGGATAAACACTATTTTTTAATATACAATACATGGCATAATTGCGACAAGCAAAGTTGTAGTTCTCAAATGTGTGAAAAACGGCCTCTTTTGGCACATTTGAGAACTACAACTTACCGACATTGAATCACGTTATAAATAAGCATTTAAAAATAGTATTTATCGTAATAAACATTATGTATGTAGCGCCTTCTTGCTCTGCCTACTCCGCGGAGACTTCACGCTACGCGTCGTGTCGAAGACGTCACAGTGTAAAACAAGTGCCGACTGTTTTTCTCTCTTGTCATTGTAAAATCTCTAAGCAATACAAATACATACGAGTTAATGAAAATATTATTGTGGTGTTATTGATCGACTCCCGTTTTCTAAGCAGCACACCACATTGGTGACCCCGAGAGTGGATTCAGGATGGCAGAAAATAATACTCCACCGGCGACGGCGACGGTGCCTCTCAATGCCGCTGTGGAAAGAGTCGCGATCCGCTTGCCTCCGTTCTGGACGGACGATCCTGATTTATGGTTCGCGCAAGTCGAGGCACAGTTTGTAACATCGGGCGTAACAACGGATGAGACTAAATTTTTCATCGTACTCCAACAGTTGGACCAACAGATAGCAAGGGAAGTGCGAGACGTTATTATCAACCCACCCGCTGGGGGAAAGTATCTAAAGCTCAAAGAGGAACTCGTAAAACGCCTCTCAATGTCTCGGCCCCAGCAAATACGTCAGTTGCTTACCCAGGAGGAACTCGGCGACCGTAAACCGTCGCAGTTTTTGCGTCATTTGCGCTCTCTCGCAGGCACTGGAATCGGCGATGAATTTTTAAGAACATTGTGGTCTAACAGGCTACCCACGCACGTGCAAGCTATTATTGCATCTCAAAGCAAATCTAGTATTGATGACGTTGCCGATCTAGCCGACAAAATTTGCGAAGCAACCGCTCCCATACAACAAATCGCAAGTACCTCTACATTGTCTTACGAAAAACGTATGCAAGAAATAATTGCCACCGAAATTTCTCATCAGATCGCACAGCTAAACATCAACTGCCCGTCTTCTCGCCGCCGCAGCCGTAGCCGTTCTGAAGATAGGCAAAGAAGCTCACGATCTCGCAGTGGAAGTCCTGCAACATGCTGGTATCACAGTAAATTTGGTGATAAAGCGCGTAAGTGTACCTCTCCTTGCAATTACAAGACGGGAAACAGGCAAGACAGTCTGTAACGGCGGCACACGACTGTCAACCGTCTACCAGCCGCCTATTTGTGACTGATCGTAACACTAAGATGCAGTTCCTAATTGACACGGGCTCAGATCTATGTGTTATACCGCGACGACTATTACGTGAGAGCAGAAAACGCACAGATTACTGCCTTACAGCCGCTAATGGGACAGTCATTCACACATACGGTACGACTAAACTGAATCTAGATTTTGGTTTACGACGCGATTTCGGCTGGAATTTCGTCGTGGCTGATGTAGATAAGCCAATTATAGGCGCGGATTTCATGTCATTTTACGGCCTTCTCGTCGACTGTCAAAATAAAAGACTTTTGGACAATGTTACTTCATTGTTTTCTCGAGGACAGATTCAAACCTGCAAGCCACCTAGTATCAAGGCGATCTCAGGCAACAGCGAGTACCATAAACTTCTGGCCCAGTATCCTTCATTGACAAAACCATCTGGTGTTCATCGCGATGTCAAGCATTCTACTGTGCATTATATACGAACTACGCCTGGTCCACCTATTTTTTGCAGACCTCGCCGCCTTGCCCCGGACCGCCTCAAGATAGCTAAGAAGCAATTCGAGGACATGGTTCGCGACGGCACCGCTCGAAGCTCAGAGTCGCCTTGGGCCTCTGCTCTGCATCTCGTGCCTAAGAAGGGGGACGACTGGAGACCTTGTGGTGACTACCGTGCGCTCAACACACGTACGATTCCAGACAGGTACCCAATCAGGCATATCGAAGATTATGCGCATCGATTAGCAGGTTGCACTGTTTTCTCAAAGATTGATTTAGTAAAAGCATATAACCAAATTCCGGTTTTCCCACAAGATATTTTGAAAACAGCGATAACTACACCTTTTGGAATGTTCGAGTTCCCCTACATGTCATTTGGGTTGAGAAACGCTGCACAAACTTTTCAGCGCTTCATGGACGAAGTATTGAGAGAGTTTGACTTCTGTTACTCGTATATAGACGATATTCTTGTCTATTCCAAGAACCAAGCTCAACATCTGGAACATTTACGTCAACTTTTTGATAGATTACAAGACTACGGTATTCTAATAAACGAAGCAAAGTGCAGTTTTGGACAGAAGGAGCTGACTTTCCTTGGCTACGTTGTGGCTGCTGAAGGTACTCGCCCGATTGAAGACAAGGTCAAAGCTATCCAAGAGTTTCCTCCTCCAAAGACAGCAAACGGTTTGCGTAGATTCCTAGGCATGCTAAACTTTTATAGACGCTTTATACCACATGCAGCTGAAGAACAAGCCCCACTCCATGACATGCTATCCGGTCCTAAAATTACAAAGTCACATCCGCTTACTTGGACGCCTGAACTTTTGAAGACCTTTGAGTGCTGTAAGGCTAGTTTAGTTAGAACAACGCTACTTTCACATCCAATGGACGGCGCTCAACTCGCACTCGTAACGGACGCGTCTAATTTGGCACTTGGTGCAGTACTTCAGCAGTTAGTCAATAATAACTGGGAACCTTTAGCATTCTTCTCAAAGAAAATGAACACAGCTCAGCAGCAATATAGTGCATACGATCGGGAACTTCTGGCAATTTACGAGAGCGTGAAACACTTCCGCCACATGATCGAAGGTCGACATTTTACAGTTTTCACGGACCATAAACCGATTACCTTCGCTTTTCAGAAAAAGAACCAAAATTGTTCCCCTAGACAGCTTAATCACCTTGATTTTATTTCGCAATTTACAACGGACATAAGACACATCTGCGGTAAGGAAAATATAACAGCCGACGCACTGTCCAGAATTGAGGTAATTTCCAAGTCGCCGGATTTTGAAGTTCTCGCACGTGCTCAGAAGATAGACGCAGAACTCAAGGATCTAATCTTACACCCAGCTTCTTCTTTAAAGTTGCAACAAGTTATGGTACCGGGTACGAATTTCACTCTTTACTGCGACGTATCTACATCCAGACCACGTCCTTTCATTACAAAGGACTTGCGCCAGCAGTACTTTCACGCTATTCACGGCCTGAGTCACCCAGGAGCTAAAGGAACAATTAAACTCATCACAGACAGATTCGTTTGGCCCTCCGTGCGAAAGGATTGTCGCACCTGGGTTAGAGCTTGCAACTCTTGCCAACGATCTAAAGTGCAACGCCATACTTCATCACCTGTTGGGGTTTTTAAATTTACTGGCCAACGATTTAGCCATGTCCATATTGATTTGGTTGGACCCCTGCCGCCTTCAGAAGACTATCGGTACTGCCTCACTGCTGTAGACCGTTACACCCGTTGGCCTGAAGTAAAACCTTTACATAACATCACCGCTGAGACTGTCGCAAGAGCTTTCTTTGAGATATGGGTCTCTAGATTTGGTTGCCCGGGCGTTGTCACGACTGATCAAGGCCGGCAGTTTGAGAGCCGTCTTTTCAAAGCATTAGCTGATCTGTGTGGAATTAAATTGCAGCACACAACGGCGTATCACCCCGCGGCGAATGGGATGGTCGAGCGACTGCATAGGACACTTAAAGCTGCAATAATGGCTCACAACCAGCCACGATGGACAGAAAGCTTACCCATTGTACTCCTGGGCATCAGGACGTCGTGGAAATCTGATCTTCAATGCTCCGCGGCTGAAATGGTTTATGGTGAGACACTGCGCATTCCCGGGGAGTTTCTGAATTCTACAACATGGGATAAAGCCCAGCCTGCTGATTTCGTCACGGATCTGAAGTCTCACATTGCTCGTCTTAGACCGGTTCCTGGATCGAAACATGGAAAGAAAGCTATATTCGTTCATGAAGACCTCAAGTCCTCGCAATTCGTCTTTCTTCGCACCGATTCTTTACGTGGCGCTCTGCAACCTCCCTATTCTGGACCTCACCGGGTCCTGGATAGATCGGACAAGACCATGACTCTGGAGCTGCCGAGGGGATCTGTAACTGTCTCCATTGACAGGCTGAAGCCGGCGTATTTAACCGACTTGCCGCCTGACAAGCCTACGAAAAGAGTAAGGTTTATCGATTGTCCCTGATCTTTCAGAGCTTCCATTCTCCGTGGGAGGGTCCTGTAGCGCCTTCTTGCTCTGCCTACTCCGCGGAGACTTCACGCTACGCGTCGTGTCGAAGACGTCACAGTGTAAAACAAGTGCCGACTGTTTTTCTCTCTTGTCATTGTAAAATCTCTAAGCAATACAAATACATACGAGTTAATGAAAATATTATTGTGGTGTTATTGATCGACTCCCGTTTTCTAAGCAGCACACCACATGTACATAGCTTTTTTAATAAAATTGATTAAATTGGAAGATATTATTTTTCAAAGATTGGCGGTGCTAGTTGGCTCATGGAAGGCCCTTATTATTGTTACAATACTTCAGTGAAATAAACATTATTATTATTATTATGTGACAAAACATTTCATCAAATATACATGAATCTTGAACTCCATAAAGAAGACTGATCCTTTACAACCATAAACAATGAAATAATAAACTCCGTGAATAAAACATACCTGTCCAGCATATCCGGCTGTACCAGTCTCTACAAGAGGTACATTAGCAGCGAGACACATCCGGTTGACATGGTTTCGAGCCACTCGGTTGTCCAATGCATTCATCACCATGTTGAACTGCTTGAAGTAGCTGACTCCATAGTCGTTGCTGGAAGGAATAGGTTAATTAGTTGTTTAATATTTGTATTATTGGTGTACACATAAAGACGGAGATAAGTATACAGAGGGTCTTATAAGGTTGAGATTATCTCATTTTCTGTAATTGTAAAGAATTTTCAAAAAGCAGTCTAGTACTTTTTGATAAAATTAGAACATGATGAAAAATTTCTTGCAGTGGGCAGGACTTGAACCTGAGAAAATCTCGGCCCTTAAAACTCTTGTTGCTCAAGTTACATTGTACTCCTAAGATTTGCAGCGTTTGCACCAGCAGCCCTTTTAGAAGTTTGTTCGTTATTATTATTTAATTCATTATCTGTCTATTTTTATGGCCCCATCTGAAGCACGGACCTTACATCAAGGGAGCTAGGGCCATGATCCACCATGGCGGCCCAGTGCAGATTCATGAAATACACATGCCTTCTAATTACTTTCTACAGTATGCAGGTTTGATCACGATGTTTTCCTTCACTGTTTTGAGAGCATTTGGTAAAAGTACGTACAACAATGATGAAACTCATTGGTACATGGCTGACCTGGCAGGGATTCGAACCTGGGGCCTCCGTATAGTCCAGGGACCCAACCACTGCGCCAGCGAGCTCATGAGAGAGAACATGACTCACATAACCTAAAATACGAACCTGATAACACTGTCATGATGCGCAATGATATTCACGTTAGGATTGAAGCTGAGAGCGCTGTCCTTCGCCACCTGGGCCTTCGACTTCCCAACATGCTCCTTGTGGAACAAAAACTGGCGATTCAGGTTGCTTACGTCGATCGTATCAAGGTCGATCTAGAAACAAAATAAAGTTGAAATCTTGGAAAATAACGAAAGCTTCAGTTTTAAATACTTAAATTAAAAATACTTACGACTTCTATATGCGGGAAGCCGGTGAGAACGAGATTTTTAAGTATTTCACAACCTATACCACCGGCGCCGACCACCAAAATCTTGGAATTGGCGATCGCCTCCGTCAGTTTCTCGTCAAAAACACCAGCCACTCTTGCAACCATGTTTGGTTACTCTAATTCTAGATACACATGTGAAGAAATGTGGTAATTAATTGGAATTTTCCAAATATTTTGGGAGAAAAATAGCGAACGCGCATTCACTCAACAACTGTCAAAATTGGCGTCAGTTTCACATGCGTTCTGAAACTAAGGCACTTTGGTAAATTCACTATTATTAATTTAAATAAAGGTATTTCTTGCTTAATTTTCTAACATAATTATTAAAATTAGTCTAGACACGAGGTAAAAATCAAAAATATTTCTAATATTTTTTATAACTATGGATGAAACAGTCACTTCTATACAAAAGAGATCATAGTTTTCGAACGAATCAGAAATATTTTAGAGTGCGTTTAGTTATTGCTTTCACATGTCAATTTGATTGATGTTTTTTTTGGGTAACAAAAAAGTGTCATCAACATAGAAAGGAGTGTAGTATTGTAGATCACTGATCAAGCTTTACTCTGCAACTCCAATCACGTAGCGGACCTCGATTTCTGTAACTAAGCAGGAAACTTGAGCAGAAAATATAAATTATAAAGGTCCCTGAAACTCAAACCCTTGAATTTCATAGAATAAGGTGATCGGATTAAACAAAGGTGATGTAGTTACCTCGTAGTTACTTACTTCTAGGTAGGTAGACTGGTAGATAGTCTGTAGGAGAGTTCATGAGGTAAGCTGCTATTTCGATTACTATAATAGGCTATAAGGTAATTATGTTTATATTATTCTCACACTATAAACCGAAATAAAAAATTCAATATCGCTGAAACGAGCGATGTTGAAGCGATAAATAAAAAGGCCATAATAATACCCTAAATTTTAGGGGCAGAATTTATTGTACATCGTTCGTTTACCGGCGAAATGGAGGCCAGAAAATCGAATGTTAATTTACTAGAAATCCACTTAAACGAGATCTTCAATGTCATCAGTTTATGAACGGAAAAGAGGTTCAAATAAATTGGTTGGTTTCGCGATGATTATTCGCCAATCGACTGACACTATTTTCCGGATCATTTATATTTCTGTTGAGCGCTTTCCAATAAAGCCTTGCGGTTTATTGAAAGCTTTTTATTGGCTTTTTGTGCATGCGTAGCGTAGTAGACAGAGAGAGAGAGAGAGTGAAATACAATAACATGGTAGTTGTTGAGGTAAGTATCTAAATGATAGGCATAGCTGAAGTAGGGCCTAGCCAAGACAGTGGCTTTTACTTTCGTTAATGGAATTGACATTTTCTAACTAAAAAGAAAAATGTCAACCCCCTCTATCTAGTAGAATCTAGCGTTAACGAAAGTTACCGTTAACGGAAGTAAAAGCCACTTGCTGCAGTCATAGTTGTGTAGGTAGTTAAGTATGAAAATTAAGGGCCTTCCATGAGCCAACTAGCGCCGCCAATCTTGAAAAAATAATATCTTCCAATTTATCGTTCGATTGTTACGGAAATGACGTTCATGTACCGGGAATAAAGGAAGCATATATGTTATTATTTATTTTATTAATGGACTCGACGGTTCGTCATTTGCCAATGTCAATTCAATATATTCAATAGTCGTCTATCTTCCTTCAGGGAGGTCGCAGTAGCGTCTTCACCCTGGGTAGCCGCGTCTTCATGTCTTCATCCAGAGGTGACGCCGTAGCGTCATCACTCTGGACGAAGCAGCTCGACAGTCACGTTCACTCCCGAGCTTGTAGCGGGAACTCTTGATAAAAGCTTGGAACTTCAGATCTTGCATAAATGATCCAATAACTTCACCGTACTTCGTCTCGTCATTCGCGAACATTTTCTGATTAATTTAACGTGATATTAAACACAAAATAGTCCCTGTAGACATTAAAAGGAAAATTATCAAATAATTTCGCAACCGTTGTTTCCCGCCATTTTCAAGAGAACCAGCATATATGTTGGGTTGTTTTGATTTGTAATGTTACAAACATATTTATCAATACACAATCATGTACCTATTTATGTAGTTAACGCAGCAAAACAATCTGAATCTGAATTTATAAATACTTAGGTAGGATACATTTTATTTAATGCCAATAACAACAACGCAACGGTTGTATTTTTTACAAACACGTTTTTAACTTTTTTCTCTAGAAAATTGAGACAAGTAAGTATTAAATTTTTTATTTGGGTAGGTATTGGGATGAATGGGGGTCAATGGGCCCTTTTCGTGTTTGCGGCTGATTGCTGGTCGTAATGTAATCGTAATGGGTCGAGGCACAAATTACCGTAGTCGGACGAGAATTGGGGCTCGGCGGCCGCGAGCGAAATTGTAATTTGCGGTCGTTTGCGCCGTGATGTGATGTGATGCGTGCATTTAGGACTTGCTGATTTTGGGTTTTAGGATTGTGCTAGGGCAGCTCAAAGCACATCAAGTGTCACACTTTGCACCGTTCTTATTGTCTGCGTCGTAAGAATTGAAATCGTACTGCAAGTGTTACCATTGATCTGCTGCTGTTGGCTGTTCGGGTCCTGATTTCGTCCAACGTTGCTTAACTTGTACGATCGTTTTCAACGTGTACTCGCAACGGCCTACGAGCCCCACTTCCACATGTTTTCCAACGCTCCCATTGAAGTAGGTAAAAAAAGTGTACAGTCATTGATCTCCTATAAACACAGTCTGCCTTCTAAAAATGTCCGAGCGCAAAGAAGGTCCAAACGGATGAATTGACCTTCCTTTGCTTTATTAAACCCTTATTTGGATGTTTTTTAAATTGGTTTAGTAAGATCGTTGTGTATCTAGTTGTTTATAAGAGATCAATGTGTACAGTAGAGTTTTTTGGGTTGAGATTTTCTCAAAAAGTACTTGACTGATTAAAAAAAATTCTTTACAATTACATAGTGTATATTCTAATCTATCTACTAATAAAATAATTTTTGCAATCGCTCAAGTATTTCTTGAGAAATTCTCAACCATATTGAGACCTTTTCGTGTGTACCTACGCATCTTCAGAAAACTTAATCTGCATATATATTCATGTACAACCGTTTGAAAGTGTCACGCCTGCATAATGCGCGTCTTGGTGACAAATGGGGCGCGCGTAATGGCGAATTTTTCGCATGAAGTCTAATTTACGTAAGAATACGCAATGAGACATAGTGAGAAATGATGTCAGCGCTTATTCATCACTTTAGGCTTTCCTTGCAATTTGTTTATGCGACTTTTTCTGACTTAAGGCCCATATCAGAGCTACTTAGTGCCCCTAATTTAAAAAAAAGTCGTATCTCCTAATATAATCGATATGATTTAAAAAAAAGTTATATACATAAAATAGCCACCGAATGGACCTCAAACAACGCGAAAAGGCCACTTGGCAGTCCCCGCGAACGATGGCGAGACGAACTTGACGTTATGAGAAGGTGGTCTGAGTCTGCGCAGAATAGAGAAGAGTTGAAGGGTTGGGGAGAGGCCTTTGTCCAGTAGCAAGTGTGTCATTGCAGGCTATTAAATAAGAATTTAAATAAATATACCTAAACTTTGTTGTCGCTAGCTACGGAAGGTGTTCATAGAAATACATAGAAACCAGTAGTGTCGCGGCGCACGTTGTCTGCTCTTGCTATCTGCGGTCGGCTACGGAATAGTACCTTAACAGTCTTCGTTTTTGTATATATCTGGCGGGCGGTGTGCTCCACAACATCTACAATCGGTGCTACGATCGCCATCGGCGCTATGAACTACGATCCTTATAAGTGCTACGAAGCTCTACGACGAACCTTTTTGTACAACTTTGTACGAGGTGTACAGACCGACAATGGTATTTAACACGTGGCAAAAATCGGAACTAATGCCGGTAACGTACGTACGTACGTTTCGTTGCGAACAGCGCCCCCCTTTCAATGCCATCCACGTGCCAAAAGATCCTTGTCGGGCTGTAGTAGAGGCAGAGATTACTAAATAAATATACAGGTAAAAGTATAATTATGTATGGAGCAGCAGCTCTGTGGTGTGATGGGCTACGATTCGCGTAGCGACGTGTATCAATATGGTGGTACTACGATCATTATTGGTGCTACGATCACATTTGCTTGTCTTTATGAGGGCCGACGCACAACGTCGCGGCGGCGTGTTACGGCGTCCAGCGGCTCCGGCCACCAGTGCAGGCTGTCGGACGGCGCAAGTCACCGGCGGACGGCGTCGCGTCGTGCCGACAGGCGGGGCCGTCCACAGGCGCGGTACACGGACGCCGCGCCGTGGCATTGTGCGTCGGCCCTTACTTAGGTATTTTAATATAGTCACTAAAGTCGCAGTACAAATTTTAGGTTACAGTGACTGTACAGTGGAGGGGAGGAGGGGGAGTTATTATATTCAGATTCATCAACACCAAATTCGCGCGTATTATAGTACTTAGAGGCAATTTTTTTGTGTATTAGTAAAGTCATAGTTTAATATACCAATTGCCCACAAATGATTTAAATTTCACGCTGTATAATACGTAAGTACACATGTTTCTCTTTGAGTTTAGTATGATTTATTCAATGTTTCCAACTAAAGTTTAAACAGACTTTAACAAGGTCTTCCTCGAAGTTCCCTAACTAAGATGTTTCGTGTTTACGCTCGCAGATAGTTTCGCAATTCAATTAGTTCACCGATATTGGTCGAACATATCTGTCGGTTCGCTGGCTCTGTCTCTGCTAATAGCCTTGTCTATTTATTCACGCACAGATACGAATTAAGGGAAAGTTTGATTTAATGCCCCCGCCGATTTAATGCCCACTCCCGTTTAAGGCTGGGTGTGCGTGGATTTTCTATGAATGCTATGGCACTAACTACTGAAATTAAACGTCTGAAAAAATATATAGCAATCTTGGGGTGTCTATTTAGAGACTGATACATACCGATACACCATTGAACAAACTTCGCTCGATAGAAAAAAAATCGCAAACATACCCTTTCCATATCTTATAAAATGAAAATTATGTCTAAACCGTAATAGTCATTCCTTCAAAATATATATCAAAATGTAGGGTATTATAAATACGAGAACTTAAAAAAAATTAGATTTTTGTTGGCGTATTTTTATTTCCCTGCCAAAATTCATCCAAAATTAATAAAAATACAAGTATGGAGTCACTGTGCCGTGCTCTTCACTCCGCCGCTGCGGGACATCTTCTGTTGCCTAGAAATCCACTCACATGGTCATGCAGCGGTACAGTAGGTCATAATTTCGAAAAAGCATTCGCTCGAATACCATAGTTCTAAAAGAATTTCCTGCCATTTATTTCGAACAACTTTGTGTCGAGTAACGTTAGTTCGAATGGTGCTTTCAATCCGGTTCTGTCGCTGCATTCAATTCGCGATATCCATAGGCACTACCTATGTACGTGCATTGTCTGAGAATTGACTATTCCGTAGCCAGTCTAGAAATTAACTAGCTCCACTATAATTTCAGCTAAGTCTGGGCATTCACCGATAAATTAATGTCTCACCGAGTAGGCCTAATGATACTATTGTAAAATGTTTACCGAAAATTTATAAGCAGATTAAAAAAAAATCATATAAATTAAACATTTAACTGTAGAATTCCATTGAATTGAAACAATTGAAAAATTAAGTAGGTACTTAGTCGAAAAATAAATTTCGCTGAATTGATAATTTCATCCCTTTGGAAGTCTACGGCAGTGTTTTACAACTTCTTTCATGATGCGACCCCCTTAGTAACTACTTAAAAAAAAAGCGCGACCTCCTACATACTAAAATACGGGCTAGAAACAGAGCCTCCTCTGTTTCTAGCCCGTATTTTATTATGTTACAAATATCAAATCCGTACGACATATTTATTTATTTTCGTAATTAGGTATCGGCTGAAATCTAAATACATATTTAATCAAGTACTTATCTACAAGAGACATATTTTTATATCGATTACGTCGCCAAACGTCTCCACTGAAAAGCGATACGACAATAGTAGAGTATTTTTTTTTTAAATTCTTGTTGATTTGTACTCTATACCCTTTAACACGTAGCTTTAACATTTTTTTTATAAAAATATTTTTTTAAAACTTAATTGTCTTTTTTTTACTGAGGCTTCGCGACCCCTCATAGACACTCACACGTTTAAAACACTGGTCTACAATATTATAGTTTACTGTGATTATAGAATTAAAACTATAGGAGCCATTACTACAAATTATTATAATATAAAGGCTGTCCATAGCCATACAGCGCGGTAACGCCGCTGGTATTATGGGCACCTTTGCATCGGGAACGATCAGAGGGGGCTTATTCGATTAAGTTTTTTTAGTATTGTATAGTTGTATACTTTTCACTTAAAAATTATAATATAAACGGATATCACTCACTTATATTGTTGGTCTAATTGCCGACTTCAACAATATAAGTGAGTGATATCCGTTTATATACAATAATTTACTGTGATTATGTTCACATTTTTAGATCGAAAAACATTATTTTCACAATGATGAACAGATTCATTCAATCAGTCCTTCAGTGTACACAACAGGTAATTAGAGACAATAATATTGTTTGGTTTATGAAATAAGCCACTTGTTGTGTGGATGTACCGAGCTAAATTCTATTTATACCAAATTACTTGTGTTTGGTTTGGTGATGACGCGGAGCCCTGCGAGGCCTCAATCTGCTCTCTTGTGTCACAACAAGAGCCTTTGACGAAGACCAGCCTCTTTCGGGGAGCGGTCGTCTGTTAACAGAAACAATTCTCATGTCAGATCAAGAAATGATTAGAGTTTCTCGCCAAAAGGTCATATTGTGACACATGAGTGTAGACATCAATATGATGGCCAGACAGACAGACCTTACGAGTAATCACGACTGTTTTATTTAGTATAAGAGTAAGTACCTAATAATTGTGTTATTATTATTTTGAGAGTTTTTTTCCCATTTTTATCCTCAGCGTTGGCACTTTTCCTTGCAAAGTGGTGTAAATGTAAATTCAAAAATATGTTGACGTGCAAAAATGTACACAACGTGCTTACTTGCAATAAAGAAATTTGACTTTGACTTTGAATCGTGACGGAAACACCCGTACCAGATGGTACGTTGGGTATTTTTTTGCAAAACCGTACCACCAGTTAATAGTGCTGTGCTTTGCAGTGGAACTGGTCAAACTATTCTTTCTCAGTAGTTCTTGTAGTTTTACTACCAACTAGTACGGTTGAACACAGAGAAAGGTGTAGGTACAGGATTTTCTCAAAAACTACTTGACCTATTGCAAAAATTCATTCACTGTTTGATAGATAAAAGTTATAACTATTTAATAGTAAAACATTTATTAAATTCGGTCCAGTAGTTTTTTTGAGAAAATTTCATCCTTATTAAGGCCCTCTGTATCTCTGTCTTCGACTGTACTACTAGGAGAATAGAGGGGTGAAATTATTGGTGAGTGTATGAATAAATAATTATCAAGGAAGCGGTGCCTTCGCTTGTATCATGACTCCACCCTTACTTAAGGGTTCTATCTATACCTTATTGCGTTGCGAGGAAAATTAATCCGCTGCAATCAAATACACTGGCTTTTTGCCTTGTCTCTAATAAATGCGTCATTGGATTGGCCTTAATTTTATAAATGCAAAAGTTTACAAACAGGTAATATATTTACATACACTTAGGTACTTATCTCTATGCGTATAGTTTCGGAATAACATTATATGAAAAAACTTACCAGGGTAAAAATATCTTATTTCTACAAGAAATCGAGAAACGGCGGACGTTGCGGAGTGGAAAGCTTGGTATTCAATAAAATACTTATTTTGATTAGAAAAATCCTCTTCCTTAGGTATACAGGTTTTGCATAATTAGGTAGGTATAGCTTTTTTGCAGATAAATGGATTAACTATCACTTTTTGTAAAATATCGTCCCTTGAATATTAAGTAAAATACTTTTAAATATATTCCAAAAAATACTGGACATTTTACTCCATTGAAGAATTTGGGAAGTGTGGGCACATTCATATCTAAACCATCACAGACTTTTGAGCAAATAAGTAATTTATAATTAATTAATATTATTCGCAAGAAGTACCGACCAAGCAAATATTTCGTTAAATTAAATCTGGTTTAATTAAATTCTTGTAACGCTAATGAAAGTCAGATGTTCGCCCGTTATTGCCTGTTCAAATATTCTAAGAAATATTTTTGTAAATAGGTACGTAATACAAGGGTCGCATAAAGATGTTAGAGGTTACATTATGTACACATCAGTGCAGTGGAGTGAGAACGTTGACTAAAACTTTTTTATGCGTAAACTCACCTCAAAGCCGGTATAAATGTAGACATCGACAGCGACAGGCTAGCACCGCACTGGTGCCCATGTTTTTATGTAGGTAATTTAAGTCTTACGAACGTAGGTTTAAAAATTCTTATTCTCATTACAGACAAGGCAAGTTACTTACATGAGAAGAAGGTAAAAGAAGATTAAAAATACACCTAAAATTAAATCAACACGGAGCGAACACAGAGATTCTATAATAATATGTTCAGATAACAGCTGTTTTTTTTAAATTCATTTGTTTTCTTAACTGCTATGCATTGATCTCCTATAAACAACTAGATACACAAAGGTCTTACTAAAACAATTTAAAAAATGTCAAAATAAGGGTCCATTGTTAACGTCCAAATAATGTCCAATAAAGATAAAGCAAATGAGGTAATTCATCCGTTTGGACCATCTTTGCGCTCGGACATTTTTAGAAGGCAGACTGTGTATCTAGTTGTTTATAGGATATCAATGCTGCTATGGTATATTATAAAGTTGTGCGCCACTTACTCGTATATCAATATTATATCAGAAATTCTTTTTGAACATCTCTAGTTGGAGTCAGAATCTCAAGAAAACATCACAATACCTATTCCTAAATAAATTCACCATATTGTTGGTCGACGTCTGTTTTGAAATGAAAACAGGAAAACAAATACTTAATGTCCACCGCGAAATTGGATGCCCACTTGTTTTACTTTCGCCGTTTTCCGTTGCAGCTAGTCACACGTAAAAAACCAATCGCCATTGCTCGTTCGTGGAATTAGGTAGGTAGTTAACTTTCCAAAAACCCACACGGAGCGTGAGCGACGAATCAAACGGGCGAAATAGGCAGATATTTGTAGCGAGTCAATAGGTGTGATTTTGCTATGACCTACCCCCTTACCATGAAGTCTTATTACTTCAATAATAAGTACTTTATTATTTCGTACCTATCAGCATATCTCTTTCTGAGAATAGAATAGAAAATATGTTTATTGCCATACACCAATTAGGTACATAAACTTACAAAAAATCAATCAAGTAGTAAGTTATAATCTAATATAGTTATACTAAGTGGTGTGGCAAAAGGTGCATGTTTCAGCTGAGCTGACACCGAGGTGTGCAGCGCTGTTTTTCGACATGCATCTCTTCCCTGCCAGAATATATACCTGATATTCGGTATGATAACGAGCTTGAACTACTTCTTGTGATACTTCATGTATGAAATACATACAGGATCAGTCCCCCAATGTCAAAATCCCAGAATCACCAAGTCCCAAATTGACCATTTCCCAAAATGTCTGATTCCCAGAATGACCAAAATCCCAGATTGACCAATTTCCAAATTGACCAATTCCAAAATGAAATTAGAACTCCCCATCGGCATATAAACCATACGTGGTTTCGCCTAAGATGGGAAAGTAGATTCCAAATGTATTTTATAAAATGTCTTTAAACAATAAATTAAAAAAAAAAAACAATTTTACGCTTGCACTAGCTGTCGCCCGCAGGAACATAATATCCATTTTTTAAATGCCTAATTATTTCCACATTCTTTTGGCAGAGTAAAATACAATGACATAAAAAGCTAACTGAAAATCAAACGGAAGTCGGAAACTATCCAAGTGAACGGAATAAAACCATTTGTATGGTAATCTGTCAAAGGCGGCTTTTTCTTTGAGAACAGTGGAAACGTTAACAAATGACGTGCGGTTTCAGCATTGTGAGAATAGAAACGGAACATGAAGGAATAAAACGCCGCGATCTATGGAGAGAGCCTAAAGTACTTTTCTATGTGATTATCTGGCATTTTTAATAGAAGCGAACAAAATAAATGTCTACTTATAGCTATTTATCATCATACCTTAAATCTGTCGTGAATTTCGAACTCTGTAACTTTTGAATTGACTAATATTAGGCCCGTACATATGAAATCGGCGTTTTGTCGCACTGGTCACTTTGATCTCAAATATATCCTCTCTGGTTAGGAATTCCAATTTCAAATGACCATGCCAGATTCTGCTCCACCATCAACCGCAAGTTATACAAGATAACGAATAAATGTAAAAATATCTCCGTTTTTTAATAAAATTATTGCTTTAAAATAAAGTTTTGTACAAGTTGCGAGTCAAAAAAAAAAGCTTAATTAAGAATTCAGAAAATAGCAAGAAATAGAAGCGATTTATTAATTGTTTTTGTTATTCTTCTATAGGAGTTGCGAGAGTAGTAGAAAATGATACTGATTAAGATTATGCAATATGAAACCTGTAATAAGTCCCCAACAAAATGGTAGGTACAGCTTAAATGGTCACGTAGTTTTGTAGGTGGGGCAAAGCTCCATTGAATTGTGGCAATGTCTTTTATACAGCTATTTACTCAAGCATTTGTCTTTCGAAAACCGTAATTCATTTGTTTTTTCCTCCTTTGGTTTTTTCATTGCGTCACTCAGTTTACAAAATGGAAAACTTGAAATATCGCGACCTAATATGTTTTTTTTGCGTAAACTAAATACTTTTTCAGCAAAAGTACGACAACTTATATGGGGCGTCAGTTCTCAGTTCCCATTAATTTAATTAATAGCATGTGAAATTCCTTCCTACGATAATTCTACATCGGCTCACTACATCTGCTAATTAAAAGGCTTTGTAGAGTAAAGGGGTTATTATGAAATTATTCTAGTCATTTTCAAGCCCTTTTATTACGTAGTATGTATTAATTGATGCTCTTCTACTTATGTATAATCAGTTGCTTCGTTATTTCTCTATCACGCCGGAACTATTGTTTCTCGAACTAACTGGAGTCAAGTTTTCCTCGAGTTGGCACATCACTAGTCACTATACTAGATATCAAGACGTTGAGTAAAATATAGAGAAGATGAGAAGATATATATTAATGTGACCTACGTGGAAGTATTCCAATGTGTGACCAAAGTCTACTATGGCCAAAGTGGAATAAGCCGTTAGTTATTTCGTACCATGAGCTTTGGAACGAAATAACAAAGTATTATTGAAGTAATCCTGCTATAATACTTCATGGTAAGGGCCCTGGACGTTCCTTGCTTCACGATTTAAACTTATCCTACTTATAAAATTCTTTGTATCTTTTAAAACGAATAGCAGCATCAAATTTTTTTTAGACTGCACTGACTGCCCAAAACACAAAGCAAAAAAAATCCTTTTTGTTTCTCTGTCGGCATTTCGTCGGACAGTATTTTGAATTTTATCCGCTTTTTCAGCATCAGATCAATCAAGCTGCGCTCGACTTTTTCAATTTTTATGCAACTTTTTGCCTAAAAATAAACTGTGACGGATCACAGAGAGAGCGCAATGCGGGAGTGAAGGAATATGGTCAGGAGTGAAATATACTTTTTATTTCTGCCTTGTTTTTTGCTGTATGGTTTAAAACCGAAAAGTATATAATAGGTAGGTAGAAGAGTCAATCGGTTCAGAATTTCTCAAAAAGGACTTGTCGGATTAAAAAAATACCATACATTACTTGGTACGATCAACAAAGAAGTGTATAGGTAGGTACTTAGTAGAGTTTTTAAGGTTGAGATTATCTCAAAAACTAATTGATCTATTCCAAGAATTCTTTCTCTGTTAGATGAAAGTAAATCTATTGTAGTTTTTGAGAAAATCTTACCTCTTATTGAACGATTAACATGCATGGTGTGTGTCGCCGGTTCCGCATGAAGGATAACGTTTAGAATTTAGATTACTAATAATAGTAATAGTTGTGTAATATATACTTATTAAGTACTTAATTGTGTTATCATTATTTTAAAAAATGTGCTGCTGAGAGTTTTTTGCCCCTTTTTCTCCTCATCGTTGGCACCTGAAAAGTGGTGTAAATGTAAATTCAAAAACATATTGACGTGCAAAAATGTACACAACGTGCTTACTTGCAATAAAGAAATTTGACTTTGAAGCCTATTTTGTATACTTTTAACTGTCTTCGTGTGTACGTGCTCGAAACTATCTACCTCTAGTAAAATAGTTTTTACAATTAATCAAGTAGGTAGTTCTTGTGAAAATCTCAACTGGCCTCAGTTGAGATTATATAATATATATATATTCCAATATCCTATAAAAGTATATTGGAAGCCTTTCCAGTATACTTTTTGTGTTTTCAACGGTACTTTAAATCTAAGTAGTATTTAACAATTACCTACCTACTTATTTTTGTTATTTGAATAAAGTATTTAAGAAAAAAAAAAAAAGTAGTATTTTAAATCTAAGGTCAATGCCCTTATGGACTTGACAATCGTAGTACCCTCTACATCTAGTCAATATGATAAATGATGTAAGATTCAATTTGATGTTAATGGCGGTAAAATGAGAACCCTGGCCGGTTAGACGAGCTCTAATTTGTCAAAAACATCTGGTGGAGTGGCAAAAAGTTTTGACATGGGTTTAGTACTCATAGCTATTACAGCCGAAAGCAAATCAAGTGTAACACTTTGGACTTTGGATCGTTCTTATTATCTGTGTCGTAAGATTTAAGAACTTAAGTTCGTAGAATATCCTCTTAGTAATTTGTGCACGTTGTTTGATCAAGATTGGTCTATTAATTAACGACGTATACTTGATATTCAGAGCGTTACTCAGCTGAGTTCGCACTTGAGAGCGGTCGAGTTTAATCTATTAATACGGGTCGGGCTATAGCATACCTACATGTGTCAAAATGAAAACGATACCGAAATCGATTGAAAGTTGCGGTCAGGACGTGGTCGGAACCATGTATCTCTCAATTTTCGACTACAATAAACCCGCTTTATATCACAGACCACACGGTGGTTATTTTTAATACCAACATCCATTAAAAGTTGCCGGCTACTTTAATTGGAAAGGTTGCCATGCCAACCTCCCATTTCAGTAAAAAGCCATTCGGGGCCATTGCATCAGCAAGCGGTAAATCACCATTAAAGTCAGGTGATAAAATCAAGTACATTTTTTAGTACCAAATTAAATTGCAAAGTTACATTTATTTTTACCCGATTGCCGAAAGGTGATGGTTTTCAAGTGTGACGTGTCGCAAATCGTTAAATTCGTCTCGATGCAAAATCTTTTCCTTCACGAATATACTCGTAACAGTCGGGATTTTGTTTTCGTAATTATTATTAATTCATTATTTTCCGCTCAACTCCCAACCTCTAATTTTTATCAAGGAAAGTCAGTTGCGTCGTCATTAATAATTCAGTAGGTACGGTTTAACATGGAGAAAAGTGTACAGGAGAGTTTTTAAGGTTGAGATTATCTCCAAAATTACTGGACCTATTGCAAGAATTCTTTCACTGTTAGATAGATAAAAGTTAAAACTATGTAACTATAAAATAATTGTTTTGATATTTTCTTGCATATGCGCTATGCGAAACGGAAATCTAGATGATAAATGGAGAAAAATTTTCATCACGACCGGGATTCGAACCCGGGACCTCGCCATTCCGTGGCACGCTCTATTCCAACAGAGCCATCGTGATTCGTATCCAGATCGTGAATTTTGTCTCCATAATCTCGTCTGAGGGACGGTAGCGACATCTATACAGTAATTCTGCAATTGCTCAAATTCATGTCTAACCTTGCAGTTAGAAATCATGTTTTTAATTGATGACGCGTTCCTTTTTCATATGAAAAAGGAACGCGTCAAATTTTTTTCTCCATTTATCATGTAAAAGAATTCTTAAATTCGGTCCAGTAGTTTTTGAGCTAAGCTCAACCTTAAAACCTCTCTGGTACATTTTTCTCCGTGTTAAACTGTACTTACACCGTGGATGCAACATACTTTAACTTCTGCTTCCGTAACTGCGGAAGTTAATACTTTTATACATCCGCTTTTGAGTTTCGCAATTTTATGAGAGTAGGTCTTGGATATTTCTTACCGAAAATCTAAATATTAAATGGATATTTTTTTTATTTCCGAGTCACGGTACTGTTGGAAAAGAGGTGTCACGGAACGGCGAGGTACCTGGTTCAAATCCCGGTAGTTAAGATTTTTTTTCTTATTTATTTATAAAAAAGCTACATTATGATTAACATTACTCGATACTTACGCAGATAAATGGCTTTAAAAGATAAGATCACCAATGTATAAGCCTATTTCGTTTGTATAATACTAGAAATACAATATACAAGTTGATTAGTTGTAAAAAAATACGGGCAAAATATACCTAGTAAACCTGTTTTAGAATTAAAACTATAGTGAGCCATTACAACAAATTATTATATATAATAACACTCACTTATATTGTGCGCGAAGAAACGTCAACGGCGACGCGGGCGTGGCGCGCTCACCTTGAATAAGACGGTCGAAACTGTCGGTCTAATTGCCGACTTCAACAATATAAGTGAGTGATATCCGTTTATATATAATAATTTCTAGTAAACCTACTTCTCAGGCACCATTTATGTACCACCTATAATCTATATCTATTTTTATCCTAAATCTATACCTATACAAACACATAACAAAAGAACAGGCAGGTGAGTTTGTAATATAATAAAGAACAGTTCTCTTGTCGGGATTTCTTTAAAAGAAATACAAACGGCAAAATTAAGAAGGAAAAGAGCTTGGGGCTCTGAATAAATATGTATTTGAGGTACAAAAGTAATGTTGTTTATATTAGCTTCAACTCACCGAAGCGGTGAAAAGTATCTCTACAAGCATTGATCTCCTATAAACAACTAGATACACAAAGGTCTTACTAAAACAATTTAAAAAACGTCCAAATAATGGTCCATTGTTAACGTCCAAATAATGTCAAATAAAGCAAATGAGAGTCTATTCATCCGTTTGGACCTTCTTTGCGCTCGGACATTTTTAGAAGGCAGATTGTGTATCTAGTTGTTTATAGGAGATCAATGTATACAAGGGATTGTTTTACGAGTATTGGAAATTAGGGATAAAAGAATACAACAGATGACCGTGTCATAGGTACAGTCGAAGACAGAGATAAGTATACAAGGGGCCTCAATAAGGTTGAGATTTTCTCAAAAACCACTGGACCGAATTTAATAATTCTTTTACAGTTACATAGTTTTAACTTATAGAAAGAATTCTTGCCATAGGTTAGTTGTTATTGAGATATTCTCAACCTCAAAAACTCTCCTATACACTTTTCTCTGTTTTAGACCGTACGGTGGAACACAGAGAAATGTGTACAGGAGAGTTTTTAAGGTTGAAATTTTCTCAAAAACTACTTGCCCTATTGCAAAAATTCTTCCACTGTTTGATAGATAAAAATGAAAACTATGTACTGTAAAATAATTATTAAATTCGGTCCAGTAGTTTTTGAGAATATCTCAACCTTATTGAGGCCCTGTACCTATACTCTCTGTTTTCGACTGTACCTACCTATTTGTATGAAATATGAAATGAAATATTCAATGGTTATTAAAAAGCTAATCTACAAACATAATTGTAGTAACTTCTCTTGCTAAACTAATTTTAAAGACCAACAGTAACTCTGTCGCCGCCGTATTATTTTAATGACGTGAAACGGCTAAAGGAGGTTTGTTTTCCTGATTACAGACACGCCGGAACTCCAGGCGAGTTAGTGAAGTTACGAACAATTTTTATTGAAACTTTCTTTTGGTTCCACAAAGAAAAATATTTCCATATTTCTTCTGTTTACGGGTTATGTAAGAGAGGTAATATAAAACATCTGCTGTCTGGAATTATCAATTATTCGTCCGTAGTTTATAACTTTATAAGTTAGTTTATAGGTAGTTTTATTTACTTCTACGTAAGTACCTACTTGTTTGGATCAGTATAAATAAGTAATTTAATATGCTAAATTAACTGTCCGATACTTGGATATTTATACGATTTCAAGCATTATAGACGAGTAGGTATATATTCGTCATTTGCCAATGTCATATTACAGAATATTCAAAATATAATATCGTCTTCTCTTCGTCTAGGTGGTCAAGTCCATTTTCACAAAAAAGTAGCCAATGGCGTTTCGCGCGCTTTTCAAGGAATCATAACTCGTCTCTTTATTTTATTAATGGACTAGACTGTCGAGTCTCGACAGTTCGTCATTTGCCAATGTCATGTTACAGAATATTCAAAATGTCTTCTCTCTTTCTCCAGAGGAGTCGCCGTAGCGTCATCACTCTGGACGAAGCAGCTCGACAGTCACGTTCACTCCCGAGCTCATAGTTGGGACTCTTGACTATAGCGCCAAACTTCTTCAATATCAACAAAAAATCTTCAATAATTTCACCATACTGTCATTCGCGAACATTTTTCTTAAGGCTTCGTATGCGCGTATATTCAGTTCTTCTATCTCGCGCTCGAGTTTGACAGCTCGCCGCCTCTTAACGTGACATTAAACACAGAACAACCACTGTAGATATTAAAATTATCAAATAATTTCGCAACCGTCGTTTCCCGCCATTTTCAAAAGCCTTCAGTTAGTGTTTCAGACACTCATCAATAAAGCAATTTGAAGCGGCCCCGTGTCGATAAACAGTGCCCTCTAAAATGTAAATCTACCTACTTACAGGTAAGGCCGACATTTTATTACTTACATTTTTACTTAAAAATTCTTTAGACCTACTTAATCCAGTCTAGAATTTCTCTTTTCATTAAGGCTAAGTAAAGATGCTTTTAAACTTTGAAAAGAATATCTAGTAGGTAAAATGTATATTCTTTGCAAATGTGAACAAGGCAGACTATTTTATTTAAATACACGCGCTCGACAGCTCTGCAGGTTTATCGACTTCGCCATACAAAATTGGTGGTTGAGTAATTGTCAAATTAAGCCACGGTTTAGCAGTTTCATCACTATGTGCCGTGTTTTTACTGCACTTGCTCGGAAAGCACCGACTTAATTTTCTTAAAATAAAAACAAGGCACAATGTAGGTAGAGTCATGGTAGGAGGATTTTTATTATGAAAATTCATTGTTAACGTACTTTTTTTAAGCACACGTTCCTAGGTAATGTTAATTGGCTACTTTCTTCCCTATGTGAACCATGTATGGTGGAACACATAGAAAGGTGTACAGGAGAGTTTTTAAGGTTGAGATTTTCTCAAAAACTACTTGACCTATTGCAAATATTCTTTCACTGTTTGATAGATAAAAGTGGAAACTATGTAACTGTAAAATAATAATTAAATTCGGTCCAGTAATTTTTGAGAAAATCTCAACCTTATTGATGCCCCCTCTTATGTCTCTCTTCCACTGTACCTACTAATTCATTCTGACCAAGGTTGTTAGTCATACACCTACTATAGTGGAACCTCATTACCCTTAAATCGTGTTTTGTCACTTTCGCACTACGTTTTAAAACGTTAATTAGAAAGGGATCGTGCGTGGCTTAGGCCGTGTAATAACTTTTAAGTCACGTTTTTAACTAACACCAACAGTGTTTTAAACTTTATAGCTAATGCAGCCCTTCTAAATAGGTTCTTAAGACCTCACTTATACGATCTATTTTGATAGGAAAGTTGGGTATTCATGACAACAACTGTGTCCAAGAATTCAAACCAAGTTTTATTGGATCATCAGACCTAAGTTACGATAAACCAACTATGGCACTTTATATAAAAAAAGTTTTTACACCTAAGGGTGTAGCGATAGAGTTGCAATTGTCTTTTTGGAACGGCAAAGATAATGTTGCTTTAGAGAGCTTTAGCGGCGAAGTGTCGGTACGACGACGTTGCATTAAAATTGAAGCAATTTATGGTACGAAGACTACGAAGTGCGTTTATGTAGTAGGTAATAGTTAGTTGATGGCGTCTGTATAGCTTTTGACAAAACTATATATTCTGAATAGTTTTACCTTGCATAGATATATCTACGCAATTCTCTTTCCTAAGTATTTATAAAACATCCATCAAACATCTCAGTCAATTTTCTTTCATTCTATATATTATTTATATTTTGCGAATGGCTTTGGCGATTATGGTTTAAATTAGCGTTGCCGATCGATAGTCGACTATAGTATCTATAGTATTGATTGATTGTATACTATTTACGCTGATTGACAAGGCTGTAGCTGTTTTAGCTAGAAATCAACAGCTAAATGAAAGCTTCTACAGATAAGTGTTTTTTTCAGTGCATTAAGGCAGCGTTTCTTAACCTGTGATCCGCGGACCCCTGGGGGGCCCGCGAGTATGTGTATGGGGGTCCGCCGTCTTATCTATGAACATTTGAATTAATAAATAAATGCCAGCAAGTCTCGTAATCGTTACGCTTAGCACGGCGAGCGTACGCCACCAAGCGGGATCCGACGGAGGCTGACTGAGTGAACTCTCGTAAAACAAGTGCGCAATGCAATCATGTGAAAAAGGTTAAGAAACGCTGCATTAAGGTATCAATTCGAACTGTTCACAAAACTTAAACTAAACCCCGTTAAGGCTTGTTCACACATCACAGGATACCGCTCAAACCTTCAGGCGGGCCTTAATTAATTCCAAGGGTTACTTTTGTCGTCTCCCGTGGTATTTATAAAGTGACATTCCTCGCCCTAAGCGGTGTAGACTTAGGTACTAAACTTAACATATAATGGAGTGTTTTTCTAGAACACCTAAACTACCTAGCTACTTAATTCATGCTATTCTTAAGGCTTCGCATGCGCGGATTTACAGTTTTTCTATGAAGGCTACGGCACTAACTACTAAAATGAAACGTCCGAAATAGCAATCTTGGCGTATCTGTTTAGGGACTGATGAATACCGATACACGATTGGACAAACTGCGCTCGATAGATAAAAATCGCAAACATACCCGTTCCATGTATTTTAAAATGAAAATTATGTCTAAACCGAAATAGTAATTCATACAATATATATACTTAATATCATTAATATTAATAATTACCTACGACACACTATTTACCCTGAGACAATTAGACTAGCTACCTACATATTTTTGATTTGGTAGTCATATTATATGCGTAGTTATGTTATAAAGGAACTTTTTGGTTATTATATAAATTACTTGTACGAAAAACATCAAGTCATTATCATTTTGTTACTCAGATATTTTTCTCGACGTCCATTATAATTTACATTATCCGCCTACTCTCGAAGATCTTCTGGGCTTTTGGCCCATTTTTAATTGAGATAGGGCCTCCTGCTTAACCGTGACGTCATTCTAAATGCCCTGTTGTTCGTAACATGTATATTAATTAGAAGATGATGATAAAATTCTTGCCGCGGGCAGGACTTGAACCTAAAAGTGCTCCCTCACCGGGAGCATTCGCGTGTAATGTACCGTTGCAGATTCGACTTTGAGCATTACATTACAATACTACCTCCCTGACTGACGCTGTTTTTCTCCCTCACTGATGTAATGCTCGAATCTGTAACGTTACATTACTCGCGAATGCTCCCGGTGAGGGAGCACCTTAAAATAGGAGCGCATCATCATAAATAATATTTCTAACCGAATGTTAGACATGGTTGTCGGAAAAATACTACTATTGTCCGATAGATGGAATTGCGTAACATACCCTTTAAGTATATACTTACTTACTTACATAAAGCGATGAAGATTTTCGGTGGCCGTGGCGTGGCCTGTGATGGCTCAGTTGGTAAGAGCGTGTCACGGAATGACAAGGTCGCAAGTTCAAGTCCTGCCCACGGTAAGAATTTTTTCATCATGTTCTAATTTATTCACCGAGCATGGATAATGCGTAATTCAAATTCTGATGTATATTAATTATTCCAATAACAACTGTCTTGGCATAGAAATGTCTTATGTCAGCCCTGCTCTTATCGAATCTAACGACTCTCATGCATTAAAATCCATTATCTTATCTAAAATCCATTAAGGTATTTAGGCTACAAAGGAACGGTCATACCTCCCTACACTCTTAGGTGGGTTCACAATGACAGTTTTAAAGCTTCGTATGCGCGTATTTTCAGTTTTTCTACGAAGGCTACGGCATTAACTACTAAAATTAAACATCTGAAAAAAATATATAGCAATCTTGTCTATTATTAGAGACTGATGAATACCGATACACGATTGGATAAACTTCGCTCGATAGAAAAAATCGCAAACATACCTCTTCCATGTCTTTTAAAATGAAAATTATATCTATAACGAAATAGTTACTCATACAAAATATATATCAAAATGTAGGGTACTAAAAATACGAGAGCTTGTTTAAAAAAAATCTGATTTTTGTTGGCGTATTTTTATTTCCATGCCAAAAATCATCCAAAATTCATAAAAATACGAATATCGAGGCACTACGCCGTGCTCTTCACTCCGCCGCTTCGGGGCATCTCGTGTCTCACTTTTGCTCGTGACGTCAGAAACAGAATCACATCTAATGTCGACTGAATTGCGTTTGCTGCGCGTTTTTTTTGCGTACGACGCGCATCCTCTATGCGTTTAAAATACGCCGTGTGCATAGGGCCTTATATTGATTACAATGTAGGTGTAATCCGAAAATCCCCTGTTTACCTAAATAAATAATGAGATGTTTCAAGTCTGATTTTCTGAAACATTGTCACTCGTTGGGCTTAAATAATTGATTTTGTATAAGATTTTCGGCTGTAAAATGAAACTACATGCGTTACGTCGTGTCGTAAATGTAAAAATATATGCTCTTATTGATAAACCTAGTTAAATCTCGCTTCCCCCAATCGTGTTGCTATCCATTTAACATTTCGTTTAAAAAGGTTAAGATAGAAAGGGTCAGGGGCCGTAAACGGTGGCGTAACTTTATATCACGTTTATGAATACGCGCCATGTTCTTTGGCAATATTAAAGAGTAATATAAGGTCGATGACATAGAAAAGTACCTAAACAAGGGGCCTCAATACGGTTGAGATTTTCTTTCTAAAGAACTACTTGACCGATTGTATAAATTATTTTACTAGCAGATAGTTTAGTATGTAATTTAATTTAAAAACTTAAGGCCTCGTATGCGCGTATTTTCAGTTTTTCGATGAAGGCTACGGCACTAACTACTAAAATTAGACGTCTGAAAAAAATATATAGCAATCTAGGGGTGTATATTTAGGGACTGATGAATACCGATACACGATTGGACAAACTTCGCTCGATAGAAAAAAATGGCAAACATACCCCTTCCATGTCATTTAAAATTAAAATTATGTCTAAACCGAAATAGTTACTCATACGAAATATATATCAAAATGTAGGGTATTATAATTACGAGAGCTTGTTTAAAAAAAATCTGATCTTTATTGGCGTATTTTAATTTCCCTGCCAAAATTCATCCAAAATCAATAAAAATACAAATATGGAGTCACTGTGCCGTGCTCTTCACTCCGCCGCTGCGGGACATCTTCTGTCTCGCGGTCGAGTTTGACAGCTCGCCGCCCCTTAACTTTAATAACTCTCCTCCGCCTGTAGGCCTCTGACATGGCATAACAAAACATTACCTTTCAATCACATAGGGTACAGTCGAAGACAGAGATAAGTATACAGGGGGCCTCAATAAGGTTGAGATATTCTTAAAAACTATTGGACCGAATTTAACTTCTTTTACAGTTACATAGTTTTAACTTTTATCTATCAAACAGTGAAAGAATTTTTGCAATAGGTCAAGTAGTTTTTGAGAAAATCTTAACCTTAAAAACTCTCCTGTACACCTTCCTCTGTGTTCCACCGTACATGTCTCTCTTCTGCTCGAAATCCTTCGTAGCTAATCACTATAAATAACTATAACATTCTTCTATACCAAAAAACATTCATATATATCGAAATATGTCAAATCTACGACAAATACGAGTATAAAACAGAATATCCCTTGCCATCAAATATTTCTATATTTTTCCTGTCACATTACATTACTCCATAACGGCAATGGATATTGGCAACGGTGTAATGACATTTTAACGGGAAAATTGTTGCCCTCTCCGTGTGGGCGGCCCTTTGTTTGTGGCCTATTTTTAAGAGGGAATTTTGAAGGGATGTGTTTATGTCGTGTGGGTCTCTGAACTTTGAACGCCACTATTGTTATTTATTTTATAATAAATAACTTTTTTTTAAACGGCAAAATATTATATTAAAGAAAGACAGTAAATATACAAATAAATACTATAAATAAAAAATTTGCCCTAAATCACCGACCGCGGGGAGTGTCCCCAGAAGGCTGGCTGCATTGCCTCGCTGAATTGCTAGGCTAATGCGTTGCGCGAGGTATGCGCCAGCCCTCTGGTCATAAAAAACTTACTTTATTAACATGAAACAAGTGGAATCCAAAATTCCTTTAGTGCAATAATGGAGCTGGGCAATGGTACAACTGGGCCCTGATTTGGTATGTCTATAACCATTCAAGATGCCTCCTCTTTACTCAGTAGTTTTGGAACTAGGCAAATGGAACTGCTGAATAAAGGGAGTGCACCTTTTTCTTTCAAAAGGCTGTAAATGTACATTAAAAAAAATGTTGACGTGCATACGATTCTGAATGGTTTAATGCTTATTATATGGCAGTATCGATACAGTCCCAGATTTTTTCCATTGGCCAGTTCCACGATGGCACTAATGAGATTAGTCCCTTTCCGTTGCCCGGTTCCATGATGGCAGAATTTTTGCAGTTATTTTGTTTATTACATTTTGAATCCTTTTCAATCCTGCTTACATTTTCTTTCAGACCACACCGTTCTCTGATCACTTCGTTCTTTATGCTGGATACCCGAATCATATAAAGCAGCAATAAAGTGTATTGCTGCCAAAAAACAAAGCTTTATTGAAGTGGTTTGTAATAGTTTGGAAATTATCTGTCAGCGTACGGCTCACTGCATTTTGTGTTAGGGATCATTACGGACAATGGGCCGCTATTACGTTCTATACGAGCGACCCTTTGTCCCAAATATCGTCGTATTAGCAAAATACACGTTTAGTTCGTAAAATGTTTGGTCAAACAAGTTACATAACTTTTAGTACGGTCCAACACAGATAAAAGTATACTGGAGAGAATTCTTGTTGAGATTTTCTCAAATGGAATTTGATTTTAAAAAAATCTTTACAATTACCTACATATGCTGTCTGTGAGGAACGAACCCTATAGCTTTTACGCAGCCAGTGGGGTAACCGCGACATCCAATAGTTATCGCTTTCAATTTGACACATGGACGATATACATTGCTGCTATGTTTTTGCAAGTTTGAACAAACGACAACGAAACGCAGCAATGTATATCGTTCAAGTGTCAAAATGAAAACGATAACCATAACGATTGAAGTCGCGGCACCCCCTGGTACTGACGTCAAGGGTCCAATTTAGTCATGGCTTGGTTCACCATTTGTATTAATACGAGTACTTGCTAGTCCATTTCAATCACCTATATAGCGCCATCTAATCTAATTCTACTCCCTTTCAAATAAAATATCTATGACATTATGTATTGGGTATATTTTTACATGTCATATATTTTTTAGAGAATTTATTTTCACGACAGAAACCCTGCTTTACAGTTCTTCAATAACGTAAATATTTCTGTTTTGCGATTACAAAGAATTATAACAATAACAAAATCTAGGTCACGATAAGAAAGGACATAAAACACCATTTATGAAAAACATTAATTTATTTTAGTCTAACTACCTGTACACTTAAATACTTAAAGTATTTGTACAAAATGGATAGGTCGCCTTTTTAGGTCGCTGTTATTTAGACTACCAAGCGACCTATTTTGGCGACCTTCCATATTTACTCACTATACTCAAAAATAACTAATCTACATTTTTTGTTAAAAAAAATCCTATTGTAATAGATCGATTTCAAGCAATTAACGCTATTTAAATTGACAATTTGCTTACTCTACATTACTCTACACGACTCTACATAGCGACATTGGCGAAATCCTATAGATACGTCTATTTCAAGCAATTAACGCTATCCAAATCGACAAATTGCTTTCTCTACATGACTCTACACGACTCTACACGACTCTACATAGAGGCATTGGTTCGCATCCCGGGCATTCCGGCGGCGCAAATACCACGCAGCTCTCCTCTCCCATGCACACGTGGTCTCGGCAGACGTCAAACGCAGACATACACGATCTGTATGCTGAAAAATATAGAGTTTACAAATGTTATTTTAATTTATTTTCTTCCACATTCGGTACATTTTACATAGCATTAGACACAGTTTCGTGGAAGATTGATGATCAATCTAGGACTTATTCTGTGTTTTGAGACATCAGCCCCCTTACCATGATCTCTTACAGCAGGATTACTTCAATAATACTTTGTTATTTCGTACCATGACGACCTTAAAGTAAGCTTATTAAGGTAGTCATGGTACGAAATAATAAAGTATTATTATAGAAGTAATCCTGCTATAAGAGTTAGGAGAGCCCCAAATCATTTATCTGTAGACTAAGTAGAGAAAGAATTGAATATATTTCATTTTCATTTACAAAATTCCAATTACTCGGACTTACTGTCAATGCATTCGCCATCAAAGCAGCACCCTCCGCAACATTGTCCGTGGTCCAAGCACTAGAATTAAATAAGCGCGATTAGCCATAAACGTGATTTAAAGTTATTCCACGGGTTAAGCCTTCCGATTATTTCTGACCTAACTTTTTTAATCAAGTGTAAAAGTGCGAAGGTTAAACTATCTGACCTCCTGGGGTATTCCGCCTCCGCCGCCATGGACAGGACCACGGGCACTCTTTCGAAAACTACCGCGGCTCTGTCGGCGGGTGCCCTTTCGGGCCCGACTCCGGGGGCCTAACGCCCCCACTTCTCCGCTGAAGGCGCTCCGGAACACGTGGAGCGCCTTCCAGCTCGGGACCGCTTTATTCGGACGGCGGATCCCCCGATCTTCCGCCCGAAGGTCCCCGTTAGGGCGGCAGGCGGTGGGCATAAGCAAGCTGAACTAGCTGGTCCGGAATCGATCCCGGGACCTGTAAGTTCAGTGAACCAACCACTGCGCTTCCCAATTTACCTATTGCAAATCTTCTTTTACTCTTAGATAAAAGCTAAAATATGTACCTGTTAAAAAATTATTCAAATGTGACCCGGTATACCTTTCTCAAATCAAAGTCTCTTTAATGCAAGTAAGGACGTTGTGTATATTTGCACGTCAACATTTTATTTGAATTTACATCAATTTGCAAGGAAAAGGTGGCAACGCTGAGGAGAAAAAGTAGCAAAAACTTTCAGCAGCATATCTTTTAAAATAATACAGAAACAATTAAATTACTTAATAACTCTACAACACATGTTAGAATACTACTATCGACAAGATAAGATAATTCTTTATTGTACAGAATTTAGGTACATTTTGCAGATGGATTTGCACAATATATCATTCGCTAAATCCTACCTGTCCAGGCGTATACAATATTTTTGCTAAAATACTAATGAAAAATTATTCACTACAGTTTAAATTAAATATAACTACAAAACTACAATCAATTACAATAAAATATAATTAGGTACATGTCAGATTAAAATTCAGTAATATGACAGGTTTCAACATACGAATAAATGTGACGTCATTGCCTACTCCAACATTCTTAATTATCTCTCTCTGTCATAATAACGAACTCTACCCGCAGCTATTGTTGTAAAATGCGAATGACGAGGTTTTTCTCAGAAAAATTTCCCCATTATGTCTTAGCGTAATTTTAGCATAATTCCTTGCTTAACAAACTAAGTAGAATACTTAATTGGCTATTAGACTCACTTTTGTTGTACTTAAGAAGCATTAGTATTGTATTTGTTAGGAGCACGTTTTAGTTGATAATTATTGGGAAAATAAGGTTTTTCTAGAGCTCTACAATCATGATGAAATTTTTTTCTTGTCTTTTGATCAGCGACGCCGAACTCAGGGGTGGTATTCTAAAGTTGATCTTTAAATCTAGTTTATCTTTTCGTGAGAGAGAAATTACGGGGTTAAGTTGCGTTGCACAGAAGCCTCGGTGCACGAGTCCTACTCGCACCTAGGCGGTTTTTTTTCAACTAAATTCAATTTGATTTTACAGTTGATCATGAATTTGTGTCTATTTTTTAATAATAATGAAAATTTTCAATACTTGTCAAATACCCTATTAATATTTACAAGTAAACAACTGAAAAAAGAAAAATACCGCTTTCCCTCCAACTTTACAATCCTGCGCCAGCGCACCTATCGCACAAGTCTCCATTAAAAACAACACAATCAATCGCACATCAACGATCAACATTTCCACTTATGTATTAAATTAGGCACAAGACCATTGCAGGTGTGAAACTGTGTCAAACTGAATGTGTATGTAAAACTGTGGGCACATGATCGCACGCGCACCTAGCCTCGGCCATTGTGCACGAGTTAGCACAGCTGGTAGTATAGCTGTAGGTGGTAGGATGCATTCGCGCCGGTAAGTATTACGTATTGATAGCAGAATAGAATAAATAAATATGGTACATTTAGTAGAGTAAAACAAAATAAAAAGACATTGCCACATTTCAATGGAGCTTTGCCCCACCTACAAAACTACGTTGTTGGGGACTTATTACAGGTTTCATATTTCATAATCATAATCAGTATCTTCTGTTATCGCACTTCTGAATAGGCACTTCACTTGGCTATTCGTATTTGTCATAATTGTCATGTGTGGTTGGTATGCTTGACAAAATATTCATCTTATTTGTATGTACGTCAAGTATTAGACAAATACGACAAACATACAATAGCGAATACGAATAGCCAAGTGCCACCATAAAAATAAAAAATAAAAGACATTGCCACATTTCAATGAAGCTTTGCCCCACCTACAAAACTACGAGACAGCTGTACTATCATTTTGTTGGCGACTTATTACAGGTTTCATATTGCATAATCATAATCAGTATCAATTTCTACTACTCTCGCAACTCCTATAGAAGAATAACAAAAACAATGAATAAATCGCTTCGATTTCTTACTATTTTCTGAATTCTTAATTAAGCTGTTGTCTTCGAATCGCAACTTGTACAAAACTTTATTTTAAACCAATAATCTTCATAAAAAACGGAGATATTTTTACATTTATTCTTTATCTTGTACAACTCGCGGTGGATGGTGGGGCAGAATCTGCCATTGTCATTTGTATATGTACTTAAACAATAATTACATTAAACGTTAAAGTCAGTGTGTATTAAAATTTAATGATTTCTAACATCTTAAGTTGGAACAGTCGACAGCAGATCAATGGTAACACTTGCAGTACGATTTAAAGTCTTACGACGCACATAATAAAAACTGTCACAAGTAAAAAGTGTTACCATTGATCTGCTGTCGACTGTACATTACCGAGTAAGTTAAATACAAAGTAGGTATTAGAATCACCAATACATACCTGCATTTATAATAACGTAAACACTTAAACAGGAATTATGTTTATGAACCACACAAGTACTTAGGAAGTATATATATTGAATTTAATGCCTATATAATTATTTAACTGGACTTTAAAATATATTATTGATAATTTAAAAATGAGAGAAAATCTGTATAATTGTTATTGTTATGATTCATTAAGTAGGCAGGTAGCATTTCGTTGGGCTTGTCTATTTCGCAGTGTTGGTAATTCTTATATGTTTGTTATTGTTTTTACATTATACTAAGTTTAAAGTATTCTAAGCGGAGACTAAATAATGAGTTTAGACTTTTAGTTGTGAAATTGGGACTATTACACAACTAAAAGTCTAAACTTTTTATTCAGTCTCCGCTTAGAATACTTTAAACTTAGTATAATGTGAAAACAATAGATAACACAAGATCTGCAATATTTCAATTCAATATACTTTATTGTACAAACAAAAGGACGCACAATACAGACGAAAAGACGGCAGTATGTACAATATTTATTATTATTTCTATTCTAAATATACTAAAGTTGAACATTTTCATAAATTATTTATTAGATATTTTCTGCCTTCTAAATCCTCCACTCTAAATACTGGATACCAAGTGTCATTAAGCTAAAACGAAAGACCATTAGTCGACTTCGCCGTTTCCTTGGCTAATTATTTATAACACAAAAGTTATGTTGACATTTTGACAGGTTCGCAAACATTTCCATCGGTTGTGTTTACATTAATCATTGAAAGTTTCTTGGAACAGTTGAAAATGTAGAGAAAATATTAGGGAGGTGACCTTTAAGTTTTTAAGACTTCTTTTAACACTTCTTTAGATAAGTTTTAGTAACGTCTTTCTGTCCGTCGCTTACTTTAGTATAGACGTGGAATAAATTGGCGTAGAATTAAGGAATATTGACAATACCAGATGCTATTACCAGATGACAATAGGAAGCGACATCTATCAAAATTCGTAATAAGACAGATTTGTGTTGCAATACGTAACCGACCACATTATTGAGATCCATGTAAATTCATAGACAATTCAATTCATTGTCAATTTAGTTAATTTTCAAAGAGTGAGTAGTTCTCATTAAACTGGACATAGTACCTCTTTGTGGCTTGTGGCATGGATGAGAGTAGTACTGTTGCCTATTGTCGTTCTGTCTATAACATTGGTCAAAGTAATTTATATTGGTATTGTGGTATTGTTATATATATATATATATATAATATTATTTTAGGTATAGGTCATATAAGTACGAAAATAAATTTGCAAAGATTTTCTTTTTGCTAGTCCCTTCTTTGGAATCAATGCAATCGGATGGAAAAGGGTTTGAAGGTTTCTCCGTTAGTTGAAAGGTAGACGAGGGGTACATAAGGTTATGTAAATATTTTAAAGTAAGGCACGCGTTTATAAAGAGATATTTCGCTGAAAAGAAAATATTGTTTCTATTATATTGCCTGAAATTGTTATCTTTCCATCAAAAAATTAATGGTTACGAAGTATGTTAGTACGGCTTGCCAGGAAAGAGATTTAACAGTTTCGAAATTGGATCGCTTGAAATTACAGTACGATCTACACAGTGAATTGTGTACAGAAGAGTTTTTAAAGTTGATTTATCTCAAAAACTACTTGACCTATTTAAATAATTCTTTCACTGTTAGATAGATAAAAGTTAAAACTATGAAACTGTAAAGGAATAATTAAATTCGGTCCAGTATTTTTTAGGCCTCCTATATTCTTTTCTGTCTTCTATGTTTGAAGTATTAACCACAATGGCAAATGTCCTAGATTCGATCCCGACAATTGTATTAATGTGGTTTTAGCTTAGTTGAATTGATTGAAGTCTCCTCAACACTCATGTGAGAATATTTCTAATCGTAATTTAAAATAATTATAAAAACATTAACATTAATTCGGTATTGTATTTCTAACGGGTTACCTACGCCTTATCGCAGTACGTTTCGTCTAATACCACTTTGACTAACACGACTCATCGAAAGCTTAAATACATGTAAACGAAAACGAACTTTAGGGTGGTAAGACAATTATTTGCTGACAGTATCTACTCGGTATTGCTTTGTTTAATATTTTCTTTATTTGACCAATTCTTTTAGGGAAAAAGTTACCCTACGTAATGCGAAAAAAACGTCAAGTAGAAATAAACTTGATTACATTGCAGCACACATGCGGGTCACAAAAATTGGGCTGGAATTGTACGCAGTCTTCGAGTCTCATTTGTATCCTCTGTTATATAAAAAAGTACAATATAAACCTTAGGGCTACCTTAAATTTCTCTCATCATCAGTCTATATTTTTACCCGACTGCCCCAGAAGGAGAGTAATGTTTTTCAGGTGTATGTATGTCCATTACCTACTTCCTGCCATCCTGTAGACTAAACGACTTGATGGATTTTGGTGTATGAGGTATCGTTAGAATTGTCTTGATTACGGTAGTGTCTAGGGTATAAAACAATAATCAAAAGGGGGATAGTTTTGTTGCAATCAGGTTTTTTGTTTTTTGATATAATTATGTACCCACTCGGGCACAGATCTTCTCTTACGCCGACGCGACGGAGCTCGGGCCATGATCCACCACGCGGGCCCATTACGGATTGGCGGATTGCACATGCCTTAGATTTTTTGCTACGATTACGTTTCATCACGTTATTTTCCTTCACCGTTTTGAGAGAATTCGGTAGATGTAACGTAAGTATTTACTTCAGAAAACCCGAGGAAACTCATTGGTAGGTACATGGCTGACCTGGCCGGGGATCGAACCTGGGACCTCCGTATCGCAAGTCCAGTGACCCAACCAGTGACACATATCTCTTTTACGAAGGTCTAGTAAAATTCTATGTAGGTAGTAAAATACAATTAAATTAGTAAGGCAAGTAAACCAACGTTAATTTTGTTAAAATTAGCTTGTCCTGTATTTCAGCGGGTTACAAAGTGATGCCGTGACCAGGATAGCTGTAGCGTCTCTCTGTATCTCCTGTCACGCCTTGAGCACAGCGAGACATTAACAGAGGTAGAGCCGGTGTAATTATAACTAGGTACTTATTTGCTTTCTGTTTCAATTGAATAATTGTTAAATAAATGAGATTGGGAAAGAAAAATATTTCAACGTCACCTTTTGTTGTTTCTAATTCTTAATTTCAAGCGGGTCAGGTGGATTAGTTTCATTAATTATTTGCATTTCCTTCTTTTTTTTAGGGTTCCGTACCTCAAGAGGAAAAAAGGAACCCGCTGTCCGGCAACGTGCCCAAAATGCTGGCGGCATTTCCCCTCTGAATAGCCAAGTTAATTCTTTCGGCGAAATACGGGCCAAATAAATTAATTAAAATATTTACTATAAATTCAAAAAAAAATGTATGATAATGTGTTAAATAAATAAATAACCGACTTTTTGAAATAATAACATAGCAGCCCTACTAAAAAAGTATACAAACCGTTTCACCGTAATCGTCGCAGAGCTGCGCGAACACACAGCAACAAGCCAACAAGGTAACTGATAAAATAAACAATTTGTTACCTAACATTTTCAGTGATATATGGACCACGATTATGGGGTAAATGACAATGGACCGTCCAACGCGCCGTATATGCCCATTTATTTGAGAAAAACTCGGTCAAGACCGTGAAGGTTGACCGTATCCAATACATCAAGGGTTATTTTTATAACTTAGGTACCTATATATTGTGTGATATTATGTATCTCCCAAGGTTTCACCAGTTTCAAAAAGCCAACAATGCCAGATTCTGCCCCACCATCAACCATAAGATGTACAAGATAACGAATAAATGTAAAAATATCTACGTTTTAAAACCAACCAAACACAAAGTCCTGTACATCTATCGAGTCGAAAAAAACAGCCTAATTAAGAATTCAGAAAATAGTAGAAATCGAAGCGAATTATTCATTTTCATTGTTATTCTTCTATAGGAGTTGCGAGAGTAGTAGAAAATGATACTGATTATGATTATGCAATATGAAACCTGTAATAAGTCCCCAATAAAATGATAGGTACAGCTTAAATGGTCACGTAGTTTTGTAGGTGGGGCAAAGTTCCATTGAAATGTGGCAATGTCTCTTGAAGCCCCCTGTATACTTTTCTGTGTTGTCAACTGTCATGTAAGTAAGAAGGTATATAAAGTTAGCATTCTAATGAAACCTCGTTTAGGTATCAAGGTTGTCACACCACATTTAGGGATAGCTCATGATAAATTCAAACAAACAATGAAGAACGCATCTATTGCGAAACTCGTATTGTCAACCAACAATAGCCCATTATTTTGTTTAAAAAGAAAAAAAAGCGGACAATAAAGGTCTGACAACCCTAAATTTAATTCACGGAATATGAAAATTCGAATCAGTTGAATGAATTGTAGGCGTAAAGTGGAAAATAATTTGATTAACATTTATGTTAGGAAGTAAATTATTCTAGTACTAAATCTCCCCGAGTCTGCTACTAATATCAGCCTTTGGAACGCCAAATAGAGTTAGCTTTCGGATAACTCAGTTTGCTGTTCAAAGGGTATTAAACTCACCGATTATTGGGCTTGGGTTTATCGTCAAACCTCGGGACACTCAGTATAAGATAAGATAAATACACTTTATTGCACCATAATACAGTATTAATTACATAATTAAGAAGCATGTACAGGCGGTCTTATCTATCTACGTGAAATATTACTGTCTATATTTTTTGTAGAGTCGAAGACAGAGATAAGTATACAGGGGTCTCAATATGGTTGATATTTTCTCAAGAACTACTGGACCGATTTTAATAATTCTTTTACAGTAGGTACATAGTTTTAACTTTTATCTATCCAACCGTGAAACAATTTTTACAATCGGTCAAGTAGTTTTTCAGAAAATCTCAACCTTAGAAACTCTCCTGTACCTACTGTTTGTCTTCAGATTCAGATTCATTTATTCGTAAAATAATTTACACGTCACATTTACAATTAATTGTATGAAATAATTTACAATTGTAATAATTTTTATATAAAATAAGTAAGTAATAAAATTTAGTTAATTTATATTTTTTTGTTCCATAAACTCCTTAATGCTGTAGAATTGTTTTTCTAACAGCCAGACCTTCGACCGTACCTATAATTTATTTTAGGTAAATGATGTACTGATTTAAAACATAAGCCAAGTAAAATATACAATATGATGATGATGATGTCTACATCACTTATCCCGCTAACTTATATAGGCACTATTATTATCAACCAAACAAGACCTAAATGGATAGGACTCGTAAAGAGGCCTTGCCTTGATACCGCCCTAATTTCTGGAGTGTTATGGTCCATTATAGTCCCACTGAAACTGTTGGTCAGACACGGTAGCAGGGTAGAATTATAAACCCCCAGTAGTAAGCTAAGCGCTCTCCAAATTCTAGGAAGCTAGCTAATGCCGAAGTACGTCGAAAGGTTGACTGAAGCGAATCAGGCCCGCATTAATCAACTCAAGCCCTCTCAAGAGCGAATTCAGCTTAGAGTGTATTCGCTCAAGACGTGATCACCATCTCAAGTATGTAATTTATTAATAAACCAATCTTGAGGGCGTATCACGTGATGTCTTTCTCAAGTGGAATAAATCAAGTAAACATCGCGGTTCGCCTGCAATCAGCAAATACGTTCTCAAGTGTGAGTTTGACAGTTCTCTTGAGAACTGAGTTTTGTTTATGAATACGGCGTTACTAACGTGATACCCGATTCCTAAACGCGCACCTAAGTTACGTTTCAAGTTTCTCGTTCTCAAGATTGACTTTTGAGCTGAGAGTGATTTATTACACACACAGCATCGTGTCACAACATTCCACCACGCACATCGTGATCGGGCCGACAACCGAAACCCGACAACAAAATGGAAGTCGACCTAGGCGCGAAGTAGCTTGAAGCGTCGATGTAAAACATCGCCTCGCCCAAATCCGCCCCTGTCAAGAACCCAGTACATTACTTGGCCCATTTACAAGCCAGACTCGCGGGCGTGATACTACACTGTGAATTAAGTGAAAAGTACCATTTGGAAGTTTTGGCAACGACGTTATGCTTTTTGTCCAATGTCTGTGCCACTGAAGTTCGACAATCATGCAATTTTTTTGCTAAGTAATTACTTTGTAACAAATGGAATTACTTTATTAGTTGTTACAAACAGAGTTGGTTCTCTTGAAAATGGCGAAATTATTTGATAATTTTCATTCTGTCAAGGGTTATTTTGTGTTTAATATCACGTTAAATTAATCAGAAAATGTCCGCGAATGACAGTATGGTGAATTTATTGGATAATTTGGGCAAGATCTGAAGTTTCAAGCTATTATCAAGAGTCCCGCTGCAAGCTCGGGAGTGAACGTGACTGTCGAGCTGCTTCGTCCAGAGTGACGAACGCTACGGCGACTCCTCTGGATGAAGACAAGAAGACGCGGCTACCCAGGGTGAAGACGCCACGGCGCCTCCTCTGGAGAAAGAGAAGACAATGCTATCTTGAATATTCTGTACATGACATTGGCAAATGACGAACTGTCAGTCAAGTCCATTAATAAAATAAATAAATAACTAACAGAGTCCGGGGGCGGTTTGGGGGAGCTACGTCTCACCGACCAGGTGAAGATTGGATGCAAGGGCCCAACCCTTAATATCACTGGAACTTAAATATAATGGTACGATTATCTCTTGGGCACCCTGCCGCATGGGAGCGACTTGGACGCGGTGTTCTACCTGTGACTGCTAGAGGCCACTCACAGCTGGAATACCGCGTCCAAGTAGGTACATTTTAGAATTTTATTTTTTAAGTATTTTATATTTAATTTTTTATATCATTTTTCGTTTGTTTATGTAAATATGTTATTGATTTGTTCTAAATAAAGCTAAAATTATTGAGTAAATACATATTATGATAACTACGTAAATACGTATGATAATTAAGTAAATAGGTACTTACCTACTTATTATAATTCTGTTAATACATGTGATATTTACGTAAAATGTTTGATAATTACGTAAATACATATGATAATTACGTAAATATGAGTGGTAATTACGTAGATACATGTAATAATACGTAACATATGATAAAATATTTTTAAAATTACCATAATTATATGGAATTGAAAAAAAAAACAATTTGACAAAATTAACTTTTCGTTCGAAAAAATACGTCTGCCATGTAATGCAGGTAAATTGTTGTAGTGTTGTGTAATTGTTTTGTGTTAAATAACTACAAGATTGTTGACAAAATTAGTCCCAACGCAAGTAATTAAATAGCAACAGAGCTCCGGGGGGTTTAATTACAAAAATAATTCGCCCAACGTCTATAAAAGAGGGCTGCCCTGTTTTTCGGAACATAATTTTCCGTATTTTCCGCTTTTAATTCTAATTCTTGTAATTAATTTCGAAATTTATCTTCCCGTACTTGCTTAATATTTTGTAAATGTTTCTGCGAAAACCTTCATGGTAAGGAATGCGTTTCAGGAATTTTGATGACAAAGAAATTTTCATCAAAAGGTTTCTTTTAATTATATTTTTGAAAGGATACTCTTAGTAGGCGGGGGTTCTCTTGAAAATGGCGGGAAACGACGGTTGTGAAATTATTTGATAATTTTCCTTTTAATGTCTACAGGAACTATTTTGTGTTTAATATCACGTTAAATTAATCAGAAAATGTTCGCGAATGACAGTACGGTGAAGTTATTGGATTATTTATGCAAGATCTGAAGTTTCAAGCTTTTATCAAGAGTCCCGCTACAAGCTCGGGAGTGAACGTGACTGTCGAGCTGCTTCGTCCAGAGTGATGACGCTACGGCGTCTCCTCTGGATGAAGACATGAAGACGCGGCTATCCAGGGTGAAGACGCCACTGCGACTCCCCTGGAGGAAGATAGAAGACTATTGAATATATAGAATTTTCTATAACATGACATTGGCAAATGACGAACTGTCGAGTCCATTAACAAAATAAATAAATAAACCCTTAGTAGGCTGACCCCACGATACCCCTTTGTTGTAAACATTTTCTCGGGAAATTTTCAAAGATCTATCTCTACGTATTTACATCAAAATCAAACAACATCGGTTTTCCTTGAAAAGCGCGCGAAACGCCATTAGCTACTTTTTTGTGAAAATTCTAATTAAATACTTTCCGAGGTTTTTGTGTGTTTAATGATCACGCGAACGTTTCTATTATTTGGAGTGCTCGAAAGAAGTCGTGTTTGTGAAGTTTTGTGCTCTTAGCAAGGATTCGTTGCATAACTCGATGAATGCGTGGATCATTGAGTTATTTTGTTTAGGGTTTTGGGAGGGTTGTGCGTAGATTTAGGTTAGGTTATCTTCGTATATATGTATGTATTTACAAGAATTCAGACATTCTATTCACATCAGTATGTATAAATATCATTTCTTATGACATAGACTGACATTTAATTATTATTATTTTTATTTGTATAAGTTGACTAAGTTATTATAATAATTATGAATTACACAGCGCATTGGTTTCTGACTGTAATGCTGTGTAAGATTTTGTAAATAAATAAATAAATAAAATAAATCAGACCAGGCTGTATGCCCTAGTTGGCCTTGCCTTTCCCAAACAACATCCAATCAGCGTTGCTTTGATACTCTTATTTATAAAGGCATTTCACACAGGCATTTTTAGCAATAATTGTTCGCAGACAAAATGTAATCGAGCCATTAGTGCAATCTGGAGCAATTCCAATGGAATGCGGCAATTGTTTCGGGAATATTCAATTTGCTTCTATATTTCATATTATTGCTTAATGTCGCAGATATGAATAGCTGCATACCCAGTGGATAGTTACATATTCGTATATGTATAAGTACTCATGAATTATTGAAACTACGCTCGGGGTTCCACTAATTTGACCCACTCACTGTGGTGATTCCGTTTAGCATGCACCTACGTGTACCGCAGCCCAAATCAAGTGTCTTATTTTGTAAACAAAAACTAATATCTTCCAATTATATTAAAAAAGCTATTTACAAAATGTTTATTACGATAAATACTATTTTTAAAATGCTTATTTATAACGTGATTAAACGGTAAGTTGTAGTTCGCATAATTGCGAAAAACGGCCGTTTGTGAACTACAACTTAGCTTATTTTAATCTTTATTCATAAACTTTAAAATAATTAAAGTTAAAATACCTAATCAATTTGGCAAGTAAATTAAATATTATAAAAGGTACACGTCGTCGTGCAGCTCCCCTCCACAGGGCATCGTGCCGAGGACACTGGCTGCATTACCTCTCTGTATGGCCAGGCTAAGCCTTTGCGAGAGGTAAGCGCCAGCCCTCAGGTCGCCGGAAGCGTGGATCAGCCTGGTCGAGATTTCAACTTAGCTTAAATTGGAAGATATTATTTTTTCAAGATTGGCGGCGCTAGTTGGCTCATATCAGGCTCTTAAAACATATACTTAAGCTGCCATCTTTTCACTCGCATAATCTTTTAATCCAATCGGATAAACTTTCCGGACTGAATCTTTTCTGCGACAAGCACCCAAATCAGCTTCCGCGCGACCGTACATGGAGTTAAAGTTATTCGGCCAAGTTACGGCAGCCCGCCAACTTATAACTTGATTGGAACTTGAGTGATTGATCGCAGCTATATTTATCGGCATAAGGGCACTCTATAAAGGCACTCAATGTGAAGCTGACATTGATCTTGAAACTGATAGGTTATTAGATCGCATTGGTCTGTTATGTCGAAATGACATTGCAACATTTCAATGGAACTTTGCCCCACCTACAAAACAACGAGACCATTGAAGCTGTACCTATCAGTTTGTTGGGGACTTATTACATTTTTTATATAGCATAATCGCAATCAGTAGAAGTTGCGAGAGTAGTAGAAAATGATAACAAAAACAATGAACAATTCGCTTCGATTTCATAATATTTTCTGAATTCTTAATTAAGCTGTTTTTTCGACTCGCAACTTGTACAAAACTTTATTTTAAACCAATAATTTTAATAAAAAACGGAGATATTTTGACATTTATTCGTTATTGTTCATCATGCGGTTGATGGTGGGGCAGAATCTGGCATTGTCATTTATAGCCAGTCTAAAGTGAGCTCGCTTTCAAGATTGTGGACTCATCAGGTACACAGTTTGCGGCTGACTGTCGGCTAGCTGACTCGTGACATGTAGTGTAGTCAAGATTACAGTGTGCGAGGCGTAAGCTCAGGTTTACATTTGTGTGAGTGATCGCCATGCTGCTAGCGGTAGATACAAGAGGTGAAGTGCGGTGCGTGCGCGGCAGGATGGCGTCCCGCTGTGTATAAATTTGTATGCGTAGGACGCGTCGCGCCTCAGGCCGAATATCACTCTACACTATCTGTGTGCACTCACACAAATGCAAACCTGAGCTTACGCCTCGCGCACTGTACTTGCGTAACGAACGGCGGTGAATAGCGAGCGCGCCGTTGAAACAAATGACATGCGAATTTTTGCTACAAATCGGCCACAAACCGAATGAGTCGGCAAACGAAACGCTGCAAACTCTTTGCCTGATGGGTCCACAGTTCGTAAGGTACGCAGTAGGTTCCCAGCCTTGTAAACGTCAAATTCATAGACGTTTGACAGTTGCAAGGGCGATCAATATTCCAAAAACGTAACATACATATTAACAAACATCAACTCAAGTCTCCTGTCTCCCATAAGGTAGGCCAAAAAAGGCAAAGGATTAACAAATAAAGTTAGATATATTTTATGACCTTGTAGAACGTGTTAAACAAAACAAAATCTATTCAAAATGTCCACCTATTCACTATATTTATTAGACGGTCCTATTCGTAGACGGAGTATACAAGCGGAATATTGGTTTTCTTGGAACGCAAAGTTAGATAAAAGCATATGTTACATGGAAACTACATTACATGCGATCAGAGAAAGATATACGACTATACTTTAAAAATGGTACATTTCGATCTATTATTCAGTTTCGAAATAGAGAGACTACAATGCATTTGGATATCAGTTGGCTATAAAGGAGTATTTACATTGGAATTACATAAGCTTTAGTTTATCATAGGTATACAAAAAGGTACGGTATTACTTTGCAAGGTATGTTTTTGTTTATTTGTTTATTTTACACCAGTCTATATGAACAAATGACCCAGGTAAGCGTTTCACAGTTGGTGGTATGCTGCGGTGTTGCAGTAGCAACCCAAAACGACCGAAGTCTGCGTCAGGGCTAGCTACGGTTCACAATACAAGGTGTCGAGTACGACATGTATTTGTTTATCTTGTAGATATTTAAACAATATCTGCATGCCATAAGGTAAACTGGAAGAAAATGCCGCAAGACATTAAAGTTCGCCCGATACATAAAATGTAACATGTAATGTAATGTGTTTTTTTAATAGCTTTTTTAAATCAAATTTTTGTTGAGTGTTGCGTCATGTCCCATGCCAGCCTCATAGGAGCACACAGCCATGCGCGCTTAGTCCGCTGTCGTGAGACAGCGCTTACCGAGTGTGTAGGTATCTACAGACCCTACAGTCCTCTTGCTATCTCTGAAGTTGGCGGTCACTCAGTATGTTTACTTGGCCATTACGCCCTGCCTCGTCTCCCAGGGCCGCCGCCGGCCACACTCCACCAACAAGTGATACACATCGTCCACCTGGTTGCATGTACTACACAAAGGTGGATCCGCTCTGCTTTTTAAATAGTTAAAAAAAACATCGTTGTAGTGCGTGTGGAGTCCCTTCAATGTTTCAGTTCGATTTCCAGGAATCCCAATGGAAATCTGCTGCAGCCGACTGCATCTGCCGCTGAAATAGTCTGGCAAAGGCCTCTGTTATTGCAAAGGCTTTCTCACTGAATAAATATAGGCACTAGCTTTGTGAAGTATTCGTTAGCATACATAAAAGGCCCATATTATTAAACAGCTCTTAACTCTGAGAAAGAAAGAAAAATAATTTATTTATCATGCATATAACACCAGTAGAATATATGCTATAAGTATAATACCACGTGAGGCTCGATGGCTCAGTGGTTGGGACAATGGACTTGCAATATGGAGGTCCCAGGTTCGATTCCCAGCTAGGGCAGCCATGTACCAATGAGTTATCCTCGGTTTTTTCGACGGAAAAAACTTACGTACATTTATCGAGTGCTCTCAAAACGGTGAAGGAAAACATCGTGATGAAACCTGCATGTCGTAGAAGAAGAAAAAATTCTAAGGCATGTGAAATCCGCCAACCCGCACTGGGCCCGCGTGGTGGATTATGGCCCGAGCTCCCTCGATGTAAGGGAAGGTCTGTGCCCGAGCAGTGGGGCAAATATAAATAGACTGATGATGATGATAATACCACGATACAAAAATAATAGTCGTTTGGTGCGGCAGTGCAGTATGGTAAAAGAGGCCAGCGGGGTTACTCTCACCTCTTATAGCGTTCCAGTTTAGGTTCCTAAACTGACAATTTAATGACGTCATTGTAGCAAATAGCGATTCGGTCCAGTTTAGGTTCCTACGCTATAAGAGTTGAGAGTAACCCTGCAGCAGGGTTATGACAGGCGCGGGGCGGGCGACGCGGCCACAGCGCTGAATTTCAGCTGACCTCGACAGTGTGGCGATGAGCGATGACACGATCAAGCACTCCAATCGATATTGAGATAGATTAAGATGTTGTTCCTATTAAAAATATTAGTAAATAGCTTGACATTACCTACATTTTTGTAGTACAGTCGACAGCAGATCAATGGTAACACTTTTTACTTTTGACAGCTTCTCATTATTTGCGTCGTAAGACTTGAAATTGTACTGCAAGTGTTACCATTGATCTGCTGTCGACTGTACCATAAGATACTGCAAAACTTGTCTATTATTTATAATATTATGTTCTGCGTCTTACGTATCACTTATTTAATTGACAGGTTATTTAATTGACAGGTGAAAGTATTGAAAGTAAGGGTAACCCTTTTACATCAAAGAAGAATCAAGAAGGCATATTTTCATTTGAAGACTGTACGCCGCTGATCCGATCACGTACCACCAGAGATGTAACAAACAGAAATGCGTGAGACAGCTATCCGTATCTGTTCGAATAAACGTGATTGTTGCAAAAAGTAGCAGGTGTTGTTGAATACGAATCGAAAATAGCCGACATGATCAACCATTTCATGATATGGTCCATTTAAGCCTTACACAGACAGCCGCGGCCTAGACCGCCTGCCAGCGGGCGGCCGAACGACACGTAACAAAAGTACTGTAGGTACGGGCCTAAATCTAGGAACAAAAGATACTAGATTTAGGCCCGTACAGTCTGAGCTCAAACCCGTCCTCAAGAACGAATTCAGCTGATACACTCTCAAGTCGCGATCACCATCTATCTCAAGTATGTCATTTATTAAAAAACCAATCTTGGGACCGCATCACGTGATGTCTTTCTCAAGTCGCGGTTCGCCTGCAATCAGCAAATACGTTCTCAAGTGTGAGTTTGACAGTTCTCTTGAGAACTGAGTTTTGTTTATTAATACGGCATTACTCACGTGATACCCGATTCCTAAACGCTCATCTAAGTTACGTTTATTAATAGGAACGCCATCTTGAGGTCGTTCTCAAGATTGACTTTTGAGCTGAGACCGATTTATTAAAACGGGCCTTAGATATATCAACTTATCATTGCCATTATCAAAATATGTCCATACATCGACATACTTCTGATTAGTTGATCATCTGTAAAAATAAGTTATAAGCAAAAAGAATATTTTTAGGGAGATGTAATTTTAAATATACAGTTCTAGGATCTTTTTCCTTTACTTGTGCTATATAAGACCTAGCTTCTTGCCAAATTTCATGATTCTAGGTCAATGGGAAATACCCAGGCTTTGGTTTTCTTGCATTTTCATACAAATAGCGAGAAAATGCGACAAACGGCCATATCTTTTGATTACGTTGACGTAGTAGTATTTGGTATTAATTTCAACATGATCCGTCCACGAGTTTCCGAGATATAGATCTTGACAGACAGACGGACAGACAGGCAAACAGGCAGACGGACAAAGTGATCCTATAAGGGTTCCTTTTTTCCTTTTGAGGCACTTCCTAAAAAGTACCTACTTGACTAATTATTAAAAAATCTTTACCTACAATTACATAGTGTGTGCTTGAAACTATAACATTTACCAGTAAAAGAATTTGTACAATCGGTCAAGTAGTTCTTAAGAAATTCTCAATCTTGTTGAGGCCCACATCTCTGTTTTCGACCTAACGACAGCCAGATCAATGGTAACGCTTGTTGTATTTCAACTCTTACGACGCAGATAATAAGAACGGTCCAAAGTCCACTTGATCTGCTTTGGGCTGTACTGTGCATTGAGTTTTATAAATAGGTACTTACAAAAGTTTATTTCTTATTTAATAATATTTTTCTACTACTTAATATAAATAAATTGATATTACTGCGAAACACAAAAATAATACCGAAAATATGTAAACAACCTTTATCCCCGGCGGAAGCTAGGTAATGAAAATAAATAGATCCGTTTATCTTAGAAATCCAGGCTTAGTTTTCATAATAATAAGAAATATAAATAAATGATATCTAAATGATACTGTAACGATCACGTCTTTAAATCAATTTCAAGACATGGTAAAATTTTGCTAAAATAACTAAATTATAACACAATCTTCTTAACTAATAAAAATTAATAAAAACTCTTTACGTAATTTAATTACAAACCAAAAATTATGACAATGACCAAAAAATCAAAATCTGACAGAGAGAACAAAAATGGCAGAAATATGGCAGACGTAAAAATATGTGAAAATATTTAAAAATACAATAAATAATAATGATTCAAGAAGAAATCATATTGAAATAGATTTGCAAGTTTATGTTTACTAGATTCTGTGTTCCTGTAGTTTAGTTTACAGGTTTTCAGGTATTTGGTTCCTCTTTACTATCTCAATAGAAACATCAAGTTACTATGGGAGGATACGCCATTGCTATCGTAACAGATTAGAAAGGAAACTTTTACAAGATCATAACAGAGTATGGAGTGGATCCTTAAAGGTAAAGAGGAACTGAAGAGAACCGTGAGTGTTTAAACAGATAATTTATAAGATTGTGTTAATGATTAGACTATTATTTTAGGAGATATTTAAGTAAAACCCGATAGTGTGACAGCTTTCTACTGTCTGACAAGATCAGCTATTTTGAGAGGATCCTTTGACGTTTCAAAATATGTAAACAAAGATTATATTTACGATTTATTATTTTAATATTTTATCGAACATTTCGCGAGTGAGTTCTTGAGTTTGTGACTTAGTGAGTTGGTGTTTGATGCTGAATAGTTTCCTTGTTGTGTTTCAAGTGAATTATACATTGAATTATTGAACTATTTAAATGTATGGTGATTCTAGTGTTAACTACAATCTTACAAGAGCTTGGTGTTGTATCGAGGACTTCATCAAGACTTCATCCTTCATTGTTCCTGGTTTCTACATGAAGCTGCTGTATCCTGACTCTTATTTACAATTGTTAATTACTCTAAGGAAGACTCTAATAAAGAAATACTTTACGAAACTCTTCTTTGATTCATCTCTCTGATTAAATGAACTACATCCAACTTCCTGATTGTCTAATTGTACTTTTAGAATCTTCCAATACTAACCAAGTTCCTTTCCAGACTAATAATAATGTTTTGTGAGTAAACCAATCTTTATTTATTAGTAGAGAGAGATATAAATAGAAGGAACCTTAGTTTCGAAGTTGAGAAGACTATCCATTACATGGATCTGAATATCTGTACTTAAATACCTACATTAAACCTAACGTTCGTCGTGTGTGTACATTGACTGTACAACATATTTATCTTCATTTTACTAATCATAACCGATTAACCAATAAAACAAATATTTTCAATTATAATCATACTTACCTGCTAGACTAAGATAATTTTCTAGGATAGGCCATATAGGTTCATGGTTTATTAATGATGTTAGAGAACACTATTATCACATACGTTATTCTAGTTAGGTTAGGAATTATGAGAAACCCGTTTCGTAGGAAAAGGTTCTATTTTATTCTATTAAGAAACCCGAGTCGTAGTGATGGGTTCTAATTTAAATTACTAGACGGTCATCTAGTGAGGTTTCTGAGCCATTTTATTTTAGGTTTATTTAGGTTCTAAATTCATTGGTGAAGTATTGTGTCAGTGTCTTTGCACATAATTCTGACATATTCTGATATTCGAATTCTGAACTTCGTATACCGTTTCGGAATACATCCAAACAGAATATCGATCTACTTTTGTTTATCGTGGGAGTGGGTTCGAGATTGTGAAGAGAGACAGATGTGTCTTTTTAATATAATACAAATAGGAATCCAAGATCCAAGGAAAGAGGAAGGATTCTAATATTATGATTCCAACTACCTATGATGTCCACTGGAATCTGGTGATATTCTTCTAATTACATTAACCATTATTTCATAGATTAATCCGTTGGATTCTTTGATTACAAATTATACGTGCGCTTCACTAAATTATTAAATACTACTTATTCACGGGGTTTACTACGTTACTACAATTTATTCGTGGACTACTACTATTGCTAATATTTACTACATCCAACAAATACTCTATGAATACAACGTTATGACTTCAATGCGACATTTATGTTATTTATAGGAATAGGATTGTATTTCTAAAACAGAAGTACGCAGTACCTTTTCGGCAACTAATTTCTAAATTATATTCTTCCTAAAATTCATTTATCAAAGGAACTATTTCTTTGTCTTTTCTTCTGTGATCTATTTTATTCGGATAAACATTTTAATAATATGAGATGTATTGACACAATTGTAATCCAAATATTCTGGATTACTTTAATTATTAACTAAATTGAGATTCACTCCTAGTTACAAATAGAAGTAAATCTTATAACGTTTAATATTAATTTTGAGGTCGTTCTGTTAGCATTTTCATTAATTCGTGTAATTTACAGACTCTACTTAGATTATCAAGTGTCACTATTTGAATTTAACAATGCAAAATTAACATTATTATAATGTTGTCATACTCCTTGCAATAGAGCGGTCTTTGGGGTGCATTTCACCTCTTTCCTCCTAATCGGTCATGGGCGAAGGTCTATTTCGGTGGCTTGACTCCATGGTACTCTAGACGAGGCCTGGCCAAGTCCATGTTCAACAAAGCCGAGGGTCGGACGATATGTGGTATGTTCAAGCCTAAGGAGTTCTGTAAATTGTTAGGAGTGATTATTTCGGAAGTTGTACGAGTGGATCATTTGATAGTCGTAGTAGTAGGAGTAATTATGTCTCTATTTAGATTATCAAGAGTCACTATTTGGATTTAACAATGCAAAATTAACATTATTATAATGTTGTCATACTCCTTGCAATAGAGCGGTCTTTGGGGTGCATTTCACCTCTTTCCTCCTAATCGGTCATGGGCGAAGGTCTATTTCGGTGGCTTGACTCCATGGTACTCTAGACGAGGCCTGGCCAAGTCCATGTTCAACAAAGCCGAGGGTCGGACGATATGTGGTATGTTCAAGCCTAAGGAGTTCTGTAAATTGTTAGGAGTGATTATTTCGGAAGTTGTACGAGTGGATCATTTGATAGTCGTAATAGTAGTAGTAATTATGTCAATATCAACATCTCAATCTAAATTAGTAAATAACGCTTATAGCGACAGTTATGGATCCAGGATGATGAGATAGAGTTTGGTTTCCTTAATATCCAACCTGCAGACAATGTCTTGTAAAGGTTGTTCTCCACGTCTCATTCAAGCTTTGCTTGTGATGAGATTATAAAGGTCTCCCGAGTAACACTCAATCTGAGATCTAGATCCCTTTACTGCGTAATACTTCTAGTTCGTGTTTACGAACTTAGGGGGTTCGTTAGGTCGTTCTTGGTTGCAGGGCCGTGAGATCGGGACTGTTGTGGTGTCTATAACGATCTGCGGTAGGCTCCGAGGTTTTGGGCGTAGGGAGCTCGGAGGTGAAAACCATTTTAATAAAAATACTAATATATTAAATTATCCCCACTTTTGGAATCTTCACCGAGTTTACCACAACAACTACAAAAACTCTCAAAATTATTCTTTTCTCTTCTTCATAAAGTTTATCTAATTATAAGAACTTGTTTTGTGTCATTTAGTCAGATTGCCGTTTTCCAGCTTTACTCCTTAGACAGAATTACCTCGGAAAGAACAAGGGTTATAAACACAACGTAAGTAGGGTCCGCCACTAGACGAATTGCCAATATAAATCACGTGCCAAAACTCATTAAGTTTACTTAATGTTTTAAGTATAATTTTAATAATATAATAATAAGGTCAGCCAAAAGGGTCGATCGTTACAATGGTGCCTTAGGTCCAGGATTTCCAGGTCTCAAAATTCTTGTTTGAGGAGTGTTAATAAGCTGGAGTGGTGTCTGACTTTATGGTGTAATTCGAAGTTCTTCAATAAATTATAAAAGAAAACTTTTTCGGTTGCATAGATACTCTGTGTGGTGTATGACAAAGGTTTAGGGGAAGTTAGATAAAATATTTTCATAATTATAGGAGGATAGTTTTAAAAGAAATTTCGTAGATTATTTGAAGGATTGTATAGATTTTCTTCTTTTAAGAGATTGATTGGTTTGATTGACCTACTGATTAATAAGAATGGTACGAGAGGACGTAATAGACAGTGGATTGGTTTGATTGATCTACTGATTAGTAAGAATGGTACGAGAGGATGTAATAGACAGTGGATTGGTTTGATTGAACTATTGATTAGTAAGAGTGTGACATAACTATGGAAAAAATGAATTGGTTTGATGGAGCTTTTGATTAGTGAGTTTGTGTCGTAATGAACATCCCACGTTGTTGATTTTGAAATGAACCTTCCATTTTACGGATCATTAAAAAAAAATTCTTCACGAATTATATTTGCATTACTTTGTGAAGTGTATACATAAATGCATAACAGGATGCCTGTATATCACGGGGAATTCACCTTAATGTATACTTTTGATAGGATTCTAAAACCAAACATAACTATGTATTGTAAGATGTAACACATTAATTTTATTTGAACATTAGTACAGTTCACATTTGGTTTCACTTATGTATTAAGTTTACAGTAACGACATTCGCGACTAACGATTTTTTTTTTGAATAATCATAAAGTGCGTTTTTGTATTTGAGGCAGAGAGCTCTAAATATGGCCATCGACCATTAAATTGAACATATTGAATTAGGAAAAGTAACAATATTCTATTTTTGTATATCAGAGTTGTTTACAAATTATAGAATTTGAATGTAGGAAAGTATAGATCCTATTATCAGATGGATCCTAACAATATGTGTTAACAATTAATTAATTACTGAATAATAGTAAATTAATTCCCTAAATTGCGATGATAGATAGGTAATTATATTGTTACGGATTAATACGTAAATAATAAATTAAAAGTCTATTGACATAATTTTATTTGTAACTTCGGCTTGATCATCATTTGAGACAATTGCCTACACAAGTTTGAATGATTCAGTTATTATTGTTGTTATTACTTTCAGAATTAATTTTAATCGATAGATGTATCGGGTTTAGGAACAACAATAAATAAATCAATGAAATAAAGAAACTTTGGTTAGTTATATTACAAGGAATTTAATTTTATTTTTTTGTTCAGTTAAACATGTATTACTCAGAATTTGCTTTATGCATTATGCAAATTAAAGATATTAGAAGTTATATAAATTAAACTTAATAGCATTATATATGCGAAATGTGAGACATTCATTAGAAATAAATAGTTATTTCGTTTTGAGGATAATTGGATATCTCATGTCAATGAGAAGTGTAGATGTTTCATCAACTGGAAGTATAGGTGTTCTATCAAGGGGAAGCAGACATCTTTCAACAAGGGGAAGTATAGGATCAAGGAAAATATATAGATCCTTCGTCAAGGGCAAGTAGAAGTGTTATTGCTTGGAGCTAGAGATATCACATCTAGGGGAAGTATCGAGACAAAATTTTAAGACTAATAATTTGAGTTTGTTAAATCTCACTCTTATTTAAATATAGTCGGATTTAGATGCAAATTAAATTCTTTCATTCAATCTCACTTATTTTCAGTACTAAGACTTCAAAATAATTTAAACTACTTCGTAAATCCCACTTTTATTCAAAAACAGTTAGATTTAAGGGGAAGTTGTAACGATCACGTCTTTAAATCAATTTCAAGACATGGTAAAATTTTGCTAAAATAACTAAATTATAACACAATCTTCTTAACTAATAAAAATTAATAAAAACTCTTTACGTAATTTAATTACAAACCAAAAATTATGACAATGACCAAAAAATCAAAATCTGACAGAGAGAACAAAAATGGCAGAAATATGGCAGACGTAAAAATATGTGAAAATATTTAAAAATACAATAAATAATAATGATTCAAGAAGAAATCATATTGAAATAGATTTGCAAGTTTATGTTTACTAGATTCTGTGTTCCTGTAGTTTAGTTTACAGGTTTTCAGGTATTTGGTTCCTCTTTACTATCTCAATAGAAACATCAAGTTACTATGGGAGGATACGCCATTGCTATCGTAACAGATTAGAAAGGAAACTTTTACAAGATCATAACAGAGTATGGAGTGGATCCTTAAAGGTAAAGAGGAACTGAAGAGAACCGTGAGTGTTTAAACAGATAATTTATAAGATTGTGTTAATGATTAGACTATTATTTTAGGAGATATTTAAGTAAAACCCGATAGTGTGACAGCTTTCTACTGTCTGACAAGATCAGCTATTTTGAGAGGATCCTTTGACGTTTCAAAATATGTAAACAAAGATTATATTTACGATTTATTATTTTAATATTTTATCGAACATTTCGCGAGTGAGTTCTTGAGTTTGTGACTTAGTGAGTTGGTGTTTGATGCTGAATAGTTTCCTTGTTGTGTTTCAAGTGAATTATACATTGAATTATTGAACTATTTAAATGTATGGTGATTCTAGTGTTAACTACAATCTTACAAGAGCTTGGTGTTGTATCGAGGACTTCATCAAGACTTCATCCTTCATTGTTCCTGGTTTCTACATGAAGCTGCTGTATCCTGACTCTTATTTACAATTGTTAATTACTCTAAGGAAGACTCTAATAAAGAAATACTTTACGAAACTCTTCTTTGATTCATCTCTCTGATTAAATGAACTACATCCAACTTCCTGATTGTCTAATTGTACTTTTAGAATCTTCCAATACTAACCAAGTTCCTTTCCAGACTAATAATAATGTTTTGTGAGTAAACCAATCTTTATTTATTAGTAGAGAGAGATATAAATAGAAGGAACCTTAGTTTCGAAGTTGAGAAGACTATCCATTACATGGATCTGAATATCTGTACTTAAATACCTACATTAAACCTAACGTTCGTCGTGTGTGTACATTGACTGTACAACATATTTATCTTCATTTTACTAATCATAACCGATTAACCAATAAAACAAATATTTTCAATTATAATCATACTTACCTGCTAGACTAAGATAATTTTCTAGGATAGGCCATATAGGTTCATGGTTTATTAATGATGTTAGAGAACACTATTATCACATACGTTATTCTAGTTAGGTTAGGAATTATGAGAAACCCGTTTCGTAGGAAAAGGTTCTATTTTATTCTATTAAGAAACCCGAGTCGTAGTGATGGGTTCTAATTTAAATTACTAGACGGTCATCTAGTGAGGTTTCTGAGCCATTTTATTTTAGGTTTATTTAGGTTCTAAATTCATTGGTGAAGTATTGTGTCAGTGTCTTTGCACATAATTCTGACATATTCTGATATTCGAATTCTGAACTTCGTATACCGTTTCGGAATACATCCAAACAGAATATCGATCTACTTTTGTTTATCGTGGGAGTGGGTTCGAGATTGTGAAGAGAGACAGATGTGTCTTTTTAATATAATACAAATAGGAATCCAAGATCCAAGGAAAGAGGAAGGATTCTAATATTATGATTCCAACTACCTATGATGTCCACTGGAATCTGGTGATATTCTTCTAATTACATTAACCATTATTTCATAGATTAATCCGTTGGATTCTTTGATTACAAATTATACGTGCGCTTCACTAAATTATTAAATACTACTTATTCACGGGGTTTACTACGTTACTACAATTTATTCGTGGACTACTACTATTGCTAATATTTACTACATCCAACAAATACTCTATGAATACAACGTTATGACTTCAATGCGACATTTATGTTATTTATAGGAATAGGATTGTATTTCTAAAACAGAAGTACGCAGTACCTTTTCGGCAACTAATTTCTAAATTATATTCTTCCTAAAATTCATTTATCAAAGGAACTATTTCTTTGTCTTTTCTTCTGTGATCTATTTTATTCGGATAAACATTTTAATAATATGAGATGTATTGACACAATTGTAATCCAAATATTCTGGATTACTTTAATTATTAACTAAATTGAGATTCACTCCTAGTTACAAATAGAAGTAAATCTTATAACGTTTAATATTAATTTTGAGGTCGTTCTGTTAGCATTTTCATTAATTCGTGTAATTTACAGACTCTACTTAGATTATCAAGTGTCACTATTTGAATTTAACAATGCAAAATTAACATTATTATAATGTTGTCATACTCCTTGCAATAGAGCGGTCTTTGGGGTGCATTTCACCTCTTTCCTCCTAATCGGTCATGGGCGAAGGTCTATTTCGGTGGCTTGACTCCATGGTACTCTAGACGAGGCCTGGCCAAGTCCATGTTCAACAAAGCCGAGGGTCGGACGATATGTGGTATGTTCAAGCCTAAGGAGTTCTGTAAATTGTTAGGAGTGATTATTTCGGAAGTTGTACGAGTGGATCATTTGATAGTCGTAGTAGTAGGAGTAATTATGTCTCTATTTAGATTATCAAGAGTCACTATTTGGATTTAACAATGCAAAATTAACATTATTATAATGTTGTCATACTCCTTGCAATAGAGCGGTCTTTGGGGTGCATTTCACCTCTTTCCTCCTAATCGGTCATGGGCGAAGGTCTATTTCGGTGGCTTGACTCCATGGTACTCTAGACGAGGCCTGGCCAAGTCCATGTTCAACAAAGCCGAGGGTCGGACGATATGTGGTATGTTCAAGCCTAAGGAGTTCTGTAAATTGTTAGGAGTGATTATTTCGGAAGTTGTACGAGTGGATCATTTGATAGTCGTAATAGTAGTAGTAATTATGTCAATATCAACATCTCAATCTAAATTAGTAAATAACGCTTATAGCGACAGTTATGGATCCAGGATGATGAGATAGAGTTTGGTTTCCTTAATATCCAACCTGCAGACAATGTCTTGTAAAGGTTGTTCTCCACGTCTCATTCAAGCTTTGCTTGTGATGAGATTATAAAGGTCTCCCGAGTAACACTCAATCTGAGATCTAGATCCCTTTACTGCGTAATACTTCTAGTTCGTGTTTACGAACTTAGGGGGTTCGTTAGGTCGTTCTTGGTTGCAGGGCCGTGAGATCGGGACTGTTGTGGTGTCTATAACGATCTGCGGTAGGCTCCGAGGTTTTGGGCGTAGGGAGCTCGGAGGTGAAAACCATTTTAATAAAAATACTAATATATTAAATTATCCCCACTTTTGGAATCTTCACCGAGTTTACCACAACAACTACAAAAACTCTCAAAATTATTCTTTTCTCTTCTTCATAAAGTTTATCTAATTATAAGAACTTGTTTTGTGTCATTTAGTCAGATTGCCGTTTTCCAGCTTTACTCCTTAGACAGAATTACCTCGGAAAGAACAAGGGTTATAAACACAACGTAAGTAGGGTCCGCCACTAGACGAATTGCCAATATAAATCACGTGCCAAAACTCATTAAGTTTACTTAATGTTTTAAGTATAATTTTAATAATATAATAATAAGGTCAGCCAAAAGGGTCGATCGTTACAATACCTTTGACGATATACCTTTGACGATATATATAGGTAATGAAAATGAAATATTTTTTCTTGTTGGGATTCCGAACCAATAAATTCTTGAATTCATTCATTCACAATTCATATCTTTGTCAATTTAAGGATTCCTTGAAAAGCGCGTGAAACGCCATTAGCTACTTTTTGTGAAAATTCGAATTAAATACTTTCATAATAACTAATAATAATAACTCTTTATTGTACACACTGATACATTAATGTAACAAAATAAACAGAAAAGACATGCACAAAGGGCGTAACTTATCTCTATGAGAGATTTCTTCCAGCAAACCCCATGAAGTGATAACTTAAATAAAAGGTACACATAGTGTGTAACTATCCGAATATAGTTAATAAATAAATTGATAATACAATATTAAACTAAATACGAATAATATTAATTATACACATAAATACTTAAACATATAAATATATACTTACATATTATATAATATATTTATAATAAAATACTTAATATAAATTGCATAAGTAAAAATATACATACCACTAATACTATGACATATTTACAAGAGACAGGTAATGTTCTTTAACGGATTTTTTGAAGGAACACATGGACTGACTTTCCCGTATGCTAGGGGGAACGCGTTCCATAACCTAATGGCTTGCACTGAGAAAGAGCGACTATACACTTTCCGTGGTTTATAGTGATAATGATTAGGTACATTAAGTTAATCAGGAGATGTCCGCGAACGTTTCTATTAATTGGAGCGCTCGAGAGAAGTGTGTTTGTGCTCTTAGTAAGACTTCCTTGCATAATTAGATGATTGCGTGGATCGTTGAGTTATTTCGTTTAGAGGTTTGGGAGGGTTGTGCGTAGGTTTAGGTTAGGTTATCTTCGTATATATGTATGTATTTATAAGAATTCAGACATTCCATTAACATCATACCAGGCTGTATGCCCTAGTTGGTTTTGCCATACCCTCTGGGAATTTTACCAAAAAAAAAAGATTAACAGTAACTTTAATATAAAATGTATGTTTCATTTGCAACAAATAATTACAAGCGAGTATTCTCAGTGTATGCTGTCCCGCAGCTGCCGCTCACTGAGCTGCGGCCAACTTGTACCGTTTAGTGCAATTTGTAGTCTGAGGCGAGCGGTAATTTGTGAGCGAATGGATGTGAGCCGGGGTCTTGTTACACGGGGAAAACACTGCTAGAGCTTTATCAGAATCTTTAATGTTTTTTTTTGGAACCGAACAGAATTTCTACGGTGGAACACAGAGAAAGGTGTACAAGAGAGTTTTTAAGTTTGAGATTTTCTCAAAAACTACTTAACCTATTGCAAAAATTATTTCACTGTTTGATAGATAAAAGTGAAAGCTATGTGACTGTAAAAGAATTATTAAATTCGATAAAGTCATTTTTGAGAAAATCTCAACCTTATTGAGGGCCCCTGTATATATTCAATCACGCCCTTTTCCCCCCGCAGTGGCAGGCAGAGACGATGGACTTCCATATGCTGCGATACTAGCACACATATACAATAGCACACATAGCGAACCTGGCATATAATAGCACACATGCCATCTGGCATGCAATAACACAAATATCCTGGCATAATATAGAATACATATCCTGGCATACAATAGCACAGATATCCTGGCATACAATAACACATTTTTATCTATCTTACAGTGAAATAATTCTCGGAAAAGGTCAAGTAGTTTTTGAAATAATCTCAACGTTAATAACTGTAGGTACGCTTTTCTCTGTTAGACCGTACATTTATGCAAGGAAAAGGCACCACCGCGCTAAGAAAAAGCGGGAAAAATTATTCTCATTTAAGTATTACAGATTATCAGATTAGATTTCAGAAGGGAGGGTCGTGTTCAGTGCTTAATAGTATATGCAAAATAGCAAAGCTTTTGTTTTTAAATACTTATGTACAGAGGCGGATTAAATGTCTACAGCGCTCTAGGCGAGCACCTCACCGTCGCCCCTCGGTTTTTATGGAATCTGGCGATGTAGGTGTAATGAAGTAGACGGGCCGCACTTAGGAAGCTCTAAAAGTGGATTTAGGATCACAAAAAACACTAAAGACGACATAATATTAGCGAATTCGTGGCAATGCTTGGTGTGGAAACGCAGGGAATACCAGAGTCGGAATCTAGCTTTTTATTATGACTTTTTTTATTTTATGTAAGTACTACTACTACTACTACTAATAGGTTTACTTTAGTATTATACCCTTTACATTTCATCCCGTTTAGGGTACACTTTATTCATTTAAAAAAATATGGATCAACAGAAGACAATTTTCAAATAGAAAATATATGTATTTTAAGTAGATTGTCTTGAACTATTTTTTAACCGTGTAGAAGTTAGTGTACGGGTCTCTATCGATTATCTGTCTGTTCCCTCGCTTGGTATTCCAGGTAGAGCCGGAGAATACTAAATCGTGTAGAGTCATGATTATTCCAAGTAATTTATTTGATGCAGGAATTGCAGGATAATTGAAAACTCGCAGGATTCTGTTCAGCTGTTTCTGTGACCGTGACCACATTGGTGCTAATTCAGAATTGGCAATTTGCAACTAAACCTAACTAAAAATTAGAATAGTCTAAACCATTTTCTTATTCTGTAAAACCTTATTAGTAGGTTTTACAGGATATTGGTAGGTTTTTAGTTTAGTTTAGTTACAAATTGTCAATTCAGAATTAGCACCAATGTGGTCACAGAAAGAGCTGAACATATTAGTTGACGCGACTAAAATGCATATGACGTTACTAAACGGTCTTTATTTATTCAATCAAGTCAAATTAGTTTTAAAAGCCAAATCGCTATTTTGATTATTATCGTTACTTTTTGCGACGTTACTTTGGTTGCTTGCGTCGTCGACGCTATATTAGATGAGCTCCGCCCGTACGGTATATCAAATTAATCATCATCATCAATCCGTATCAGCCCACTGCCTGCCACTGGACATAGGCCTCGGCCTTTTGGATCCAGTATCTGCCAGCCAGTGCCAGCAGCCGTGGGCAGGCATCTCACTCATTTTTGAAGGGTTCCGTATTAATTTCTATCTAACAGAGAAATGCGAGCATAGACTTTCCATACTAGTCGATTTAAAAAAAAAAGGCGGGTATAAGAAGACACAGGCTATACGACACTACTTTCTAGATAGCACTAAGGCGAGAATCATATAGACCATTTTGAGCACGAACTCAGCGTAAGGTCGCACTTACAAAATTGTATAAAACTGACAGGTGTAACACTCATACTCGGAACCGTTCGGCGAAGAATGTTTTTGAATGAAACTACAGCTGCGAAACTATTTGATAATTTTCAGTTTAATGTCTACAGTGGGTGTTTTGTGTTTAATATCACGTTAAATTAATCAGAAAATGTTCGCGAATGACAGTATGGTGAAATTATTGGAGGATTCATGCAGGATTTGAAGTTTGGCGCTATGGTCAAGAGTCCCACTACGAGCTCGGGAGTGAACGTGACTGTTGAGCTGCTTGGTCCAGAGTGATGACGCTACGGCGACTCCCCTGGATGAAAACAAGAAGACGCAGATATCCAGGGTGACGATGATACGGTGACTCCGTTCGAGAAAGAGAAGTCATTTTGCATAATTTGTAACATGACATTGACAAATGACGAACTGTCGAGTCCATTAATAAATAAATAAATAAGTCATAGACATATGACTATCGGCCTAAGTAGCTGAGGAAAATAAACAGAGCAGTCTCTCAGTTGAGTAATGCATCGAGTATTGCACATGTAACACTTCAGCCGCGTCACTTCCGGCGTCAGACAACATGGCGTAATCTCACTTCCGGCTGCCGGAGGCTTCTGCGCGAGCGGCTGCGTTTGAATTAAATTCGATCTACTCGATTGGCTGGATACTATTGAAAATTTACACTATTCATCCTTTTCTATACAGAGCTATGTCAGCTGTGGCTTGGAATGTTAAGAAGGTTAGTTCGAATGCCGAGATTGGGTTTCGGCCATCTCTTGATTTTAGCTCGAAACTGCAGATAAACAATATTCATATAGATGGAAGTCCATCGTCTCTGCCAACCCCTACGGGAATCAGTGAGTTTATAAATAAATAAATTAGCTCAGCAAGCGCCTGAGGGAGGCGACGGGTGACCCTCGTGCTGGCGGCTTTCTCGCGCAGAGGCCGAGCCTAGCCATCCAGCGCGAGAATGCCGCCAGTGTGATGGGCAATGTGTGAAGGCCCAAGAGGGCCAAGCTTTTTAGAATGTTTTTAGTTAGGTTTTTTTTTAGTTTAGTTTTTAATGTATTTTTAAGTAGTTTAGTTTTATGTAACCATAATAAATAAATAAAATATAATAAATAAATAAATATTCATATTCTTTATTTTTCTAACCATACGGAACATTTTAGAATTAAAACTATAGTGAGCCATTACTACAAATTATTATACCTATGTAAACGGATATCACAGTGGACAGTGCGCGAAGAAACGTCAACGGTGACGCGGGCGTGGCGCGCTCACCTTGAAAAAGACCGTCGAAATCGGTCGAAACTGTCGGTCTAATTGCCGACTTTAACAATATAAGTGAGTGATATACGTTTATATATAATAATACGGAACATTATAGTGAAATTGGTTATGTCAATTACAATTTGGTAACGTAACATGAAATCGGCCCTTTTTAATTAGGCGAGAATAGGATTTTACACCATACCTAATTACATGAAATTAAAATTCCAATACTAATTATATTATAATTACCTATTCGAACTCTTCACGTCATTATATCGATATTCGCGAAAATTTTCTGATTAATTTACCGTTACATTAAACACAAAACAACCGCTGCTGTACACAATTAATTTTAATTATCAAATGTTTTAATGACTACCATGTTTACGACATTTGCAAAAATCACGACAGGAATTTCAAATTGTGGTTCCTTTTAAGTTTACTTGTGTTTCATTGTCGTATATTTTGTACCTATTATATGGGGGATTGGTATAGTCGACATGGGCGACTGTAACAATTTTGTTTAGGTTTAGATTCAGCATCTTCAGCAGAATCGCTTCTATTATGATATTAATTTTAGAGCAAAATGATTCAACAACATTATAAGAGGCTAATTGGTTCTCTTGAAAATGACTATTTTACTATTTTATCAAGAGTCCCACTACAGCTCGGGAGTAAACGTGACTGTCGAGCTGCTTCGTCCAGAGTGACGACGCTATGGCGACTGCTCTCGATGAAAACATGAAGACGCGGCTACCCAGGGTGACGATGATACGGTGACTCCTCTCGAGAAAGAGAAGTCATTTTGAATAATCTGTAACATGCATTGGCAAATGACTAACTGTCGAGTCCATTAATAAAATAAAGAGGCTAATTATGAGGAATGGAATTTTATTTACATTTGTACGAGTTTGCTTAGATTTGAAATAATAATGATTAAAACAAAGGAAAGTGGTAATTTCAGGCCTTGAAACAATTAATTCCAATAGAACAATTCATTGTAACACGTGCAACCTATTTTTCAACGGAAAAGAACAAATAATAATGTTTATTTCCAATCAATAGCCGGTAGAGCTTCCATTAATAAAGGAAAGAAAACAAAACAAAGCATCCGCCGATAGACGGAGTATTGTTTAAACACCGTTACAGGATTCATAGTCTTTGACTAAGGAGGGGTGGGACCGGAGGGGCTGCAGCACCCAGATAACAGAGCTTTAAGGCTTCGTATGCGCGTATTTTCAGTTTTTCTATGAAGGCTACGGCATTAACCACTAAAATTAAACGTCTGAAAAAAATATATAGCAATCTTGGGGTGTCTATTGAGAGACTGATGAATACACGATTGGACAAACTTCGCTCGATAGAAAAAAATCGCAAACATACTCCTTCCATGTCTTTTAAAATGAAAATTATATCTAAACCGAAATAGTAATTCATACAAAATATATATCAAAATGTAGGGTACTATAAATACGAGAGCATGTTTAAAATTTTTTTTTGTAGGCATATTTTTATTTCCCTGCCAAAATTCATAAAACTACGAATATCGAGGCACTGCGCCGTGCTCTTCACTCCGCCGCTGCGGGGCATCTCGTGTCTCACTCTTGCTTTTGACAACCAAGCGCCTTAAGCCTTGTATCCCCTAGGCAATTGACGCGCAACACGTGACGCTCAACAAGATCGGCAACGTTGCACAACAACGCGCGACGTTGCCAGCTGGCGCGCAACATGACCGGCATGGTGCCAGCAAATACCAATGATATCGCAAATTCCTCGTTGCCGTTCAACATGATAGCAATATATGGCGCGTCTAATGTTGCCTATAGGTACGATATATTATGCTGTAGGTGTTGAATTATTTCTAAACGCATCTTATTCTGTCACTTTCATGTGTCAGCTGTCAAGTTGTCTATTGTTGTTTTTTCTTCTTACGTCAGCCATTGCTGTGGTAATATGGTCTCTGTGAATAAATCGAGTTAAATCAATCTGTATATCTTTTCTCTTTGCCTAAAAACCCATCAGTAGGTTGCTTACATCACTTGAACAAGTTGAACATCTAGATAGTAGCTCACTAACTAAATTCTTCTATATTAGGAAGTCTAGAGACAAAAGTTAGATAAGTAAATATTAAATATTGCGTATAGGTAAGTGAAATTAAATGAAAGGGGTATCTAGCCCACCCCAGACGTAACTATCCTACGCTTCCACCACTATTCTCAGCAATCTAGAACTTTCGCTTGACTCCATTAGTTCTCCGAAGTCCAGATGAACTTGTGCGATCAATCTATAGATATGGAACTCTGTTGGGCTGGTGTCTTATTCTGGGTTAGACAATTTTGAGGACTAACTCAGAGTTTTGGTGAGCACTTACGACTGTCAAAATTGTATGAAAACTGACAGAAACTTGTAAGAACTCATACTCCGAACTGTCGGCCAAAATTTTTTTTCCGGCGAAACATCAAAAAGTGAATGACTTTTCGGAGAACTAACCGTCGGCTAAGATTGTTTTCGACGGAACGTCCATCGTTTATTTCGGTACATAACAAAATTGTATGAAAACTGACAGTTGTAAGACCGAACTAAAACTCCACTCATACTCAAATACCTATGTCTACGACTATCGGCAGGTAGTAATCGGTATATTATTTAAAAGATTGCTTGCCTACCTTTGTTTACCGATCGCAAGTGCCACTTATTTCTATCCTGAAATCGTTCTCAGATAGTCGTTGCTCCGTTGAATTGATCGCCGTCGGAACGTTTCGTTTATGAGTGTTTTGACGACAGCACCTTTCCCCGACAAAACTTACTCAATATTTCGACATTAGAACGTTTTGCCCATCTTAATTTCGCTTTCAAACGAACGTTTCGCCGATAAACATTTCGTCGACAGAACGTTTCAACGATATAAATCTCGGAATATTTATCCGACAAACACAAGGAATAAGGAAAATTGAGGACTGTTTTTGTGTGCAGTTCCAAAAGTTGAACGTATTCAAGGAACGCGATAATAAAACAATATTAGCAAATACAATTTATTAGTTGTGTGTGTGTAGCCCTAATTACTTAATATCATATAGCTTAATTAATTGCCACTGCTAAAAAAAAATATTTCGACGAATTGATAACCTCCTCCTTTTTTTGGAAGTCGGTTAAAAAAGGACCGATTGCAATCGGTAAAGAGGGCAACAAAGTTTTTATTTTATTTTAGATATTTTTATTTAAGATCTCGACTGGGCAAGAATAAGGCTGTTGAGCTTTCTAGACTTTGTTACGTTTATTTATCTTTTCACTTTAAAAGGGTAATTATTCTTCTTTTAATAGCTAACATGGCCCACTTTGAAATACGAGTAAATCTTTGATGCAGACGGTTTAGTTTACAACCGAGAATGTTTCATAAGAAACCATAATAATAAAATGGAAATAATCTCTTTTTAGACTATGGGAATTACCTACCTAATTGATTAGACCTAAACCTTACGGTTTTTTTAGAACCTAAGGTTCCGCTAAAATTGTACCTGTCTCATTCTAATTGTACCCAATCCACTTGTCTGGCCATGAGTGTGACAAGGGTAGACAACACCCCATGAATAATGCAAAGTGTACCAACAACGCCTTTCATTTATTCTAACTCAATTCTGGCGAATTGTCACCGAGTAATTTGCATTTTTATTATAATTGATTGATTTGAATACTCCGAATTTCGATTCGTAATGACAAAATCGATATTGGCAATCAAATGGAGGTAAGGTCAGCGTATGTTTTCGAAGAAATAACCAATGTTGAAATTATAATGAGCTTCAAATTATTGCAATTCCTACACTGTATCACCTTATTACTATTTGGTTTTAGATAGTTTCTATAAATACGTTACTTACTACCACAGACCATTTACCCAATAGACATGAAATCGGTACAAATTTGCAAGCGAAAAATTCTGTCAACGATGAGCGCATAGAGACGAAGCGGGGGACAGGGGTGCCGTATTAAAGAGATGCGTCCATGTCGATAATATCTCTACATAAACAATTTTGCGCTTATGTGCGGGCAGACACGGGCGCCCTCCTGTCTATAGGTCTATGGGGTAAGTGGTCTGTGCTTACTACCTACGCTAGTTCAGCGTCCGGCCCTTGTAGCACGCGCCAGCGTTAGCAATCGGCGTAACACCACGGAGCTGTCAAACTGACGTTATTACAAGGCGTTTAACATTGGTTTGACAGCTCCGCGGGCGTTACGACGATCGCTAATGCTGCGCGTGCTAGCACTCCCGAATTGGTCAGTATATTCCCGATGTCCCCCACTGGTGGACAGTGACACATTATTGGCCCCAGGGAGTAGAGTAGGTAAACCGTAGCCCAAATCAAGTGTCTTATTTTGTAAACAAAAACTACCTTACCCTACTAATATTTTAAGCTATCCTGTGATTATTGCACAATTATTTTCACATTATTAAATCGTTCGATCAGTTCCTACAATGTTACATCACAACAGGTAATTAGACGATCATATTTGTTTAGAAAATAATACACTTGATTTGGGCTGCGGTATAGGTAGTCAAAGCACGAAAAATTCTATCGTCTACGAAGTCTCTATACAATTTGGATGAGAATATCGGTGAGAAACGCCGTCTTTGGATCGAAAAACTTTAGTTTAAATACGTTATTAATTCCATAATCACCTTTAAGAAACGTTAGGTATTACATACTTATTTTTAAAAAAATGTGATTTAGGAAAAGCTTATACACAACAATAATAATAAAGTTTGCGTTTATTGTGGCGTTAACAATTTTCATTACGACTTTCACTTGTTCACGGGTACGTTATCGAATAAGTACAGTCAGATGAGTATACAAGGTGACGGAGGCTCAAAGTATGATGAGGATTCCTCAAAAACTATTCGACCTACAATCTTATTATTTATTTTATTAATGGACTCGACAGTTCGTCATTTGCCAATGTCATGTTACAGAAAATTCAATATATAATAGTCGTCTATCTTCCTCCAGGGGAGTCGCAGCAGCGTCTTCACCCTGCGTAGCCGCGTCTTCTAGTCTACATCCAGAGGAGACGCGCCGTAGCGTCATCAATCTGAACGAAGTAGCTCGACAGTCACGTACACTCCCGAGCTTGTAGCGGGAACTCTTGATAAAAGCTTGAAACCCCAGATCTTGCTCAAATTATCCAACAAATTGACTATACTGTCACTCGCGAACATTTTCTGATTAATTTAACGTGATATTAATCTCAAAATAACCACTGTAAATTAAAATTATCAAATAATTTTGCAACCGTCGTCGTTTCCCGCCATTTTCAAGAGAACCACCTACAATCTTAGTTAGTCATGTAGGTGTGATTGTAGTGGCCACTACCTAAGTCTAATCCTAAAGAGAAAAGTCTAAAGCCGCGTCTCCTGCGACGTGTTACCGGTTACGAAACACCGTAACATGTTTCGGTAACCGATTTAACAAAGGAAAATTGTTACACCACGCCCCTAAATCGGATGTTACTCGCAGGAGACTTGTCCGTTAAGTAGTATTGCCAGATCGGTTTTTCAAAATTCCGTAGTGCGAGGCTGAAAAATCCGTAGATTTCCGTAGATTGACTCGGGCAAAATCCGTAGTTCTACGGACTTTATTTAACATTGAATAAAACCATAAAATATGGTTGTTGGCCGGTAAAAAAAAAAACTCCCAGAAAAAAAATGAATTTATTGTTTATTTATTTATTTATTATGGAAAACATACAGCTTTAATGATACTTATGAATAATGAACTAAAATTAACACATTAGCCAATAAAGTTTTCACTACTAGTTAAACAGCGTACATGATAATGATAACTAAGTACCTATATCAATCAATTGTATAGGTACTGAAAAACTATTGAATGGACCAAAATAATAAAGCTATATAATGCTATGTTTTGTCTAAATGTGATATCTGATTTTATGATTTTTTGACTGCTGATACATAATCGTTATATTCTTCATTAAGCATATCTATATGGGTATAATTATTGTTATAATTACGGCAAGCTCTAACAAGAAAACGGTTCTTAGCATAATTGGTTGTGCATAGCGGAAATGTGAAAAGGTCCCTGCAGCGAGTATTTCTGGAGGAACACCTCAATGTGATTCTGTTAAAAAGTTGTGTAGATTTATTTGAGCTCTCTTCTAAAATTTCTGCGTGAGCTCCATGTAATGAAACTTAGTACGATTATACTTACATCATTTTTTTGCGTTGCTCTACGTTTTACTCACAAAAATGACTCTTCGTTGTATATTTTTAAGGTTTGGTGGCTTTAATTGAGGCAAAAATCCGTAGATTTCACTATATCCGTAGACAATGCCTAAAATCCGTAGATCTACAGATTTTTCGTAGGTATATGACAACATTGTAGGTACCGGTTTCTCCCTTTGGAGACCAAAATCCACTTCGGGTCACCGAGGCATAAGAGAAAGAGATTTTATCGACTTTTTCTGCAATTTGACTGTACACGAAGTTTACCGAAAGCCCCTATGTCTACGTAAACATTTGAAAATTAATCTAAAACAACAGGAGAACTGCCGTGAATTTAATTTGACTTGTATAAAAGTTAAGAAATTATTTAGGTACCTACGTACATACGAAACAGGGCTTCAAGTGCGGAATTAAGAATGTAAAATTAATATGTAAATAACAATTAACGAAACGTACACGGAAGGGATGTTCAAAGTCTTGTAACTTTAAAAACACGGAGAAAAAAGACTTAAAGTATTGTCAGCTTAAGAGACTAGTCATACGTGCAGTCGAAGACAGAGATAAGTATACAGAGGGCCTCAATAAGGTTGAAATTTTCTCAAAAACTACTCGACCGAATTTAATAATTCTTTTACAGTTACATAGTTTTAACTTTTATCTATCAAACAGTGAAATAATTTTTGCAATAGGTCGAGTGGTTTTTGAGAAAATCTTTTCGCTGTGTTCCACCATACCACGGCCACACCACATCGCAGCGACAAAAAGTGGGCTTTCGTGCGAATAGTATCGATGCAGATTCTTGCAGTTGTGTTGATGGTTACGTTACCCATCAAGTATAATACTTTGGACCGTTCTTAATCTTATTATCTGCGACGTAAGAGTCGAAATCATGCTGCCATTGATCTGCTGTCGTTCGGGCTAGCGGTGTTTGCAGACATACGGTACGACGCAACGATGTGGTTGCGATGTTGTTGGTAGCAAACACACGTTTGATTTTGACGCCAAAATGTTGACCGTGTGAATTAAACTACTTATTCATTGTCATACAAATTAGTTCGACAACATATTGTAGTTGTCTCGTGGTGGCGGTGTGGTTGTGTTACGTGTGAAACAGGTCTTATAATTATTTTGCCCAAGGAAATACAAGTGGAATATTGCTGTTCTATAGCAGTGTATTTTTCTCGAAATAGGATACGGGAGTTACTAAAAATAACATCCTGTAGAAAATTGGTTGAGCTTGAGTAAACAACTTATGTATGTAATAACGTCTTGGAGCTTACAGAGATTTACTTGCGTTCCATGAGAACACTTCAAACATAAATAGTAATTAGGAGCTAAGTTGATTTTATGGAAGGCCAGTTTACAGGTAATTGCAGTAATTAGCAAGCTGTTTTAAGGCTGGGTGTTTGATATGCTGCTGGGTGTTGTGAGCTAGTAGGGCTGGTTGGTGTGGGCGTCCAGCTGTAACTCATATAATAAACAAATAAAATAACGTAAAATAATAAAATCGATGTAATAATAAAAGAAAACAAAAGAAGAATGACAGTAGAATAAAAATGTAAACATTGGAACCAAAAAGATAGATACAAAAGAGATTTTATGTTGCAAACACTGGGTGTGCGTGGATTTTCAGTTTTTCTATGAAGGCTACGGCATAAAATAACCACTAGAATTACACCTGTTGGTAGCGACTCTGTCATGTGTTTTCTAACTTTAAATTCAAACAGTTTTAACAGTTCTAAAAGTTAGAACATGCTGAAAAAATTCTTGCCGTGGGCAGGACTTCAACCTGCGATCTTGTCATCCGTGACACGCTCTTACCAACTGAGCCACCACAGGCCACGCCACGCCCACCGAAAATCTTCATCGCTTTATATGTACATACTTAAATGGTATGTTACGCAATTCCAAGAAGCAAGAATTTTTTCATCATGTTCTAATTTATTCACCGAGCATGGATAATGCGTAATTTAAATTCTGAGTTCTAAAGGTAGTATGAAAATGATTTTTTGCAATTTTAGTGAAGGAAAGAGATAGAGCATAGAGGCAGCATTTTTAACTTAGGTAATTTTTAAAAGCCAGAAATAAAATAAATGGTTTAGACGCCATTGGTTATATTCTCAATTTGTTCCATTCGCATTTCGACAAAATTCGCGTACAAAATTATCTGTTAAGTGATCCGTAAAGCACCGATATTATTTCCTAATTGTCATATTTGAAATCTGACTATTCAATAATAGGCTGTGGACCCATTAGACAAATAGTTTGCGACTGACTATTTGTATACCGTATATTTTAAATCGAGCATTCATTCATTCATAATGCGTACTCAGTTTGCGGCGTATCGCTTGCCGACTCGTTTAGTCAGCGACCGGTTTGCAGAAAAAAATTGCCCAATTTTATTCAGAATTCACTGTGCCGGAGTTACGCAAACTGACTACAATCTGCAGCTCAGAGTCAGCTGCCGACAGTAAGCCGCAAAGTATTTGCCTAATGGGTCCGCAGCCTATCGACATATTGCAAACTCAACTAATGATAGACAGAATTTATAATGGCACGCGCGCTTGTTAGCGAATAGATATATTGCGAACGCGAGCGGATCGTTAGAAAGATAAGTGATGGGGTGCGCGATAGTTGGCTAGTATCCAGCTAGATTAAGCCAAACTAAGTGTTGGGATGGCATAACTTAATCTTTCTTATTTATGAGCATTGCCCGCGAGTTTACAAGGCTAACACGAAGACCGGCAAAGATGAATTAGTTGAAGTTCGTATATAAATTTATTTCTGAATGTTTTTGATTCTTGTTTTTGATTCTTAATGTTTTTGATTCATATACCTAAATGTTTTTTTGTTTCTGGATCCGGTTTCGGTGCAGTGTAGATATGTCGGGGCAAAAGCTATAGATCAAAGTATAGTGGAGCGGTGCGGGAGGGGTCTTATAAGGGTATGTTTAAAAATGACGCGAGACTTCATCACGTATTAAAGCGAGATAGTTCTGTATCGTCACATGTCACCCATTCAATGCGCTTTACCTATCTATAGTATCATTTTATAAGGCAGTTAAAATTAGGGTGGGTTAGTGACAAATTAAAATTGTGCGGAATTGCGAATTGAACGAATTGAGAATGTCCCAACTAATGTCGATCAATGCAATAAAACTGTGGAAGAGATTTTCTTGAACATGGCGGGAAACGAGGGTTGCGAAATTTTTTGAAAATTTTCCTTTTAATGTCTTTAGTGGTTATTTTGTGTTTAATATCATCAAAAAATGTTCGCGAATGACAGTATGGTGAATTAATTGGATAATTCATGTAAGATCTGAAGTTTCGAGCTATAGTCAAGAGTCCCAATACGAGCTCGGGAGTGAACGTGACTGTCGAGCTGCTTCGTCCAGAGTGACGACGCTACGGCGACTCCTCTGGATGAAGACAAGAAGACGCGGCTACCCCAGGGTGAAGACGCTACGGCGACTCCCCTAGAGGAAGATAGAAGACTATGTTATATTGAATTTTCTGTAAGATGGCATTGGCAAATGACGAACTGTCGAGTCCATTAATAAAATAAATAATAATAATAAATACTCAGAATTTGAATTACGCATTATCCATGCTCGGTGAATAAATTAGAACATGATGAATACCTATGATAGATGGAATTGCGTAACATACCCTTTAAGTATGTATAAAGCGATGAAGATTTTCGGTGGGCTCGGCGTGGCCTGTGGTGGCTCAGTTGGTAAGAGCGTGTCACGGAATGACAAGGTCGCAGGTTCAAGTCCTGCCCACGGCAAGAATTTTTTCATCATGTTCTAATAATACATACTATGGCAGAGAGGTTTTGCTGAATTCTGCTAAAGCTATAACTTTCCGAAGTTTTCCTTGCTGTAACCGTGTTACATTACAAACTATAGAAACTTCGTTATGGTTCAACACGTCTGCATAGTGGGCGTACAATGGCCGACCTAATTAATAAATGCATCGTCGCGCTAAAGCCCGGCTTCGGAATACACCGTAATTTGCCGTACCTGTTCCTATCGTGTACTTAATTGAAAACACCGTTTAAGGGAACGTTTACGTGATTTTCCTACCTTTTAAAGTCTTAATTAATTAAGATAAAGGGTCCAAACTACGAGCATGTAGGTGGTTTCGATCAATTCATTTCATCAATTCTAAAATGTTGCGGCAATGCTGCTAGCGTTATGCCTGGCAACTTTGCGCCAAAAAAAAATAAAGAGGGTCTGTGGGGTGACCGCGACTTCCAACCGTTAACGTTATCGCTTTCAATTTGACACATGGACGCTATACATGGCTGCTATGTTTTTGCAAGTTTTAATAAACGACAACGAAACGCAGCAATGTATATCGTTCAAGTGTCAAAACGATAACCATAACGATTGAAGTCGCGGTCACCCCCCTGGTCCGACTTGTAATTTACTTCCTTTCATCGGATTTTTCCCTAAATGAATTATTATTAATTACTTAATTCTTAATAAAATTTTTATTGTTACATTTATTTTTATTATAATAAGTTTAATTATATTATTTTTTTATATTCGAATTATTTATTCTTCCTATAAAATAAATAAAAATAAAATAAAAAAGCCTTTATTGTCCTTTCACAGTTTTTTGTCGCATGCACACTTATATATTATATCAGTCTTAATTTACTTTATTTATTTATTCATGTCAGTACTCAATTCAATACGTATTCAATTAATTATCATATCATTCAATTATTTAATAAATGTCATGCATAGTATAATTTTAATCATAATTTAATAAAGTCTATTGCGATAAGGACCCCTTTTGGGTTTACTTACATAGGTACCTACTAATTACACAGGATGTTCGTGAATTCATTCGACAAATTGAAATTGGGAGTTTAATTGTTAATATTTAATTGGTAAGGTTTTTAAGGTTTTTAATAAATCAAAACTGTAAAAAAATGAATTATGTACGTCGCACAATGACCTTAGAAATGATAATTAGGTCAAATTCCAGTAAAAGAAATCATTGAAAAAATATTTAAACTACCTTAAAATATGAAAACTCCAAAGCAACGAAGCTAAAAAAAATTCAAGCTAAGAAATTGTAAATATTTCTAATAGATATTTACCCAAATTGTTTCACAAACCATCCACTTAATTTTGTCGAATGAATTCAAGGTATAGACAGTTTTAAGATTGACATGATTTATCTATACATATAATAAGACTGTAAAAAAGTTGTGTCTGTATCTACATTGAATATTTTTTGAAAAGAATAATTGTATAATGTGTTTTAGGATCGATACTGATGCCAAAACACTAATTTTTAGAATTTTTGTCTGTTTGACTGTGACTTTGTGCAAGTATCACGCCTAACTACCTACTGAAGGGATTTTGATGGGAGTTTCACTAGGAGATAGCTGAAATATTCTGACAGCTCATAGGCTATAAGCCATGGCGGTATGTGATGTGGAAACAAGGATCCAGAGAGGAAGATCTGCCTCCTGATCTCCTCCATCATCTCCATCCTCCTCCTCTACGCAAACGAAGTTGCGGGGTACAGCTAGTATGTAATAAATTAAATGCTAAATATTTTTTTAGATAAGTAATAAATTTTTCATAATTTCATAACCTATATGAAAAAAAAATTCACAAGGTTCCATTAGAGTCGTTTAATTGTGAAAACTTGTAAATGGCTTAGTTTTTAACTTAAGTTTATAACCCATATTACACACATAAAAACTGTAAGTTTTCCTATCAAATAAAAATAAAATAAAAATAAAATAAAATAATCGAAACTACCAAAGAAATGCACATAAGTAGTCGTAGATCGAACTATTAGGCTCGATTAAACGAACCAACTGTAAAATAAGTTCACATAGTCCGATTGATTGAACCATGCGGTCGAACCACGTGGCCTGGAGCGAATTGAGAGGAATTCCAGATTCTGAAAACAAACACATTAAGTTGTTTTCACTGCACAATGGACAAACAAATCCACTGCCCCGGAAATTTGGCCGGACTAGAGATTAATCCGATCCTATAAATACCTGTTGCCCGGATACAGGAATTTTAATTAAAGTTTCCGTACACTACTGTATACAAAAGATGTACAACTAGCAAGTTTGCTGATAGTACTTATATGGTAATAAGTAGAGGTGCAATATAATTTCAAGATAAGCTAAGATTTATTATTTAAAAGAAGGTGTTAATTATAAAGGTATTTATGTTATGTGATACTTTCTGCCATTAAAGACATACAAATAAAAAAATTGTTGCACTCTAATTATTATTCGAACCTAGGTACTAAAATATCCATCATAATGACATCATCATCAGTCTATTTATATGTCCCCACTGCTCGGGCACAGAACTTCCCTTACATCAAGGGATCTCGGGCTGAAAAAACCGTGCATAACTCATTGGGCGATGGCTGCCCTGGATGGGAATCGAACCTTTTTTTTACACAGGTAAAACATGCAAAATCATGTACCACCACGCCCGGGGGAGCGTATTGATTATGTCGGGCTCACCGTCCTGAAGGGGCAGCATACCGACTAAACCTCCTGGGGTGTTCCACCTCGTGCCATTGTTGCCGAGACCCGGGAACTGCGATACATCCGCGACCCGACTGGCGCCCCGAGCACTTCCCATTGTGGGCTGTACTGGGACCTCCGTATCCCAAGTCCATTGCGCCACTACGCCACCGAGCTCTAATAATGACAGTTACGTTTATATTGTCCTCGGCCACGATAGAATTACATTTAATGTTTTCTGCATGAGCTAATGCATATAACTGAAAATACAGAGCTAAACTAAATAACTATAATAAAGATCTCTAATATCTCATTTAGTGATAATTTCTAACCTTTGACCTAAGACGAGATATTAATAGGAGTTAATTATAATCGAAGGTGACAAGGAAAGCAATTTTCTTCACTACGTCCCGATAGAAAATATATAAGTAAGTAATAATCTTTTGGAAGGATATTATCCCATGTCCGGCCTTTTGTCCATTTTCCGTTTCGCCGACTCTGTCGATGACCAGTAATATTGTTTTTACTCGCGTTTCCTTATTGTGATCTTTTGTTATATTATTATTGCAATTCTTAGGTAATAATTATAGGTAGCGGTCGAATCGCTTCGGAGCGCCTATGCAAATGAAACGATCGTTTTTATAAACGACACCGAAAAATTCGACAACCAAGAAAAGAAAAGGACTTGAAACAAATTACTACAAAAAACTCAAAAAGTACTTTATTACGTAAGTTTGTATAAATATTAAAATACCTATACATTATGTTAGGGCTAACTACTCAAACAATAACCACTTATACGGTTTATAAATCGAAAGAAAGATATCTGTGCTTCGTACAAAATATGTCCTTTTGGAATATGAAAATGTCCCAACTAGATGATAATAATATTATTATTTATTTATTTTATTAATGGACTCGACAGTTCGTCATTTGCCAATGTCATGTTACAGAAAATTCAATGTATAATAGTCTTCTATCTTCCTCCAGGGGAGTCGCCGTAGCGTCGTCACCCCGGGTAGCCGCGTCTTCTTGTCTTCATCCACAGGAGACGCCGTAGCGTCAATCACTGTGGACGAAGCAGCTCGACAGTCACGTTCACTCCCGAGCTTGTAGCGGGAACTCTTGATAAAAGCTTGAAACTTCAGATCTTGCATAAATAATCCAATAACTTCACCGTACTGTCATTCGCGAACATTTTCTGATTAATTTAACGTGATATTAAACACAAAATAGTCCCTGTAGACGTTAAAAGGAATATTATCAAATAATTTCGCAACCGTCGTTTCCCGCCATTTTCAAGAGAACCATGATAATAATATGAAGATTATAATAACTGTGTCGATTCCAGCCCCTAGCACGAGTCACGTTAGCGATCGCCGCAACGCCGCGGATCTGTCAAAATAGTGTCAAACGCCTTGTGATAATGTCACTTTGACCGCTCCGCGGCGTTGTGTCGATCGCTGACGCTGACTCTTGCTACAAGGGCTGTGCCCACTTTTACGCGATGTAGAATAGTTGCATTTAGCTTTAGGATTAGATTTGGTGACCACAAAACAAATCGCACCTTACGTATGTATTGTTAAAATAGAGCTACTAGCAAATGCTTTGAGGTCGAATTTATCCTATCGCTTAGAAACACACAATTAAAACAATTACATGACGTCCAAATAAACGCGCGTTCCAACCGCTTGGTGTATTTACTGCCTTAAGGCTTTACGGGGCTTAAGTCCGGTCTTTTCATAGGGACATGGATCTATCGCATACAATTCCCAAGAGAGTCAAATAAGTATTACAATAAAGCAAATACATAAGTATAAGTCCATGGTAAATCGTAGATTTGGAGTGGTCAAATTCGAAGGGGAAGTGGTTCTATGTGTGAGGTGGTTTGCACCTATAAGGGTTAGCCCTTGACCCAGAGTTTAATAAGAAAAAAGATTTTCTTATTTGCCGGTTCAAAGTCGCCCAGGACGGTGATTGACATTCGTATACAAATTAATTTAAATAAATAAATATATTTTTTTCTGTATTAGGTAATCTCGCATCTAGCATCGATAAACGTTTACTAACAACAAAAAAAATCTAGGTATGTCAATCCCACACATTTTTCTCTATATTCTACTAGTGTTATCGAAAGTCCAGCCACTTGGCTAGGAGGGCAGGCTCTTACAAAGTTTACGCGGGACTTTCTCATTATGATAGGTACCGGATTTAGGGGGAATGGGGTACATAGTACCTACATACAAGTAGATACATATAAGTTTGTTTACGCTAATTTATGATACGACTACGTAAACTGGCAATTTGGCGGGAAGACGATAATAACATATCACGTTACCAATTTAGTAATATATCATAATAGGGCCGCTGAATCACGCTTCCTAAAAAGCGTGACGTCATAATGTGTAGCCGGGTGATTAAAATGGAACTTTACACCGCCCCGGGCCGGCAAACACCGACACCAAGCCGGGTAAGGGGGAGGTTTTAGGAAACGTCATAGTAACACGAAGAAGTGATCATGTTTAATGGAAAATAACAGCTCTAAGAACCGCTTTAAATGAAGCCTCTCCTTAAACATGACGTCAGAGTTAAGTTTTGAAAATACAAGGGAAGCTAAATGTCGAAGAGACGAAGAAGGGCATGCCTCTTAGATCAGCATGTCCCTTAACTTCTAAAAAGGTGCTTAGTTTATGCCCTTTCCAACGGCATGCCACATGTCGTTCAAGTACTCATTATGTGGTCAAAATTAAGTTCATTAAAGAATGTGAACCTTTGAAGAAAGTCTTCAAAATATCGTCTATCATCACGCCTACGCTAATCCATCCGTACCATAGCCATGCTATTAGAAAGGAGCGGCGGTGCCATGTTTGAGTTGGACTAATTGAGCCCCTCACAGCTACTGAGCAAATGCCTTTACTCTAAAATAGACCGTATTGGACTTGGCCTCTCTTAATCCATCAGATTACATCACAGACCACTTACCCCATAGACCTGTAAGAAGAGGGCGCCCGTGTCTGCCCACACATTGCTTCGCGACACATACCTATAACAGTACAGAAAATCGCACCATGTTATTATCAAGCGTCAGGACTATTATTTCTCATTCACCATCTGCTCGGAATAACCTCTTACTTTATTCGCTTTTATATACACCTTACCTCAACAACCTCGCTCATCTAAGTAATAGCCTATTAGCGCCGGCAAAGGCTGTCATTATAGATTGCATAGCTGGGACGCAATCACACTGAGAACCGCAAATCTGCTCTTAGGAACTCGGCTTTATGTGCTCCTTGGGAATCGTATATCTCGGATTTCTAGAGATTTAATGATGACGAGATTCACGTGGTAATCGCAAAGGGTAATCTGATAGTTTACAATGTGACTGTGGCATTTAGGACTTGGTCATCTACAATAGTATAATCTCAAATCTGTCTGAGAGTATTCATGGAACATTTCTTCTTCTTCTTCAGCATACAGCAGCCCACTCCCGGGCATATGCCTCTCCATGAATCCTCCATGGGGCCCTATCCCAAGATTGTCTGGTCCACACCGAGCCAGCAACCCTCTTTATGTCGTCGGACCATCTGGCCGGTGGTCTGCCCACGATTCTTCTAAGAACGCACTTACTCCATCGACCATCGTTGGAACAGTAAATTATACCAAACTATGACTAATACTAGGTGTGATTCTATAGCGACCACCACATTTAATCTTATACCTAAGCGCTGTCACTGTCACTGTCACTCATATGTAATATTGCATAAGAGGGAGCGGGACGCCTCGCTTGTCGACGTTTAAAAGCGTGCGCAGTGTAGAATCCGCACAAAAAAGACCGCCCCCTAGCACGCGCCAGCGTTAGCGATCGGCGCAACGCCGCCCGTGGAGCTGTCAAACTGACATTATTATAAGGCACAGGGCATTAGTTTGACAGCTCCGCGGCGTTGCGCCGATCGCTAACGTTGCTCGTGCTAGGGAGGCGGGTGGTGAGATAGAAATGGTGCGTCTCGTTATATCTCTTATGACAAGTCGACAGGCCTATTCCAAAGGCCGTAAACGGCTAACTCTGTTGTCTTTAGTCATAATGCCATTCACAAACAATAAACACTCGTATACCTATCACATTATTCAGGGGTCGTGTTTGCATTTCAAATAGATCCTACGACGGGTCCTGACGAGGGTCGTTCTGACTAGACTGTGTACAAATCGAACACCGAAAGGTTTGGTACACTCCTGGTACGCAATACCACAGGGTAATTGATACGTCAACAGTCGAAGTGGGATGTAAATGGATCTATCGGTGAAGTACAGGCGACAGTCAGTCAATCAATATATAGACAGCTTAAGGCCGCTTTGATACCTGCAAGTACACTCGCGCAAGTCTTGCATTGATTGACTTACTTGCAATATCGTTTACACATTGTAATTTGCTGTCGCGAGAGCACTTGCTACGGAATTTGCTTGCAAGCTGCTTTCGGATAGACTGTCAGATATTATTCACAGGAGTTTTCTTGCAGGCTACGGGCGGACGATACACATCAATATTTATCATGATACGAATCGCGATCTGTATCACGATAAATATTTGAATTGTTGTATAGCGCTCGTCCTTGAGATAAATAGGCATCATTGCATTCTGACATAACAGCGGTTCTTGAGTTATAAATAAATAACAGACGTTAACTTTTAAATAGATTTTGTTGGTTCTCTTACACACCGGTAAAGTTTAGCTTTTAGCTCTACTTAGGACTTGAATTTTTTATGACAGGAAATTAAGCTGAGAATAAATAAACACAGGAGTTGTTCGTTCCCTGTAGGCGTAGGACGAAGGTATATTAAAGCCATAAATACTTTTCGCATTTAGAAGACTCATAGATATGTAGGCCTGTAATAATAAATCACTCACAAAAGTTAATCTTGAGAACGACCTCAAGATGGCGTTCCCATTAATAAACGTAACTTAGGTGCGCGTTTAGGAATCGGGTATCACGTGAGTATAAACAAAACTCAGTTCTCAAGAGAACTGTCAAACTCACACTTGAGAACGTATTTGCTGATTGCAGGCGAACCGTGACTTGAAAAAATCACGTGATAGTCCTCAAGATGGGTTTATTAATAAATGACATAAGTACTTGAGATGGTGATCACGTCTTGAGAGTGTATGAGCTGTATTCGCTCTTGAGGGGTTTGAGCTCAGACTATTAAAGAGTCTTATGACACAGAGAGCACACATAAATATGTAGGTAAATAATAGAACACACTAAATAGAAAATTAACAGTACTAAAAAGCTATAGACCTCCTCCTTGCGTCGTATTCCTCATTGCTGAGGGTCGTGACCCATCTGGATCATCTTTTCTCTGATGATGTTGCGCCATCTGTTCCTATCTTCGGCGACGTGAAGAGCATCGTAAAGCTATAGCTATAGTATGACCGTCTAAATCAGTCTTCGCCTGCGCGATACAGGGACGCGGGGGTATGACGACAACGGGGACCGAGAGAGGTGCGGGCGGCAGGCGCATTTCTCCTACCCCCGCATCCCTGTACCGCGCAGGCGAAGACTGATTTAGACGGTCATACTATCCCTACATTATTACGTAGTCGAATTTGCTATAGCACTCATTGTAGTAGCGCTAAAAGCGGAACCAAGAGACAGTTCGTGTCACAAATACTTAGGTAATTCGGAGTTATATTTATGAATCATATGAGTACGAGGGCACGTGTAAATGGCAGCAGCATACGAGTAATAGGCACTGGCCATATCATACCTTGGCGTGATCTCCGGTCGCGGCCACAAATCTCAGATATTACTGTCCTTGGACCCGAGGCAGGGCCCATCTAAGTGCGTTCCGAGTGGCAACTTCTCATCGTAAAACGGAGGGTCGGCAGGGATTGCACAAATTAGGAGATACGGCAAGTCTAGGACATCTTCAATAGAGATCTGCCATAATAGATAATATGAAAGAAAAGAAAGAAAATACATTTATTCTGGCACAAACACAAACAAATACAAATAAAAACTAGTAGGTACTTAATATAATATTGATGTGCAGAGCCGGAAGGGGTCAACTGCCTCAGCATAATGCCACAGCCACATGTTACATGGCTGCAGCGCTGATTTTCAGGCAGAACTCATAATAGATCTGAATAGATATGAATGCATCCATGATCCATGATCTTAGCTTCGTAATATTCGTGAATGGACGGGCATCGCGAGCGCTGAACAGCTGTTCTGGCTCGCTCAAGACAGGGACAAGTACGCGGAGCTGACAGCCAATCTCCGATAGTAGAGAGGCACTGCAAGAAGAAGAAGAAGAAGAATAGAGACGCTGCCATTGCCAATTGTTTAACACGACACGAGTAAAGTATACGCTAAACAGAAGAGTAATTAAGGTTGAGATTTTCTCAAAAATACTTGAATGATTGTTTTTATGTTAGACCAAACCCGCGTTTAACCTCAATCTCACTTGATGGTGTGACGATGAGGCCGATGATAAAGGACCCGAGCCTAGTAAATGCCAGTTTACCTTAAAGATCCCAAGATGGTTTTTTAAAATTATTTACAATTAAGCGTGTACTCGAAACTGGCTACTAGTTAAATAATTTTATTTAACAATCGATCAAGTAGTCTTGAGATTTCAGTCAAAATCATCAAATTTCAGTTAACAAGATGTAAACCTTTTCTGTTCATCCGTAATTCTTTCAACGTCAAAAGGTGAAGAGGCATCTAGTTCTCTGTATGACCTGAGGCCCACACATTTATTCCCATCCACTGTCCGTACTTTTACAATGGCTGAGAATTTATGAGCCGTAAAATCGAAACGCCTTTTTTGTCTTCAGACTTCAGAGGTGCGTATACTACCAATATTTGGGTTATGGATGTGATATGTCTGTGTAGGCGGGATATTTCCATGAATTGATGACTGCATACTTAAGATGTCACAGTCGTACCATGCTTACAGGCATAGGGTCTTATGGAGTTATGAATCGATATTCATAATTCTTTTTGATTCTATCTATTATATTACAAACGTAGAAGACGGTACGATTACCGTCTTCTACGTTTGTAATATAATATGCGTGGAAATGGTACTGCTGATGTCCGTTGTAAATATTGTCTCCAAACTATGTATTATTTTAAGGTTTTATGTACAACAAACGATATTAACAAATTATTTATTTATTTTATTAATGGACTCGACAGTTCGTCATTTGCCAATGTCATGTTACAGAATATTCAAAATATCATATCGTCTTCTCTTCATCCAGAGGAGACGCCGCGCCGTAGTCTTCTTGTCTTAATCCAGATTTTTTTCTACGGCATGCAGGTTTCAACACGATGTTTTCCTTCACCGTTTTGAGAGCACATAAATACAGTCGACAGCAGATCAATGGTAACACTTGCAGTACGATTTCAAGTCTTACGACGCAAATAATAAGAACTGTCAAAAGTAAAAAGTGTTACCATTGATCTGCTATCGACTGTATACATAAGTTTTTCTGTCGAAAAATCCGAGGAACTCATTTGGTTATTTACAGTTATACCTACATAATAATTTCCTGTTCTCCGTTCGTGCATGTGTACGAAGGACCCTCCGTAGCTGATTAGGTGACCCCTGACTTACGAGTATCTACGGATCCCTCTCCGTCGCGAGGAATCACGTTCCCGGCATACGACCTATATTTACCCCATGTCTTGTATAGGGTGGCGTAATTGGATGAAATGTATTTTGGGAATATTCAAGATGATTGAATGTTAACATAGTAAGCCTGGAATTTGTCTGAAAGAGGCAGAGGATATGTCTATAATTTGAGGGAGAAACAGTACAGTGTAACAAGGGCATAAAGCGATCCATTTGATACGAGGGCGACTGTAAAATGGGTTATTGGGTTACACACTCTGTTTTTCAGTTCGACTTTGATTTTTTTTTTCTTCTTCGAAAGACATTGCCACTACATGACCATTTAAGCTGTACCTATAGTTTTGTTGGGGACTTATTATAGGTTTCATATAGAGGAGTTGCGAGAGTAGTGGAAAATCATACTGATTATGATTATGCAATAACACGACACGAGTTGTTTTTGTTATTCTTATAGAAGAATAACAAAAACAATGAATAAATCGCTTCGATTTCTTACTATTTTCTGAATTCTTAATTAAACTGTTTTTTTCGACTCGCAACTTGTACAAAACTTTATTTTAAACCAATAATTTTAATAAAAACGGAGATATTTTTACATTTATTCGTTATCTTGTACAACTTGCGGTTGATGGTGGGGCAGAATCTGGCATAGTCATTTGAATGCAAAGGATTTGAATTGAAATGTTCTTATTTTGTCACGAATTGTCTCACCCCTTTCGGGTGTATATCGTCAGCCAATCATCAAAGAGCATAAAATCACAATATTTATCAATTACAGCGACGCCAGATGGAGTGGATTTAATAATGGCTCAATGCCCATTATTAAAATTAAACTGGACAGGCAGGACCGTACTCGCAGTGGGCGAACCGCACGGCGCCCGAGTGGCTTGAGGCCCAGACGGGGAGGAGGAAGGTGATAGGTGAATGGATGATGAATTGTGGGCTATTACATCCCAATGGCACGAGGTGGAACACACTAGGAAGTTTAGTCGGTATTCTGCCCCTTCAGGGCGGTGAGCCCGACATAATCAACAAGTTCCCCGGGCGTGGTGGTAAACGTGTTTTACCTAGGACAAATAAAGGATACCGTACTCATTCAAACACACACACACACACACAACACAACCCACTGAACATATTGAAATCATTTAATATCAATCTATATTTAAATTTTTGGATATCATTATTTGTTACCTTAACTAACTGTATACCTAACAACCTGTAACTTAAACTATAAAAACCCGTCGTTCTGTAATTGTAATTTTTTTAGAATCCCACGGGCCAGACTTAGCCTAGTGTGGGCTTCACTTGGAGGGACGCGGATGCCAAGCAGAGGGGCGTCCGCCCACCTCCGGAAGAGATGAGACGGTGGCGAGAGCGGGGCCGGAACCGTCTCTTCCGGAAGTGGGAGCAGAGGTTGGAGAACCCGACTGCCAGCGGAGAGTTGGTGGCCGCCATTCGGCCCGTCCTCAGGGACTGGGTCGAACGTAAGCACGGAGCGCTCACCTTCCACCTGGCGCAGGTCCTCACGGGACATGGTTGTTTCGGCGAGTACCTGTGCCGGGTGGTCGGTAGAGAGCCCACGAAGGCGTGCCATCACTGCGGGGCGGCGGAGGACACGGCGCAGCACACCCGCGCCGTGTGCCCCGAATGGGAGGAGCCGCGCGCGGCGCTAGTCGCGGCCATCGGGGCGGACCTCTCGCTGCCGACCATCGTCCGCGCCATGGTCGGCAGCGAGAGAGCGTGGGAGGCGGTGCTCACGTTTTGTGACACCGTCCTTTCACAGAAGGAGGCGGCGGAGAGGGACCGCGAGAACGACTCACTCGCGCTTCCAATTCGCCGCCGGCGAACGGGCCGCCGGCGGTTGGCTTATGCCCACCGCCTGCCGCCCTAACGGGGACCTTCGGGCGGAGGATCGGGGGATCCGCCGTCCGAATAAAGCGGTCCCGAGCTGGAAGGCGCTCCACGTGTTCCGGAGCGCCTTCAGCGGAGAAGGGGGGGCGTTAGGCCCCCCGGAGTCGGGCCCGAAAGGGCACCCGCCGACAGGGCCGCGGTAGTTTTCGAAAGAGTACCCGTGGTCCTGTCCATGGTGGCGGAGGCGGAACACCCCAGGAGTTTTAGTTGGTGCAAGTCCAACATAATCGCCCGTTCCCCCGGACGGGCGGTATACATAATGTATTTCTCCTGGGTAACAAAAAAAAAAAAAAAAGTGTGGGCTTCACTGATTAATAAGTTAATGTAAAATATTTATTTATTTATTTATTTATTCTTTATACACGATTTTATGTACAGGCGAACTTAATGCCATGCGGCATTCTCTACCAGTCAACCTTCGGTTATACATATAGGATTAGGCGGTGCATTCTTGAGGAATGTTGATCTAAAAATACTACTACTACTAATAGTATGAATAATTACATAAATAAGATGATACACATATTACACACACGATACATACGATTATATACCGACTATATATGGTTAACATAATATAACATATATAACAAATTCTATATTACCACACATACATTAAATATGAATGGCTTTACTTATATACTTATACGTACCTACATAGATATGCATAGAATAAATACCTACCTTGAATAAATAAATATTCTTACCTACAAACAACGTGATGAATAGAAGTTAATTAATAAGAAAAAAGAAATTCAATTTGAAAATACTGTATGGTAAATAAACATTTCATTTTTCATTTCATTTTTCATTCGGACAATTTCAAATCATGGTCAGTGTCGCTAAGGGATTTGGTTTTCAAGCTAAAATGTGGCTGTTTAGAATAATCTGTGTGATTTAAATCGTTGGGATTAACCTATAAACAAAGTAAGCAGGTTGCTTAGAGCAGCATCTCTGGTGGAAAATCACCCGTCCATACGTCATAATCAGTCACTCTCTGCATCTAATATGGTGTGCCAACGTACCCGGGGTATAATATAATAAGATAAGCAACGCGTAATGTTACGCGCCGGGAAATATTACCCTATCGTAATTCAGTTTTCATCACACACACATATTGTTATGTAGTAATAAGTGGAATTTCTGAGAGTCTGGGAAATGGCTTTGACTTACCGCGAGTAGAATAGTAAAAAAATGTAAGGGATTAATTACCCGACTACCCCAGAAGGAGTAGGGTAACGACATTGAATCACGTTATAAATAAGCATTTAAAAAATTGTGTTTATCCTAATAAAGATTGTGTACATAGCTTTTTTTAATAAAAATTAATAATTTGTAAGATATTTTTTTTTTTTAAGATTGGCGGCGCTAGTTGGCTCATGGAAGGCCCGAAAGGCGAAACCACGTATGGTTTGTATGCCGATGGGGAGTTCTTCTTAAATAGTTATGCCATTTACAAGTATCTTTGTGTGATACTGGGACCGAACTAGGATGAACCTGTATTTCAGGACACCAGGCTCAGACCACGGACACAATTTGTGACATAGCAATATTATAATTAGAATAACTTAGTATAAATTTATTGCAAAAAAAACTAACTACTACAAAATAAAACCCAATATCTAAAAAAAATACTTATGAAATAAAACTATAAACTAAAGAACGAACACGTCGTCGAGGTCCCCGTTCTGTGGCATGGTGCCCAGGACGCTGGCAGCATTTCCTCGCTGTATGGCAATACTTAACCGCTGAGCGAGGTAGCTGCCAGCTCTGGGATCACCCGAGATGTGGACCAACCGGGTAGACAGCTCGTGGATGATATCTTTTGAGTCTGTCGACCATGGGCCCATTGTTTCTACAGCAAGCGCCGCAAACTCATGATGTGGAGTCAGTCGTGAGTATTTGCGGCGCTTGAGTATTTGCGCCTGTTCCGCAGCAGCACCGGCCTTATGAGAAGTACCCTGGATATGAGACGGGGCGAGAGTATCTACACAAGTTATAACTTAGTTAGACATTAGAGTAGGTTAAATAGTTAGGTAGATGATGATGATGGACAAAACGCACCCAAATAGAACATTAAAAATAAATGGGGAATTTGTGAACATAATTCTATTAAGAAGCTGCGTTTCGTCATTCTGTTTATTTCATTTCTTTATTTAATCCTCGGGAAACCCATCGCATGTATTTTTGGCGATAAATCTACTCCGGAGTAAACAATCTGTCTGGTGGTTGGCTTGGACCGTTTACAATGGAGACGTCAAAAAATACCTTCAGGTACGAGAGCAGGTCAATGGTTACACTTGCAGTACAGTCGAGTACAGAGATAATACAGGGGGCCTCAATAAGGTTGAGATTTTCTCAAAACTACTGGACCGAATTTAATAATTCTTTTACAGTTACATAGTTTTAACTTTTACCTAACAGTGAAAGAATTTTTGCAATAGCAAGTATTTAAAAAAAATAACAACCTTAAAAACTCTCCTGTACTTACACATTTCTCTGTGTTCCACCGTACCATTTCAACTCTTACGATGCAGATAATAAGAGCGGTCCAAAGTCCAAAGCTTGGGCTGTACGCGTGCTCTTCTTGGTAGTACAGTCAGTTGCACTAATCAATAAGTCAACGCAAAGGATACTGATCATACTGAGCGTAATTGCCGATAAGTATCACTGCCCAAATGCGGCACTGGGCGCGCGTGTTGATGGGCTTTGGTAACATACCTAATTACCTACTTGGCCTACCAACGCCGCGTCTATACTGATGTATACTATACAATAAACCTACCCAAGACAAATGTACTAACTTAGCTTTTAAGAAAATTGTTACTAACACAAATGGACCTAGTTGTCTGAATAAATAAATATTATTAAATATTATTAAAGGAACATACTTCCAAGCCAGGCTAGATCATTCTGAAGCGAGATGATTTTGGCATGATCTGCTCGTGTTTTTATTTGTGCGTAGGAGTGATCGGTTAATTTTTAGGTACAGTCGAAATCGCATCAAGAATACTATTTGGACTTTGGACCGTATTTGTTTACCTACGTCATCAGACTCAAGTGCTTACCTTATTGATGTGTTGTCGAGTGTACTACAGTGTTACATATTCGTTATGCTGTGGAAGTAATTATAAGTACTAACTGCATACGAAAGTTATAGGTACGAAAAGCAGAACAGAAGCTATAAGCTGCATAATAATACGCGAAACCTCTCCATTTCTAAATGCTCTATGGTGGGAGGTAATTAATGGTGTGAACGCTTTATGAGTTTTCATTTTCGTATTATAACTCTGAGCTTTTAATTCCGAAATTCTGACAATGTTGAGTGATGGAATGGTAAAATAGATTTTGTTAGGAATGCGTTTTTTGTTGGCAAAAGTTTATGAATCAATCATTTTTATTTGCACGAATGAGGGTGTGCAAATACATGTCTTCAATTTTACAATCGTACAGATTAATTTTTTTATGCATTATGCCCAGATTATGTCATGCTAGCCGAACAAATAAACTGGTGAAAAATTTCTAGCCAGTGTGACGGAATGACAAGGTCGCAGGTTCAAGTCCTGCTCACGGCTAGAAATTTTTCATTGTTTATTTCACCCGATGATGTCATAATTTTTGCGGGTCACCTAAGTCAAATCTTTTGGGTTGGATATTCTCAGGTAAAAATATCTTATTATATTCTTTGCCAATATTGATGATACTGTTTCAATAGAAAATGATGGATAATATTATAATAATTAAGTTTGTTATTAGTAGTATAATAAGTTAGTAATTTCGTACAAAGCGTTGTCGGTCTTTTGGATGAGGATTCTTCCATGAATGGAAAGTCAAAATTCAAGTAAATGAGATCGAACTATCGTGGACCCCAGTTTACATCTCATAGGCCCCAATTTTTTTTTCGGCTCACATGGACCCCTTGTACAGTCGAAGACAGAGATAAGTATACAGGAGGCCTCAATAAGGTTGAGATTTTCTCAAAAACTACTGGACCGAATTTAATAATTCTCTTACAGTTACATAGTTTTAAGTTTTATTTATCAAACAGTGAAAGAATTTTTGCAATAGGTCAAGTAGTTTTTGAGAAAATCTCAATCTTAAAAACTCTACTGTACACCTTTCTGTACACCCCTGGATAGATTCTTTACAAAGCTTTAAATGTTAAGTAAAACTTTGCAAAGATCCGCAAACTGGCGCCGGCTTTGTGTTATGTCATCAAAAAAGTTTCAGTCCGACGGCTCACCTTTTAGGGTATAAAAGCGCATCACGTGCGAACATATCGCAGTTTCAAAAGTTTCCACTAACGGCCGCCGACAAAGCCTGGCAACTTAAGTAATTAGCGCCGTGTGTCGCCCAAGAGTGCCCAAGTTGTGGTCCTATTCAAATATAACCCTCTTTTGCGGTACAATCTACTTTTGCACTAGTCGCCGAATAAGTAGTTGGTACACACAAAGGCACGTAAGTATCCAGAGGGCCTCAATATGGTTGAGATTTTCTCAAGAACTTACTTGACCGATTGTAATATATATTTTACGCGAAAAGGCCACGTGGCCGCCCCCGCAAACGATGGCGAGACGAACTTGACGTTTTTATGAGAGATGAGTGGAAGGATTGGGGGGACATTGCAGGCTATTAAATAATTAATAATAATACATTGTAAAGAATTTTCATAAAATCAGTCAAGTATATGTTTTGAGAAAATCTCATCCTTAAAAACTCTCCAGTACTTACAACTTTCTTTGTTTTAGACAGTCAGCGAAAGGTCCGAATTTTGTTTTTACAATTTTATAGTATCAGCTAACAGCAGATCAAGTGTAACACTTTGGACCATTCTTATTATCTGCGTCATAAGATTTAAAATCATACTGCAAGTGTTACCATTGATCTGCTGTTGTTCGTACCTAACAATGATTTTTATTATTGTGGATTTTTGCATGCAAACGTAAAGTATTTTTTTTGCATCAGTATCGGGTATATTATTAGTCGTAGTTGATCAAAACCACAATAGCCTATATTTAAGTTGATTAATTTGAGTGCAGCCGCCCATTGTGGTGATTCCAGACTACCGCATCCTTTTAATCGTCACTAAGCGAGTTGTGTAACATAAATAGGTACAGGGTGCAACCATTGATCTCCTATAAACAACTAGATACACAGTCTGCCTACTAAAAATGTCCGAGCGCAAAGAAGGTCCAAACGGATGAATAATCCTCATTTGCTTTATTGGACATTATTTGGACGTTAACAATGGACCCTTATTTGGACGTTTTTTTAAATTGTTTTAGTAAGACCTTTCTGTATCTAGTTGTGTATAGGAGATCAATGGTTGCACCCTGTACCTATTTATGTTGCACAACTCGCTTAGTGACGATTAAAAGGATGCAGTACTCTGGAATCACCACAATGGGCGGGTGCACTCAAATTGCTCTGTTTCCAGTTTCATTTGCATTGTATTGTTGCTATCCTCAGTGACTTTCCCAGTCTATTTTTAGATGCATTTTCCCGTACAAAATGGGTTTCCTGTGAAAAATGCGATGGAATTAGGTCAGCTCTCCCGACGCAATATTGTTCTAATAGGAATAGGAGTCGCCATTTGGCGCGCGACCAACTGTTTTGTCATTTAAAATATTAATAAGTTGTAAGTATTTAATTTTGTTAAATACTATTTTTAAATTATATTAAAACTTAAAATAATAATTTTTTATTTTGTTATGTAAGGTAAGAGTACATACCTATAGCCGTCTATGTACGTATGCCCGTCAAGTCAACTTAAAATTTAAATAAATTGTTTATATCTTAGCACCATTTCACTCCCTGTGGGTCTTATACTACGGCCGTGGCTACAAAATCAAAAGTGAAAAGTTCAAAAAGTGACGGTTATTGGGACAGTTCCCTTATTTGATAATTGATATAGGTAGTTATTAATTAATCAACACAATTTGACAAATAACAGATAGTAGTAACATAAAACAGTAGAAATGAACAGGATCAAAATCGGTATAAAATTATTACAGGCACTGCAATTTTAACTAAATTATAAAATAATAAACTTATATAATGCCTACTTATGTAATATACTATACTATGTATCAAAAAGATCACCGCGAAGTGTCCCCTGACCGAAAGTAATTATAAAAATTAAGTTAAAGTATTTAATTTAATTAAATATAATATTTAACTTTATAAGTTTTCGTCCCCCCAAAACGTTGGTTTCATGCTCTAGACATGCGAGAAACAACTATTATGCTGTTATCCACGTAGGTACCTATAGTTAAACCATACCTTAATAATAATCTTAAGCATTTCAGCAATACAGCTTCAATTAAAGGTGCTAGTCCGTATGCAAAAAAACTACCCTCCCTATATCCATTTTAATTAATTTTTTATACCCTATGTATGACACTCCCGTAATCAAGACGAATCTAACGATACTCATACACCAAAATCCATCAAGCCGTTTAGGCTACAGGATGGCAGGAAAAATGGACATACACGCGAAAAACCTTACCTTCCTTCTGGGGCAGTCGGGTAAAAATTTGACTATTTTGGTGAGCGCTAGCCCTCCACATCATCATTCTATTTATATGTCCCCACTGCTCGGGCACAGACCTTCCCTTACATCAAGGGACTAGGATTAAATAGTTTGTTGACGTTGTTGTCCCTTTCACACTTCGTTAAAAAACGTTAAGTTAGTAAGGGACAGAAGGTTTAAACGGTGGGCTAACTTTAAATCACGTTTAGGTGTGGTTAACAGCCTATAGAGAGGAACAGTTGCAGAGGTTGGATAAACAAAGCAGAGCGTATTCCTGTGTTTGTCTTTGAGCGTAACTTTTATCTGCTTTTCAAACAATCCCGCTTGCCGGTTGTCGGTCGTTTCGAGATCAAAAGGTTTTTTTGGAAACAAATCCAATTCAAATACTATACAACCGCAAACAACGGCTACAAACGGGGGGTGACCGCGACGTCAATCGTTTTCGTTATCGTTTTGACACTTGAACGATATACATTGCTGCGTTGCAAAATCATAGCAGCGATGTATAGCGTCCCTGTGTCAAATTGAAAGCGATTACTATAACGTGGGGTTCTCTTGAAAATGGCGGGAAACGAACGGTTGCAAAATTATTTGATAATTTTTATTTTATGTCTACAGTGGTTATTTTATGTTTAATATCACGTTAAATTAGTCAGAAAATGTTCGCGAGTGACAGTTTGGTGAATTTTTTTGAATAATTTGAGAAAGATCTGAAGTTTCAAGCTTTTATCAAGAGTTCCCGCTACAAGCTCGGGAGTGAACGTGACTGTCGAGCTGCTTCGTCCAGAGTGATGACGCTACGGCGTCTCCTCTGGATGAAGACGCGGCTACCCAGGGTGGAGACGCTGCTGCGGCTCCCCTGGGGGAACATAGAAGACTATTATATACTTATTGAATTTTCTGTAACATGACATTGGCAAATGACGAACTGTCGAGTCCATTAATAAAATAAATAAATAAATAAATAATAGAATTTTTCATAACTGTCACTTAGAAGTGTGTAACTATCTACAAATAAAAGTTTTTCAATGGAGCTCTTGAAAATGGCGGGAAACGACGGTTGCAAAATTATTTGATAATTTTCCCTTTAATGTCTACAGGGACTATTTTGTGTTTAATATCACGTTAAATTAATCAGAAAATGTTCGCGAATGACAGTGCGGTGAAGTTATTGGATTATTTATGCAAGATCTGAAGTTTCAAGCTTTTATCAAGAGTTCCCGCTACAAGCTCGGGAGTGAACGTGACTGTCGAGCTGCTTCGTCCAGAGTGATGACGCTACGGCGACTCCTCTGGATGAAGACATGAAGACGCGGCTACCCAGGGTGAAGGCGCTACTGCGACTCCCCTGGAGGAAGACAGACGGCTATTGAATATTGAATTTTCTGTAACATGACATTGGCAAATGACGAACAGTCGAGACCATTAATAAAAAAAAAAAAGTTTTTCACAATCGGTCAAGTATTTCTTGAGAAAATCTCAACCTTATTGAGATCTCTACCTACACTATACTGTTTTAGACAAAATAAAACAAAAAAATTGTCGCCACAATTTTTGCGTTCGGCCAATCAAAACAGAAAGGCGGCATTTCTAACACTTCAATAGCCAAAATTGTGGCTGGTTGCGACGAAAGATGAGAAATTGATAGTTAGGGTGGGTGTTCACGAAATAATTGTCATAATTCTTTGGTACATTTTATTTGACATAATGACAGCGAATTGCACATAATTACTTCCATTGACATTTGAATACAAGGCCATATGCATCATATACACATTGTTTTAAATTAAAAAAATACTTTAACCTAAGAGTAATATAATCTAACATGACTAATCTATATACAACTATTAGTACACATATCAACAAAGTACTTGTGTCAATGGGGCTCATAGTTCTATTTAGAACTGATATGAATTGACAGAAATCCTTTATTTTTTTAATATTTACAAAATTAAAAAAAATATTTTAAAGTGCTATTTACATTTACAATAAGTGCTTAAAATTATCTTAATACATTTTATTTCGTATACTTAAACTATTCACTATACAGAACGAAGATTACCTAGGTACCTAATTATAAAGCTAGATACACATTGGACTTGATATAAAAAAATCTTATAGTTCTATGTCACATTTATAAATTGATAGCAGATTATTTTAATAATTGATATTTAACTACAATTTGTTTTTAATACAATTGACCCATATTTGTCTGAGTAATATTCGAGTAGCTATACCTACTAGGTAAAACATTATTATTCTAATTGATTATGAAAATTAAATTTTTATCGATTCTTTGCTATACTAATAATGCGTATACATACCTACTTATTTTCTAAACTAATTTAATTTCGTAAATAGATAGGTACTTACTTATCACGTCAATTTAAAACCAAGAGAATTGGTAAGTTATTCAAAATTTTTTTTTTCATTATCATCAAGCCTGAAAACAACAATTTTCTCATATTGCCTGACATTTCGCATTCGTATTCTGCATTTTAATCTGTAACATTTTGAAATTTTGGTTTAAACTGCGCGTAGTTACAATTTTTAGTTGAACACAGGAAAAGTTGGCTGTGCTCTGCATGGCACAGACTCGTGACACATTTGTAATCTAACTATTGTAACACTCGTGTACCTAGCTTAACTTTAAATGCCGGTGTTCTCGTGAAACGTGGAAATGAATTAATAAACTTCTGGTAAGGGTTGACTATGTGGCGTATATCTAATACCTGAAACAAATAAAATATTATTGAATAAGTATGTTAAAAATGTTTTTTACGATACGGAAAGTGCAATAACCAACCAACCAAGAACCACTACCAATACGGTTTAACATACAGATAAAGTGTGCAGAGAGTTTTGCCCATAGAAAACTTATATATTTAATAATAATAGTTAACACCAATATTCCGAGTTACATCAATGAGCACCACATTTCTGACCAATTCGAATCACAATTACCTTACCACCACCACCGGTTTTCGCGCGAAACATCGAACGAACGAGACTGACAATGACAGTTGTTGTTTCGTTGCGTTTTTGGTAAGGCAAATGCGCCAAAAGATCATACAGCCTTATATCATTTTCATCATCATCATCGTCTTTTCTAATATCAATTCCATTAGATTTTAGGATTCTTAACATGTATTAATACTATACTCTGATATATTTTCACGTTCACGTCTTTATGACAATCATTAGTTGGTAATTTCCCAGTGAGTCGACTCCAACATTCAATTCGTACAGTAATAATTTGTTATGATGACTCGCTCACGTTTCGCGGTGACGTAGAAATTACGTTGTATTTAAACAAGTGGGCGCGAAATACGACTCGATCTTTATTATTTTGCGTATCTACCTAGAACATATTTTTACTGACTACTGAATTTTTCTTGCATTTTACGAAACGAAAATGAAAATACTACGGTCCCTAACCTCAGAAGAATATGGGGAAAGTTTTCACCGATATGACCGGAGTCACGGTAGCTCTGATGAAAAGAGCGTGTACTGGCATGACCCCTCCGAACTCCGTTACGTGAGAATAGTAATTATCCTTTGGGTTACATAGTAATATTTTATTTATGGCCAGTGCTGTTTTGTCAATAATCTTCAGTTCTAAAGGAGTAACGTATATGACGGAGGAATTTCAAATAAATCGTTGTAAATATTGGAAATATTCTGCGTTTATACAATTTAGCGAAACCGTTCATTCGATATTCCTTTATCGAAAATCGGCCATCTAGAAAATATGTCTCACCCCTGCCTTACACGCGAATTATTTTCCCGTAGCTTAGGGTTGCCATAAAAAAAAATAAGACCCGATGGCAAAAGACGTTGTATCAATTGTAAAAATTGAAAACAACGGAGCACCAAAAACAGCGACATTGGTACGCGTGACATGATAATCGAGCCTATGACATCACGAAGGAAAAAAATTCGCCGCGCTCTATTATGAAGAGAGCATAAAATATATTATGTATGGGGGACATGTATTCGCCGTTGTTGTGACTTTCATTCTAACTCGTAAGAAAGAGAGTTCTTTTACATGTTCAACTTCTATTGAAAAATGAAAAAAATAATAATAACAATGAGTGGCAAAGACGGTAAAGTCATGCAAGAACGGTATCTGCGATGTAAATTATGTCTTACTCCTTCCTTGTTTCATGCTATACATGTATCGTCACCACCATGATATAACTTGGTTTTAAGAACGGCAATAGGCTAATTTGTTTTTTTTTATCAAATTTTTGTTGAGGCTTTTGGGTCCGTTATGTCCCATGCCAGCCTCATAGGAGCATACCATACCGACATAGACCGAGTGCGTACAGTCCTCTTGCTTAATTAATTTAATTTAATTTGGCTTTAAAAATGATTTTTCTTACACCTTGTTTTCCACACTTGTTTTAAGATGTCGCGTGGTGCCAGCCCTACTGGCAGCCATGGCATAGCCCATGGGTGGCGGCGGAATAGCATCGCGGTAATAAATAAAACCAAAGTGGCTCCCACTCGTAAATAACGTTATTGCCAGCAATGAAATACGTTTTATATTATGTTATATGAGATTTGTCGAATTTAACTCGCTCGCCGGCCGCCACGTATGTTCGAAATGTTACAATCGTTTGCATTTTTATTTAGTTTATAATGCCTCTGAGTATATAAAGTTCTAGGAATTGTGTGATTCTGAAGTGGCCGCTGTCTAAACCTAAACCCAACATCCACTTTCACTCATTGCCACATCGGGTTAAAGGACATTGGCACAAGTACCATCTAACCGAGGTAGAAAATTATGAGGTGAATATTGAATATTGTCTCAATAACAGTACAGCTCTATTAGGGGTGGGCATGCGATGGTCTTTCTCCTTTATTGTTGCCAGTCATGGAATCGCCACAATAGTGGAATCAGAATTATTGAACCAGAATATTCCACTGAATATTTCTATTTTGGGATTGAATGCTCAGAAGAAGTGCACGTTTACTCAATGTTTCCAGAAAGTAGATATTTAAAAAAAAATCGGACTTTTGTCAAATAGTGTATTTTAATGTAAGTGAAGCTTGTGTAACGGCATTTCACTATTATATTTAACGCTTTTAGGGAAACTTCTGGTAAAATTATAAAACTGGTGAAACACATACAAACTCACGTACAGTTAACAGTAGATCAAGTGTAGGTACCTAACACTTTGCACCGTTCTTATTATTTGCGTCATAAGAATTGAATTCGTACTGTTACCATTGATCTGCTGTTATCCATACCTGCGCCCCGCTTTTTCCCACCAATCAAAGTTAACTGAAATACTAATAATATACGTATTTGTAGATTTATAACTTACCATTAAAGCTACAGTGCTGAGACGATAGGCTCCTTATCAGAATTGACTACAGACTTATCAACGAACATGTACATCTTAACGCAGTCTTCAGCGGGGCTCGGCTTCTCCTCCGGTTTCTCATCCGGACTCACGTTCTCCCCTTCATCCTCATACACCTTCAAATTCTCATTGAACTCCATATTATACCTAACTGAAGGGATCTTCACAGACGTCAATAAGGACTCCTGGACAGTCTCATTTCCGTTACACGTCTTTTCCGAGCGATACATGCCTGTCCGCTCAGATTGATTGAAATTCCTACTCGGCTTCTTCGCAACCAAAGCGCCCAAGCAAGGCAAAATTTGCTTAAACTCTTTCCGGAAATTCTCATTCAACCAAGCGTACAAAAACGGATTGTAGCACGTGGAAGACATAGCTATGAAGTGTGTCAGGAAAAATAATACCATATAATAAGTCCAATCTTCCGCAAAGGAATAAAAATCACTACCTAAATTCATCAAGTTCAATGGCAACCAGGATAGGCCGAATATGGCGACCATTGCTATTAGCATTCTATTAGTTCTTCTCTTCCTTTCTCTCTCTGCGTCCTCCTTTTTACTATTTTTACTCCCCGGCCTCGATTTCAGCCGATCGTTCAATTTTATACTAACACAAGTGTAACAGAAAGCCATAACTATGAAGGGCAACACGAATTGCATGATAGTAGTGACGGCTCCAAAAGCTTTTCGTATTTGATCCGACGGCCAATTCTCATTGCAATAAATATCATCTTCCAACGCCATGTAATAACCATAAGGAAAAGTTACTGATAGAGAAAATATCCATATGAAAAATATAAGGCCGATGCAAGTGGTGATCTTCATTCTTGGTTTAAACGGGTAAATGATGACGAAGAAGCGGTCAATAGCGATGGAAGTTAACGTCAAAGTTGAAATGTAGACGCTACAGCCTTGTGCGTAAGGCATGATATGACATAGAAGGCTGCCGAAGACCCATCTGCCTAGGAATGTGTAAAGAGGGGTAAATGGTACTGCAAATATGCATAGGAGTATATCTGATAACGCGAGGTTCGTGATAAAGAGGTTAGTGACGGTTTGCATGGCTCGGTTCCGTATGACAGCGTAGCATACTAAGGCGTTACCGAAGATGCCAACAACGAAGATAATAGTGTATGCTGTACAAAATGCGGCTTGTATCGCCTTGTCTTCGATGGGGTCTGGCGGTTTGGTCGCATTGACATTCTCGCTGACATTGCTATTAGTGTAGTTATAGATTTCCTCAGTCCATAGTTCGGTAGGCATAATTCTCTAGTGTCTTAACTTGGCATCATAACCTTTTCAGGTTTACAACTCTCATCTCTGAACGGTCGGTGTTTTATTCGTTGAGTTGTTATTCGTTCGAGTACAGTTTGTTTCATAGTGTTATTGGGTATTGATCAACTTTGCTGTGTTATTTGCGTAATGAAATTCCTCCTGTTCGGATCCGGCATGTTTTTCTTCTATATTCGCTCGATCATTGTCACGGGCGAGTTGATCTGGAACAAATGAAAGGCTTTGTTAGTCTGTTAGTGCTGTATTGGGTTATTAATGAAACTCGACTGTTTCACAGTCAATTTGTTGCCGATAATTGTCAATTAGGTTTATAATAGCTTTGATTTCAACATAAATGGATGAATTCAGGAACAAGAGAAGTTTGTTAACTAAAATGTAGTTGAATTTTAAGTTGACATTTCAATTTAATCGAATGCCAGCGAAGCACAACAAAGAACTTTTTGCGATTATTGTACAGTCAGCAAATCAAGTGTAACACTTTGGACTTTGGACCGTTCTTATTATCTGCGTCGTAAGCGTTGAATCGTACTGCAAGTGTTACCATTGCTCTGCTGTCGACTGTACGTATACAGTCGAAATCACAAGCGCTGTTAGCTATAAACCTAGTTTAACCTCACTTCCATTAAATCGTGTTGCTATCCCTTTCACACTTCGTTAAAAAAAGGTTAAGATAGAAAGTGCCTAAACGGTGGCGTAACTTTAAATCGCGTTTATGAATTCGCACCTTCGTTAAAAACGTTTATTTACAAAAACTATGGACTAACTTTATATCACGTTTATGGCTAATCGCGATCAAGTTTAGATTTAAGTAATACTTTGGACTGTAACCGTTCTTATTTTCTGCGTCATAAGAGTTGAAACGTGCATTAAGTGTTACCGTTGATACGTTGTCGAGTATATTTGATTTTCGAGTGACCCGCAATATAATTTGAATAATCATAGTACCTACTCGTGATTCAACATTTTAAGATGATCAATCATCATAACAATATACGTATTATTTACCACATCATCAACCATTATCATCGCCGAGCTAATTTATAGAGCAAATAGATGCGTACACTACGGTGGAAATAACATATATTTGAAGTGCTGCTCTTCCAGAGTATTCGTACTTCAACGTCACCGATTGTACTTTCATACAATATCTGTATGTCTAATATTATTTGTATGACCTACAGAATAAAACTAAGAAGTTGCATAATCCAAAATAAAAAATCAAACGCAGCCCAAATCAAGTTACTTATTTTGTAAACAAACATGGTCGTCTAATTAACTGTTGAAGCTGACGAACACTGAAGGAACTGATTGATCGAACCTGTTCATCATAGTGAAAATAAAGTGATTAGATCTAATAATGTGAAAATAAGTATGCAATAATCACAGAACAGCTTAAAATGTTAGTAGGGTAGGGTAGTTTTTGTTTACAAAATAAGACACTTGATTTGGGCTTCGGTTACAAGTTCTTGTACTGTAAATTTTTTACTACGTTTTCTACTCAGCGTTGGCACCTTTTCCTACACCTATAAGGTCAAAATTAAATAATACTAATTAATGCCATATAATCATTGATCTCCTAAATACAACTAGATACACAGTCTGCCTTCTAAAAATGTCCGAGCGCAAAGAAGGTCCAAACGGATGAATGGACCCTCATTTGCTTTATTGGACATTATTTGGACGTTTTTAAAATTGTTTTAGTAAGACCTTTGTGTATCTATTTATAGGAGATCAATGCATATAATTTAAAAATTTGCAGATTTCTTTGTGTTTCAATAATATTTTTCATTATTATGGTTAGAATGTACCCGAGCGAGGCGTGAAAAATTCTCCATTTTCAAATTTCCACCAGCTTTCCATGTAAATCCTTATTGGAGCAGGTCTCTAGTCAGATCTACTCGTATTTTATGAAGCGTGAAATACCGTTACAGCTGGCGCGAGGAGACTCATGTACACGGATGTAGGTATAGGACTTTGTATGGTCTTACACGGAGAAAAGTGTTCGACAGATAAAAGATAATTTTCAAGAGAAAATAACCTTAATCTAAGTTCCTGTGACTCCACACTAGGATTCCCTGTGTTGTGGAGTCATGCTCTTTCAGATATACAATAAGTTGGTTATACATATAATATTTGACAGAGTTTTTAAGGTTGAGATTATCTCAAAAACTACTTGACCTATTGCAATAATTCTTTCACTGTTAGATAGATAAAAGTTAAAACTATGTAACTGTAAAATAATTCCTCGATTATTGTACTCTTTTCTCTGTGTTAGACCGTACAATATATACCATGGTTCCTATATACTTGTCTTTGTGTTCGGTCAAACACAAACAAAAACAACTACACAAGTGCGCTTCAGAATGCTCTCATTGGTACAAAGACGCTACGAGATTAGTAAATACGTTGAACCCTTAATGAATCGCAAACTTTAATGTAAATACTTACGCGTCTAATGTAAAGTAAAACAGCTGTGCCGCAACTAGCGTTAAACGAGAAAAGTTGAAATTGATCGCCGTCTGCCAACTAAAAGTCGTTTTGAGACGGAAAAACTTACAATCTAGGTTGGAACGACACACATAATTGAACTTTTAGTTAGGAGCTTCTTCTTGTCGTGGTTTAGTGACCAAACTATCTTTAGGTAACTGTTGTCAGAGTTGTTAAAGCCGCCCGTGGGCCTCTGAAATGGCTTAACGACTGGAGTCAACCGCTTAACGTACTTTCCGAGAGAGTACGACAGAAAATGACACTAACGGTCACCCATTCCGATACAGACCTCGCCCAAAGTGGCAACTTGTATAATCATTTTCAACGTGTACTTACTCATAACTAGTCTACAAACCCCTCAGGAACGATTAGCATGTAGATAAGGCTCTATTTGGACCGGCTTTACTTGACATTCACACGACAGCGACGCGAGAGCGGCAGTTCAATGCGGTACAATACAATACAAATACATTGACGGAACGTTGGCAATACCATCTTCTGATTGGTCGAACGCTTATATTGTGACGTCATGTTGTCAGATTAAAGAGTTATTTTCTTCAGATTCATTGCAACTGCCGATTATTGTGTATACTTTTGTACAGTCGAAACAGAGATAAGTATAGAGGGGCCTCAATAAGGTTGATATTTTCTCAAAAACTACTGGACCGCATTTAATAATTATTTTACAGTTACATCGTTTTAACTTTTATCTATCAAACAGTGAAAGAATTTTTGCAATAGGTCAAGTAGTTTTTGAGAAAATCTCAACCTTACAAACTCTCATTGCTATTTCATTTTACTTTTTTCTTTGGAGTATTTCCTTTACTTCTGTAAAATCTTACAACTCGAGGCATCGTGAAAGCTTTTGTTCCCGCCTGGAATTAAACTTAGCAACTACGATGTAATCAAATGTAGATACTAAGACCAAGATGGCAGGAAGTTTGCAGTTGGCTACGACGTGACGATACATTACGTCAGAGTATATCAGTAGGATTCGAGGGTATTGCACAGCACTTAAAGGTTTAAATGTATTAACAGCTTCGTACACAAAAACGTTTCGGCGATAAGATAAAACGGCAGACGAAATAATATTGGACGTACGTTTCCACTGGTATGTTAGATTTGTGACGTATGCGATGGAATATAAAACAATGTAGCGGTGGAAACGGGAATGACCCGGAATGAGCCATCTAATTTAATAATGTAAGTAAAAAGTAAGATATTTAGAGACCTCGGGATTCCTTGTTAAGCGCGCGAAACGCCATTAGCTACTTTTTTGTGAAAATTATAATTAAATAGTTTCCGTGGTATTTAGTGATTAATGATCACGTTAAGTTAATCAGTAGATGTCCGCGAACGTTTCTATTAGTTGGACTGCTCGAAAGAAGTCGTGTTTGTGAAGTTTTGTGCTCTTAGCTAGGTTTCCTTTTGCATAACTTGATGCTTGCGTGGATCATTGAGTTATTTCGTTTAGGGGTTTGGGAGGGTTGTGCGTAGGTTTAGGTTAGGTTATCTTCGTATATATGTATGTATTTATAAGAATTCAGATATTCTACTAACACCAAACCAGGCTGTATGCCCTAGTTGGCTTTGCCTTTCCCTCTGGAAAGAATTTTCCAAAAAAAAAAAAATTGTGACCTCGTGAAGTCGTGAAGGTTGAGATTTTCTCAAAAACTAATTGACAGAAGTACTTCATATAAAGAGAATACATAGGCATTTAAAATTATTTTACGTCTATGTAACTGGCACCGTACCCAAGTGGCTGTAACTTTCGTTAACGCTAGTAGAATAGAAATAAGAATATATGGAATTGGAGTTCTTTGCATGCCTCTACTATTAGCGAAATAATTCTTACATTAAGGTAGTTAACAACTATTTAAAATTACATTAGATTTGTTATTTTTACAAACAATAGATTCCAGTTTGCGTATATACGCTAAGCCTGATACCTATGTATAAAATTAGCTGCAATAATACATAATTAATTAATGCTCGTGTATACTTATATGCATTCGACTGTACCTACAATTTGTTTTAAAATCGCCAATATTCACTCAACTCAAATGGAAATGGACAGATAGTTGCGGACAAAAGAGCTTGTAAGTTGAGTATATAAAGAACAGGGCCGTATCTAGGGTGTTTATATAAGGTGCCACTTATTGTGTCAGTAGATGTTAACTTTAAAATCCTCCTTAATTGTTGCCTCAGTGCTGAGGATCGTGACCCCCAAACAGGTGCCGTCTTGGCATGCATTAACTGGCGCCAGGAGACACGATCTTGTGCTCTTTTCATAGCATCTTCAAAGGGCGCGCCGAGGATTCTGCTAACCGCATCAGTCCAGCGGGCTGGTCTCTGGCCACGTGGTCTAGACCCCTCAACTTTGCCGAGCAGTATAGTTCCCTCCAAGTTGGAAGGGTCCATTCTTATGACATGGCCGAAGTACCGCAACACGTTTCGGGTAACCGTTGCCGATAATCTGTCTCTAATGCTCAACTCGGAGATTATCGACTCATTCGTTCGGCGTGCAGGTCATGGTATCCTGAGCATCGCCAACACCACATCTCAAAGGCATCAATGCGTTTCAGGTCCAATAGGATAAAATAGAACGAAAGTACTCAGGTATAACAGTCACGTAGGTATATTTTCCTCTCGATCAATGACAAATGGCGACGAAGTGATAAACCACCCAGGCCTGATTGGCTTTCCAATTCAATCTGTGACCAATTTACTACGCAATATTGATGATAAGATCGAAAGTAGGATGTAATAAATTTTCCGGATTAATAAAGGTCTAGGTGATTTAGAAAAGCGTAAAACAATTTGAAGCCTCTCAAATTAAAAGAGTTCGTCTGAATCTGATAAGTTTTGTAAACTTATTTATAATTAGTAAAACACGGCCCACTTTTAATTATCGCACCATCCTGCATCCGTCGGTGACAGAGAAACTCTATCCACATGTTTTGAACCCGTGGCTTTACGCAAACTGTCATGCAGCGTACACAAGAAGAAGAGATAAGTAAACTACTTAATAAGGTTAAGATTTTCTCAAGAACTACTAGACCGATTGTAAAATTTATTTCACTGGCAGAAAGTACAAGAGTACACACTATGTAATTGTAAAGGATTTTAAAAGATCAATCCAGTACTTTTTGAGTAAATCTCAACCTTATAAACTCTCCTGTATACCTTTTTGTGTGTTAGATATAAAGATCTGCCCCATGACGTCTTTACACATATGGAATGCTTTAAGATAAACGTGAATAGGGCTTCCGGTGTTGCGTATATCTAGCGACGATGACCGCTTACCATCAGGTGGCTAGCCTGCTTGTCTGCTGCCCCTTCTCAGAAAAAGAGTAGCGCGCTCATATCCTACATACGGGCCTGGTAAATAGGTAAATACGATTATAAATTATTACGAGCGTCTTATCGAGTTATCGCTTTGATAGCACTTTTATGAGAAAATAATGTCCGTGGTGATTATGCAGCAATAACATGCTATCATCATCAGTAGAAATTGTCGCATCATTTTGCTGTACACATGCAGAGAAAGGTGTACAAGAGAGTTTTTAAGGTTTAGATTTTCTCAAAAAGTAATTGTAGTAAAGTATTAAAATCGGTCCAGTAGTGTTTAAGAAAATCTCAACCTTAATGTGTCCCTCTGTATACTTATCTCTGTCTTCGACTGTACACATGCAGGGAAAGGTGTAATTACAAGAGAGTTTTAAAGGTTGAGATTTTCTCAAAAAGTACTTGACAGATTTTTGAAAACTCTTTACAATTACATAGCGTGTACTCTATACTACCTACTAGTATAATAATGTTTACAATCCGTCAAGTAGTTTTTGAGAAAATCTTAACCTTATGAGAGCCTCTGTATATCTCTGTCTTCGGTTATTGAACTTCACATAGGGCTTTAGCCTCTCTTGAGGACACTCGTGTCTTTGAGGCACTTAATGAACTGGTAATTCATGCATGTGCAATAAACCTGCATAGAGACAACTAATTAATATGTTGCTTCGTCGCTTTAATAGCGGAGGACCTGACTCTGACCATATACTACTTACACTGACTACACTATTATGACATTGTGTTGTGTGCAAATCAAAGAAAATAATAACATTATGTATGAATTTGAATTACGCATTATCCATGCTTGGTGAATAAATTAGAACATGATGATAAAATTCTTGCCGTGGGCAGGACTTGAACCTGCGACCTTGGCATTCCGTGACAAGCTCTTACCAACCGAGCCACCACAGGCCACGCCGAGTCCAACGAAAATCTTCATCGTTTTATACATACTTAAAGGGTATGTTACGCAATTCCATCTATCGAACAATAGTAGTAGTATTCCGACAACCATAACATTCGGTTAGAAACATGATTTATGATGATGCGCTCCTATTTTTACTCAGAATTTGAATTACGCATTATCCATGCTTCAGGTCCTGCCCACAACAAGAATTTTTTCATCATGTTCTAATATTATGTATGTACAGTCGACAGCAGATCAATGATAACACTTTGAACTTTGGTCCATTCTTATTATTTGCGCGTAAGACTTGAAGTCATACTGCAAGTGTTACCATTGATATGTTGTTGTCCGTACCTATAATACACGTGTAGGAATATAGATACACAAAATAAGTTTTTGATATTAGAGACAAATGTTAAATTTAATATATGTATGTTTGACATATATGTATGATTATAGTTAATCATTAGTAGTTAATTTGAGGTAAATACAATATAAATTGTAAAGAACTTGTGTGAAAATCTGAACCTTAATGTGGCCCTGTTGGCTTTTCTTTGAGTAGGTAAGACTGTATGAGACTTATATGAGTGTTTGTGCCGAAACGAAATGTTGATAGAAATGAAATATTGTTGACAGACGAGGCTTTGATATAAATCGGCGTCGAAATATGTTTGAGAGCAAAGGAAATGGATTTTTTGGCGTCTGTACAGTACACTTTTAATGGCCTGTTGAGTGGCAAAAGCAAAAATATGTTTGTTATAATATAACTACGTATGTTATACTTACACTGTGTAAGTGTAAGTACCTATAACATACGTAGACATAAGTTTATAGTGTAAGTTACACTATAAACTTATGTCTGTTTCCCAAAGGGATAGACAACCTGCTGAAATACTGGGTATACATTTTTACTTACTCCAAATACACAATATACAGAGTGACCTTGAATTCGTTCGACAAAATTAAGTGGATGATTAGGCTTCTGACATACATTAAATCTACACAGCGTTTAAGTAAATTAAATAATCTGGGAAAGATAAAAATAAAATATACAATGAATTCAACTATTAAAAAAAGTTATTACTTTGATGTACATCGTTACTGTGCTTTGGAGTTTTTATATTTTAAGGTATTTTTAATTCTCTACATTGATTTATTTCACTGGAATTTGACCTAATAGTCATTTCTAAGGTCTTTGTGTGGCGTGACGTAGGTACTTAGTTCTTTTTTTTTTGCAGTTTTGATTTACTAAAGAACTTTACCAAATTAATATTTATCGTGAGTACAACCCCCAGTTTCAATTTGTCGAATGAATTCAAGGCCACCCTGTATATTATTCGAGAAAAAAATCGGTACTTATCTCCGGTCGGTCTTTGAACAGTACTTAGGTGGGATAATCGTTGATTGTTTATGGCAATATAATTTAGCAATTTTTTTAAATTGTCCGTTTAATTTTTTGAGGACTGACTTTATGGCGGACTACATCCCTGTCGCTTTATAATTGTTAATGATTTTTTTGGATTTGCTTCGTCTGTCGCAATGCAAACTCTTAGACAAGTGACATTGTCATTCGTTAACGCTACTAGAATAGTTAGAAACATGTACATACAAGGGAATGAAAATTGGTTTTTCGTTAGCAAGTGTCATTCCTATACATTTTTAACAACAGTCCTAGCCAATTGGCAAGGTGTCAGAGCGGCGTAGTTTTCACATAATTTAGGAAGCAATTATAATGTTATTCTTCAAGCCGATAACAGTTTTACAACAAAGCCCACACCTCACGGTTTCTGACGTCACGTAGACGTATCTAAAATAATCTAGATGCATTTATAACGCCAATAAAAGTGTTAAAAATAATATTTATGATGCCTACTAAAGCAAACATAATACACGTAAGCCAACGTCGTAAGACATGTTTTTGAATGACGATGTATTTTTTTCATTTAATAAAAGGGGCGCTTGCACTCTCTTCAATTCACATTTCAACACTTTTTCCCGACTGCGCTAGAAGGAGGGTTTTGTTTTTCGAGTGTATATATGTGAGTCTAAATATTTTTCACGCCCTGTAACCTAAACGGCTTTATGGTGTCGTTAGATTCATTTTGATTGTAGGAGTGACATAGGATATAATTTTTTTATCAACGTACCTAATGATGCAGTCGTTTTTTTAAATAATAATTACAGTGTCATTGTAAGTAAATACCTACAAGACGTTAAGTTTAACGTAAGAAAGGGACTGTGACTTTACATGTAATAAGTTTTTAGGCACCTACGATTAACAAGATTAAAGAAAAAAAATCGCCGCGCAGCCGTTCCTTGCTTTCAACATAAGCCTCGTTTAGCTAACAATCCAAGCTTTTAGCTTATTTGCAGTGGTGATAAATGAAAACAAACTGTCACCGTAGAACAACCGCTGCGGGTAAGGTAAGTAAGTGCTGAAGTATCCCATGGGTGTCGTACGTAGCGGCAGACCGCAGAGCTCAATTGAAGGAAAGAATTTCGACGAGCTCTGTGGAGAGAGCATGAATAATATTTTGTCTGGAGGCGACGTTTAGTCGGTATGCTGCCCCTTCAGGGCGGTGAGCCCGACATAACCAACACGCTCCCCCGGGCGTGGTGACACATGATCTAGTATGTTTTACCTGGGTAAAAAAAAAAGAGGGCTAGCCTCGAAGATTTTTACTAGCGCTCAAGTTCTGTCAATGTCAGATTATTGGCGAAAAATAGTACCTACAAAAATTTCGAGCGCGCAGACTTTGACAGGACTAGAGCGCCTAAAAATGGCCTTGAGGCTAGCAAAACAGCCAGAAATGGAGTATAGAAATGGGAATGGGCTTGCTCTCACTGTCAGATCTACAATTATTGTCACTTTCACTCTCATATGTCAGAAAGAGACATCTGTTTTTTTATATATTCGACATCTTGTGGAAGTTCAAACAATAAAAAACAAATGAGTAGCGGATACGCTGTTTGTCACGTAAGAGCGGTGTTTGCGATATAAATGTGGATAACTCCAATAGCGTTTCTTGCTTCGTACCTTGCCCCATATTAATGGTCTCGGTTGCGACTTGCGACACTGACAGATTGGTAGACAAGGATGACGGAACAAAAACATACCATCTGTATATTAGCAATGCTTTTTAATGCCGAAAGGACAATCTTGAAACAACTGCTGTCGATGGTTAGAATTTCGATGAACGGTATTCCGAAAGTAGGTACACGACGATAACATAGAAGATGATACAGAGAGTCTCATTATGGATGAGATTTTATCAAGAACTACTTACTATACCGATGGTAAAAATAGGTCTGTGCTTGGAGAAATCTCAGTGTGTAGCTATACCGAAGCCCAAATCAAGTGTCATATTATGTAAACAAAAACTACCCTACCCTACTAACATTTTAAGCTGTGCTGTGATTATTGCATAGTTATTAGATCGGATCACTTTATTTTCACAATGATGAACAGGATCAACCAATCAGTTCCTTCAGTGTTACATGATGACATCACAACAGGTAATTAAACGATCATAGTTGTTTACAAAATAAGACACTTGATTTGATTCATTCCCGTAAACTCGCTTTCCCGTAACCGGAAGTATACCTTGACCGATCCGTAGACACACCTTATGCTTTGTCCTTTATCAACAGTAATCCAATTCAGACCAATGAAGCAGTGGGTCCACGAGAAATATGTCTCCCTCGTGGTCCCACTAGTGGGTCAACTTAGTGGGTCCACGAGAAAACGGCGACTCTCTTTACGTCGCTTTCCCATTACCGCAACTCTCGTTATGCAACTCCCGTAACAGCGCGTTCCCGCTACGTTGCGCCGATTAGGATGATTCATTCCCGTAACCTCGCTTTCCCGTAAGCGCAACTCTCTTTACGTCGCTTTCCCATTACCGCAACTCTCGTTATGCAACTCCCGTAACAGCGCGTTCCCGCTACGTCGCGCCGATTAGGATGATTCATTCCCGTAACCTCGCTTTCCCGTAAGCGCAACTCTCTTTACGTCGCTTTCCCATTACTGCAACTCTCGTTGCCGCAACTCCCGTAACAGCGCGTTCCCGCTACGTCGCGCCGATTAGGATGACGTAGCGTCAACATAATAATGATTGGGCTGCGGTATACGTACATTTTTCTTTGTGTTAGATCGTACATTAAATCCTTAAACCATGACTTTAACCACTACTCTTAAGTCTCGGTTATCGCTAACGGCCAGTGAATAAAAAATGCGGAACTATTTTCATACTTTTAATAATAATAATAAAAACGTATTAACAAAAATATACTTAAGTAAATAAAATAAAATACTGCCCAATAATAACATTGGTAAAAACTGTCGAATTTCTCACTATTAAATTGTAGCCAGCAATTATTATTACTTATTTACCTTGTATATACTTTTTGATACACATGACGTCGTATGTACCCCCTGAAAATATATATATGTATAATTATTTTAATTTTTTTTTTTTTGATTAAATATTATTTATTATAACGACATAATATTAAAAAAACAACAACAGTAATATGTAATTAAAAAGAAACTATAAATAAAAAATTTGCCCCAGGTCAGCGACCGCGGGGAGTGTCCCCAGAAGGCTGGCTGCATTGCTTCGCTGGATTGCGAGGCTAATGCGTTGCGCGAGGTACGCGCCAGCCCTCTGGTCATTAGACACATCCACCAGGCGCACAGAGATCTCTTTGTGGATGCTGTGTGCGCCTGGTCCCCACGGTCCCAGGGTCTCCACACCAAACGGCACAAATATGCAGTCTCCACTGAGACCTGCATATTTGCGCCGTTTACTTGCCTCTGCGGTGGCTGCTGCAGCGCCGGCCTTTGATGATGTTGCTGGAAGATGGGACGGCGCCAGGGTATCCACGCAGGTTATAGGTTAAGGTTTAAGGCTCGTTTAAGGGGCTGCCAGCTGTCAAATTCAAGCGCGAGACAGAAGATGTCTCGCACTACGATCGCGCAGCAGCGGGGTGAAGAGCACGGCACAGTGACTCCAAGGTGACTCCATATTTGTATTATTACCTAATTATTTTGGATGAATTTTGGCAGTCAAATAAAAATACGCCAACATAAATCAGATTTTTTTTAAACAAGCTCTCGTATTTATAATACTCTACATTTTGATATATTTTTTGTTTGAAATAACTATTTCGGTTTAGATAAATTTTCATTTTAAAAGACATGTGCTGTTATTCATAAACCTAGTTAAACATCACTCAAGAACCTAAATCTTCGTTCTTCCTTTAAGCCTTATAGGATCACTTCGTTGTCGTCTGTCTGTTTCTAATTACTTTTTTTTTTAAATTCAAAACCTTATAAAAGCATGCGAATGCGATTCTTGTCTATTAAAATGTGCACTTACTGTTAGCGGCGAACAATGCAATTTGCATTTTAAATGGATTGCGCAAATGTTGTTTCAGCTTCGTCCACTTACTTACTTAGACACTTAAGACTAACTAATGGAATGAATATGTAGGATGCGAGAATTGTGTGCCAGGATCGCAGCAGATCGCAGTCCATCGTCTCTGCATACCCCTACTGGAATCAGGAGTGAGTTTATTAATAGGAGTACGATTTCAACTTACGAAGCAGATAATAAAAACGGTCCAAAGTTCACTTGATGTGCCTTCGACAGTACCAAAAATAATTTCTCACAAGAAACTAAAATAACCCGGCCAACGCTATAGTTTAAGAAATGCAGATTACATTTTGCTATGTAAAACGCTTTGAGTTACCAAGACTGCCCGTCGAGAGCTTCACAACCGACGAAGGAAAAAATTTCGCAGCGCTCTAGAGAGAGCCTGAAGTATATTTTGTATGGGGACAGCTAACCACCCTTGTCACATTCACTCTCATGCGTCTAGAAGAGACATCTGCGGTCTAATTGTGGAACTGATAGTGACTGCTATCCTATTCCCATTACTGTCTATTGCTGGCTTTCGTTGGTGACATAAAAAATCTCGTGACAGCAACCGAGCAATGTATTATAGAAATGGGAATGGGCTTGCTGTCACAGTCAAATCCACTATTGAGGGGCTGTTTTTATATGGTCGACTTCTAATGAACATTTAAACAATGGAAAATCAAGAGAGTGACGTCACGCGAAAAATTAGCATGCAAGAGCGGGGCTTGCGATGTGAAATGAATATGGCTTAGGTACTCATGAAGCAAGGAACCGCTTAGATATTTTTACACCGCAGACACTGTTTACAAGAGCAGTGTCTGACACACTTTAGCGTCACTGCCAGTCATTTGTTTTTATTGATTGAATTTACACCAGAGCCGAACACATAAAACAGATGTCTCTTTCTGTCAAATAAGAGTGAAAGTCACAAACACGTGACACCATTATGTCCTCAATACAAAAGATTCCTTGAAAAGCGCGCGAAACGTCATTAGCTACTTTTTATTAGTGATTAATGATCACGTTAAGTTAATCAGTAGATGTCCGCGAACGTTTCTATTAGTTGGAGTGCTCGAAAGAAGTCGTGTTTGTGAAGTTTTGTGCTCTTAGCAAGGTTTCCTTTTGCATAACTTGATGCTTGCGTGGATCATTGAGTTATTTCGTTTAGGGGCTTGGGAGGGTTGTCCGTAGGTTTAGGTTAGGTTACATTCGTATATATGTGTATTTATAAGAATTCAGACATTCTACTAACATCAGACCAGGCTGTATGCTAGTTGGTTTTGCTTTTCCCTATGGAAAGAATTTTACAAAAAAAAAATTAATTAATGCAAAATATACATGCTCTCATGTAGCGCGGGGATTTTTTTCCCTTACGCTTACTCCATAAGCTGTTTCTTGCTTCATGCTCAGTTTAAATAAAGGACCCTTCGCCCCGGGCAGCTGACAAACGGTTAAAGCGGGCCTTCAAGACTGAAGCGACGAGATTTAAATCTGCTATAAATATATTTCACAACCTAATCATGGCTTTACAGCTTCAGGGAAATGGGGTTCGTGGTCCTGTTGAAGCTTCGGGCAATTAATTAAATAATCATAACGTTTCTTAGTAATATTTATAAATGCGAATGGATGTTTATTTCTTACTCAATCACTCGGATTTTAAGATAGGCTGTAAATTCTAAATTGTACTTCTTCTTATGGTGCCGTCTTCTTACGAAGGTTGGCGATCATTATGGCAATCTACACGCTCCACAACGTCGCACGGAATTGAGACCTGGAACTCTTGCCATACCATTGGCGTAAGTTCCTGAACCATGATATTCTCCTTCTACCTGGCCTTCTTCTGCCCTGGATTTTTCCCTGAAGAATCAGTTGTAGAAAATCGTACTTTTTATTCCTTATTATGTGACCTAGATACTGGAGTTTCCGTTTTTTAATGGTCTTAAGAATTAAATTGTACAATGCAAGTCTATTATATTTTGACACGGGAACACCTGACACCTTACCATGAACTCTTATAGCAGGATTACTTCAATATTACTTTGTTACTTCGTACAATGACGACCTTAAAGTAAGCTTATTAAGGTCGTCATTGTACGAAGTAATAAAGTAATATTGAAGTAATCCTGCTATAAGAGTTCATGGTAAGGGGGCTGAAATTGGGCAGAAGTACAGTACCATGGGTGGTACTAGCGAACGTGCTAATTGTACATACATAAATACTAGGGTGCTAATTGTACTACCATCCTAATTAGTGGTATTAGTAATAAAATACTTTTTACAATTATTGGTCAAGTAAGTACTTCTTAAGATAATCTCAACTTTAACGAGGTAAGTATATATACTTATCTCTGTCTTCGAGTGTGAGTACGGACAACAGCAGATCAATGGTAACACTTGCAGTATACGAATTCAACTGTTATGACGCAGATAATAAGAACGGCCCAAAGTCCAAAGTGTTACACTTGATCTGCTGTTAGCGGACAATGAATCTTAAATATAATAAACCAGCATATTCTGCTATAGATGGCGTTAGTTGCAGTCAAAGATAAGCAAGTCTTGCAGTTACCATAAATGCCCCCCCGCCCCACCTTTCAAAGAAGACGGCACTATAAGAAAAAGTATTTTTCCATGTTACGATGATGCGTTAAGTCCATTTGAAGTTTAACTCAACTATAACTCGGATATTGGAAAGCTGACCTATAAAGAACATAATAACCACTAGCGTAGAATCTCCGAGAGCCGCGTAAACTCAGTTTGCTTCATTGCTCGTAAATGTTAGTTCCCCATCGGGAATGATGACACATTTTCTAAAGAACCACATTTATAACACGCTGTAAAATGGCAGCTTTCAGCTCGTATCGTAACACATTTAGATAGACACCCCTTTTAGCCCTTCTATGGAATCTGTAGGCAGATATACCTTCGTCCAAGGAATTTAATCATACCTACGCTACGTTCTAAGATGCGTCACTTGCACAGGGGGCTGAGCCGCGTCCATTTTCACTAGCCGTCAATGTCAGATTTTTGGCGAAAATTAGTACAGTCGAAGACAGAGATAAGAATACAGGGGGTCTCAATAAGGTTGAGATTTTCTCAAAAACTACTGGACCGAATTTAATAATTATTTTACAGTTACATAGTTTTCAATTATATCTATCAAACAGTGAAAGAATTTTTGCAATAGGTCAAGTAGTTTTCGAGAAAATCTCAACCTTAAAAACTCTCCTGTACACCTTTCTCTGTTTCACTTTTTTCTGTGTTCCACCGTACAAAAATTTCGTTCGCGCCCTTCGTTACCCGTGTTACTACCAATCCAACTACCAGTAGTAACACGGGCACTTTTTTTACCGGTGTTACTACCTACTACTCTGGTTGTAAGACGGGATAATTTTATTTCTCTTGTTACTTTCAAGCTTTGACGGGACAAAAACGGCCTGGTCGGATGAGAGATATATGTTTCTACAAAAATCGCTCGATAGCAAATGATTACCATATTTGAATTTCAAATGATGCATAGTAACAGTCTTCTAGCAAGGTTGAAGACCAGTGCATCCTGCCAGTGATGACCTACGGAGCCGAAACGTGGACATTGACGGTGAGACTGGCCCACAAGTTCGAAGTCGCTCAGCGAACTATGGAAAGAGACACTGTCTTGGCATTTCTCTGTTAGTTAGAATAAGAAATGAGTATATCCGCCAGAAAACAAAAATGGTTGTCATTGCTCATAGAATCATAGATTTAGCCAAAGAATATAGGTACATACCTACGTAATAAATATCCTGATTTAGTGTCTAATTTACAAGGACATTAATTTACTTTAAATTGATGGCTAAGAGGCTAATTCATTAGCCTCCGTTTGATATTTTAATTGAAGAGTTTAGAAGGAAATAGATTTTATATTAAATTGGGTGTTTGGGGATATAGGGTAACTACACTATTACAGGTCCAGGGATTTGCCCATCTTCAGATAATAAAATCTATTAAAATATAAAATGTAATTTAAGATGGTTACGGATAATTGCAATTACTGTTAGCTTACAAAAATGCGACCAACAATTTAAAGTTATTTATTTATAAACTCACGCCTGATTCCCGTAGGGGTAGGCAGAGACGATGGACTTCCATCTGCTGCGATCCTGGCACACAACCCTTGCTTCCTCCACATTCATCAATCTCTTCATGCATGCTCGTCGGTTTGTAGTAGACCGTACTTGACCCTTTTTCAAGACCTCGCCAATTTGGTCGACGTACGTTCTCCTCGCTCTACCTCTGCCTAAAGTTCTTCTCTGATAAATATTTCGTGAAGTAAATATTTAGAATCACGTTTATAATAAACGCAAGGGCGCAGAATTTGTTCGGTGAATCGTTTAAGTGGGCTATAAATGTGTCTTCTCCCCTACGCCTACGTCACAAAATCAGTAAAATGTTCAAGAAGATTTCTAACTTTGATTAAAATGTAAAGTGGGAAGTATGCCAGCGGATCGCAGCAAGGTCTATCATCGTCCTTTTACCCCATGAGGTGTATTTTGGTCTCCTTTTTAAGATGGAGGCAGACGGGTTCCTCCATATAATTTGTTATCGTAATTAATCTGAGATAAATTTTGGTAGTATTGTAGAAAATGGAGCTTGTATTGCAATTTAAAAATTATATGGAAGGAATATTATTTAAAAAAAAACCTGAACTAAAAGGATGTAGTATGTTCCATACACTACTAAATATTTATTACCTATATACCTACATATTATATATTGAAAAAATAATTAATACTAAAATGACAAAGACCCAGAAATAAAAGTTTAAAAAAACTGCGTTCACAATGCGACCTAATCGACCGAGTGTTTAAATTGCTATGGTTTAAAACTCGAAGATCTATATATAGTGGCGACCGTGACAGGACACGAACCTGCAATCTTCGGATTTGAACTAGGGCCTCTTCGCTAAATACAATCCGTACGCTCAGCCACCCCTGCTGACGCGAGTCTCCTACATAATATCGAAATACTTTTTTTTTAAATACTTTTTTTTATGCGTCTATATCACACGGAACCCTCGGTGCGCGAGTCCAACAGCGGACTCGCACTCGGCCGTTTTTTTGTTCGATATTTAATGGTATACCTATGTATTGTGTAGTGTCAAATAAAGTAGTCTTGGTTTAAAAGATTGCTAATGATTTCAATTTCACGATTATATATGGCATTGTTTTTCCGACAGTACTGTTAGGTTTTTATAACTGTGATAACTCGAGACTACTACTATCGCTTTCCGCAGTACTTTCCGTGTTCCGAAACACAGAACAGCTATTTGCCTCGCCATTTGTGACAAAAGTGCTATCAAAATAGATAAAGCCTGTTCGTATATAGCCTTTTTCCTTGTTTTGCGACTGAAAACGTAAACATGTTTACTTTAAAACACGTTCTATCAGTCAGCCTATTTTTCTACGATATACAGGGTGTAACGGAAAGGATATAGGTTTACCGAAACCCAAATCAAGTGTCTTATTTTGTAAACGAAAACTACCCCTTTTTTAATCCAGGTAAAACATGCAAATCATGTGGCACCACGCCCGGGGAGCGTGTTGGTTATGTCGGGCTCACCGCCCTGAAGGGGCAGCATACCGACTAAACGTCCTGGGGTGTTCCACCTCGTGCCATTCTTGCCGAGCCACGGGAAACAAGAAAACTACCCTACTAACATTTTAAGCTGTTCTGTGATTATTGCATAAATATTTTCACATTATTAGATGGGATCACTTTATCTTTACAATGTTGAACAGGTTCGATCAATCAGTTCCTTCAGTCTTGCATCACAACAGATAATTAGATGATCATATTTGTTTACAAAATAAGACACTTGATTTGGGCTGCGGTATAGTAAGTCTAAGAGAGAGTTTTCACACCGGTAATTGAATAAACTTTTATTCTACGATTTTTCGAATAAAATTGTATTAAAATCCAAAAAAAAATCACTCAAATCGACAGGTTGTAGAAGTAAAGTTGTCTGGTTACGAATACTGAACATACCATTTCGGCCGACACTATTATTTTTATATGGCAAATAATAATAATTGCAATCTAACTGTTAAACCAATTTTTTTTGGCCTAAATTTTTATTTATAAGTATATAAGTGTTTGTATGTTTTATTATTAATAATTTATTGTTTTAATACTACATATAATTATTCCGAATAAATATATAACTAAACCTATAGGAACTCGGATGGTAATACTATATTTATATTGCACATTTTTTTTCTTCAGATTTCTTAAAACAACGTCTGCGAAACTTTATAATTGAATAACTTCCGATTTTAAACTTTTAAAATCCAATTAATTGTGAAAAGCATGAGTAGGTAGCAGTGCCGTAACTAGTCTTTTATGCGCCCGGTGCGAGCTTTCAAAACTGCGCCCTTGAAAAATGCTCTGGCAATAAAATGGACAAATGTGCATAAAAATAAATCTATCTATTTTTTGTTTACGTAGGTACTTAGTAAATTTATTAAACAATTTAGACATATAAAACCGAAAAAACAAATAGAAAGAAGCGGAAAGAGAATAGGCGTGGCGTAAAATGGAACTAAAAACTAAACTATTTATTTCCCTTAATCAGAAAACATTAATTAATATTCTAACACAGCCTCAGTTCAGTCTTTAAAAATCTCAAAATATCAAGATATTACAGTCGAACTACAACGTGCCAACGTGACAAAAACGGTAATTAAGCGCAGATGCGCCCTCAAATCCTACGCCTATTCTCTTTCCGGACAGACTCTATAAGTATTTTGCCCAGCGCCTGAGCCTCGCTATACAGCGGGGCAATGCGGCCAGTGCGCTGGGCACCCTACCGCGCGGGACGGGCCTTGACGACGACGTGCCTAGAATTAGGTAGATAACTATTAGGTACTTAGTAGATTTTTTAAAGATAAAAATTGTTTATTCGAAAGTGTTGTTGTTCCAAGATCGCTTGAAAAATGTCATATAGTACAGTAGGGCACATCTACACCATATACGCAATAAAACAAATGTACCTACTAACTACCATGCATGACCCAAAACTAGATACTGGTCTGGTTATTTCTGCGCCCCTCCAGGGTCTGCGCCCTGTGCCTGGGCACCGCTGGCACCGCCCTAGTTACGGCACTGGTAGGTAGGTACAGTCGAGAACAGAGAAAAGTATACAGTATCGAATCTCACACAAAATTCTTGACCGATTGTAAAAATGCTTTCACTATAGATAACTTAACTTAACATGGAGTGCAAATGTAATGTAATTTTCTTCTGTCTTCCAGAGTCTTTTCCTTGTGTTTGACTGTACAAGTGTACAACTTAGGAAAAACTTGTTCGTAGCAGGTAAGTATATAGGTAGTAAATATTTATATTTAAAAAAAAACACTAGGGTTTTGCATTTGCAGAGCGCAAAGCTAGTGTTTTAAAAAAAATATAAAAATGTTCGAGGTTTTATGCATGGTTTAATTTAACGCATTAAACCCTCAGAGTTTCATGGATTATAATTTCACGTCCACATTAAACTGAATTTGAGACAAATAAGCGGTTAATGAGATTATCAGAAATACACGGCCGAATAATTAAGAATTAATTGGAAAATTTAATGGGAACATTTGCAAGTTCCCATTATTGTTCGATAAATAATTTGAAGGGAGAAAAGGTCAGTGGAAATTGGAAAGCTTTGCTATAACATCGACGTAACAGTTTTAATAGGATTAATGCTATTTTGAGAACCATAACCCCATACAGAGTACACAGCTTTATTATGGTATATTGCAGAGGCTGGTATCATAATAATTACCACTTAAACATGCTGAAACCTGTTAAATAAAAGTACCTAATTCATCATCAACAGCCCGTATCAGACCACTGCTGGACAATGGACATGCCTCTCCCAAAGTACGACAATCAAATTGATTATCGGCCCTTTGCTCAAGTCTCCGACAAAACTAGTCTCCGTAAACGAGTATATTCGCCAGAAGACAAAAGTGGTAGACATTGCTCATAGAAACTGAAGTGGCAGTGGGCTGGTCACATCTGTCGTAGAACCGATAACCGATGGGGTAGACGAGTTCTCGAATGGAGGCCACGAACGGGTAAACGTAGGGCTTATTCCACTTTAATCATAGTAGACTTTGGTCACACATTGTAATGCTTCCACGTAGGTCACACCTAATAAAGTTTAAAATATCACGAGTCGACTTAGGTCACACTACCTAATGGTTTCCGATCAGTAATATTGGCCGACTAAAACATAGTGCGCGCTTTTATTAACTTATTTGCATACACACGACGCCCCCCGACCAGATCGAGGGATGACCTTCGCAAGATGGCTGGCAGGGACTGAATGCAGAGGGCCGAGAGTAGGGTTGATTTGCGCGCTTTGGGAGAGGCCTACGTCCAGCAGTGGACTGATACGGGCTGATGATGATGATGCTCAAGTCTCTGCCAGCCGCCTTGAGCAGGTTATTGTAAATTAATGCTTACTAAGTATTACAATTATTATTGTATACATAATTATTTGACGTAGGATTACTTAGTGAATAAGATTAAATCGAATTCATTAATTAAATTGAAACAACGGAGATCGGTTGAAATATCTGTAATGCTAAGACCATATATAATACATAATTATAGCTTTTAGTTTAGTTCATATTTTTTAGGTTAATATTATAATCGTTATTTTTAATTTTTATTGTTGTTTTATGAATAAAGTGTGTAATCGAATGAATACCTATTTTAGCTTTTCCCAATAAATGAGTAAATGGGCATTTCTACGGGAAGAGCCGATTGAACTACTGGAGCGACAAAAGTACCTTTAACATGGAATTACGTACTTGAAAAAAATCATACATGTTTTTAGGACTCTTGACCTGATGGAGAGCATATCTAGAAAACCGTCAGGTTTCATATAGCGCTATAAAAAAAAAAGTTTAAAAACGGGCAGAATTTGGCATAAAATGGCGTGTCCGGTTTCCAAAATAGACTCGTTATTGCTTCATAACTTTTAAAATAATAACTTGCTAATTAATATTCCAACATTCACAGAACAAGGGATAGATAATAAAGCAATTTATGTAAATATATTTATTGTAAATCATTGGGTTTTAAAACAATAACATTTTTTAATTTTGTCCGAAGCGTGTGCCTCAATTCGGTGAAATTTAGTCTTGTTTACCTACATCAGTAACTACGCGCAGTACGAACGTCACTAGGTAATTCCCGCAACCAGCCGGTTGCGCCCGAGCGGTCGAGCAGTGTGGACGGGGGGTTTGTGCTGCTAAGGAGCATTTTTTCGAGGTACGAAATTATTCGGTGCTTTTGGGGTCGGGTCATTTCTGAAATCGGTGGGTGACATTAATTTTGTTCATGAAGTATTTATTGAGATTTCTGCTAAATTAGTTGAATATTTAAGTGATACCTGCCAGTGTATTTATAGAAATGGTTTCAATTGATAAAGTTTACAAGTTATTTGACGAAATGTGATATTTTCTCAATTCGGTGGATCTCAATTCCACGGAAAATGGTACACCGAATTGAGAGAACGTACACCGAATTGAGATTTGACAATAATAGACTATTTAATTCCCTTTATTGCACCTATACATAACAAATAAAGTGTACATCAAAATTTATAGCGTACAATAGGGCGGCCTTATCGCTAAAAAGCGATCTCTAATATGAAAAAATGGTGAATTCAGCTGTAAGGACTCAATGAAAATCGGTTGTTATGATGTCTCATTAAAGAATTTAGAATATGTTTTTGGAGATCAAAGGCGAGAGTTGCTTGGGCGGTTTTATTTTTACATATTTTTTTTCAGATGGGTTAACTGAGTGAATCCGAAAAAAAGGAAAAGAAACGGATTGCGGAGAGAAGGAGAAAGGAGAGATTAAAAAGTGATCCGATATTATATGAAAGACATAAACAAAAAGACAGGGAAAGATATGCAAAAAGAAAGGCTGAAGGTAAGGTAAAGAAAATGAGTGAAAGACCACGTCGTGAAAAAAAGCTTTGAGAAAGTATTACAGAGAACATTCGAAGAAAAGTTACGAAAAGAAGAAAAGAAACTCACTCAAAGTACTAGACGAAAAACCCATGTTGCTTCCTTCTGATCCTGAAGCTTTGAACAATCACGATCCTTTGAGTGCATCCCGAACCCCTGGTACGAATTCTCCAATATATTTTACAGAGCCTCAGTCTCCGATAAATACCTTTACTGATTCTTCAGTTCCCATTTCTCCTGCTATTTCTGATTTAGAATCAATTGAAGCCCTATGTAATGTTACGCCAACCTCTTCACTTTCATCGGAATGCTCAAGTCCAATAACAGCTATTTCACCAGACTCTTCAATAAGCCGCAGATTACGTTGGAAAGTTCATGGAGACTTAATTGATGCAGCCAACAACAGTATCACAGAAACACCCAAGAAACAACCGTGCGCGCGAACGTCATTCTTTAAGAAATACAAATACAGGGTAAATAAGGAGTTTAAATTACTGCATCATAGGATAGCTGAATTACAAAGAAATAATGAGACATGCCAAAGAACGATACATAGAAGTAAAAAGAATAAAGTCTTGACGACGACGTTGACAAAAAATACATCAGAAAGATCAACTAAAGAAGAATCTACGGAATTGATAAAGAGATTTACAATGCCATTTGTTACACTAGGTCTATTTTATTAACCCTTTTGATAATTAAGCTGATTTGAAAATCTTAATAATTAATCTGCTCAAGTCGTTTAAAACTGACGATCTCGTAATTACCAAATTTTTAAAATTAGGTGTAGTGTGAGGTATACATACATAATATATTTTATTGTTAATATGAAAATAAAGACTGGTCAAACTAAGTTAAAATAAGTAGATAAATAATTAATTAGTACAAGATTATTCAACTTCTTTCTGTTCCTTATTGAAAAAATATACACACTGATTCTAATTTTTGTTTTATTCAATTATTTTTTATTTCAGTAACATTATAGGCAATTAAGCCTAAAATTAACCATCTGAATAATACATCATCAGTCATTAATCTAAAACGTTTTTAGGTATTTATTAATAAACGTTTTTAGTAATTTTGATCAATCCTCACATAATTTCTATATTAGGTGACAGTGTTTCTAAATTGGCAGGGCTATTTCTAAATTCGGTGATGCACTTTCTAAATTCGCTGGGCCATTTCTCAATTCGGTGATTCATTTTCTCAATTCGGTGCTTTCTCAATTCTGTGATTAACTTCTCTGATAAACCAATCCACAATATTTGGTCCCATTTGAAATCATAGATTCAGTATGGAATATACTTTAATCTTTGTCATGAAATTACTTATAAAAACCAAATATTAATTTAACCACCGACTTGAGAAAAAAAAGGCCCTTCTGTAGAACTGCTCAAATCTCATAATCGAATGAATAAATAAATAAATTGAGAAGAAAACATCTACTTGGTTACTCATTATGTGTTTCCACGGTTTAAGCCTTGGCTCCTTCGGTTAGCTTTATGACCATTTTTGGCCATAATTGTTTTTCTTTCAGTAATTTTAATGTAAAATTATATAAATGCAAATTATTGCCCAAGCCTTGAGTCTTGCAATAAAAGTTGCGGAAATTGCTCTCACAGTCGTTACTCCGGCCTTAATAGCCGCGCATGAACTTAATGCTGGGCTTTATTAACGTCTAGCTTTTTCATACTTCATATCATCTGTTTTTATTTTATTCTTGCATTAATCAAATTTGATGGCGTCATACAAAAAGTACGACTTACCTAGAGTCAAGTATGAGCGTACACTGCTACGCCTTTAATTTTTTTATTAAGGCGCTATATGATTGTCAAAAGCAAGAGTGAGACAGAAGATGCCCCGCGGAGTGAAGAGCACGGCGCAGTGCCTCCATATTCGTTTTTTTATGAATTTTGGATGAATTTTGGCAGGGAAATAAAAAGTCGTCTACAAAAATCTATAATACCCTACATTTTGTAAGAATAACTATTTCAGTTAAGACCTAATTTACATTTTAAAAGATATGGAAGGTGTTTTTTTTATTTTCTCTATCGAGCGAAGCTTGTCCAATGGTCGGTAAAAAGCCTGTTCTAAACAGATACACCAAGAATGCTATATAATTTTTCCAGACGTTTAATTTTAGTACCTATATAGATAGCCTGGATTGAAAAACAGTTAACTAGTAATTATGTAATTGGGAAGTTATATTACCGTGGCTTGAATATTGTTCAAATTGTATTACAAATAATTGTATTTAAAAATTGTTTTTAGGCAAAATTCTCTCTACGGGATAACAATTTTTTCACTAGCTATGTAATTATAAATTAATAATGTAGACTTTGTAGACTATATAAGTTTCTACTGATGGCAATATCCCAGAGCGCATAGCGAAGCAGAGCTTAAGATCAGAAGCGAACTTGACTGTGGCGAAGATGCAACTTGAAATAGCTTCATGTTATGAAGTGAACCCATTAATGCAACTACGTCGGGCTACAGTTTGATTCTCAATACAAACTGGGCGGAATTATCTGAATAATAATGAGTACATCCATATACCGAAGCCCAAGTCAAGTGTCTTATTTTGTAAACAAAAACTACCCTACCTTACTAACATTTTAAGCTGTTCTTGCATAGTTATTTTAACATTATTAGATCGGATAACTTTATTTTCACAATGACGAACAGTTTCGATCAATCAGTTCCTTCAGTGTTACATCACAACAGGTAATTAGACGATCATATTTGTTTACAAAATAAGCCACTTGATTTAGGCTGCGGTATACATCTGAATGTATGGATGAACTCTTGAGGGCTTGGTGGCGCTGTGGTTAGCACATTACACTTTCGTTAGCCCGGGTTTATTGAACCCCAGGTCTACTACCGGTCTAACACAGAGGAGTTTTAAGGTTTAGTTGATCTCAAAAACTACGATCTATTACAATAATTCTTTCAATGTTAGATGATAAAAGTTAAAACTATGTAACTGTAAAATAATTGTTAAATTCGGTCCAATACTTTTGAAGAAAATCTCAACCATAATGAAGTCTCCTGTATACTTTTATCTGTCTTCGTGTGTAGGTACCTACTTTACTTTTTAAAATTCTTTATATAATGCGGAACTCGTGATACAATGACACCATGTATTTTCGTGGTTCAAATAATCATACAAATAATCAATACGCTCATTCTGTAAAGCTACGAAATATTATCTTTGATTATAGTAGGAAATATTATCTATTAGGAAACTGTTAAAGTTACTAGACTTGGCTAGACTCAACAATAATGAACCAGATTGTTAATAAACGGAAAGTTGTTAAAACTTAAACAATATCTTAGCCGAAGACTACAAGTTTCTTAATAATCTTGGGAATAATGTTGTTTAAAACATAATAATAGCTCTGGAGTGAATGTGGACTGATCAGCTTCTTCGTCCAGGGTTGCATTCGCTTTAAGACTCCTTTGGGGGAAGAAATAGAATAAATACTCCTTAAGGCTTAGTGTGCTTGGATTTTCAGTTTTTCTATGAAGACTACGGCACTAACTACTAAAATTAAACGTCTGAAAAAAATATGTTGCAATCTTAGGGTGTCTATTTAGAGACTGCTGAATACGATTGGAAAAACTTCGCTCGATAAAAAAATCGCAAAATACCCTTTCCATGTCTTTTAAAATGAAAATTATGTCTAAACCGAAATAGTTCTTTAGACAAATTATGTATCAAAATATATGGTAAGTATTATAAATACGAGAGCTTGTTTAAAAAAATCGAATTTGGCGTACCTATTCTTATTTCCCTGCCAAAATTCATAAAAATAGAAATATGGAGTCACTGTGCCGTGCTTTTCACTCCGCCGCTGCGGAACATCTTCTATCTCGCGCGTGATTTTTGCAGCTGGCAGCCCCTTAAGCCTCCTCTGGAGGAAGAAATATTACTACGATAGAATAAATACTCCTTAACATGATATTGGCAAATGACAAAGCTGCCGACTCCATTAATAAAATAGGTACTTACCGAATTAAAAATTCTCGTAAAATGTAACACATTGGGACGACCAAGCATGACTCGCATAATACGATATTTATCGACGAATTTGCAGTTTAATATCGAAATGGACTAGAGTTAATTAACAAGGCTATTAATGATTGCCTACCTCATGTTAATTAAAATTCGGAGTATTAATTGGGAACAATAGATCGGCAGTTCGACCCTTTGCCTTACTCTTTTACCTTTCGATTTGAAATATTTCAAAATACAAGGCATATTGGGCTTTTGAAAATAGGGGGAAACGACGGTTGCGAAATTATTTGATAATTTTCCGTTTAATGTCTACAGTGGTTGTTTTGTGTTTAATCTCTACAGTGGTTGTTTTGTGTTTAATATCACGTTAAAGTAATCTGAAAATGTTCGCGAATGACAGTATGATGAAATTATTGGAGTAAATTGAAAGTACTTCGCGGAGGTCTATAGTAACCAGAGACTTCTAAGCATACCAAGTTGCGGGGTACAGCTGATAGGATAATAAATTATTGTAAAAACAATTACCTAACGTATTGTTTGAGATCAATACCTGTTAATACCAAGTAATATTCTGTGTTAATGGGCATTTTAACTGACATCACAATGCGAGTTCTTTTGACCTCTATGATTTATTTATAGTTTACTTAGAGTTATTTTATTTCGTCAAGCAAGATGGAGGTAAAATATGATAAAAAAACTCACCGCGCTCTATGGAGAGAGCCTAAAGTATATTTTGTATGGGGAAAAATAATACACTGTTAGACAGATTAATGCGACACGGGTAATGAAAAAAATAATTATCGTGTTCAGTCGAAAAATGTTTACAAGGAATTCCATTACGGTTGAGATTTATTATTATTTCACTTTAATTAAAGTATGACTATCTAAGTAACTGTATAATTTAATAAAAAAAGGTCTAGTTTTTTATAAGTATAAATCTCAATCTTCATTATACAGTCGACAGCAGATCAATGGTAACACTTTTTACTTTTGACAGTTCTTATTTTTTGCGCCGTAAGACTTGAAATCGTACTGCAAGTGTTACCGTTGATCTGCTGTCGACTGTACAAGGAGGGCTAGCCGGCTGGCCGTTTTTGTCCAGTCAAAGCCTGCGCGAACGAAATTTTTGTACTAATTTTCGCCAAAAATCTGACATTGACGGTTAGTAAAAATCGACGCAGCGCAGCCCAAGGTTTTCGACTATAGGTAGGTAGGTACTCGATAATTCTTTTTTTTTCACTTTCATTAGTTCATTACCCGTGTCGCATTGTACTTGAAATTACAGAAGGACGTAAAATACCAAATGGAATCGTTTATGCCGAAAAAGAAATAAAACGTAAGGGGTCGTAACGCCGGACAGTGTGTCAATAACGGCGAAAATTGGGACATCGCAAATAATCTGACAGATATTGACGTATCCGATGGCACCGATCGGTTTATTGTTTGTCGATCCTATCTACATTTAGCTAGGCCTACGTCATAATGTACATATGCTAGTGGGTTTGATAGGCATGTCATGTATCAGATCTCGTACGAGATCAATACAACACAAACTATAATCTATACATATTATAAGACTGTAAAAAAGTTGTGTCTGTACATTGGATATTTTTTTGAAAAGAATAATTGTAATGTGTTTTAGGATCGATACTGATGCCAAAACATTTTTAGAATTTTTGTCTGTTTGTCGGTTTGTCTGTGACTTTGTTCAAGTATCACGCCATAACTACTGAAGGGATTTTGACGGGAGTTTCACTAGGAGATAGCTGAAATATCCGGACAGCTCATAGGCTATAAGCCATGGCGGTATGTGATCTGCGCATGGTACTTTTTCTACGCAAACGAAGTTGCGGGGTACAGCTAGTTTATAATACAACAGAACATGGAGCCTAGGATTCGGAACTTTCGTAGCATAGCAAGTCAAATATCTAATAGGTAAATATAATTAATTAAGTAAGTACCTATATATTACTGCCACTCAATTCTGTTCAAATATTTGTATCGTACGATTATGTAACCAGTATAAGCTAGCACGGCCCCAGGTAACATCGTCATGCTAGCTACGATCCAAATCTCTTAAAAGAATACGCGGGCTAATGAAATATGATAATTATACCTTGCAGGTCAAGGAATTTCAAAATTATTGACTGATTAAATTTCTTACAATAGGTAGAGTAGAATTTGGAGGGGCGGCGTTTTAATTAATAGAATTCATACAAAAATTACCAAAAATATTTACAAAAATTAAACTAAATTTTTTTAAAAATTATATGTGCATTGTCACTATGGTTTGTATTTTTTATATTTTAAGGTAAGTAGGTACCTAAGTATTACCAATTTTTTGAACTTGACTAATTGTCATTTCTAATTTCATTGTGTGATTTGTGAGGTAGGTACTTAGTTCATTTTTTTGTTTGATTGTTCAGTTATGATCTACCTACTAAAAAACCTTAACAATTGAATATTTATCATGAGTACAACCCCCAGTTTCAATTTGTCGAATGAATTCGAGGACACCCTGTAGTTAATGTCTCGTGTTTTACAGCATGGTTTAAGGACTTTAGCTGGATATCGACATCAAAATCGGTGGTTCAGCAACCGTTAAATTAAGCCACTGTTTTTATCACTACCGGCCATTGTGACTAGTTTTGCGAGCGAACTGTGTTTGAGTTCGGTCTTACACGTGTCAGATCTCATACAATTTTGACAGTCGTAAGAGCTAGCTCACGCTAAGCTCAAAACTCTATGAATATCAGCCTAGGTGTTATATGTTTTGGAGTAATATCGTCCTCGATATAATATAAAGTAGTGTCGACTGTACATAGCATGTAATGTTCCTTGTAATCACCACAAAGGTGCGAAAACGTAAATAAACTAGCAAGAAGTTTCCCAAAATAGCGTCTCGATACATAAATCAGAGACCCTTGGCCGACCTTCGCTCGGCATCACGTATTGTTGGTCTATTACGTAGGAATAGCCGCGACCGATCGACGCTGCGGTAATTGTGTACCATTATTATCAATTTAGCCCTATTGACAACAACTCAGCGGGTAAGCTCTTCGGGATTCTTGCAAGGATTTCAGGAGATACAAGGAGGTCAGTCAAGTTCGACACAAAAACAGGCAAACTATGCAAACGTTTTACGAGACAGTTTCATCATCATTAGTCCGTATCAGGCCACTGGTTGACATAGGCCTCTACCAAACCCGATTCTCGGCCTTTGCATTCAGTCTCTGCCAGCCATCTTGCAAAGGTCATCCCTCCATCTGGTCGGGGGGCGTCTCATGCGCTACGTTTACCCGTTCGTGGCCTCCATTCGATAACTAGTTTACCCACCATCAGTTCTACGACCAGCCCACTGCCACTTCAGTAATTGATACCTACCCAAGTTTGCAACCCTGAAAACCTTGGGCTACTCAAATTAATGCTAATCAAAAGGGAATATATATAATGTGGGATAAAATACACTCTTTGGAGTGAGCCTAAATAATGTTTTGTATGAGTACAGGTTTTCGCCCTTGTTGTCACTTTCACTCACATTCATCAGAAAGAGATAATATATTTTTATATATTCGACTTTTATTGAGAATTCAAACAATGCAAAAACAAATGAGTGGCAGAGACGCATACTTTATCATACAAGAGCGAAGTCTGCAATCTGAATATTCAAATGACGTAGCCAATTTAGTTAGGTAATTACTTACATGATCATATCATACTCTACATTATTGTCATCTATTCTATGAAACACTGTCTATAGTTTATAAGTACGGTGGAACACAGAGGAAGGTGTACAGTAGAGTTAAGGTTGAGATTTTCTCAAAAACTACTTGACCTATTTCAATAATTCTTTCACTGTTATATAGATAAAAGTTAAAACTATGTAACTGTATTTTTTTATTATTAAATTCGGTGTAGTAGTTTTTGAGAAAATCTCAACCTTATACAGGCCCCCTGTATACTTATCTCTGTCTTCGTGTGTACGAGGACAGGTCTCCGCCCTTGTTGTTACTTTCTCTCACATACGTCAGAAAGAGATAATATGTTTTCGACTTCAAAAACAAATATGGTTTACTCCATAGGACATTCCTTGCATCATGAAATATACAAATGACATTGCCAATTTAGTTAGGTAATTACTTACATGATCATATTCTACATTATTATTATCTATTCTATGAAACACTGTCAATTTACATGTAAACCGAAGTCCAAATCAAGTGTCTTATTTTGTAAACAAAAACTACCCTATCCTACTAACATTTTAAGCTGTTCTGTGATAATTGCATAGTAATTTTCACATTATTAGATCGGATTAGGTATTTTATTTTCAAAATGATGAACAGGTTCGATCAATCAGTTCCATCTGTGTCATCACAACAGGTAATTATACAATCATATTTGTTTACAAAATAAGACACTTGATTTGGGCTGCGGTTTAGATATCTATACCTATGAAAATAACATAAAATAAAATGACCCATATTTTGTTCCCAATTGCGTGACTTGGAGAATGGTAATGGGTTATTGATTGTATGTAGTTTTGTTTTTATCAATACCTACAATAAGTATGTAAATTAATGACTGTGTAAAATATTATATTTCATCAAAATATATGTTTTTAAAAGTGTGCTTTTCGTAATTGACAAACAATCGACTTTACATTAAGGGCCATTCAATCAACCTCAATCACATACCTACGAGTTCATATACAGGCTGTAACGGAAAGTATGAACTGAAAGCGGGGTGTTCAGTATCGGTAATTAAATAGCTTTTGTTCTACTTAAGACTTTTACTTACACAACAACAACTTCGAGAAAGAGAGTGACAGGAGAATTCAGCTGGACTGGGCAGCGTTTGGGAAGCTACGTCATATCTTCTCGTCTTCAATACCACAATGCCTAAAAACTAGGGTCTTCAACCGTGCGTCTTGCCAGTGATGACCTACGGAGCCGAAACGTAGACATTGACGGGACTGGCCCACAGGTTCAAAGTCGCTCAGCGAGCTATGGAAAGAGCTACGATTGGCATTTCTCTGTTAGATAGAATAATAAACGAGTATATCCTACAGAAGACAAAAGTGGTTGACGTTGCTCATAGAATCAGCAAACTGAAGTGGCAGTGGGCTGGTCACATCTGTCGTAGAACCGATAATCGATGGGGTAGACGAGTTCTCGAATGGAGGCCACGTACGGGTAAATGTAGTGTGGGACGCCCCCCGACCAGATGGAGGGATGACCTTCGCAAGATGGCTGGCAGAGACTGGATGCAGAGGGCAGAGAGTAGGGTTGAGTGGCTTTAAGAGAGGCCTACGTCCAGCAGAATGAATGGATGAATTAAACAACTTTAGAATTAAAACTATAGTGAGCCATTACTACAAATTATTATATATAAACGGATATCACTCACTTATATTGTTAAAGTCTAACTAGGTAACTGTCGGTCTAATTGCCGACTTTAACAATATAAGTGAGTGATATCCGTTTATATATAATAATTTGAATTAAACAACATTTGTTCTACGTAAGACTTTTAGATTTTGGTGAATTCATTTTATTATCTATCAGCTGATCAGTTTGTGTCATACTCAGCTCCTAAAGCACAACCAAGCCACACATGCACATTCCTGGGCGTCACCAGCCGTTTGCCCAGGCGAAGATGATATAAATATGGAGGACGGGGAGGATTCCTTGAAAGTCGCGGTAAAACGTCATCATTAGCTACTTCTTTGTGAAAATTAAAATTAAATAGTTACCTTAGGTATTTAGTGACTAATGATCTTACCTAAGTTAATCAGAAGATGTCCTCGAACGTTTCTATTAATTGGAGTGCACGAAAGAAGTCCTGTTTGTGAAGTTTTGTGCTCTAACTTGTGTTTTGTTTATACTATTATTTCTTCTGTATCTGTGGTTTAGGTTAGGTTATCTTAGTTGTAAGAAAACATACATTCTTATAACATCAGACCAGGCTGTACTATGCCCTAGTTGGCCTTGCCTTTCCCTCTGGGAAAAAAATAATTTAAAAAAATGGGGACGGGGAAGTATGATTTATGGGTACAGACAGGCGACGCCATTGGGTACAGCCTGGGTACAGTCTGTTATTGCACTCTTTTTATGTGTACCTAAGAACATCGATAGCGGGCTAGCCAAAGAATCTACTAGAATCTTCTCATTATAACAGGGTCTACCGCCAAGGTCTTCCTAAGAGCAGAGACCACAGACACTTATTTTTTTATTAGGAAATGTTGGGACTTTAACCTTTTTAAAATTCCCTTTGCCCGAGAGTTATTTAAACAATCTCGCTGTTTTTTGTCCAAGTCAAAGGGCCACAGGCTAAAAATAATACTCGCGACGTGAAAGGACGGGTCACATCTACATTTCAGTGGTCACCCAAACAAACGTGTTGGTAGAAATAAAAGAAATCGGACCCACAGAGCATAATCAGACGCCTTCTGTGTAAGTAAGTAGATGTGGAAAAATAACAAAACCGTTGCCCATCTTATTTACTTATTTATTTTTTATTAATGGACTCGACAGTTCGTCATTTGCCAATGTCATGTACAGAATATTCAAGATATCATTGTCTTCTCTTTCTCCAGAGGAGTCGCCGTGGCGTCATCACCCCGGAAATCCGCGTCTATTTGTCTTCATCCAGAGGAGTCGCCGTAGCGTCATTACTCTGGACGAAGCAGCTCGACAGTCACGTTCACTCCTGAACTCTTGATAACTGCTTGAAACTTCAGATCTTGCATGATTTATCCAATAACTTCACCATACTGTCATTCGCGAACATTTTCTGATTAATTTAACGTGACACAAAATAATCACTGTAGACATTAAAATGAAAATGATCAAATAATTTCGCTACTGTCGTTTCCCGCCATTTTCAGGAGAACCTTGCTCATCTTTAAATACTTAAACAAAACAAATATGCATCGTGTTTAGAAAAAAATATATAATATTTATAGTGTAAGTGTTTGTTTCTTTGTTTTGACATTTTATTGAACACCACAGACAAAAACAAAAGAAACAAATTGCTATAGGGCGAGCTTGTCTCAAAAGAGATTTCTACAAGCAAACTCTCATATCTGGGAATAAGCAAACCCGTGACAGAGAGAGCAGTATCTATTGTAAAAGGTAGTCGTGGTAAGTATAAAATACTAAATAAAATATGTACTACTGAATACATAAATAAATAATAACTATAATCAATAGGTACAGACAACAGCAGATGGTAACACTTGCAGTACGATTTCAACTCTTACGTCGCAGATAATAAGAACGGACCAAAGACTAAAGTGTTACACTTGATCTGCTTTGATGTGTACCGATACCTGTTTTCCTCGGGTTTTCGAAAGAGCTTGCGTTTACCGAATGCTCTCAAAATGAAGGAAAACATTTGTAAAGAAATCTGTATAAGAAATCTAAGGTAATCCACCATACGCACTGGGCTCGTGTGGTGGATCGCGGCCCGAGCTCCCTCGAAGTAAAGAAAGGCCTTTGCCACAACAGTGGAGATTTAAAAATGCTGATGATGATCCACATCTATAATCCAATAAGTATTTACGCGAGATCGCATAAGTAAGGGAATTTAATAATTAATCATTCATTCGTCTTGAAATCTAAATGTGAATAGTCTAGCTTCTTAAATTCTCAATATTCTTAATTCATTAATTTGTTGCTTAAAATATTATTATATAAGCACAAATACAATAAAAACTAAATTAATTTACTTACAAAAAAAATCCAACTCCTGAAAATACCGCCAAAATCGCCAAACTTGCACCAATACTTTTCAATTAGTTTTAAAAACAAAACAGAGCGTCCAAAAAGTTTTCAGCTTAACTAAAGACTAATTTCACATAAAATCTCTTTTAATTGAACACACTGAATTAAAAAAGTTTTAGTCAATTAGAAGATGTTCGAAGTTTAAAATTAACTTTCGAAGTGGAAGTTATTCAGGGTTTCGCTCGCGAATATAACGACTTTATCTCAACTCGTACGGTCGTGTGAACGCCTCACTGTTCCGAAACAGACTGGTTCTTGTTTCGTAGGCAGAGTGATACTAGTTGACACCAGATGGACACAAGAAATATTACACCGATAATTTAGAATACTGATTACGAAGTGTGCATTTCTGTCGGGGATTCTATGTCCAATGTATATAATCTGGCAAAGGTTCCAATTTGGGACATTTGAAAATGGCGGGAACGCGCGACAGTTATGTTATTATTTAGTAGTTCAATTTTAACTGTACCTATCTAGACGCTGTTTTGACTCAATTTGACGTTAAATTAATCAGTAATTGATCGATAATACTATTGGAGTGTACAAATAATTAAATATGCATATGAAGTTTCAAATTAGATTCAAGAGCCACGCATAGCTCAGGAAGTATGTCCATGTGGTGATCCAGATACTAGTTTTTAAGGAAACCAGAGGTTTTTTTATAAATTTTTTTGTAATTAAGTATTAATAATAATTAAAATTTTAATGACATGTAAATGAAATATTTACCAAATAAATGAATATGAATATAATAACTTTTAATGGAGCTCAATATTAAACGTGTATTTTATTTATAAGTAACAAACTATTACATATTTGCATTAGAGTATTAAAAAAAAAGGTTTTGCTTAATTGACAATTAAGTAGGTAGGTATATTGTGATGAGATTGTAACTTATTTAGTGACATTAAAGGTCACTCCAACTCTAATTTTTAACGTGAACGTCAATTTACATAATTTTAACGCGAATTGGCAAACGAGCGACAAACGCACCGAAAATTGATTTATTATTTGATTTATTCGTTAGCTGATGTTGAGCGAACCATTAATATTCATCACGACTTACGTACATGTGTACGGGTAAATAGCATTACATTATGTAATTTGTATATAATTTAAAGACTATTTTGAATTAATTTCAATAATTAAACTTTATTTATGTTTAATTTTAAGCTAAATTGAATTTCAAAATTATGTAGGTATTAAGTAGGTATGGTATTGCCGACTCGTTGACAATTTCGTCATCTCTGTTTTTTTAAATAGTTTAGTTGAATTTACAGATGATAATATTAAAGTAATAATAAATAAATAAAAAGCCTTTTATTTCCTGGTTTGTATAAAAAAAAATGGTTAGTGATTGCTTATGTTAAGTTTGTTAGTATTTAAATATTCTATTAACCTTATTATTATTTTCCAGTGTAGCAAGCAGGTGAAGGCATCCTCCAAAGATTGCATATTTCTCGGGTTTGAGCTATTTTTTTCCACTGTGGATTAGAGTAATATGAGAAGCTAGTTTACATGAAAAAATACTTTCTCTGAACGTAAAAAAACACGTTAATCAGGATAAATAACGGTTAATCACGCCAAATTGCCGGATTACAATGGTTTACTGCGTACTAACGTTACTCTTATGGCCAAGTTTGTTGACTCCGGAAATGTATGCATCTACTTATACATTTTTTAAGGGTCGCAAGTTCGATTTCCAGTTCAGGACAATAGTCCTAATGAGGGGTTTAAGCTTGTGCTACGAACGGTTACCACTATTGTGGGTGAGTATTAGGTCTAATTGTTATTATTATAAAAGTGCTGCTGAGAGTTTTTTTGCCACTTTTGCTCTTCAGCGTTTGCACCTCTTCCTTGCAATGGTAGTGTAAATGTAAATTCAAAAAAAAATTGGTTGCTAAAATATGCATAATAACGAGTTGCCGATGATGACGATTGAATTTTGGTTCAACCGTCAGTTGTTTTGCTTCTGTGTGTTAAATCAACTGTCGGTAAAGATTGTTTTCGACGAAGCATAAAAAGGTGAAGGTTTTTTCGGCGAAGCGCTCAATCGATAAATGATTTTGTCGCAGACGACGATTCGTTCTACGTTCGTTCGTTCGTTCTTCGTCTTCTGTTTTCGGCGAAGCGTTCCATCGGTGAATGATTTTTTCGTAGAACAATCCGTCGGCTAAGCGTCTTTTCGGTGAACCATTCCATCGGTGAATGGTATTTCGGTATACCGCAACGAGCTCGAGATATGATTCTGGTTCTAACCCAATAATATACTAAGTTCAAATGTAAATATTCTTAGAGCAATGAAACATTAGTTTCAGTAACGTACCTTCAGTTCACTATAATGGAGCAACTATAAACGTTCCTACAATTGGATGTAGCGAACCAAATAAGCATATTCTTTGTCTCTGTAAATAAAACCCATTCATAAAGTATCCTTATCGAATGACAAGTCGATAGTGTCTATAATATAGAGATATAAAGAATGGCTGACATCGATAAAATGAGAGACTGGAGGATATCTCGAGAGCGGTCATCAATATCCACTGGGAGGGTCATCCAATATAGATCTTTATCTAACATTCGAACTCTAATAAAATCGAAGGAATAACTTAGGAATATGCACTTAATAATAAATAGTAGCCAAGTGTATTATAATAAAAATATTATTATTGCATAAAAGATAAAGGACAAAATTAAATATAAGAAACTATAAAATATTAATCGTTTCACTAAACCCAGGACTGGTAATGCACCAACAAAGTAAACCGAAACGTCATAATCTATTGTGATTTAACTCGGGTTAACTTGTTGGTGATAGATGGCGTCTGATACATGAAGAATAAAGACATTGCCATATTTCAATAGAGCTTTGCCCCACCTACAAAACTACGTGACCATTTAAGCTGTACCTATTATTTTGTTGGGGACTTATTACAGGTTTAATATTGCATAATCATAATCAGTATCATTTTCTACTACTATCGCAACTCCTATAGAAGAATAACAAAAACAAAGAATAAATCGCTTCGATTTCTTACTATTTTCTGAATTCTTAATTAAGCTGTTTTTTTCGAATCGCAACTTGTACAAAACTTTATATTAAACCAATAATTTTAATAAAAAACGGAGATATTTTACATTTATTCGTTATCTTACAAGATAACGAATAAATGTAAAATATCTCCGTTTGTACACAACTTGCGGTTGATGGTGGGGCTGAATCTGGCATGGTCATTTCGCCACACTCTCGTGATAGAGTCTAAAGTATGTAGGTGTATTTTTTATGGGGACAAATATACTAAAGTGTAGGATAATTTTGCTACGTATGACACGATTATTATATTATGTGTACACCGGCTAACCCAATTGATTTGAAAATAGACATTTTCGTAGAATTTTCGTGTTACAAGTTTATGAATATTTTATTTATGGCATTATAAAGAAGGCTTTACATCCAGTTTATTTTGGCGCATCCAATAATTATATACTCACTCACCCTCCCTCTCACACATACACTACAAACTTCAATTTTTCACATTGCATGCTTTTCTTCACTTTTAACCTTACCTTAGACTCTTATTTATAATAAACACAAGACAGACTAATTAATCTAACTCAGAAATAATTTGAGGGTTGAGAGCTGGCTCCTAAGATACAGGATTTTATATTCTAGTTTAGGACCAGATGATATGCGTAATAAATATATATTTTTAAGTAACCATCTAAGCTGCTGTAAACTAAGTAGTTTTCCATACTACTATTGTGACGTATATACTATAGGGATACTTATTTAAGAGACATATTTAAAAGTTATAGGCAAATAAATGCAACAATGTTCTAAATGTATTTAACGAGTCATATGCTCGTATCATTGGTTTTCAAACTACTGTAAACTACAATATAATAGGTAACTAAATAACTGAAAAAGCATATAAACCGACTACATTGTTTGAACCGGGTTAGTTCAATCGGTTCAAATATTGTTAACAACTTGATTTTGACACGGGGTTTTCTTGACTTATTCCCGTAGAAGTGGTTTCTCTTTACTAAGAATTCCCGTAGGTGACTCTCGATGCAGTGAGTCTCTCAATGTCAATTCTCTTCTTGGTCCACGTCCCTATATATCCATAAACGTAATTTAATGTTATTCCACAGTTTAAGCCTTCCTTCTGTCCCTTTTTACCTTAACGCTTTCTAACGAAGTGTGAAAGTGACAAGAACACACACGGTTTAAGGGAAGTGAGGTTTAATTATTTATTTATTTTCATAACAACACTTCCAGTTAAACCAAACGTGCGTTACATGTCAATTTATAAATACTAATTACATACATAATTCCACACGTGACCAAAATGCTGGCCTGTATTTCGCCCAATGGAACAGCCTAGCGAACCAGAGGGGTAATGCCGCCAGCATTTTGGGCACGTTGCCGGACAACGGGGATCGGTTGAACTAATTGTAATGCTAAGTCATTCAGATAGTTCAACCGACCTATTGTACATATAGTTTTTAGTTTAGTTTATATATATATATATATATTTTAGGTTAATATTATAATAGTTATAGGTAAGTGGTTATTTCAATAATAAATTTTATTACATACATATATGATGCTTACACTATGCCTATTCGACAACACAAATAAATAATACGGGAAACGCTTTAGATCTGTATCGAGCTCCATGGTGCGGTAGACTCAAGATACCGAATTAGGTTTACAACGTTTATACTTCGGCAGATAACCTGTGTGTAAAAGTGGCTTAAAATATACAGAAAGATACTTAATTCAATTCCGACGTGGTCTTAGGGAGGGTCGTTTCCTGTGATAGTTCGGTTTGACCCAAACGCCATAAAGTTTCGAATAAAGTATTATGGTCCCCAATAGAGACCGTGCGGATCAAAGGGATCCCTCATGATATTGAGGATATCGGAATTGACCTCTCAAACGACTTGATTCACGCAATTTGTTGAGTCTCTACATAGAGATCGGAGACGACTTCAGGGCCGTAGCTAGAGTTAGATTTTCTCTATTACAAATAGAGAAATGTTTATAAGATTGATATTATTATCTCAAAACCTACTAACGTAGGTAACTTAACGTAACCACAATATAGATAATGTAACATAACTTACTGTCTTCTGTAAAATATAAATATATAATATAGTTAATTAATTAAATAGTAATAATAGTAATAGTATTTAATACAATAGTAGGTAAATTATTTTTATTTTATTTTATTAGTAAGTAGTTAAATAAAAAATATTACAAATAAAAAAAATCGTTTAAACTCTGCCCACCCTGTGGGAGTGTGCCTAGAACACTGGCGACGTTCCCCCGGCTTATGCGCTGGCCGAGGAACGCGTCGGCCCGCCTGTCCCCGGAAGCCTCACGCAGGCGCGACGACAGCTCTTTCACCAGCCGCCGAGCCGCGGGCCCCCAGGGACTCAGCGTCTCTACCCCGAATGGCACAAAAGAGTAGCCCACATGGAGGGTAGAGTATTTTCTGTCTTTCAGATTCTCTGCAGCTGCTGCTGCTGAGCCCGCCTCCCTGGAGGTGGTGGGGACTATATACTTAATATATTAATAACTGTTTATTTATATATTTTAGTACAAATATTGATTTACCTACTATTTACCTTTTTTAAAACCTACTTGACATATTACAAGAATTCTTTCACTGTAAATATCTTTATTTATCTTTAAATAGTTTTTGAGGAAATCTCAACGTTATTGAAGCCCCCTGTATTATATATATACCTATATATATTATACCTGTCTTCGTGTAGTTTATTTAGGGCAAAAGTATTTTTATTTGTTTTGATAAATCGATTTACGTACTTGTAAGCGTGTTGTTGTTACAGCCAACCGACGCGGTGTCTGTGCGAAATCGAGTTTCCAGGAATTATTTTCCTAATGTACTATCGAACTAGAACATGATGAAAAAATTCTTGCCGTGGGCAGGACTTGAACCTGCGACCTTGTCATTCCGTGACACGCTCTTACCAACTGAGCCACCACAGGCCACACCACGCCCACCGACAATCTTCATCGCTTTATACATACTTAAAGGGTATGTTACGCAATTCCATCTATCGGACAATAGTAGTATTATTCCGACAACCATGTCTAACATTCGGTTAGAAACATGATTTATGATGATGCGCTCCTAATTTTACTCAGAATTTGAATTACGCATTATCCATGCTCGGTGAATAAATTAGAACATGATGAAAAAATTCTTGCCGTGGGCAGGACTTGAACCTTGTCATTCCGTGACACGCTCTTACCAACTGAGCCACCACAGGCCACGCCACGCCCACCGAATATCTTCATCGCATTATACATACTTAAAGGGTATGTTACTATCGAACTGCTCTTACAAAATAATAGGGACTAAATAAGTTTTAGTACGTATCTTATGCTATGATTTAAATAGTGTGCACTGTGTGTGTAGTTTTAGATAGGCACCTTTAGCCTGTAAAACGTAATTCATTTGTTCATTGCCTTATATGGTAACATAGTTCGTTATAGTGCTCACATAAACCCTGAAAGCTCAACAACATTACTTACATTTTATAATAATATATTTATAATAATTCAGATTGGAGTAGTAAATGTCACATGGAATGGGTTCATTCCTATGCCTCGATTTTAATTGTCTTGATTTGTATTATTTTTTAAATAAGCTGAATAAAGAATTTTCAAATAAAAAATCTGTAGTAAATAAAGCTATTTAAAATTTAAAACCATTATACATATTTTTTAATTAATTTCGTTAAAGTTTTGTTCACAAATGTACTGTGTCAGCGCTATTTATGTAAAAATATGGCTGGTTGTCTATCAGGGAACCAAAAAGTACCTGAGCAGGTGCCGAAGACTGAGCAGGGGACGAGTAGGTACCTTAAAAATAAATTAATATTGTCTCGTCTCCTGCCGCACCTATATAGGGGCCGAATCTACAACTTTTAATCCGGGGGACGAATATTAGGGGACCAATGGGTTCTGACCCTTTCATACTATCAACAAACAGACCATACCATATTTTATCAAGGTTGATGACATACTTTAAGGTGATGGTATTGGCATAAGGTACCTATCCCATTGCCCCATAATGCCCAGTGCTACGGCCCTGGACGCCTTCAAAGTACTTCGGATCTATTTATACGAGCATCTGGATAGTGTCTCTGGTCAATTCTGGTATGTTATTGCTCAAACGATTATAGTCTAGACTATTACAATAAGGTTGTTAATCGAACTTAACGAAATCGATGTTTTGGGTCTGATAAACCGTTAAAATATCCGTAGTTAGTTTATTTTATTAATGGACTCGACAGTTCGTCATTTGCCAATATCATGTTACAGAAAATTCAATATATAATAGTCTTCTATCTTCCTCCAGAGGAGTCGCAGTAGCGTCTTCACCCTAGGTAGCCGCGTCTTCTTGTCTTCATCCATAGGAGTCCCCGTAGCGTCATCACTCTGGACGAAGCAGCTCGACAGTCAATCACCTGAAACTTCAGATCTTGCTCAAATTATCCAATAAATTCACCACACTGTCATTTGCGAACATTTTCTGATTAATTTAATGTGATCTTAAACACAAAATAACCACTGTAGATATTATAATAAATATTATCAAACATTTTCAAGAGACCCCCGTAGTTAGTTATTTTTACCATAATCTAGCCCAAACACATAAAGTAAGGAATCGCCGATAAAGTTAGCCATATTTACATCGCAGACTCAGTTTTTGCATGACAATTTTCCGCGTCCCTGCCACTCATTTGTTTTTCCATTATTTGAATTTTCAATAGAATCGAACATATAAAAACTGATGTCGCTTTCTGACGTATGAAAATGAAAGGACAAGGGCGGAAACCTGAAATATACTTTAGACTCTCTCCATGGAGCGCGTCGATTTTTTATCGTTCATATTTGCCATACATTTTTGTATAAATTCCAAGCACTTTCAGGATTATGGTTTTGGTATTATCTGTAGAGAGCTTGTCTAGACATTATAGCATATGAAATTCCCTACGTTTTGATATGAAATGTATTTATTTCGTTGGCACTTATCGTTATCATATCTGTGTAAGAGAGTGCCGACATGAATGAGTTCCGATATAGAGGTAAAAGATAACACAACAGACTGCTAGGGATTTGAAAAAATTCAAATCCTAGAAGAAGTAACGCCTAATCAAAAAATTTATTTCTATTTTTTTTAAAATCTGAATAAATTGAAAACTTTATTCAATAATAAGGCAAAATACAAACAAATAACAGTAAAAACTAATACCATTTCTACCTGGAATGTTAGATTTGAGGATTGACTGTAACACGTATATAAGTAAAATGGAAATATAGATATAATAGATTTAAAGAAAAGGTAAAATACATTAACACATAAACAGACATATACAGATAGACGTATGTACAAAATTAGAATACTGAAAGAAGAAAAGTGTCGATTAGTTTCTAGTTTCAACAGTTAGACATGAATTGGGCACTAACAAATATATGTTACCGGCCAAACCCGATTTCAGGACAGGAGTTCTGCCTACACGCGTTAGGATAAACCGGTATACCCTAGGCCAAACTAGTTCGTCCGAACCCCAATAGGCCAAACTAGTTTAGCCTAGGCCAAACTAGTTTAGCCTAGGCCAAACTAGTTCATCCTAATAAGAATACGTACCCTCTAGGATAAACTAGTATGGCCTAGTCTAAACTCGCTTCGCCTATAGTCCGCACGAATTTAAATAAATATATGTACGACAACAGCAGATCAATGGTAACACTTGCAGTACGAATTCAACTCTTATAACGCAGGTAATAAGAACGGTCCAAAGTGTTACACTTGATCTGCTGTTAGCTGTACATACTCGTATATTATGAATATTGAATTCGAAATTTTATTACATTGAGATATTTATCCCAGAGAGAATCTAACGTTGTAGATAAGCCTAGATTAGTCTAGTAACTCAGGTATCACATTCCTCCAAATCTCATTCGGAGAGATGATGTAATCTGATAAGAGCGGAGACGAATTGGTATCGAAAACAAATAGGTTATATTACCTATTTTATTTTGATGGGATTTTTTAATGTTTAAGTAAGTATACATGTACTGTAGATAGCATGTACGGTCCGAAAAAAATATCCAGGGGGCCTTAATAAGGGTGCGATTTTCTCAAAAAGTACTTGACTATTTTCTTTAAAACTCCTTACAATTACATGGTGTGTACTCTAAACAATCTACTAGACTTTTTTTTTTACAATAGGTGAAGTAGTTCTTGAGAAAATCTCAACCTTATTGAGGCCCCCTGCATACATACACATTGATCTCCTATAAACAACTAGATACACAGTCTGCCTTCTAAAAATGTCCGAGCGCAAAGGTTTTTTGTAAACCTATAAATTGTCCCACTGCTGGGCAAAGGCCTCCCTTCTCCTCTTCCATCCATCCCTGTCCTGAGCCTCTTCCAGCCACCCATCCCTGTATCTAACGATATCGTCTCTCCACCTACGCCGAGGTCTGCCCCGACGATGGCATCCATTCTGTGACAGTCCGGCCCATCGGTCCGGCTGCATGCGGCACACGTGGCCCGCACATTTGTTTTATTGGACATTATTTGGACATTAACAATGGACCCTTATTTGGATGTTTTTTAAATTGTTTTAGTAAGACCTTTGTGTATCTAGTTGTTTGTAGAAGATCAATGACTGTACATTATATTATGTAGTATGCTCAATGTCGCCATACACACAATTTTTATTGCCAACATTTAGTATTTATTACACACATCTGGCACTGAAATTCAGCGACAATAAAATTGATAAAAGTGCGTTATATTATAATATAATACATACCTACATATCCAATGTATACCGCAACCCAAATCAAGTGTCTTTTTTTGTAAACAATATGATCGTCTAATTACCTGTTGTGACGTAGGTAACACCGAAGGACCATTGATCGAACCTGTTCGTCATTGTGAAAATAAAGTGATCCGATCTAATAATGTGACGAGAGTGGTTGGGTGGCATGCTTTGGGAGAGGAGGGCTATGTCCAGCAGTGGACTGATACGGGCTGATGATGATCATTATTGACGAAATGATTGCATGACCGGCTTCTCGGATCGACTGTCGCTCGGTGAATATGATTTACAATGGTGTGGGTGTAACATATCCCTATTACAGTGAGGTTCGACTTCGATCTCGCCCACAGTTCAGTGAACTGAAAGCCGCATTCTAACACGTGTTTCACAGTCAGTTCACAAGACAGATAGTGGATAACATTTGTTAACGAGCCAATAAAGTTTAGGTTAGTTTTAGGTCAATACATGGAAAGGTTATTGCAAACTCTGATGTATATAAAATATTTATGAAATGTGGATTCCTTGAAAACCGCGCAAAATGCCATTACTTTTTTGTGAAAATTCTAATTAAATAGTTTCCGTGGTATTTAGTGATTAATGATCACGTTAAGTTAATCAGGAGATCCGTGAACGTTTCTATTAATTGGAGTGCTAGAAAGAAATCGTGTTTGTGAAGTTGTTGCTCTTATCAAGGTTTCCTCGTGTGATGATTGCGTGGATCGTTAAGTTATTTCGTTTAGGGGTTCGGGAGGGTTGTGCGTAGGTTTAGGTTAGGCTGTCTTCGTATATATGTATGTATTTATAAGAATTCAGACATTCTATTAACATCAGACCAGGCTGTATGCCCTTTGGCTTTGCCTTTCCCTCTGGGAAATTTTTTACACATACATACTCATGAAATGTTGTTGAAAAGTATCGAACAACAACATAAACATTACTGTACTTACATAGTTTTACATGTATTGTCATCTTGAAAAGTTACCGCTTGGAAAAGAGCTTTATAACTTGGCATTGATTTAAATTTCAGCACTTTTTATAGGAATAAGGAGACCTTGGCCATCTATGTTTTGGTAGAATCTATAGTTTATTTTATAACCTAACTACCGTTTTGTTGTTTTCAAAATCAAAATGGCCACTACACAGTGTAGCAGATATTTTCTAGCGTAAATTATTTTGTTTAAAGATATGCTACTTAGATAAACCCATTGCAATCTAGGCAGTATTAAGATCAAAGAATTTGAATTACGCATTATCCATGCTCGGTGAATAAATTAGAACGTGATGTAAAAATAGGAGCGCATCATCATAAATCATGTTTCTAACAGAATGTTAGACATGGTTGTCGGAATACTACTACTATTGTCCGATAGATGTAATTGCGTAACATACCCTTTAAGTAAGTAAGTATAAAGCGATGAAAGATTTTCGGTGGGCTCGGCGTAGCCTGTGGTGGCTCAGTTGGTAAGAGCGTGTCACGGAATGACAAGGTCGCAGGTTCAAGTCCTGCCCACGGCAAGAATTTTCTCATCATGTTCTAAGTATTAAGATCGTTAGGACTAGTGTCTTTTATCACCCCTGAGTCACCTGTCGTTGTTTAAAACCACAGCTTGTATGTCTATATTTAAGTAGGTAGTTAAAAAAGCTAAACTTGTACACATCGCGGGCCTGAAAGCTTTCAACCTATTTAAATATGTAGGATATGTAGGGTACCAAAACGGTACCAATTTTTTTTTCCGAACTTTATTTCCAACCTCATTTAGAATTCTTGGTGAAAGCCTAAATAACAATTGAGATAATGGAGTTGGTTGAAAATGTTAATTAACTTTCAGTATTATTTTAAAATAACTTTTCCCCCTTCATAATCCCCACGTGTAAACTCATAAAACCCGTAACTAGTGATGGGTAAAATTTTGGCGTGCTTTGGTTTTGGTTTCGAAAAAGACCAAGGCTGCAGTTTTGGCTGGTAAGGCAGGTAGGATTATCCTAACATTTACAATCATTATTTCATTGGGCAGATTAAAACTACTTTAGCCGTTGATTAATTCTTATAAAATAATAATTATAATATTAAAATAGAATCATTTACGTAAATAAAAACATAGCGTTTGAACATTACTGTAAAATTACGGAGGAATATTAATGTCATAGTTTATATTATTAACTAGCTGCTGCCCGCGACTTCGTCTGCGCAGGATTATAAATTATAGCATATGTGTTATTCTGATGTATGAGCTATATTATTGTAAAGTTTCATTAAAATCCATTCAGTAGTTTTTGCATGAAAGAGCAACAAAAATCCATCCATCCATCCAAACTTTCGCGTTTATAATATTAGTAGGATATTGTCGACCAGAGTATGTCATGATTTTAATTATCGTTAGGAGAAGCATGTCGCTCACTCCGATGTATAATATGATTGACTGTGACAGTTGCGCTTAGGTTTAGAATTAGATTAGGCGGCCATGATGGAATCACACCATACGCGTTATTAAAATGCATGTTTTGCATTAAATAAGATTTTTAATAATAACAAATCATTTTTTTCTTAGGTAACTAAGGTCCAATAATGTACGACCATAAAATATGTTAGCGAGACCGCCAGTTGTATAATAATTGGTTTAAGCTAAGTATAATGAATAATAATATTTATCTTCATCTTATTGTTCGTGCCTGTTACTTAAAACTATGTTAGTATCGTAGAATACCAAATAATGTCACCATAAACCAAAACGACAGCTCTGGTTCGAGAGCTAAATATGCCCATCACTATTTCAGCATGTTCTTGTCCTAATTACGTCTCGCCAAATCCATGTATCTCTTGTGGAACAAAGATAATGGCATGTAAGGAAATCCTGCGACTACCCTAAAAGCGGTATAATAATAAGGATTATTTTATGATTACAACATAGCCACGTGTAACCATAATAGGAATACATACGTTTATAGGAATACGTATCGTATTTAATCACAGAATAAATAATCTTTATTATTTTAACATACTATACGTAACGATAACGAGGTTGTCAGACATTACACATTTTTCTAATATAATAATTGATTAGGGGCTAGGATGAAAATGCCACAAGCGGTCACCCATCCATGTTCAGACCGCGTCCAAAGTAGTTTTACTTGTACAGTCGAAAATAGAGAAAAGTACGAGGGGTCAATAAGGTAGAGATTTTCTCAAGAACTACTTACCAACCGATTGCAAAATGCGCGGCGCAGCGCCCCGCGTTGTGCGTCGGCTCTTAGATTTTTTCTACGGCTTGCATGTTTCATCACGATGTTTTCCTTCATCATTTTTGAAAGTATTTGGTAAGTAAATGTACGTAAGTTTTTCTCATTCTCAATTCTCATTAGTACATGGCTGAGCTGGCCGGGGATCGAACCTGGGACCTCCGTATCGCAAGTCCAGTAACCCAACCACTGCGCCACCGAGCTCTTTGTCAATATGATATGCATTGATATAATTTATTAGATGGGGCCGGATGGGGCCAAAGGTTTCGATCCACCTAACTCGCAAACCACCTGTTGAGCGTAGTCTTATTCTCGTAGCCACACATATGTCGGCCGCTACGAATTATGAGACAAGCTACGAGCTTTTACTAATACGGGACCTTTCTCATAGATGGCGTTGTTTAAAGTTTCCTAGTAGATTTGTGATTATTTTGTACTGAGCTTGAAGCTTTCCTGTCAATTTTCCTTCTATATTGTGAAAACTCGTAATTTTCGAGTGGCGAGCCCGACATAATCAACAAGCTAAGCCCGGGGTAAACGTGTTTTACCTGGGACAAAAAAGGAATGTAAAGGAAGCGAGAGTGGTATGCCAGGATCGCAGCAGATGTAAGTACATCGTCTCTGCCTAGCCCTACAACAAAACAGGCGAGCGTCTATGTACGTATGTGTAATGTATCCTGTTTGATATAATCTCAACCTTAAGGGGCTATCAGCTGTCAAACTCAAGCGCGAGACAGAAGATGTCCCGCAGCGGTTGAGTGAAGAGCACGGCACAGTGACTCCATATTAAAATTGGTATTTTTCATAATGTTGGATGAATTTTGGCAAGGAAATAAAAATACGCCAACAGAAATCAGATTTTTTTAAACAAGCTTTCGTATTTATGATAACCTACATTTTGATGCGGCATTTCATATGAAAGACATGGAAATGGTATGTTTGCGTTTTTTTCTATCGAGCGAAGTTTGTCCAATCGTGTATCGGTACTCATCAGTCTCTAAATAGACACCCCAAGATTGCTATATATTTTTTAAAACTAAAAATCCACGCTATTCCCCCTGTATTATATTCTCTGAATTACACTGTCCTATAATAATAATTAAATCACTGACGCAAAACTCGTTTGGAAGCTTTTTCAACCACCCGTGCGTATTTCATACACACATTGTCACAAGCAATAACACGTTGACAGGAGCAGAACATAAATAAATTAACAAAAGCACAAACCACGCACAAACACAGCATTTTCATAGCTATATGTTGGGGCATGTGAAACTCGGCTCTGACGTCAGAACCTCGTGTGATGACAGAAATGTCTGCAACATGAAGGTAGTAATGTCCGGGCCCCAAATAAAAAAAAACCGCCCAAGTGCGAGTCGGCTGTCGGACTCGCGCACCGAGGGTTCCGTGCAACTTCACCATAACATTTGCTCTAACGAAAAGATAAACTAGATTTAGGGACAAACTTTCTTTGCGTTTTCGAAACTGATAACGTCATACATCGACCAGGCGTCAACTGTAAATATAAGTTTGTAATAACAAAAAATATTTTTGGAGGGATGTAATTTCGAAGACAGAGATAAGTACACAGGGGGCCTCAATAAGGTTGAGATTTTCTCAAAAACTACTGGACCGAATTTGATAGTTCTTTTACAGTTATATAGTTCTAACTTTTATCTATCTAACAGTGAAATAATTTTTGCAATAGATCATGTAGTGTTTGAGATAATCCCAACCTTAAAAACTCTCCTATACACCTTTCTCTGAGTTCCACCGTACGTACGGACAACAGCAGATCAACACTTGCAGTACGAATTCAAATCGTATAACGCAGATAATAAGAACGGTCCAAAGTCCAAAGTGTTACATTTGATCTGCTGTTAGCTGTACAAGTACTTGCCATAGAGATGTGATATGATTTGATTGACAGAAGTCGGATAAGACCTTAAATCGACTATAGTCTTTATTATATACCTTTCGATGGAGCCTTCCTTATTTTCCCATAAAAAAGCACAAGTAATTCAAATGAAAAGTGTTTCCACGTGCCACAGCTTAACTGTGAGGATGACGGAATTTGACTTTGTAAACAAGAACAAACCTGATCGCGATCCGACGGAGATTTAGATAAAACACGACACTTTCGAAAATTGAAAAACAAAACTGAATTCGCTTTCTTTTTGTAAAGACTTGCCTATTCTAAGCTTTGAAATTAATAAATTATTTAATCGCAATAATATTCATTTAAAAAGGCACTCGCTCACTGTTATAACAGAGAAAATTGTGTTAAATTGAGAAATGCCAGTTTAAATTGTGAAAAACGGAACTCGATAGCGATCGCGTATAAATAGTAACACCGCGATATCGCAACCTTGCAACACTTGCAAAAGCGCGGAACCGCCGGCAGACGAGGCACACTGCGAGACACGTGCTGTTTGGTAGGTACCTACGTCTAATGAGTAACTATCATCTTATATGTTTTCGAGTTGAAAACTTTAAATAAAAAAATAGGTAAACTTTTTTTTTCAAGATTAACTCTACATTCATTAATACAATAGTACTACTGCCGCAGGAAAACAACTACTAAAACACGTTGTATAGGTTATTTAAATAATTCTTCTTATTAACAATCTAAACTTGATTCTTCAAGCGGAACCGACGACAAATATATATTTCATAGTCTGGAAGTCATTATAAATGAATTTATTTTCTCAAATCGCGCATTTGTGAGCCCAACTGGGATGTAATAAGGTACACTTTACGGCCGAGGCTTAATATTATGAAGGCCTAAGCTATAGTGGACCCCCACTGTCAAGTTATAGGCGACGTGATTGCAAATAAACTTTATCCGCTAATTTTGGTCCAAATCCCGGCGATTACGGACACTCTCCTTTATTAATATTATTTCCTTACTAGCGATACACACGCGGTTTCACTCGCGCATTTACTTATCCAAGATTTAATCCATCCTGTAAGCTCTTTTACAACTGTAAAAATGCTATAAAATTTGACAGATACAAGAACGAGTTTACAAGGGCAAGGCCGAGAATCATATACAGTTTTGACAGCTTACTTTGAGCTTGCTCTTAAGGGGCTGCCAGCTATCAAACTCAAGCGCGAGACAGAAGATGCGGCGGAGTGAAGAGCACTGACTGCATAGTTGTATTTTTATTATTATGGCTGAATTTTGTCAGGGAAATAAAAATACGCCAACAAAAATCAGATTTTTTTTAAAACAAGCTTGCGTATTTATAATACCCTACATTTTGATACCTATATATTTTGTATGAATAACTATTTCGGTTTAGACATAATTTTCATTTTAATATACATGGAAATGAGCGATTTTTCTTCTATCGAGCGAAGTTTGTCCGATAGCTTTTTTAATAAAATTGATTATATTGGAAGATATTATTTTTTAAAGATTTTTGTAAGTTATGTTGGCTCATGGAAGGCCCTTAAAACCTGTCTGGACTATAACATGGTAGACATAAATAAAGATAAAATAAAATTAGTAACATAAAATTTTGTGAGGGTAGTCTATCCGGTCATTGCTGGCTTTGTAGAAATGAATCCAATTTACGTACTTTAATATCCAGTCTAACCATTTTATTTATGGACATTTCAACTTAGGAGAGTAATTTAAACGTGTATACGTTTTATAGCTTGGACAGGGTAGTCTAGCTTTTATACTTATTAAAGCAAGCCTTTGTCTGTTGGTTCTATCCGCGCATAAAACCTTCTTGGAATAACAACTTTTTAAACGCAGGATTCTGGCCGAAAATAATTATAAAAGCGTATATGAAAAATTCGGGTATAAATTTTATTGTCGTATAATAATTTAATTATCAATCTACTTAATATTTTTTTTGATTATCGTTTCTAATAGATACGAAGTTGCATTCTACAGTAACATTTAATTTAATTTATAGTACTTTTACTTCTTTCTGTCGCGCTAAATTTAGGCTAAAACTCTTTATTTCCACAGATTTCAGATTAAGGCGCTATATGGTTGTCAAAAGCAAGAGTGAGACACAAGATGCCCCGCAGCGGCGGAGTGAAGAGCACGGCGCAGTGCCTCGATATTAATTTTGGATGAATTTTGGCATAAAAATAAAAATACGTCAACAAAAACCACATTTTTTTAAAACAAGCTCTCGTATTTACATTTTGATATATATTTTGTATGAATAACTATTTCGGTTTAGATATAATTTTCATTTTGAAAGACATGGAAGGTATGCTTGCTATTTCGAAGTTTGTCCAATCGTGTATCGGTATTCATCAGTCTCTAAATAGACACCCATGATTGCTATATATTTTTTTCAGACGTTTAATTTTAGGAGTTAGGGCTCCCGCACACGGGCCACCGGCCACAACCACAAAACGCCGCCACTGGCATATTTCCTGTAATTTTCATACATTCTATATGGACTCGCCGCACACGGTTGGCGCCGGTGGCGGCCACACGCTACAAGCTTCTAGCTTCTCGTGGCGGCGTTTGTGGCTGTCGCGTGTGGCCCGTGTGCGGCGACAGTTAGTGCCGTAGCCGTCCTAGAAAAACTGAAAATACGCGCATACGAAGCCTTAAGGCGAGCTAATATGCCTCGCGGTTTAAAACCCTCACACTCGTGCGCATACGTATACCGAAGCTCAAATCAACACGTGTCTTATTTTGTAAACAAAAACTTTTTAGATTATTGCATAGTTTGGGCTCCGGTATATACTCGTATGTATAAACTTTTGAAAAGATTTGAATCACATTGCGAAATGATTCTCCGAAGAGCTGAGAGAAGCCGGGGGCGTTCCTAATCGCATATCTACTTAAATCTCATTACTTTCATATTAACATAAATCTACAGGGATGTACTCGGTTTTCTTTAAAATACACATGTGTTATTTGGTCGCTCGGCTCAACGATATAAGGGAGACAGTATAATTACGGCACACGAGGTAGTACAACTCTTTTTAGGTTGTATAGTCTATATATTGACCATAGGATTTGAACTTTTCTTACATAATGTCCTACGCTATGCGAAAATGTATAACTACGAAAAAAATCGTCCCTAACCTCGCGTTTCCGTGGCACGCAGTTTTCCAACAGAGGTACCGTGACTAGGGTAAGATCGTCGCAATGGTCCTCCATATTCGTTTTAGGGATGGTAGCGACATAAATTAGGAGTTATTGCACCCGATTCCATTTCTAACATTGCAGTTATTGTTTTTAACAAGCTTTTATTAGGTCGATTGCATCTATGTAACTTGTATATGTAAACAAAACTAGTAACTAAATTTTCATCCACTCCTAAATGTTATTTTACGCTAAAACTTCACAATCTTATGATTATTAGTTATTATTATATTTCTCTTTATTCAATTTGATTATTATTTAATATATTTTGACATTTTAACAATTTAAAAAACAATTAGAAAATTTATAAATATAAAAAATAGCCACCTGCCGGCAGCGGGATGCATGTGCATCCAAGCTGCCGGAGGTTAGGATCCCAGAGAGAGGAACCTCCTCACAATGCGTGCCGTGTCCAGCAGCTCTGCCTTCTGTATCCGGCTCTTGACCCAACTGTCTAGCGAGAGTCTCTTAAGGTGTTGGTCGAGACTCTTCGCTATTAAACCGTTCACGGTTACGACTTTCGGAACAATTATGGTTGAGTCCAATTATTATTTTTATTATTTTATGAAATATCCTGTGTTCGCCACTGAGAAGTGAGAGGAGAGTGTTTGCGTCACTCAGCAGCATTTGCTTACAAATATTTCATTACAACTGTACAGTGTTGCTACTGTTGATAATTATGTACACAATTTAGTGTGTGTTTGTTTGCCCTCGCTTCCTCTTGCGTGTGATTCTATGTTGTATTTCTTACTCTGATGCCAGACATGTGCAAAACTTTGCAAATATCCTCAAATTCGAGGTTCATTGACGGCTTTTCATGACGTCGTATTTATAGTTACTGTACAAACCTTTCAACGGTAGGTAAAACTTTGCAAAGATACTCAAATGTCTGGCGCCGGAATAAGGGTAGTGAAGCGTATTATAAATCACTTTATTGGTTAATTTTATAGTCATCAATCGATCGATGAATGACCGGACCGACTGAAGTGGGCGGTGGTAAAAGCCTTCCTAGAGCCAACGCGCCGCCAATCTTAAAAAATAATATCTTCCAATATAATAAATTTTATTAAAAAAGCTATGTACAAAATGTTTATTACGATAAATACTATTTTTTAATTGCTTATTTATAACGTGATTCAATTTCGGTAAGTTGTAGTTCGCATAATTGCGAAAACAGCCGATTTTGGCATATTGGAGAACTACAACTTAGCTTGTCGCAATTATGCCATGTATTGTATATTGAAAAATACTATTTATCCTAATAAAGATAGTGTACATAGCTTTTTTTAATAAAATTTATTAAATTGGAAGATATTATTTTTTCAAGATTGACGGCGCTAGTTGGCTCATGGAAGGCCCTTAAGGATTTACCATACAAATTCAGTAGTTCAGCAACGTCGAATTAAGTCACTGTTAGGCATTGTTTATTATGTTTAACTTACCTAATTTTGTTCATGCCTTTCCATAATTAAACCCTTAAATAATAGGGCCTAATTGCAAGATTTATATGTATATATACATATTAACTTCATTAGAAGAAAAGCTAGATATGTAACTTTATTATTACCATTACCATACGTTGAACGGCAGTTATATACAATTATTATGATTGGTGAAACCTTGCACGTATTTACTAGTAGCGGTATACCGTATAGGGGAGCCCATGGTTAACCCGAAAGCCCCTTGTACACCTTATAAATGAGGTCGGTTGGCTTCGTCCCAAACGACATTAGTCGAGTCGTTTGCACCTCTACTTTGCTGAGCAATTTATCTAAATAAGAAACATTTCTTTGTCGTTTTCTGTGCGGCTAATGTTTCAGATACTGTCTTATGTTTGTGATAGGCCTAAACAATGCCTAGGTACTTAGGCCGAGATTCACAGACAATCTTGAGGGCAATCTTAGCGTGAGCTCGCTCTAACTGTCAGAATTGTATGATTTTGACAGCAGTAAGACATATCTAAGGTAATCTAAGTAAGTTTGCCCTTAAAATTGTCTCTGAATATATGTGAGACATGGTTTAAATTTCATTACTGATTATTGTCTCAGAGTGATGGCTTGTTTCAGCTAAACAGATGGTAGGCATGAAGAAGAAAAAATCGCAGCGATCCGTAGAACGAGCAGTGGCACAGATTTAGGATATACAGCCTTACTTATAATCGATGATGAAAATAATACATTGTTTACCAATTGTTAAAAAAATGTTTACTTATAAACACTATTTAAAGTTAATCAACTCCTGAACAACCGAATAAGTAGCTGTCAGTTTAAACAACGTCGTAGGGTTGTTTAAATGCTTAAGTAGCAATATGGCCGACCGAATTCCGAACAGCTGATTACATCTGACACTGCAAAATCCATGAAAAAAAAAATTTCGTCGCACTCTAGAAGAGACCCTAAAGTATAGTTTGAATGGATAACAGTTCTCCGCCTTTGTCGTCACTTTCACTCTCACATGTCAGAAAGAGACATATGTTTCTATAAGTTCGACTTCTATTGAAAATATAAACAATGGAAAAACAAATGAGTAGCAGAGACCCGAAAAATGTCTTCAGTATAAATATGGCTAGACTGAAGCAGTTGCTCGAACATTCGATCAATATTTTTGGTTCCGCTTTGTAGAACTAAATACGCAAGAAACCGCTTTTTTATAAGGGTGTGCTATAAATATAACAAGAGTGCAGAGTGTGGACATATTCTGCAGTGAAAAGCGAAATTGCTAGCTTTAATTTGTCAAGCGAAGCGACTTTATGTTTTAGATTCAATGTATTATGTAGTTCATGTTATTTGTGAAAACTTCACTGGCTTCTGTATCGCTTTGTTTTAGCTATATGTTTTCCGAATAAAATAAAATAAACTCTATCGGCGGTTCCTTGTTTCATGATGGTAAATATTTGTTTATAGTAAATATTTGATGATGGTATGTTGCCATCCACAACTAGTCGATTACCTATCCCATAAAAATGTAGATTTTTAACCGGACTGTCGAATTATAATAAGAAAAGTTTTATAAGAAATTAATAAACGAACTTAATACTCAGTGTTAAACGCGGTAATTCTCGTTTTATCTTCACAATAACATCAAAAGAAATCATAGAGCTTCTAAAAGCTATAAAGAAAAGTTCATTGATTTTTCAGATCTTATTACCCCAAGCCTGAAACCTAACATAAAACATGTTTTTATATTTATAATGTTAGCTTCATTTAAAACATCAACACTTATAAATAAACACAAGTGGTCAACCCTGGGTGGACCACGGGAAGAAAAACTTCCCGTGGTTCACCTGGGTGTACCACGGGGAAAAAAACTTCGAGGTGAACAGCCGAGGTGGACCACGGGCAATAAGCCGTTTTTATTTACTTGGCCCAAAAATTTAACATAGGTAGGTAAGTAATATTTATTTAGACCAATCAAAAACTCATTATAAACTGTCAAAGAATTTCTAAAGCAGAAATTAAACCTCAGAGGTAAATTAATTTGGCGTACTTTATTGTTGTAAATATTAAACTTCGGAATGAATTATTAACAAAAGAAAATGGCCGGCTGAGTTCCTTTACGTTTGACAATACGAGTACACACGAATACACATCAATGAAGTAACATTTGAATTATGAATTACGATTATAACTCTTACAGTTGAGACAATAATAGCCTAATATGCCACCAGTGCTTCCGATTGTACTATAGATGATAACAAATCAGTTTTCCGTCATACAAATATAATGCTCCGAAAGCCTTTAATAACTGTGAAATTCAAAATTGACTGATAAATGTGATGTAGGCGAAAGTTGTGTGCCAAGATCGCAGCAGATGGAAGCCCAACGTCTCTGCCTTCAGCCAAAGAGCATATTATAAACACTACGTCATATTATCGCTAACATATACATTAAATAAAATATATTCGTAATCTGATCACTAATCCGCAAATACTCGTACATATTGCACATTACGTAGGTATCTGAATACATCCTTCGAAATTCAAAATTTCCAAATAATTATTACCAAAAAGATTATTAAGTGACGCATCATGTAAAGTTGTAAACGGACACACAAATAAGCTCGATACACGGAAGTTTAAACTATGAAAAAGTTTACGATAGGTGTCTACATAAAAGTGAAACTACTGGAATGAAAATAACGTGCTCGCTTCCATGTTATTACTACACTGTATTATGTATACTTACTCTAAAACTAGTGGCGCAATTGTAAATTTAAAAAAGAGGTGCAAATATGTACTCTATGTAAGTATTTACTCGCAATAAATGATTTGAATCTGAATTAATTTTCATGGGAAAAGTGGCGCGTGCCACATCCTTCTCTCGTTTCTCGTGAATCACCATGGTTTCGCCCCTGGAGGTTGTAGCAGATTTTCAGTATACGCTGAAGAGCCATAGCGACGCGTCTAGCTACCTACTCAGTCAGCATACAGACAGCGTCCCATGCGCACGCCGCACCAGTAACCATTCTGCGAAAAATAAACTACTGAAAAACTTGTCCAAACAACATAATCCACGAAAAACAACAATAAGTTTAAAAAAAGAAGGTTTCATTTCAAACTGCATGCCACAAAACGGCCCGCACTTTTACGAACTTTTTAAAGTTTTTGTTTTTCGAAAGTGAAAAGAGTTTTCCGACTTTTCCGCCACAGAGGCAATACGTCGTTTGTTTATTTTTGTTTTACACAAAATAGAAACGTGAACTTTGTTTTTGTTTGATTCTAAAATATAAAAAGAAAAGTGAGAATTTTTTTATAAATACTGAGAAAACGTAAAGAAAACTTTTATTGGCATTTTTATAATTCTTGAGTGCTACGTTATTTTTTCAAGATCCTTGTTGAAATAAAGGTGAGTTAATATTTTCTTTTTAATATCCATTATACAATAATTAAATAATAAACAGTGATATTAATTGTATTACTCGTACTTTTCTACACAAGATTTAAAATACGTGCGTGTCGTATGTTTGATTAAACATAAACATGTTATGTAATTAGTAGGTAACTATTTACTTTATATTTTAAAAAGATTACTTACGAACCTTTTTTATCGTGATGCCAGATCATTACCTACCTGTTTGGAACTATTAATTAAAAATATATTCCCTCTAGATTAAAAAAAAATGACAAAGGCACCGGAGCGTGGCATGAGATAATTAATTCGAGAGTTTATTAGTTTATCGCAAATTCATATGTCATCGAGTATCAACATGAGACTTGGGGGTGATAAAGAAAAACAAGTAGGTGTGGCCCGTGCTGCCGTTGCCGGGCACCTAATGTTTATAAAACTCGATATTAATGTGCCAGAGGTATAACTCAAGAACGGCTAAATGGGAAATGCGCAGTGGGTGTTTTATGAGTATACGCATAAACTTATTCTTCAGAAACTATAGGTTCTTATAAAGAAATCTTAATAATGCTACTTTCGCAGCCATTTCCCGATTAATTTAACGTGCTCATTAATAACTAAACACGTTGGTAACTATTTAACTGAAATTTTCATAAAAGACAATCTAATGTCGACTCCCGCGCGCTTTTAAACCATCTCCTTGGGCCATTTTCCTTCATCCTTTTCGGCCAGTATCGAGTATGGTAGAGATTAGGACCAAGGAGATTTTATGCACGTGTGAAATTGTAAACACATGGTCTGATATGATTATTATACAATTAGTATAAGTGCATGGGTGCGGCGTTATCGACGAGATAGGAAGAACCGGGTCATTTGGATTTTCATGTCCAGCGCACATACTTACTAGTCGTTATCGTGAAACTGATAATGTTTGACAGGGAAAGGCATGTATAAAGCGTCTGATAGATTAAATCACGAATTAAACTGGAATGCCAGCGTCTTTTTACGCTATTGCACAAAGGAGGAGGATAATGTTCGAAGAGTGTTCGGTTCTTTTGTGGTTTCATGTAGTGTATACGAAAGGATTTTGATGTAGGTACGGTGGAACACAGAGAAAGGTGTACAGGAGAGTTTTTAAGGTTGAGATTATCTCGAGAACTACTTGACCTATTGCAAAAATTCTTTCTTCTTCTACGGCATGCAGGTTTCATCACGATGTTTTCCTTCACCGTTTTGAGAGCACTCAGTAAATGTACGTAAGTTTTTCCGTCGAAAAAACCGACGATAACTCATTGGTACATGACTGCCCTGGCTGGGAATCGAACCTGGGACCTCCGTATCGCAAGGCCATTGACCCAACCACTGAGCCACCGAGCTCCCTATGTTGTTATAGTAGATAAACTGGGCTTGCCGGTAGCAGATATACAACATTGAATGCATTTATCAGTTTTCCTCATTCTGTTTTTCGTACACTATCAGGAACTGTTCCGTGAAATTGATTTTGCATAGTGATTCTATATTGCCAGATAATGTTAGATAAAGAAGCTAAATATCATCATCATCAACCTGTATCAGTGCACTGCTGGACGTAGGCCTCTCTCGGCGAGTCTTTGTATCCAGTTTTATCATCCCTCCATTTAACTTGGGGGCGTTTCAAACTACTTTTACCGGTTCATCTAACTAAACTTAAGAACCTGTCCACATCTTAGAACCGACAACCGATGGGGATCGGTTGTCGGTTCTACGACGGTATGTGACCAGCTCACTGACACTTCAGTTTGCTGGTCCAATGAGCTATGGCAACTACTTTTGTTCTCTAGCAATATAAAAAACCAAATACAACTATAAGAGTTCATTTATTACCATCAAAAGGAACCCTTAGGGCGTTTACACATGGCACCGCGTAAGTTACATTGCACGGAACCCTCGGTGCGCGAGTCCAACAGCCGACTCGCACTTAGCCGTTTTTTTAATCTTGAGGTACCTACGGAACCCTAAAAACAAATACAATATTATTTTAGGCAATATTAAGCAGGATTCTCGTAGTTGTAATAAAATCTGTCAGATTTAATAGCGATAGATAGTTTTTCGTCGGAGAGAATTGAGATATAAACTGATTTTTTGAGTTATGTTTCCTGTTTAGAATGGATTACATCTATTTATAGCTTTATGTCGAGATGGAGAAGATCTATCATCGATAATTATGTAGAACAATGAAGCTAGGAGTAGTTCGATTCACATATAGATTTCTTCAAGCTTCTTGTCTTAGTACGGGGAAAACAATTTCTAGGTGTAATTAGTGTTCTTCAAAGTCAAATTTCTTTCTTGCAGGTAAGCACGTTATGTACACTTTTGCACGTAAACATATTTTTGAATTTACATTTACAAGGAAAAGGTGCCAACGCTGAGGAGAAAAAGTGGCAAAAAACTCTCAGCAGCACATCTTTTAAAATAATACAATTACTTAATAACTAGGTATTACTTCTTCACTTCTTGTGAAGATTAAAATGGTTATTAATATACAATAACCTATAAATTCATAATTTGTTTTATGCATCATGCCATGCTCGGCTAACAAATTTAAACATGATGAAAAAAATTCTTCTGGCTCAGTTGGTAAGAGCATGTCACAGAATGACAAGGTCGCAGGTTCAAGTCCTGCCCACGGCAAGAATTTTTTCATCATGTTTAAACTTATAAATTGTACAATTCCAAAGTGCGCATGCTAAAGTTAATCGTGGCTAAGCGACGCATCCCGCTTACTCTTACGCGATCTAGCATATGAGTAATAGCAGTTGTATGAGGTTTAGAATGAGACAGAATTGGTTAACTAATTAATTTTACCATGTAGGTATTGTAGCCAATTCTGTAGCAGTCACTAAGTCGAATCCTAGTCCTAAACGCAGCTGTCACTGTCGTTCATATGCTACATCGCGTAAGAGCGAACGAGACGCAATCTGGAATTGCTACATTTGTAATACTAATTTCTGTGCCGTCATATCACCGACTGCATCTTTAACTTACCCAACAGTGGGCACAATATACTATTAGATAAATATTAATTATTTATTAATTTTGGAGTCAGTGGGAACAAAGTGTGAAATAAGCTTTGGAGCCGGTGGGAATAAAAAAATATTTTCTTTATTACGTTTTGGAGTCGGTGGGAACTAATGTATGGATTTATAAAATTTTGAGAACAATAGATTTGTAGTCAGCGGGAACGACCCACATAAACAGACTATATTAATTAGATAAAAACCGGCATTTACCGTGTTAAAAATTCATTTATTGATGTCTCGATATTTCGGCAGCATTGCAGCCATCATGGTCACGAGTAGACATCTATAAATGAATGTTTAACACTGTAATTCCCGTTTTTATCTAATTTATTTAAGCGTATAACGCCATGTAAGGATGCAATAGGAAAACAAAAATAAAAGATCACTGTCTATCCGGACAGTTGTCAGACGTCGACATCCAGTTGCTGCAGCCATTGGGTAGCGTCATGCGTGAGCTCCCACAGGTCCCTCGGATGTCCCTGGTATGCGCGCATCTATTAATTATCTAATTAATGTATATACCTACAAACCGTGTAAGTTTAAAAAGTGATAAACAGACTGTGAATGAAACAACACCATGCTGTACATACACTTTCTTCCAGTCAAATGACGCAATGTCGGTAAACAATAAAGTCTTATAATATAACCTTTGAATATCATTCATTGATAAGCCTGTAATCCTGTAATACAATGATCCCTGATACGTTATCATGTTTGGGCACTATACGCGCGTATTCGGTGGGAATGGGCTCTAGGTAGAGCAGAGATGTATTTAGCAGGCTCTATTCAAATGGACCCACACTAGCGATGCGACAGAGGCGTACCTAAATGTAATCGAACTGGGCTGAAAATTCAAGTCGCAATAAAAACTGTGTTAATTTAATTTGACTGCGGAACTGCTGAATTTATGTGGGGAATTGCAGCGGAAATTCTTAAACCATGTTCTAAACCATCTCCTTTATGGCGCGTTTGCCACTACAAGGCTATGAAATCACTATGGTATACAGCTAACAGCAGAAAACAAGTGTACTACTTTGGACTTTGGACCGTTCGTTCTTAATATTTGCGTCATAAGAATTAAATCGTACTGCAATTGTGACCATTGATCTGCTGTTGCCCGTGTACGTATAGTTGTATTTTTCTAACGCCTAACTATGTAAGTATTTATTTTGACTACCTATTTAGGGTCCTACTTACATGGTTTGTTATATTTTTTATATGGGAAAATGCTTGGTATGTACAATCCTATAGTGATGTCTTTTTTGTTGTGGAGATAAAGTATATTTTATGATTTTTATTCTGTCACAGAAAGTGGCAATGAGTCCCTTGTCTAGGGACCCAGTGCGACCCATCGCGCCTAAACACGAACCGTCCCTGGCGTTCGGCAAATAAGTGAATGTTTTACGAGCAACGGTAAAAGGAAATTTGTTCTGAAATTAAATTTTATTTATTCTGATAAACGTAGAATTTATGTTTATTCGACGAATTACGTTTTATTTCCACCTACTGAGTTAGGGTCGGCAGTAATTGGCATAAAACCTGAATAGGATGCGGTATCTCATATCTCAAGTATAGAATTTAAGTTAGTTATACGTATTGATATTCGAAATACGACTTAGATAATTATCCAAATATTCATATTACATCGGTACCTATTTTAGTACGAGTTTCTGATATATCGTCTCAGATAAAAGTACCTGTACCCTACATTGCGGAATTATCAACAAGATTGAGATTTTCATAAAAAAAAACTTGACCAAATATAAAAATAGAAATAGGGCGTTCTAAAAAAAAATATAAAAGTAGAAATAGGTAGATCACTTCACAAGGTCTCTTCACAGGTTAAGTCGCTAACTCTCGAGTTATCTTTTATTGCAAGTCGTCCTTACCTACTAGTATTTAAAATGCAGATTATTTAATATAAATATAAACAAAATCTAAAATAATTTTCAGAAATTGTCACCCTTAATTAGGTCCTTGTATATTTCTCTCTGCATTTGACAGGTACCATTCAACGATAAAATAATTTGCCTTTTAAAAATATATCTACAAATGAATTTATGGGTTTTGGGAATTTATGAAAAATTTTGGGTTGAGGTCCAGTATTTGAGTTGGGTAAAGTCGAAAGAAAACCTTTGTCCAGAGTTTAAATCTTTGGTAACACCCGGCACTCAACTAAGTAGGTCTTATCTTAACTTTGCTATGATTCAAGAAACCTACTTTCCTTAAAGTTTTTAGTTAATTTCACTTCTTAATGCGACTTACACAGTTTGAGGGGTAAAGGTAGCGATTTTTGGATCAAATAATTTTCAAATATTGAAAATTGGATTATAATATTTTACTGGTAGCTCTAGCTTAAGATAGTCTCATGTTCAGTAACGTTTGTCAAAATTTAGAAACATTTTGTTTCAACTGTTCTACGAAATCTACTGTTCCTTGGCGGCTGCTTCAATATCCATTTCAAAGTGAATATTATTTATTTATAATTTACGAATAAAACGTTGCGAATAACTAGAAAAAATTACGAATTAACCGTTTCGTAACCTTTTGTTTAAGCTTTTTTACTACTTACGAATATTCGTAACAGTTTCTAATTATTAAAAACGGTTTATTTATAACTTTTATTAGAGTTTTTTTTATTCATTAAATTAAAATACTATCTAAAAATACCCTTCACAGGACTCAATTCTGTCAATATTCTTTTTCTGTTCATGCAGTCAAATTGTGGAATTCGCTCCCTCCCAGCATTCGTGATTGTCAAACAATTTCTCTGTTTAAAAAACTCGTCAAAGAACACTACTTTTCTAACCCTTGATTATTCAGTAGGTATTTCATACAATAAACAGTCTATCTTGCTCTCATTCTGCGTGTCTCAATAACTATCAATATTGCGCCCTAAAATAAGGAACTAGGGCACGTTATGAAATGATGGTGATGGGTTTTGGTCGCGGGCCAAACACCATTCCCCAATACCGGTTGTACCTATTATTGTCGGTGCACTTTTTGTGCTCGCAAGTGATTGCTTCCATTACTTCTGTTTGACGGCGGGAAAATAAACGGAACACTATTTATGGAACGACAGAGTTAGAAAAACACCGCTACCATTGGCAACTGTAGTGGCACTGTTCTGGCTTTCGGTGCTTACATAGTCACTATCGAGTATGACGTTAGCAATAGGGTATTTGACAAGTATCAAAAATTTTATGTTTTTCATTATCATTACAAAATAAACACAAATTGATGATCGACTGTGAAATCAAAATTGAAATTTAGTTTTTAGTTATTTAATCATGTATTATATTATTCAAATCTTAGTTAATTAATAAAAATGAAAATTATCAATAAAATTGAAATTAGTTGAAAAATGATTTAAGGGCCATGAGCGCCGCCAATCTTGAAAAAATAATATCTTCCAATCTAATCAATTTTATTAAAAAAGCTATTTACAAAATGTTTATTAGGACGAATACCTACTATTTTTCAATATACAATACATGGCATAATTGCGACAAGCTAAGTTGTAATTCACAAATGTGCTAAAAACGGCCGTTTCTCGCAATTATGCGAACTACAACTTATCGAAATTGAATCACGTTATAAATAAGCATTTAAGAAATAGTATTTATCGTAATAAACATTTCGTAAATAGCTTTTTTAATAAAATTGATTATATTGGAAGATATTATTTCTTTAAGATTGGCGGCGCTAGTTGCCTCATGGAAGGCTCTTAATTACAAACACTTAGAAAAATTGTGTTAAAAAGAGACAGAGACTGAGAGAGAGAGAGAGAGAAATGAAGCTTCTGATTCTGATTCAGACAGTAATGCCGAATGCTGTACTTAACTAAGTTATTCAGACACTCATTAGCAAGTGAACTTTATTTAGCATTTAATGCTGTAGCAAGTTCGCTCGTTAACGAGTATCTATGTGAAGACGTTCGTTAGCCACAAATTGTGAGACATTTTTTTAATAACATTACCTATTTGGTTAAGCTTACTTGGTCCCACTTATTTCAGATTAAGTGTTTACAATATTTTTTCCAACTTTCGACTTTCACGTCATCTTCAGGAATGTTAATTATAGTTAGCGACAAAGTTCGCAATACCCTATCACGAACCAGGTAGCTGTCGTTTTTACGTACTCGCTAACCATTTTACGAACTTAATATAGCAACTCATGGTAGTGGTACCTGCTCCTAGGAATGTGCCTAGGAATGTGACGTACCAAAGTTAGAACAATATCTACGTTTTCAGGGAAATTGTTCCAAAGGCGGCAGGTTTCTATGTATGTAGGTAATATTAATATTGAAAGTTGTTATTTAAACGTACGTATAGAATTCTGAAAGATGCTAAATAATAACCAAAGGAAAACAAAGTTATTGAATATGAAGTAGGTATCACACGAAGACGGAGAAAAGTATACAGAGGGTTTGAATAAGGTTGAGATTTGCTCAGAAACTACTGGACCTTAATACTGGAATTTAATAATTCTTTCACAATTACATATAGCTTTAACTTTTATCTATCTAATAGTGAAAGAATTAATGCAATATGTCAAGTAGTTTTTGAGATAATCTCAACCTTAAAACTCTCCTGTACACTTTTCTCTGTGTTAAAGTAATATCTTAGTACAAAGTCAAAGTCAAATTTCTTTATTGCAAGTAAGCACGTTGTGTACATTTTTGCACGTCAAAATATTTTTGAATTTACATTTACACCACTTTGCAAGGAAAAGGTGCCAACGCTGAGGAGAAAAAGTGGCAAAAAACTCTCAGCAGCACATCTTTTAAAATAATATAATAATAATACACAATTACTTAATAACTAAGTATTACACAACTATTACTATTGTTAGTAATCTAGACTTTATCCCTCATGCGGAACCGGCGACACACACCATGCATGTTCATCGTTTAAATAGTCATCTATCCTGTAATACGCCTTCTTAACAAGTGTTCCTTTAATGAAGTTTTTAAATCTCCTCTCTGTCAGCGTCGTGACACTTTCTGGCAACTTGTTATAAAAGCGAATACAGTGCCCCATGAAGGATGTACTAACCTTACGTAGTCTGAATCCTGGAAATGCAAGTTTATCCCTATTTCTTGTATTATAACTATGTGTGTCACTGATTTTTGGAAATAGGGATATATTCTTACGTACGTACATGATATTTTCGTAAATGAATTGGCAAGTTACGGTCAGTATATTAATATTTTTAAACAGTTCTCTTAAAGATTCTCTACAACGCATATTGTATATAAATCGAATTGCCCGTTTTTGTAGTATAAAAATAGTCTCTATGTCGGCTGCCCGTCCCCACAGAATAATACCGTACGACATGATGCTATGGAAATAACTGAAATAAACCAACCGTGCTGTAGCCACATCTGTCAGTTGTCTAATTTTTTTGACTGCATATGCGGCTGAACTAAGTCTATCGGCCAATGACGATATGTGTGGGCCCCATTGTAATTTTGAATCTACAGTAACCCCAAGGAAGACCGTGCTTTTAATAAAATCTAACCTATCATTATCTAGGATCACATTATTTTCTACTTGTCGCACATTCGGTAAGGAAAATTTTATACATTTAGTTTTCTTTGAATTTAGCACCAAGTTATTTAAAGTGAACCAGTTCATTACTTGTGAAAGAGCATTATTTATTTCGTCAAGCTCTTGGGCCTTCCTCTTAACCTTGAAGATGAGGGACGTGTCATCGGCAAATAACACAATATCTGATAGGTGCTCTACGAGATAAGGTAGGTCATTTATATAAACTAAAAATAAAAACGGACCCAATATTGACCCTTGAGGTACTCCCATTTTTACCATTGATCCTGGGGACTTTTCTCCGTTTATCTGTACCTTTTGCACTCTATTTTCTAAGTATGATTGCATTAAATCAAGTGATTTGCCGTTTACGCCATAATGTTTTAGTTTTAGCAGCAAGGTAGCATGGTCGACGCAATCGAATGCTTTTGATAAATCGCAAAAAATACCAATCGCATCGCTTGAATCTTCCCATGCGTTAAATATATATTGTATTAGTTTGATTCCCGCATCAGTCGTACAGCGTCCCTTCGTGAAACCAAACTGTTTATTATGCAATAGACATTCCAAATTGAAATGGCTCTGTAATTGATTGAGAATAAGTTTTTCAAAAATTTTGCTAAGTACTGGAAGAATCGAAACAGGTCTGAAATTACTAGGGTCTTGTTTATCACCTGATTTGAAAAGTGGAATGACCTTACTTTGTTTCATTAGGTCCGGAAAAATGCCTTGGTCTATGCTTTTGTTAAATATGTACGCTAAATATGGTGCTAGTATGTGGATAACAGATTTTAGAAATACAACTGACATGCCCCATTGATCTTCAGACGCTTTTAATTTCATTGATTTATATACTTTAATAATGTCATGTGGATCCACGTTTCTAAATTTAAAATTAGCATTACAAGAATTAGTATTATTTTTAAGTAATGTTTCAGCTAGGGACGCCGACGATCGTAATTTCTCGGTAGTTTTAATCGGTATGTTTGTGAAAAATGTTTCAAACTCTTGAGCAACTTCTGTATTAGACGATGTTGTGCCAGATTCGGTTTTAATAGTGTATTCGTTATCTCGAGGTTTGTTGTTTGTGGTCTCTTGATTTATTATTTTCCAAGTCGCTTTTATTTTATTATTGGCCGTTTTTATTTTGTTACTTATAAACATTGATTTCGCAACGTTACAAACCTTTTTAAATACTTTTGAGTAGCTTCTAACGTAATCTCTAAACTTCTCATCGTGCGTATAAGTTTTTTGATCGTATAAATCAAAAAGGATGTCTCTGCTTTTGTAAATTCCTTTAGTTGCCCAGTCGCAAAACTTGAATTTAGCGTTAATTTTTTTATTTTTTAATTTGAATGTTTTATCGAATTCCCCACACAACACCGAGAAAAACTCCGAGTAAACTTTGTTTGTATCTTCGTGATCGAAATTAAGTTGATGTAGTTTATCTATTAATGCACTTTTATATGTCTCTATGCGGTATTTATTTACGGGTCTTATAGGAATTTCAATAATCTGAGTTTTCTTTGTAATAGGAAAAGTTACACTTTGCCCACAGTGATCCGATTTCAAGCAATTTATAATTGCCTGATCCGTAATATCGCAATTACAATAAAAATTATCTAAACAGGTAGCAGTGTTTTCGGTAATTCTGGTTGGCTCTAAAAATATGTTAGTCAAATTGAAAGATTTGAATAGACTAATTATTCTAGTTGTAAGTGAGCTTTTTTCTAGTAAATCTACATTGAAATCTCCACAGATTATAATGTATTTTTTACTCTTACTGACCGTATTTAGTACATCCTCCATAATTGATTCGAAATTAGAGTAATTAGCTTCATAGGGGGGCCTATATACACATACAACAATATGTTTCTCCAGCTCGACGCACGATAGCTCCGCAGTGCCTTCAACCGAGAGTCGCACGATATCTTTCCGTTCTTTAGCTTTAAAGGTGTTTTTCATAAATATCAACGATCCACCGTGCTGCTTGTGCTGTCGGTTGAAAGAACTTGCTATATAATAATTCTCGTAACCAGTAATTATCTGGTGTTTTGTGAGCCAATGCTCTGTTAGACATAATATGTCAACATCGGGATATTTATCTAGAAATAGTTCTATTTCTAATTCTTTGCCAGAAAAGCTTTGTATGTTTTGATGAACAACTCTAAAACTACAATGCTTTTCCTTTGTCGATTTGGTTAGTTTAAATGTTGAGATGCGTGTACATCTCCAGTCAAGCCGGGAGATTCAATCTCCTCAGCACCTACTCCTACACAAATACTTTCCATATATGGATTATTTTGAATACAATTCAAATTATAAGCTACCAGAGTAGCTATATCCCGCTTTGATTTTTTGTTCAGATACAATGTATCTTTCGTCAGTCTAAATCTATCTACAAACTTATTTGTATTAAAGAATAAAAATGTGTCATTATGACGACAAGTCAATGTATACATTAGCATATTCAAAGAATGAATATGGTCGTTTTGCTTATCCGTTAAGCAGCTGGCGTGTGGAAATGCACATAGGATTACTTGCCGTGCCCCTGAAGATAATAAATATTCAAACGTGTTTGTTACGTCCTTCTTGCGCGCCGTCAGACTGTTCCCTATGAGAATTACTACGTTGGTGTTAGTGTTAATGCTAGACTGTTTGATTCTATGTAATATTTGAGCATATGTAGCCCCTGGCATACAATAGTTGAATATCTGGCCATTCGTCGCGTTGTGTAGATGCCTGCTAAAGTCCACGCCGATACTATCAGAAAACACCATGGTGGTCTCCATTGATGGCAGAGGCTCCTTCCCGAAGACACCAGCTTGTGGTTGATGTTCGGTGTTTTGCTTTTCGTGATTGTCAATCGTGATATTGTTACATTGACAATCGCATATGTGGTTGTTAACCAGGGATTCAAACCGCTCCGCATTGTGTGTAGATATCTCCACCAGCTCAGTGGCAGCTTGCAGTTGCTGGTGGAACTCTCTCTCTAATAATTCGGATCTACAGTCTGCCTCCTGAACCAAATCCTGCAAAACTGTAATTCTGGCATGCAGCTCTTGAATATTCTCCTCGTATGCTGTCCTATTATAGTCTAATTGCTTTTTATGCTCATTTAATTGGTCTGTTAACACCAAACAACCTTTTTTCAGGATGTTATTCTTCCAGCGGTACCCGTTTCGTTTCATACATTTTTGTGTCTTTTTAATGGTTCGTTTTACCTTTGCAAATGACTTGCAGTTCCGACGGTTTTGCATTTTCATTCCAGTATTAGGTAATGTAATACGTGAGTCTCCAACCAACTCATCATACAGACTTTGAGTGTGTTGTGTCTGTTGCTGCTCCATTTTGTCTTCCAGCTGTGCAACTCGTTGCTGTGACTCACGCAGCTCGCGCTCCAGGTGCTCGATGCGGTCCAGCGCCTGCTCGTGTGTGTCACTGCATACTTGAAATTGCTGCATTGCATCCATTAGTTGGTTTCGTTGGTCTATGACATCCATGTGTTGTATATCTAATTCAGCCAGCTGATTCTTAAGTTCAGTGTTTTTCCTCACGATATTATGCACCTCCTCCTCACTGTCCGCACGCTCTTGCATCAGCTGCTCGTTCAAGGCTTTCGTAGTTTTGAGTTCCTCCAGTGCAAATCGCAGCTTGGTCTCCATCTCTACTGCCTTGGCCATGCTGCGTGTAGTCGGGGCCATCGTGTGGTAACAGGTATTCGTACTTCACTGGCACCTGGAATGTATGTGCGAAAAGCTGTACTGCCTAAATAATAGTAATAATAACAACTGTATCGTAATAGCTGTACTGCCTAAATAGTAACAACAAAAAATCCAATAACTATTTTTAATAAATATTTGTCCATAAGAGTCTAGACAATTATGACAACAAAAGGTTGAACAAGTTACGTTAAGATAATTATATGATATTTAGCTATCCTATGATGCTATTTTAAATTGAAAGCAAATACTCAGCTGCAATGCCACGGTATATCACAGATTCTCAATGGGCTGTCCGGCTGTTTGCTGCGCTGACCTTTGCCTTTGCTCCAATGTTATGAAGTTTTTTATTTTTTGTGCCTGAAAATTATAAAGGAACAGCTGAACCACAGTAAAAAGACAATATTAGACACCAATATTACTAATCTAAGATGATAAGATACTATACACTTCTAATATATTTATGTTATAAATAGTTTCTTTTTTGGGGCTCTAAAAAGTAGGTACTTAAATAATTATGGCAAAGTAATCTTCGTCAACTTTACTTCCACAGAAAGCAAAGTGAGAATTTCACAGTGCTGATAGATTATGTTTGGACAAATCTCGCCTATACGTATCTCACAATTACTCGGTAAAATTAACTAGCAATTGCGGATAGCAAAACGAGATTTTTATCGGGGGTAGGTAGGTAATGTCTAAATCTACAGTGTAAGAATTACAATTATCTATATAACACAATACAAATTAGGTAAAAGACAATACTCCCCAGGTTATTCCTTGTCCGTGAAATCCGTATCAGCTCTGCAAGTATTCCAACAATCCGTTGAAGTTAAATTCGGCGTCATAGGTTATGTCCAAAAGCCGGTAATAAGTTACACTATTTTACATCTAAACTTAAACAAAATAATAAAATTAAACATTTACTACACTGAATTTAACACTTTTTATGCTTAAATATGTATTTAGAACATATTTAATTTAAAAAATTATTAGCTGGTTCGCAAAACACAGCTGACCGGCCGGTGTTGCCAGCCGAAAAAAATTACATTATTAAGCAATTTGATACCCGAACTATTTGGACTTTATTAAATATGCAATTCTCGTTGGAAATTGTCATAATGGTCTCACACATAATTATGACTACAATCATGGAAAATAATTGAAATCTGCTCTGTAGGTACTATTGTATAAAAATCGTTATTAAACAGTAATAAAAGAGAATATAAGATAACAAAGAAACGACTTTTGTGTCGTGCAAATGACGCCACGAAGCCAATCAACCGCGTCATAAAAATTTAAGAAGTTTCAAACTTTTGTTCCCGTTCATTATTTTTTCCGAAAAAGAAAAATGTCTGTGCCAAAACTTTGTTCACAGACAATAGTAAAACTTTGCTGGCAAACTTAAAAATAACTCAATAAAAGGATCCTTCCAATTTGAAAGAACAAATAACACTAAAAATAATAATCTTTTCGATAATTTGAATATTAAAAGATAAAAAAGTATTATAAACTGCGAATTAAGAACAATATTTCTGGTTTCCTAAAAATTTTGAAAGTTATAGAGCTCCATTAAAATGCAATGTATTAGGAAACTCTGGTAAGTATTACCAAAATAATTTTAAGTTTTATAATTGTACAAATTAGACATAAATTGTGGATTCAGAAATCAGTTGAAAATTAAAATATTTACAAGGCAAAAGTTTGTAATGGTGGCACTTCACATGGCTATTCGTATTTGCGTATTTGTCATAATTGCCATGTGTGGTTGGTATTCTTGACAAAATATTCGACTTATTTGTATGTACGTCAAGTATTTGGCAAATACTACAAACATCCAATAGCGAATATGAATAGCCAAGTTAAGTGGGAGCATAACGCTAACTAATGCGGTACTACTATCACTTTTTAATGTAGCAATTAAAACTTAATCAATCATGTGGATCTAGCGATATATTCACACTATAAATAGCTAGTCTCGAATGTTCGTGAGGTCGACACCATACATTTTTGTCTTTCAATTAATCATCTATCGGCATATAATTATTACGAGTACATAATGTATAATGCATGTGCAATATAATGAACATCTATCATTTTACTGTATTCACTATCGACACAAGATACGATAAATATAATCTGCAAATCCCGCGAAATCTACTCGGTCGCACTATCGCGCCTTTATGGCTGTAAGGGATATTAGTCCCTCGTTTATCTAATCTGTGGGATTCTGAACGAAGCACTGCTTATTGGACCAATATAAGGTCTAGGTCACGTTGATAAGCTCGGCGGTAGCTACATATTACACAAGCGAGCGTGCCTGAGACTTTCTCGGTCAAGTAGTCGTATGCTGCGTTTCGTTGATGAGATGCCGTATGCTCACCACATTGCAGATGACATGCAGGAACTCGCAGCTCGAAAAGGTATTCCTTGTCTTTGAAGTTATCACTGAGGAGTCTTTGGAGTATGATTGTTTGCTGATAGTTTGTATATTGACAGGGAGACACGCCAAAATCAGGCTTCGTGCACATATTATTCTCTCCTCAAAATTAAGACACATAAATCTTGTTACCATTTTCATACGAATAGGTGTAAAAACTTCAATTTTTACATTGTAAGTAATTTTGTTTTGCAATTTATAATATAATATGTTTATAAGATCTTATGGATCCCGCCGTTGTTAAATTATAATTAAACTTACGTATTTTCCATATCTTTTGTTCACATACCATTTCAATTCGGGCTAGTGGTAATGGGCAGGGTATCACTTGGGAATTTAACATACGCATTAGGTATAGTTACTACGATTTAGACGTTGTTTGTCTTCAGACCCATCAAAAGGATTCCAGGCGGCCGCCCCGTTCCCTTTGTTTGGTCGTCCATTGTGTTTCAGATCGGTGTTGTGTTCTGTCACTGCCAAGAATTTATTTACGAAATAAGTATTTAGTTTGGCCTTGGTAATCTGATGTCGGGTTTCAAAGGCGTAGTATATTTACAGGTTTAAATGGCGGACATTTCGGAAAATTATAACTTTGTTTAAGTGGTAATGTGATTTAAGATAATAATTAAGTAAACTCATGGCCCAAAATATGATTCCCTGTGATATGGGTTCAAAGACATACACAGAAATGATCACAAACTACACCCAGACTCGGAAAAGTAGGTACACAACAAAGCACGTCAAGTGTACACTTTGGTTGGACTTTGGACCGTTCTTATTATCTGTGTAGTAAGAGTTGAAATCTTACTGCAAGTGTTACCATAATGCTGTTGTCCGTACAGCACCTTTTCGACTAAAAATCGAACACATGACTCCTTGAATAGAAGGTGAGCGCACTATCTATTAGGCTAGGAGGTGGTCAAGTATGCAACAATTTTGGATAAACGATAATTTACAAAACGTCAATTTGGGAAATGGACATTTTGATAAATTGGTTGTTTAACTCACTCAATTCCTTTTAGTACGTAAGCGTAGTTTACGATAAGACAAGAGACAATATTTGACGCTAAATAATACCATCTAAGTTGCCAGGCAGTTCATACATTATTATTGGGCACACCTTGATGATAATTAATTGTTACGTAGGTACAGATAAAAGTATGTCTAAATCTAAATAATATATTTTGTTGTAATCTCGCAAATCTTCGGGGCATCAATCAATGGGGAATCATTATTTGAGGCTTAGTCATGTTTTACCTTTTGCCTAACGGGTTAAAATATTTTTTTTTAAATTACATTTTTGTATGATTTTTAAAACTCAATAATATTGTCATCTGATATTAGAATGCAATAGAATCGGGCCGAGTGGCTTGCCTTGGGAGATGCCTATGTCCAGCAGTGGACTGATATGATTTGATGATGATTATCACCCTGTTTTACGTACAATAATATTCTTTGGTACCGCTATTCGCCACACAGTGGTCGAAGCCTAACTGACCATTATATCGACGACGATAAACCATAAAGCCATAATGGCTGTGTAATCTAGAAGCGATATAATATTTCGCCTTTGTCGGTCTGTGATTGTTGTCAAGAGTCAATATCTTATGAGAAGATAGTGTCAGTCAGCTTGGATTTACTCATCTCAATCGGATTGATAAATAAGTATGCTCGTATCTGTTCTGTTACTTTCCATTCACATGCAAGTATAAGTAACTTTTTTTTGTTCCCGTTTCATCTCACTGATATTTTTTTTTATTTCTATTTTTTTTGGTAATTGAGTATGTATAAAGGCGAACTCATTGCGGCATTCCTAGACCTTTGCCATTCTCTTACCAATAGGTTGGTTTGGTTAATTAAATCCAAGACTCCAAAGTGTACCGAAATATTGAAATTTGAGTTAAATTATGTTCTGAATTTTTTAATTAATATCGTGGTGCAGGTCGGTGTTATAAGTGTAGGGGAGACCGAGGAGGGTTGTGACAAATTTTACTTAAAAGAAACGTACCACGATTATAAACTCTATGCCTCAATGTAGCTCAATCCTTCCTCTATTGAAAACAGTCATCAAAGCCAATGAAAGTTATATGGTTTCTGAGAAAATCCACGAAAACTGAAACTACTTTTTTGTATCACTTCTACTACTACTACTTCTACTACTTCTTTTGTCACTTGTTTGTAAATTCATTACTTATCCTTATTTTTATCTTTCATGTCTATACGTGGTAGCCTGTATTTGCCTTATTTTATATATAACTATCATCATCATCAGTCCGTATCGGTCCACTGCTGGACGTAGACCTCTCCCAAAGCACGCCACTCAACCCTACTCTCGGCCCTCTGCATCCAGCCCCTGTCAGCCATCTTGCGAAGGTCATCCCTCCATCTGGCCGGGGGGCGTCCCACACTACGTTTACCCGTTCGTGGCCTCCATTCGAGAACTCGTCTACCCCATCGGTTATCGGTTCTACGACGGATGTGACCAGCCCACTGCCACTTCAGTTTACTGATTCTATGAGCAATGTCAAGCACTTTTGTCTTCTGGCGGATATACTCGTTTCTTATTCTATCTAACAGAGAAATGCCAAGCATAACTCTTTCCATAGCTCGCTGAGCGACATAACTATACTTGTTACTTAATAGGTAGGTACTTTTTACGCTGTTGACGCCCGATCAAACCAAATTAATAATTAAAAAAGCTTTGGTTTCCCATCAGTAAGGTGTTAAGGCCAGCTGTCAAACTCGAGCGCGAGACAGAAGATGTCCCGCAGCGGCGGAGTGAAGAGCACGGCACAGTGCCTCCATAGTTGTATTTTTATAAATTTTGGATGAATTTTGGCAGGGAAATAAAAATACGCCAACAAAAATCAGATTTTTTTTAAAACAAGTTCGCGTATTTATGCTTCCCTACATTTTGATATATATTTTGTATGAGTAACTATTTCGGTTTAGATATAATTTTCATTTTAAAAGACATGGAAGGGGTATGTTTGCGATTTTTTTCTATCGAGCGAAGTTTGTTCAATCGTGTATCGGTATTCATCAGTCTCTAAATAGACACCCCAAGATTGCTACCTATATATTTTTTTCAGACGTTCAATTTTAGTAGATAGTGCTAGCCTTCGTAGAAAAACTGAAAATACGCACATACGAAGCCAAATCGCATAGTAAAATATGAAGTACTCCATGAGATCTTTCAAATGACATAGGTATAAATATTGTACAGTTCTCAGTCCCAGTCAGTATAGTTTGCACCTTCTCCTTTTTAATTCAATTTGTAGCTCAACCACGCAAAAGTTATCCTATAAAATTAAATAAACAGACTTTCTCGTAATAATGTTAATGTCTGAAAACTAGTTTCAACTGCACTTCAACTAGTCGGTTAGTCCAATAAAGTTTAATTTTTGTTTTAAACTCTGAAACAGCTGTAGTACTGAAACGTGTATAACGATCGTTTTAAGATCAAACTTATTATGGTATGTACTCGTTATAATAGGTAGGTACTTACTTCTCACATACATGGTACTTGTTATATATTCGTCGGCCTGTCTTAGCGACTGCGATCTAGCCGTGATCTGCAATCAGTTGAAACGCATGCTCCGCCTCATTTTCTGCCGTCGTTACCTACTGGACATAGATCGCAGAGATCGCTACCTACCGGATGTTAAAATGCCCAGAAAATGAGTCGGGGCATGCGTTTCAACTGATCGCAGATCGCGGCTACGTCGCGGCTGTGTGTGGAGGGCATAAGGCTGGGTATGTGCGTATTTTCAGTTTTTTTATGAAGGCTACGACACTAACTACTAAAATTGAAGATCTGAAAAAAAATCATTCTAAATTCATAAAAATACAAATATCTTCTGTCTCACTCTCCATAGACCAAATAGTAATTAGACGTCTTTTCATGAAGTCTTTCTGAGAAAGAAGACATAGGGCTTCGGATTAATTTCCGTAAGTCAAAGCAAAGTGAAATTAATTAGGTATTGTGTATTGGTAAAAATTGGAACATTACCAGGAGTTAACTCACTGGCGAGTACGTAAAAACATCAACAACACAGGTCGTGATTGGTGGGATTTGGGTTGAACTACTTGTTGTTGACTTTGTGTAGGTAATGTACACTTTGTAGCGTTGTAGATTTGTATACTTAACTCATTATTTTTTATTCGATAAGCCGTAGACTTGCCGAATAAAAAAATAAAAAAGTAGAACAAAATTGTTCAGTTACAGATACTGAACACCCTCCCTTCGGCGTTCCACTACACCTTGTATGACGAACGCATTTTCCGCATTATTATTCTTTTTATTCTACAGCCTAACAATATTGCGGTAAATATAAAATTTCCCTTCAAGGCTGGGAAAATAACACAATAGACTTTTCAATTTACTACCAATAAGTTTATGGGCAATAACAATGATATTGCAATTCTCGTTATTTTATTGTTTTAATAGCTTTATCATAGATTCGAATGCAAAAAATAAACGTTTATAAGTTTCTTTTTCCCTTCAGTAGATATAAAATGCGCTTTTTATATAAATTCTGAAATTGCACGGAAAAGCCTGTATAATATGGTAAAATAAATTAATACTCTTTATTGCAAAAACATTATCATCATCATCAGTCTATTTATATTGCCCCTCTGATCGGGCCCATACCTTCCTTTATCGAGGGAGCTGGGGCCATAATCCACCACGCGGGCCCAGTGCCGATTGGCAGATTTCACATGACTTTGAATTTTTTTCTTCTTTTACGGCATGCAGGTTTCATCACGATGTTTTCCTTCACAGTTTTGAGAGCACTCGGTAAATGTACGTAAGCTTTTCCGCCGAAAAAACCGAGGATAACTCATTGGTACAGTGGAAGACAGAGAAAGGAGAGTTTTTAAGGTTGAGATTTTCTCAAAAACTACTTGACCTATTGCAAAAATTCTTTCACTGTTTGATAGATAAAAGTTAAAACTATGTAACTGTAAAATAATTATTAAATTCGGTCCAGTAGTTTTTGAGAAATCTCAACCTTATTGAGCCCCCCTGTATACTTATCTCTGTCTTCGACTGTACATGTGTATGTTGCCCTGGCTGGGAATCGAACCTGGGACATCCGTATTGCAAGTCTATTGACCCAACCACTGAGTCACTGAGCTCTTTTGAGCAATGTAATGCAAGAACATTCTAATGAATAATAAAAAATATTTACTCATATTTAAAATTCAATAAGTAACATGATTGTCAGTTAAAGCTGTGTTGTGTATCTAAGGACTAAAATAAAATGTTTTGTTTTGCTAGAATGGCGTGTGTTTGACAGATTGGACGATTGCTACACAAAAGGCAATTTAAATATAATTGGCTTCACTTGGCATACGGGGCCAGTGCGGCAAACATACATTTGCCATATTTGTAAATGAATAATAATGATAGCACGTTGAATTTTAACGATTTAGGCGAATCACAATCGGGGCTATAAAGTAGTGTTGCAAGTACACTAATAAAAAAAGACTTGAGTATTTTATAGACATCCGAGTCTTTTATAATTGGACTACTTAGTCTTGTCAAAAACGACTTAAAAGTGACTGCTGTGAATAAAATAGCTCTGGACTGATTAAAGTAGTAACACATACTCATAGGTACTCATTTATTGGCTTCACTTGGCATACAGGGCCGTGCAACAAATATTCATTTGCCATATGTTTAAACTGAATAATGATTGCACGTTGAATTTTAACGATGTGTAGGTACGCGAATTATAATCGTGGCGATATGTAGTGTTGCAAGTCCGACAATAAAAAAGGACTTGAGTATTATTAGACATCCGAGTCTTTTATAATTGGACTAGTCGTTGTAATTGATCTTGTCATAAATGACTCAAAAGTGACTCCTGAAAAATAGCTCTGGACTTATTCATTTATCTTTGATTTTTTATTTGATTTTTAAATGTTGCTTGTAAATATAGTCTATTAAATTGACGGTCGAAAAAAAACCGGAATTTGTCGTAATACGATTGTGAAAAATTAGAAATTGTGTAGAATTGTAAATTAGAATTTTTTTGAATGTGATGAGATGAGACTAGGTATGACAGATTCTCTGAAAATGGGGCCGAGACTCGCAATTTTTAGACCAAAAGACTCGTGTCTTTTACAACACTACTGGGTATGCCTAACACAGATTTAACTGGAGTCCGGGATTTATATTTAACCAGCTTTTGTTTCCCTCTGTGCGTGGATTTTAACATGGGAGCCGGATGATTTCTTCTGGGAACAGTACTGTATGTATATCGCCTGTGTATATTTTAATTTAATTGTGTGGGGCTCGTAGTCCAGTTGCGAGTACACGTTGAGAACGATCGTATAAGTTAAGTAACGTTGGGCGAGGTCAGTACCTGGATGGGTGACCGTTAGTGGTATTTTTATTTGAGGCCCCTCCGTGCCTCGGAAAGCACATTAAGCAGTTGGTCCCGGTAGTTGTCATTCGGCAGTAGTCGTTAGGCTAGGTCAATAAACAATACGAGAAGAAAAAGAATTTAGTTGTGTAGGTATTTTAATCGAACAACAATGGTCCATATATTGTTACTATTTAGGTAATATATTCATTATAAAAATGTCTGTAAAGAAAATTGTCCTGAATAATATACAAATTCAGCACCAATGTCGCTCGTCACTTCCTGAGCAACAGAGTGGTTCAGGCCTGGAACTCACTCCCAGACGATGTTGTCTCTGCCGTCTCGGTTAACGCATTCAAAAACAAATTGGACAATTATTTAAAAACCATTAATATGAATAATACCACTAAGTGATAGACTTTACAAACACTGTGAAATGGACAAATCAGCGTTGAGCTGCCTGTCCATAATTAAATAATATTAAATCAAAAATTTCAATAATAAAATACGAGTTCATAATATTCATTATAAAATAACATAATGGTGTAGTCCATGAAACTACACCATTAACATTGAATCAACCTGCAACCGACTATTTTCCTTACACCAGAGCCTGGACTTGTCATAATATACGTGGCCACTAAATGTCGGTTCGATTACGTCACAGCTATTGACCTCATAACCCAAGGCTCTACGGTCTATAAATCCTATATCTGGTGAAAGGGTTCAACCAGTGCCGGATTTCTGGACGGAAGAAAAATAAATATAAAGATGGCCTAGCCAAGTATCTTTGACTTTCGATAACACTGTATTATTATACAAAGAAATTATTATAGAAAGAACAAGTAGAAATTATTTATTTATTTATTCATTGACTACAATCTTATTACTGAATATGTCCAATACAATGTACCTAATACTAATTTTAATCACGTTTTATTTGTTATTATAGGATATAGGTATTAGTTTTTATTGTTATTAGTTTGTATTTTTAGCTTATTACTGAATAAATTGATATTACTATTTATGTCCTAATACTTATTTTAAATGCAGTAGGATAAAAACCGACTACATAATTTTTTCACCTCTCCTCATTACTTTAAACTATGCCACTCCTACAATCAAAACGAATCGAACGACTCCTCAGTCCTCATATGTTAAAATCCATCAAGCCTAAACGGTTTTTCCTTCTGGCGGATATACCTACCTACTTGTATCTTATTCTATCTAACAGAGAAATGCCAAGCATAGCTCTTTCCATTACTTGCTAAGCGACTTTAAACTTGTGGGTCAGTCTCATCGTCAATGTCCACGTTTCGGCACCGTAGGTCATCACGACATCGATACCTCATAATTGTTAAAATCCATCAAGCCGTTTAGGCTGCAGGGCGTGACAAAGAATTAGACATACTTACTCACATACATACACTCTAAACATGCTGCTGCTTGCGCAGTCTGGTAGAAATGTATAGGATTGACATTTGTTAATTAAAAAAGCTCATAATGCTGGGCAAGATTGAGGGGAAGAGGCGAGTTGGCAGAAGGAAGAAATCGTGGCTCCGCAATATAAGGGAGTGGAAAGCGATAGCCAGCGTCGAAGAGCTTTTCCGACTGGCTCAAGACAGAGGGAGATATGCGGCGCTGACGGCCAGCCTTCATTAGTGGAGAGGCACTGCAAGAAGAAGAAAAATTAAAAAAAGCAAACGTTAATGTCAATTTTCTTTATTCTACAAATCAAAGTCACTTTGCGAGGCCCTCTGGCATAATTTTCTTCTTATGCTATGTTCAAGGCCTCGTTACCTAATTCGGCCCTGGAATAAAGTTCACACGTTAGGCACAGACCAGAAATCACATTATCATTTCAGGCGAGTTTCAGGCTACTGCTATAAATTGAATTTCTATCAGACAATGAGACGCTTGACCAGATATCCAATTTGCTCTTAGTATTTTACATTATTTTTGTTGGAACATTCGAGTAGGTACCTAATACTCGTTTAGGTAGGTAGGTATTGGTTCGGTTTCTTTCGACTGTGTTTGAAACTAGAATGATCAAGCTAATTTTGAGGACCAGTGGATCAAGTGAAATTAAGAATTCCGGTACAGCTAATAGGAGATCAAGTGTAACAATTCGGACTTATTGTCTGCGTCATAAGAGTTGAATTCGTACTGCAAGTGTTACCATTGATCTGCTGTTGTCCGTACTTACAGTCTAAAACCGAGAAAAGTACCTGCAATATGTCTCGTTAGGGTTGCAACGAAAAAACAAAATGTCAATTCCGTTTATTTTTCTTTCTGTTCTACTGTATAGCCATAATAAAATCCAAAGCCACTTTGGTTACTTTTCTTTATGTTAGAACGTCTCGAGTTAGAAATCCTTAAAAAGTCATTGTAGGTATATGAGAAAAAAAAAAAATTAAATTAATTTAATCTTCCTCCAATTCTCTATACAGTCCTAATTTTTTATGAGTGACGTATTTATTACCATTGTCAATCGGGTTTTAATGTGCGTTCCGATAACAGCATATATTGGGTGACAACCCTCCGTTTCCCTTAATATGTTTGAAGCGATTTCCTTTTCCCAATATTTCTTTGAGTTTCGTTTCCTGACATATAAGTATTTTCCGGTCGTCAGTTAAACATATATGTATAACAGGATATTGCTGTTTTCGTCATTTTCGTTGTATTCACGCTTCGCAGTTCTTTTTTATTTCCTAGTAGTGAATTGGAAATATTCACGAACAAAGAACACCTAAAATCCTTTGTAACTAAAGTGATTTTGAATTTGTAACATAGGTAAATAGTTACTTATCTAACAGCTCATTGTAAGTTAAACCGGTATTCTAGTTTCGGTCGGTTTACCAGCTAAATATATTATTAAGAGCCTTCATAGAGCCAACTAGCGCCGCCAATCTTAAAAAAATAATATCTTCCAATATAATCAATTTTATTAAAAAAGCTATTTACAAAATGTTTATTACGATTAATATTTTTTTTCTGTTTTGATGAGAAAAATAATATCCAGCAGTGGACTAATGATGATGATGATGATGAGATCTTCTCAAAAAGGCCCCCTGTATACCTATCTCTTCCTGTATACCTTGTTTTGGACTGTACGAGTAAATGTATCAAAATGTGTACCTAGTAGCTATAGAAACAGAGTTCTGTCACGGTTTCATAATCTGGTAAGGGTTTAATAATGTTTGCCGCGCATGGATGCCTGGGTAACCGAATTATTCTGTCCTCTTTGTGGAATTATCCCGTAGCCTAGTGCATCCAGAGGCGGCCGGAGCGGAAATCGAGCTAAGTTCCGCTCTCAACATCCTGTCTCGCTTCCACTGGCAACTGTAAACATTTGTAACTCTATGACCAATACAAGCTGTAGGATGGCAATGTTGGGATTCGTCGTATTTCATTACTCAGTTTTTTCAGTTAGCAATTTGGCGCTATTAGATTTTTCATGATCGTAGGTAATTTTGACTAAATGCTAAAGCTGTTTTTATTTCAGACTGAAGGGGTTCCCCTAGCCAAAAGGTATTGACTTTCGTTAACGCTAGTAGAAATGAAAATTGGATTGAGATTTGCTTTTTCAAACTCATACATTTTTCCTCGGGGCTGAAAAGCTGAACAAGTGGAAATATAAAGTTTTATTCTCTCCTTCAGCATTGGCACCTTTTCCTTGCAAAGAGTAAAAGTAAATTCAAAAAAATATTGACGTGCAAAAATGTACGTAACGTGCTTACTTGCAATAAAGAGATTTTATTTTATTAAACGTAGAATATTTTGATCAGTAGGTATAGCATAGGCACATCAATATAATTCTGCTTACTTCACAACAGTTTTATTACTAAGAAGTTTATTCAATAAAATAAAACTAACTTAAGACCTATCAAAAAAAATATAATACTTCTAAAATAATACTAAATACTAAAGAACGAACGCGTCGTTAAGATCCTCGTTCTGTGGAATGGTGCCCAGGACGCTGGCAGCATTTCTTCGCTGTATCGCAATACTGAGCCGCTGAGCGAGGTAGCTGCCAGCCCTGGGATCGCCCGAGACATGGACCAACCGGGTAGACAGCTCGTGGATGAGATGTTTAGAGTCTGTCGACCATGGGCCCATTGTTTCAAGATGTGGAGTCAGTATATATGAGTATATCTCATTGTAAAGTTGTGATATGAACATTTTCCTGTACCATGATCTCGTAAGCTAAGAGACGAACTACATGCGATTGCAGGAACACGCACACGTCTAGCACAGCAAGCGGTGCAGGCTTCAGAGCTGAATCAAGCAAAAGGTCAGCCTGGCATCGAACCGTGTACTTGTGACGTGTACCTCTACAGTGGGAGAGGAGGAGAGGAGTCTGTAAGGCAGTGCGCAGACCAGAGTCGACGACTGTTTTAAGACAGACTTGTCGCTGAGCAGTTCTCGTAGGTATTAGTCAGCTTTGTCTATGAGACGTCTCGCTTGAAGTGTGTGAATGTTTGTAAAACAATAGAAAAAAAAAATAAAAGCTTTTATTTATAGGTACCCATATTACATTGCATGCATTAACATAATATAAAATTTAATAATCATTGATCCAATTCATGCATGTTTATTCTCATTATTATTTAGTATACATTAACAATAATATAACAATATTTCACAATAATTATAAAATTAGTGTCACATCACTGCACATTTAGTTTATCGTGTCACTTTCAATAATAATATTTTGTAATTGGTATTTTTGTATTTATTTTGTCATGTTACATTGTTTATCACTTTTCGTTTTACTACTATTAAATATGTTTACTTTTGGGTACCCATTTACGGGTGAAGGCCTCCTCCATCTCATGCCAGGCATGTCGGTCATTTGCTAGTCGAGTCCAGGTCGCGCCGCCAGCCACCGCCTCGACGTCGTCCCGCCTTGTTGTAAAACAATAGTCTGTCTTAAAACAGTCGTGACTCTGGTCTGCGCACTGCCTAAAGCGCCCGCGGGAAAGAGCCCCGAGTGAGTACCGTGCGCAACTCCCTCAGCCTTTAAAGACCATGTCGTCGAAAGGCCACGACTCAACAACTGTTATAAATATTTTCCTGTACCAAGCCGTTTACATTCGTCGGCCGCTACTAGTACACAAAGCGGCAAACGAAGCCGACTTAATTGGTCGTAAACCTATTTTTGTGATGCAACGCAATCCCATTACCCGGCGTGATGCCACCATTAGCCACGATCATAAACACAATATTACATGCTGAAAAATTGTATCTCCCTAAAATTAAAACCAACCCTCTTATTTCTAATTCACTGTCGGCACTTCTTCTTTTCCTTGCAAAGTGGTGTAAATGTAAATTCAAAAATGATGATGTGCACAAATTTACACAACGTGCTTACTTGCAATAATGAGATTTGACTTTGGCACGAGGATGGTAGCACAAAATAAAGAATTATGTAGGTACGGACAACAGCATATTAATGGTAACACTTGCAGTACGAATTCAACTCTTATGCCGCAAATAATAAGAACGGTCCAAAGTCCAAAGTGTGATACTTGATTTGCTGTTAGCTGTACTACGCACAGAAGGACAGCGGCAGTGGTTGTAATGTATGAAAGATGGCATACAGAACGCCACGTGGTTGCCGCTCCCTTGCTTTGCCTCTGACGCACCGTTGCTGCGTTAATTCTGCCATCTTTCAAAGAGTGTACATACATACAACCACTAACGCTGCCGTTGCCTTTTTAATTTGTTTCAACCTTAACAGTTATTTAGTTATCCATCCCGTATCCGACCGCAGACACTACTGGTTTCTATGGCATCATCATATAGCCCCTCTGCTCGGGCACAGACCTTCACTTACGTCGAGGGAGCTCGGGCCATGATACACCAGTGGGATTGTCGGAATTTCACATGACTCAGATTTTTTTCTTCTACGGCCTGCAGGTTTCATCACGCTGTTTTCCTTCACCGTTTTGAGAGCACTCGGTAAAGGTACGTAAGTTTTTCCATCGAAAAACCGAGGATAACTCATTGGTACATGGCTGCCCTGGCTGGGAATCGAACCTGGGACATCCGTGTTGCAAGTCCATTGACCCAACCACTGAGCCACCGAGCTTCTGTTTCTATGTAATACCTTTCGAGCTAGCGACTCGTCGTCTGCTTTGAAATATAGTAGTGTCGCGGCGTCAGGTCTTCTGCTGCAGCTGCTATCTGCCGTCGGCTTCGGAATCGTACCTTTACGTTGAGGAGACTAAAAAAATTGCAACGTCAAGGCACAACGTGGGATTCGATTCTAACTAAAACGCATTGCCTTGAAGTTTAAATTTTTTAGTAGACATCCCACTTTAACACTCACCATACCATATTTATCTTATCTCGTCTTGCGTAAGACAGGTTCTTTCATGTGTTGTTTATTAAACGCTTTTATAGACTTCCTGTGGTTACTGTGTACTTGTAAAACTAGTAGTAAAACATTGTTTTCTGATACTAAGGTTACAAGAGCTGTAGTGTGGTCCTCGCCTTTGTTTGTATGGACAAACAATGGTGTAAGTAGGTATTTCTTTATATATTTTATAATGTGTTTTAGGGTAGGGTATATATACATTTTTTTACAAACAAATCCAATAAAACTAAACTAATTAAAAACTAAACTAAAAAACTACCTAACTAAAAACATTCTAAAAAGCTTGGCCCTCTTGGGAGGGTGCCCATCACGCTGGCGGCATTCCCGCGCTGTATGGCTAGGCTCAGCCTCTGCGCGAGAAAGCCGCCAGCACGAGGGGTCACCCGTCGCTTTTTTTTTAAATTTTATTTATTCATTATAATTACACAACTTAACTTCACAAATAATAATAATAAAAAAGTACCTATTTACAAAATATTTACATTATAAACATATCGCCGTGCGGCAGGGTTCCCAGGATGCTGGCGGCATTACTTCGATGAACGGCTAAACTCAGCCGTTGAGCGAAGTAAGCGCCAGCCCTGAGATCCCCTGTAGCGAGGACCAGTGTGGATATATTCTTAGAAAATATTAAAAATATATACATTTTGTATTTTTAAATAATACGTTCTTTTATATGGGTAACCAAGGGAGATTTTCTTCCCATGGACCACCACTTGTGTTAAAGTTTTTAATTACCTACCTACTCATTTATAAGTACTGATATTTTAAATGAAACTTGATTAATATAACATAATAAATTATTATGTTGTTATGTTATGTTATTTATTTATTTTATTTAGAACCATACCAACCAAGAATAATTCAAATCCAATGGATTTTATTGATTTATTTCATACATATGCGAAACAAAAATCTGAAAATTAAACGTTATCTCATTTATAAGAATTATTCTTATAAATGGGATAACATTTAATTTTCAGATTCTAGAATAGAGTCTATTCTACTTTCGATACTGTGACTCTACTCTCTACTCAACTCTACCCTATCCTATGTTAAACTAATCCATCCAATTTTTAATCCCGATGTCCTCGAGAAATGTCGGTTCGCTGCTTAAATTATATTGCCATTCGAAAACTAAATCCGAAATCCTAACTAGTTTGTGCAAGTCATTTGCTTACATGCACAAACTCTACATTTTGTGCAATAGGGGTGAAAACAGAATATTACCTCCGTTTTACACCAACATCCTTGAAACATCTTATCTGACAGCGCCATGCCACCGAGAAAATGTATTTGCCTCGCCTTCGAAAGCTTTCAAACCTTGTTGCTTTCGCACCGAGTAACTTGCTTTGGACATTTGTTTGCGTCCTATTTAATACATATATGAAATATGAATCTGTGATGAGGTAACACCAGACTAGCTAAGTACTTCGACTTTCGTTAAGGCTTTGTATGCGCGTATTTTCAGTTTTTCTACGAAGGCTACGGCACTAACTACTGAAATCAAACGTCTGAAAAAAATGTATAGCAATCTTGGGGTATCTATTTAGGGACTGATGAATACCCGATTTGAAGGGTTTCAATGTCTTTTAAAATGAAAATTATATCTAAACTAGTTATTCATACCAAGTATATACCAAAATGTAGGGCACTATAAATACGAGCGCTTGTTTTTAAAAAAATGATTTTTGTTGGCGTATTTTAATTTCCCTGCCAAAATTCATAAAAATACGAATATCGAGGCACTGCGCCGTGCTCTTCACTCCGCCGCTGCGGGGCATCTTCTGTCTCACTCTTGTTTTGACAACCATATAGCGCCTTAATGCTAGGTAGCATAGTAATGCGAATCGGCTGTCGGACTCGCGCACCGAGGGTCCCGTGCAACGCAACTTATCCCCGTAATTTTGCTCTAACGAAAAGAGAGAAGAGCTCGGTGGCTCAGTGGTTTGGTTAATGGACTTGCAATACGAAGGTCCCAGGTTCGAGTCCTAGCCAGGGCAGCCATGTACCAATGAGTTATCATCGGTTTTTTCGACGGAAAACTTACGTACATTTACCGAGTGCTCACAAAACGGTGAAGGAAAACATCGTGATGAAACCAGCATGCCATAGAAGAAAAAAAATGACCATGCCAGATTCTGCCCCACCATCAACCGCAAGTTGTACAAGATAACGAATAAATGTAAAAGTATCTCCGTTTTTTTTCGAAAAAAAAAACCAGCTTAATTAAGAATTCAGTAAATAGTAAGAAATCGAAGCGATTCATTAATTGTTTTTGTAATTCTTCTATAGGAGTTGCGAGAGTAGTAGAATATGATACTGATTATGATTATGCAATATGAAATAATGCCATTGAAATGTGGCAATGTAAAGGCGGATTTCATATGCCTTAGAAAAGTCTAAGGCATATGAAATCCGCCAGAGAATATCGTAATTTGGAAGAAATAAATGGCTATTGGATATCGTAATATATGTATGTGGCGGTGCACCTCTGTCGCCGAAACGATGGTCGATGGAATAAGTTCGTTCGTTCGCCAAAGGCGCTTACTATCAGGTGACATTGAGGTCTAACGTGGGTTAGGTCTAACATTAAAAAGATAGGTACAAGTTTCAAGACACAACTCGGGTTTGTAGGAAGATTTTCTTCCAATCTCTCACCGTGGCTGAGCAAGCGAAGTCGACCAAACTGTTTGTGTTCCTTATTTAGTATAAAACTAGCTGTACCCCGCAACTTTGTTTGCGTAGAGGAGGAGGATGGAGAGGATGGAGGAGATCAGGAGGCAGCTCTTCCTCTCTGGATCCTTTTTGCCACATCACATACCGCCATGGTATTTGATGTGGCAAAAAGGAATTGTGGCAAAAAGAAATTTGTGCAAGTATCACGCCATAACTACTGAAGGGATTGTGATGGGAGTTTCACTATGAGATAGCTGAAATATCCGGATAGGCTATAGCCTATGAGCTGTCCGGATATTTCAGCTATCTCATAGTGAAACTCCCATCACAATCCCTTCAGTAGTTATGGCGTGATACTTGCACAAAGTCACAGACAAACAGACAAAAATTATTTTTTCAGTATCGATCCTAAAACACATTTACAATAATTCTTTTCAAAAAATTTCCAATGTACAAACACAACTTTTTTACAGTCTTATTATATTTATTTAGTATAAAATGTATGCATTTAAATAAATAAAATACGATTGAATCTAGCCAACCTATCACATTAATCATTAATTTTACTAGCCACAGCATTATCGGTTGCTCATTGTTCATTAATTTACACTCAACATCGCTTCTGCGTAATCTGAAACGTAATTTAGTTTATGCATTACAGTTGCGGTGGAGTTTATTTTCATATTTAAAACGATATAGCAATAAATCACGATAATATATCAACATTCGTTCTGAATATTGCGAGAGTTTTTATTATTAGAATGTGTTGCATGGAAATATTTATGGGGTTTGGATGGAATTGGAAATGCTACGAAATATATAACGAATTAGTCATTGTAGTTTATTATATTCTGCTTTGTCGATGAAAAAGTTGGCGAAGATATATATTTTCTTGCATTACCCAGCGAAGATGATAGAAAAAGACACTTTGTATAGTTCTTATTGTCTGGGATTAAAGTGCTAAATCGCACTTTAATATTGATATATTGTTAAGGATACTTGGCGGCCAATTTGTGTAGCACAATTGCAAATGATCGCAGCATAAATACGTACTTTTACTATACTACGATCGATAATGGTGTAGTTTTGATGTTCACGTTAACAATCGATGTTACCATTATCTCTCTCTATGTAACTTCCTATAGACTCTATATAGAGTTTTGTCATTTGAAGCCTGCGAAAGCATAATACAGGGTGGCCCGAATTCTTTCGACAAAATTAAATGGATGGTTAGGCTTGTGGCATACATTAATTTTGCACAGCGTTTAAGTAAATTAAACCATTTGGGGAAAAATGAAAAATAAATATTTACAATAAATTCAACTATCAAAAAAAATATTAATTTGATGTGCATCGTTACTGTGCTTTGGAGTTATTTTTTTTTACATTTTAAGATATTTTTAATTTTTTGCAACGATTTCTTTCACTGGAATTTGACCTAATGGTCATTTCTAAAGTCATTGTGTGACTTCTGATGTACTTAGTATTTTTTTGGCACTTTTGAGTTACTAAAAAAACTTACCAATTTTATATTTATCATGAGTACAAACCCCAGTTTCTATTTGTCAAATGAATTCAAGGACACCATGTAAATAAGGTTTTGCTCTAAAACAGAATTGTTTCGTAAACGTGATAGGAACAGAAACAAAGTAGAACTACTTACCTGGCCGTTCCATTTTACGGTTGCACCAAACGTGTGGAAACTCGAAACTAAGATAACAATGAAAAGAATATTCTATCTCAGAATACAGAAGAAAATCTAAGTGTCGTATAAGCTACGTGGCAATGTCCACAAAGTACGACTTCGCAAATACTAAAGCTGTTTCTATTAAGTTCTTCCGCAAACAAGCGGATTAGTTGACCCTACTACGAATTTTAAAAATTCTCACATGTTACTCATTCCGCTGGGTCAGCGATTCGTAGACCTGCTGGGGCCCCTATGTAAGTGACAGTGACAGCGAGCCCATTTCAATGTCTATACTCCATTGCTGGCTTTCAATAGTAACATAAAAAATCTGGACACAGCAACCGAGCAATGGATGATAGAAATGGGAATGGGCTTGCTGTCACTGTCAGTTACACAATACGGGGGCTGTGTGTTTGACAGATGCTCGATGGTAACGAGTATAACCATTGACGGATTTTATTCGAGGCAACTAGACTCCACAAGCTCGGCGTCGAGAGAATGGGAAAATATCACTTTTTAAACTTTCACGGTTTACATATTAATTAGATAAAACGGGAATTACCGTGTTAAACAGTTATTATTGATGTCTCGATATTTCGACAGCATTGCAGCCATCATGGTCACGAGTAGAATGGGAGAATATCGTGTTGCGAAGTTAAGGAATATTATATATCCTGTTATGAATATTCAAGTAAAGTCGGTCGTTTCTCGTAAATTACTGGAAAGGAAAGAAGAAATCCGGTTGATATCCAATAACTCTTTGGCAGGAACAATTGTTTTGCGAGGGGCTTGTAGTCCAGTTGCGAGTACACGTTGAAAACGATCGCACAAGTTAAGCAACGTTGGACGAGGTCAGGACCTGTATGGATGACCGCTAATGACATTTTTATCTGAGCCCCTCCGTTCCTCGGAAAGCACGTTAAGCAGTTGGTCCCGGTTGCTGTTAAGCAGCAGTCGTTAAGCCATGTCAGGGTCTACAGGCGGCCTGAATAACTCTGACAAATAGGTTTGGTCACTAACCACACGAGAAAAGACAAGAAAAGAGGAACAATTGTGTGATGATGGTTCGAGAGAAATCGAGAAAGATTCAGGGAATATTTTGAGAGCTACTTTTAGTAAGGGCTCTGTTGACACTTCTTCCAGTTAAGTATGAGTTAAGTGAGAGGTCTGCGACATTGAAGAGGGTATCCAGTATTCCGTAACAAAAATATTATATGATTGCATTCTTAGTTGGTTGAGTTTTAGCCAACAAAGGGTTGACCAATCAAATCCACTTTTCCCATGATTTGACGAGGGATCAAAGGGCTTTCGGAAAGGAGTTGTAGTATTGTGTTTTCGGCAAAGGGTAAAATAATCAGTCACGCTTATGCGTTAAAGGTTCGTTTGTACCCTAGCACTACTAGACTTACCAGTCCAAGATTGCCAGTAGTGCCCATGGGAGATTTTACTCTACTAAACAACTGAAAAATACCGCATAGCAAAGAAAGCGGCATAAGGAAACTTTCAATCAATACTTGTTAGAGAATTGAGATAGGTCCAAGTAGCGTGTTTTTATCAAGGATGCAGCAATATCCGCTCAGTTTTCAATAACATGAGAAATACTCTATGCTCCCGTAGCATAAACTTAAAATCTTAATGAGGAAACCAATACCGTCGACAAGATTCGATGAACCTACATACTCAAGAATGTGGTATCTTGAAAATGGCGGGAAGCGACGGTTGCAGGATTATTTGATAATTTTTGATCTACAGTGGCTGTTTTGTGTTTAATATCACGTTAAGTTGATCAGAAAATGTTCGCGAATGACAGTAGGTATGGTGAATTTATTGGATAATTTGAGCAAGATTTGAAGTTTCAAGCTTTTATCAAGAGTTCCCGCTACAAGCTCGGGAGTGAACGTGACTGTCGAGCTGCTTCGTCCAGAGTGATGACGTTGCGGCGACTCCTCTGGATGAAGACATGAAGACGCGGCTACCCAGGGTGAAGACGCTACTGCAACTCCTCCGGGGGAAGATAGAAGACTATTATACATTGAATTTTCTGTAACGTGACATTGGCAAATGACGAACTGTCCATTAATAAAATAAATAGTAAAGAATATCCGAGTCTGGAGCAAGGGCTTCCTGAATTATGCTAGGCCTTAAAAAGAGAGTTGGGTATCTGGGATACATATTTGGGAATTTGATTTGATTGGATGTTACCCATAACGGCGGATAGAAAGACTCTGACATCGAAATATTCATGAATCTAATCGAAGCCCTGAACAGCTGTTCCGTCTTGCTAAAGACAGGGATCAGTACGCGGAACTGACAGCCTACTTTTGGTAATGGAGAGGAACTACAAGAAGATGAATGCAACAATGACTTTGGATGAGAAGATTTGAAAGTAGAGACGGAGAAGAGAAGACGAAACGTTGGCGAATTTAACAAGTATATTCGACTTTATCGTATTTCTACGCGTCAACTCTCGCTGGAAATTCATTGTCAAGTTAATTATTTCAAAGTTATGCAAGAGATTCCAAATTGTGAACTTCACCTGTACGTCTGTTGCCTGTTAAGTTTAGAAGTTCTATTAAGTTTAGAAGTTGCTGCACCAGACTCCTAAATTATCTTCAACGGCTCTAGTAAGATGGCACACCTTAGGTAGCAAACAGTTGTATTGGGTATGCGCCTAGGCGGTGGCTTTGTCTAGTATAGTCGCCAGTAAGCCGCTTTTGCCAAATCTTTGTTCTATACTGTTGACCCCTTTGGTGGATCATATTTCTCTGTTTTCTCGCACTCTGAAACGACCACCTATTATGACCTACTAACTCTATCTTGAGCGTACTTTATGGATGTCGTTGTTCGTTGTCCCACCGCCAGCGATGAGAGAGTAAAGCCTTTTTGTTAACCTATAAATTGTCCCACTGCTGGGCAAAGGTCTCCTCCTCCTCTTCCATCCATCCCTGTCCTGAGCCTCTTCCAGCCACCCATCCCTGTATCTAACGATTAAAGCTATCAACTATAAAACGAGTTGGCGAGCAGCGAGTGCCGAGTATAGTTTTATAGCAATTTTGTCGAGCAAGAAACGTACAATAGATAGTATATTCCGTGTAAACAACAGAGACACAGTGATGCTCGCTCGGTGACACAATATTTATAGTTCATCGCCGAGCGAGCACATCGCATCGCTCGGCGACAAAATAGCCGAGCGAGTACTCGCCGGCGGTGTGAACTGTTAATATATGCGTCTGTTTTGTTTACGGAATGTAGTATCTTTTGTACGTTTCTTGGGCGAGAAAATAGCCGAGAGTTACTCGCTTACTAGCCGGGCGGTGTGACAACTGCCTTAGGGGCTTGTTGTAAGAATGAAAAGTATTAGATTTTATAACATTGTTTTTACCATAAAACGCTATTTTCGTCACAAACAAATAAAACCATTTTTCTTGTATTATTACACTGGTTATAAAGAGGCTTTCATGGCATACTTTTCACAACTTGAAACACTCCATCAAATAAAAACAATGCGAACCTTTAAAAGTGCTTTCTGAAGTACTTATAGGGCCTTAAATAAAAGATAAACCTTAAAAGTTTTTAGGGTTCCTTAAAACGGAAATCCTATTAGCGACGTTCGACGTTTTATTTCTTGTATCGCAATGAACGAAAGTATAGAACCTTTTTATAAATGACTCACTAAAAGGTGGAGGTTCTCAATTTCAGTGATATTTCTGGTAGTCTATTTCTTAGTAGGTACTTACGTCGTAGTTATTGTTTGTTACTAATATATTTGTGTAATTTATTTCCGATTTTCGAAAAGAAGAGGTAAGTAATGTTTTTCGAGTGTAGGTACAGTCGAAAACAGAGAAAAGTATACCTAAATGGGTTCTCATTAAGGTTGAGATTTTCTCAAGAACTACTTTACCGGTTTAAAAATAATATTTTTAGTAAGTACTAGTCGATAGTTTAGAGTACACCCTATATGTAATTGTAAAGAATTTTCAATAATCAGTCAAGTATTTTGTAAGAAAATCTCAACCTCCTCTACAACTATCTTTTAGTGTTTAGTTGTTGAAAGTTATACAGGGTGTCCTTGAATTCATTCAACAAATTGAAACTGGGTGTTGTACTCATGATAAATAGTGAATTGGTAAGGTTTTTCAGTAAATTAAAACTGCAAAAAAATTAACTAAGTACGTCACAAGTCACACAATGACCTTAGAAATTACCATTAGGTCAAATTCAAGTGAAAGAAATCATTGCAAACAATTAAAAATACCTTAAAATATGAAAACTCCAAAGCATAGAGTAACGATGCACATGAAATGAATAATTTTTTTGATAGTTGAAAAAATATACATTACATAATTTACATTTGTTACGCTATGCAGAATTAACTTTATTCAATAAAAAACTAAAATTGAATTAATGTAAGTATGTCACAAGCATACATAATAAATGTAAATTCAACTATCAAACAAAATATACATTACATAATTTACATTTATTACGTTATGCAGAATTAACTTTATTCAATAAAAAACTAAAATTGAGGTTCTCTTGAAAATGGCGAGAAACGACGGTTGCGAAATTATTTGATAATTTTCCTTTTAATGTCTACAGGGACTATTTTGTGTTTAATATCACGTTAAATTAATCAGAAAATGTTCGCGAATGACAGTACGGTGAAGTTATTGGATTATTTAGGCAAGATCCGAAGTTTCAAGCTTTTATCAAGAGTTCCCGCTACAAGCTCGGGAGTGAACGTGACTGTCGAGCTGCTTCGTCCAGAGTGATGACGCTACGGCGTCTCCTCTGGATGAAGACATGAAGACGCGGCTACCCAGGGTGAAGACGCTACTGCGACTCTTCTGGAGGAAGATAGAAGACTATTAAATATACTGAATTTTCTGTAACATGACATTGGCAAATGACGAACTGTCGAGTCCATTAATAAAATAAATAAAATAAATAAAACTAAAATTGAATTAATTTATGTCACAAGCCTAACTAGTAACCATGCATTTAATTATGTCGAATGGATTCAAGACGTAGTGCGTACCTATGTCAGTTCCTCGTAATGTAACCCACTAATACTGTGAAATATTTTAACAAGAGAAAAGCTCATGTATGTAAGTGGGAAGTGGAAATTGTGTTATGTAAACGCCCGTAGCAACCTAGGACACGTGATTCCACTCCTGTAGGTAACAAACTCCCGCTAACTACCTAACTTTTGCCATCGTAATAATTAAATGACAATGCTAGATTCTGCTCCACCATCAACCGCAAGATGAACAAGATAACGAATAAATGTAGAAATATAAATGGATATATGGGCGGAGTACCCCTTTCCCTTAAACCGTGTTTTGTCACTTTCACACTTAAAAAAACAACATTAAGTTAGAGTACGAAGGCTTAAAGTCTAAACTATGGAATAACGTTAAATCTCGTTTATAGCTAACGCGTTAGTGTGTCATTAATGAAAGTTACACAGTGCATGTGTGTGCAACTGTACTTTATTGAGAGTTGTCGAGTTATCACATTATAGGCTAAGTAGCAACATACCAATAAATATTCTATTCAGATTTATAAATCAATTATTCATTAAAATCAAAAAGCAAATATTCCTTTAAATCAACATAAATTTACACCAATTTGCAAGGAAAAGGTGCCAACACTGAAGATAAATAAAAAAATTAAAGATTTCTATATCCTCTTGGTTATTTAATAAACCAAATACTTACATTATTTGTCAGAATACACAAAATATACGTTAATATAAAATTAAAAAAAGGTCATGGTATTCAGCCTGTTAAATAAAAGGCGTGTACGCGTAAGTGTATAAGTGTATAAGTAATAAATACATTTTGTAAAATATATCTATTACTTATACCTACATTTCGATGAGTATGGGCACTAAACTCTTTGACACCGTTATATCTATTACTTATACCTACATTTCGATGAGTATGGGCACTAAACTCTTTGACACCGTAGAACATATTAATACAAATACGAGACGTCATCACGCACGAATAATAATGAGGCCTTATATTAATTTGAACGCTTTGTGCAAACCGTAGGAAATCTTACTAATTGGATATGTAAACTCTGAAGGTATAATACGGCGTCACGGCATCGTATTTCGTGTCCAGATATATTCTCTATATTTATATAACTCAACGTACGTCTGGTTGTATGTTCGTTTATAATTTGAACTTAAAACCCGTTAGATGGAAACTTGTCTATCACCATAGACAAGATCGTCGTTTTCGCCTCTTATGCCGGTCGTATTGCCAGTTTTCAATTCTATTCCGTTTTCATAAAGCTTGCAATAAATAAGGTCTACAAATAAGTGCGAGTCGGACTCGCGCACCGAGGCACGTAGAAGTTTGATTTTATCACGGCTGCAACCTCTTGCATACCTGAATATTTCGTATTAATTTTAACTTGATACGTCCACGTGCTTCTGAGACAGACAGACGGACAGACAGACAGACGGACAACAAAGTGATTCTATAAACCCTTATAGGATCACTTTGATGGCCTTCCCTTCGTTTTTTATCCATTTGAGGCACGGACCCTAAAATTAACTTTACTTATTACCTTTTATGACGTGTAAAAGTAAACCAAATGAATAAGCAAGAGGTTATTAATGTGTAACATGTCTAACACAGAGAAAGATGTAGGAGGGTTTTTAAGGTTGAGATTTTCTCAAAAAGTACTGGACTGATTTTTGAAAATTCTTTACAATTACATATATACTAATAGTGTTTACTCTAAACTATCTACTAGTGAAATAATTTTTACATTCGGTCCAGTAGTTCTTGAGAAAATCTCAACCTTATTGATAATTATATACTTATCTCTGTCTTCGTTTGTACGCAATTTGTAATCGCTTTATTGGCAAATGACAAAAACTATCGATAAATAAATAAATCGCAGTCATACGTGTATGCCCTTGGTATAAAAGTACCTTTATTAACCATACCGTAAAAATACGTGAGTGGACCCGCGGTCAATTGCTTGTTGTTTATAAAATCATGATCGATCGCTCACTGTCTACAGTCTACACAATACGTATTTACCGATTCACTGCAAATACGCCTGTTTACCCTGTCCCATGTCAAGCTGAACAAACTGACAACCGGAGCAATATTAATCGTGTTTGGTTTATTATTTTCGTATGTTTACAGAAATAGCTGACAAGTATCAGAAACAAGTGAATTATTAAATAGCCAAAAATATATTTTGTTAAAAAAAACATTGGATCCTATGTGAGTTCCATTAGTTGCCCGTGATACTACTACCCCCGGGTACTACCAGGTCACATACCACTTACCCCATAGACATGAAATCGGTTCAAAAGACATTGCCACATTTCAATGGAGCTTTGCCCCACCTACAAAACTACGTGACCATTTAAGCTGTACCTATTATTTTGTCGGGGACTTATTACAGGTTTCATATTGCATAATCATAATCAGTATCATTTTCTACTACTCTCGCAACTCCTATAGAAGAATTACAAAAACAATGAATAAATCGCTTCGATTTCTTACTATTTTCCGAATTCTTAATTAAGCTGTTTTTTTCGACTCGCTAGATGTACAAAACTTTATTTTAAAACAATAATTTTAATAAAAATCGGAGATATTTTTATAATTAATCGTTATCTTGTACATCTAGCGCTTGATGGTGGGGCAGAATCTGACATTGTTATTTGCAAGCGACAGAATTTTTGTCAAACGATGAGCGCAATAGACGAAGCGGGGGGGCAGGGGTGCCATATTAAATCCATGTCGATATCTCTAGGTTACGCGTGTCGCAAAGCAATTTTGCGCTCATGTGCGGGGCAGACACGGCATACTCCTGTTACAGGTCAATGGGGTAAGTGGTCTGTGTACCAGGTTGTCACGCATTTGGAAAGCACAGGCACCATCGGCGGTGCTTGTGACCGCTGTACATACATACTCGTACAATTGAAAAACATTACCCAGTTGTATAAAACAGTAGTGTAAAAAAGTTAATTTCCCAATTTAGGAGTAAAATAAAACGTTCTACCTACTGGTCAATGTGTAAAATACTTTTTGTTCCATACCTACAAACACTTCTGCTTTTGTTCATGGTATCATAATAATATGTAATTGACATTATTATTATAATAACATGAAAGTATGAGTAAGTCCACAATTCATGTGTATTTAATTTAATTGTCATCAAAGTAATGTTCGTCGGTTGTCATTTGTTTTCGATAGCGGCTTTAATATTTACAGAATCAATACATACCTAAGTGTATAGGTTGGTACGGTGGAACACAGAGAAAGGTGTACAGGAGAGTTTTTAAGGTAGAGATTTTCTCAAAAACTACTTGACCTATTGCCAAAACTCTTTCACTGTTTGATAGATAAAAGTTAAAACTATGTAACTGTAAAAGGATTATTAAATTCGGTCCAGTAGTTTTTGAGAAAATTTCAACCTTGTTGAGGCCCCCTGTATGCTTATCTGTTTTCGACTGTACCAATTTATTTATTCTATGAATATAATGATGGACTATTCGACAACCAGACGACAGCGACAAAAGTGTCGCTTAAAACTCAGACGTTTGAAGCGATCATACGTGTCGTTCAATGTGAATGAGTTCCATTCCAGAGTACACCTTCGATTGAAACTATTATGTTATCCTAATATTCAATCACATGATGTATGATTATTGATTATTGAATCAGGACTTCTCGCTTAGCGATGATTAAAAATAGTGTGCTATAATTTGGAATCACTAGGTACAATTATCTCCTTAAATATACTTCGCTAATTGAACATTGATCTCCTATAAACAACTAGATACACATCTAAAAGTCTGCCTTCTAAAAATGTCCGAGCGCAAAGAAGGTCCAAACGGGTGAATGGACCCTCATTTGCTTTTTTGGACATTATTTGGACGTTAACAATGGACCCTTATTTGGACGTTTTTTAAATTGTTTTAGTAAGACCTTTGTGTATCTAGTTGTTTATAGGAGATCAATGTATCTAATTGAATCCTAATTATAGCTAAATTCTGTGCCTATCCATTTCCCCGGAATGTCAAACTAAAGTAATTATTCCCCTTTGAACTCCAAATACTTGCGAACCTCAATATACACAAATAATTTGTAGATGAATAATCGGTAATTAAACTGTCTGTTTATTACTTAGAGTAACAATAATAACAAAGGAAACAGAACTTAGTAATAATGTAGAACCTTTGTGAGTGAGATTATTAATTTGGAAGATAGTCTGTAACCTAACCACAGTCTTAGGTCCGTATTAAGGCTTCGTATGCGCGTATTTTCAGATCTTCTACGAAGGCTACGGCACTTAACTACTAAAATTAGACGTCTGAAGAAAATATATGTAATGAATACTGTATTATGGTGCAATAAAGTGTATTTATCTTATCTTATATATAGAAATCTTGGGGTGTCTATTTAGAGACTGATGAATAACCGATACACGATTGGATAAACTTCGCTCGATAGAAAAAAGTCGCAAACATAGGTACCTTTTCCATGTCTTTTAAAATGAAAATTATATCTAAACCGTAATAGTTATTCATACAAAATATATATCAAAATGTGGGGTAGGTACTATAAATACTAGAGCTTGTTTTAAAAAAATCTGATTTTTGATGGCGTATGTTTTTTTCCCTGCCAAAATTCATAAAAATACGAATATCGAGGCACTGCACCGTGCTCTTCACTCCGCCGCTGCGGGGCATCTTGTGCCTCGCTCTTGCTTTTGACAACCATATAGCGCCTTAATAGTTCAGACTATTAAGCATTATCAGCTGAATTCGCTCTTGGGCGGGTTTGAGCTCAGGCTCAAACCCGCTCAAGTGAATTTTTTATCAATGTTATGTTTAAATCGATCAGGACTACTCTAAAAAATGCCATTTTCGACCCCTCGTTAATAGGGCCTAATTTAATAAGACCTTTGTGTATCTAGTTGTTTATAGGAGATCAATGACTGCGCCCAATAATCGTACATCCCGGGACAGTTGGGTAGGTAAGCTTCAACTTTTTTAATCAACTTTTATATAAACACAATCTGGGAGTTTATGAGATTCCGGTGGCTGGAGGAAAATTTAGCTCGGGGCCAATAAATACGGTGGGTAAGTAATAAAATCGGGACGCTCAAAAAGGCAAGCATTACCGCCGCGGGGAGAAGAAATAATTAGGTCTGTAGTTATGTAAATGTTATTTAAGTAAACTGTGTATTTCTATTTAATTACTTGAAGAAAGAAAAACGTGTTTATCTGCCGAACAATAGACACTGTTATATATTTTTCATGTTCAATTTTATACATTACCTCTGCAGTTTTTCCTAAGAATATCCAAGACGGTTGCGAAATTATTTAATAATTTTCAGTTTAATGTCTACAGTGGTTGTTTTGTGTTCAATTAATCAGAAGATGTTCGCCAATGACAGTATGACTTGAATAAGACATTACCGTGATACGCCCGCAATATTGGTATATTAATAAATGACATACTTGAGATGGTGATTACTTCTTGAGAGTGTATCAGCTGAATTCGCTCTTGAGGACGGGTCTCAGAGAAATAAGGACTTCTATGAGGGGCGGGTTTGAGTTCAGACTATTAATGGGCCTTAGATTACTAGATGACATCTTAGGATGCAGATAAAGATGGCCCACAATCCAAAATGTAACATTTTATAATGCTCTCCGCTGTATAGTCAAATTTGTTTACAATTTCGCTGTCATTGTAGGTCAACTTAATAAATAAATAAATAAACTTATCTGACACGAGGGGCTCGTCGTCCAGTTGCGTACAAGTTGAGAACGATCGTGCAAGTTAAGTAATGTTGGGCGCAGTCAGTCTGGATGGGTGATCGCTAGTGACATATTCATCTGTGCCCCTACGTGCCTCGGAAAGCACGTTAAGCATATTGGTCCCAATTGCTGTCGCTCGGCAGCAGTAGTTAGGGCCACGTCAGAGTCCTGTCCTAATAACTCAAAAGGTTTGGTCACATGAGAATAGGAAAAAAAATCTGCCGCTGTATGTACTTCGATTTAGACCGAGATCCTACAAAATACAGTCTAAGGCGTGTAATCATAAAGGTGATTTAAAGTTACGTCACCGTTTAGGCCCCCTGTCTCTTTCTATCTTAAGGCTTCGTATGCGCGTATTTTCAGTTTTTCTACGAAGCTACGGCACTAACTACTGAACTTAATCTTCTGAAAAAAATATATAGTAATCTTGGGGTGTCTATTTAGAGACTGATGAATACCGATACACGATTGGACAAACTTCGCTCGATAGAAAAAAAACCGCAAACATGGGGTATGTTCCATTCTTTCCGTGTTTAAATGAAAATTATATCTAAACCGAAATAGTTATTCATACAAAATATATATCAATAGGTATATAGGGTACTATAAATACGAAAGCTTGTTTTAAAAAAATCTGATTTTTGTTGGCGTATTTTTATTTCCGTGCCAAAATTCATAAAAATACGAATATTGAGGCACCGTGCCGTGCTGAAGAGCTCCGCCGCTGCGGCGTTGTGTGAAATATAGCAACACGATTTAAGAGAAGTGAGGTTTAACTAGGTTTATGAATACCAGCACAAGATTGTTGATGTGCTGCCGACTCTACCCTCTGGCCTTAATGATGTAACGCGACACCCGCTGAGCGAAACCGCCGGATTTTTCCTCATTACTCAACTTCCTGCTGGTGTTGAGTGCTCGGTTACTCGGCTGGCTCAGATATAGGGGCTTCGTTAACTTGATGAATAAAATATTAAATTAATTGCACCGTTTCTTCACCTTCTAGTGGTAACAATTAATAAATATTACACGGAAATAAAAGATTAGCTGTGCTTGTTAAGGGCCTGACATGAGCCAACTAGCGCCGTCAATCTTAAAAAAATAATATCTGCCAATTAAATCAATTTTATTAACCGACACATACTATTTTTAAAATGCTTATTTATATCGTGATTAAATTTCGGTAAGTTGTAGTTCGCATAATTGCGAAAAAACGGTAGTTTTTGGCATATTTGTGAACTACATAACTACAATTTAGCGGATCTTAACATACTTCTATTTTATCTGTTAATAATCTCATGCATAGATAGGGATCTTGACGACGTGTTCGTCCTTTAGTATTTAGTTTTTATTTATTTATTTTATAATGTATTTTTAGATAGTAGTTAGTTTTATTTTAATAAAGTTTGTACAAGTAAAAACAAAATGCATAGATAAACGTGACTTAAAGTTAGGCGATGTAAGGATTTTTGCTGGAATTCGTCATAGAAAGTGGTGGTTCGGCAACTGTCAAATTAAACAATCGTTTAGCAGATTTTATCGCTACAAGCCATTGAGACCTTGGTGCTAATGTCAAACAGTATTTCGACCTCAACTATCTGTTATTTGACGTTATCAATTCATAGATAAAGTTCATTTTCACCGAACTTATTAGTTGTAGGCAATTTTGTCTAGCTTTTTGTTTAACTATACATATCACGCCATCGGACAATCACTCTGTGTACCTCACAGAGCAATAATAGAGGTTAGAAATGACATGTCGTACTTGCATTGTACGGTCTAGTACAGAGGAAAGTATACCGGAGAGACAGTAAGGTTGAGATTTTCTCAAAAAGTACTTGACTGAGTATTAAAATTATTTACAGTTACATAGTAATCAAAACTGTCTACTAGTAAAATAATTTATCTAATCTCAACTATATTGAGTCCTGTGTCCTTTCTCCTGATGTCTGATGTTCAAATATATGTGGCTATATACACTACCCCACTCACATAGCATTACTACCTCTATTATTGTTCTATAATACAATACAAGTACTCAATAGATTGTAGATAGCTTCTGCCCGTAATGTACTGATAGCCTTAATGGCTGGGCTCGTGATTTTGACATTTGTTTTAGAAATAATCATATATAAACATTGAACAATTTGAGCATCTTTACAGCACTCCATATTACAATATATATATATATTGTTTATTTCGTTTAACCGTGCATTTTCTCAATTCGTTAGTCATCACCTAAGTACTCGACACTGGCAAAATTACTGTGCCAGCCACGGTAGAAGCCATATTTTAAAAAGTGAAGTGAAATAAGTATTTCGAAAACATTCAACTCTCAAGTCGATTTACTTGATAATTTACTTTAATAATCATATAAGTACGCATAACAAACCTAAAAGTAGAGAAAGTTCCAGCACATTTTAGAAAATCAATACCTATTCTATTCTCTTGTACACTATTCATGTGGGTACTTACTTCACGAAAATCGTAAGTGTGTTATTTAATAAATCTTACATATTATTACTTATTTAATAACTTGTAATGCCCCACTGCTGGGCAAAAGCCTCCACCCAAAGTCAAAGTAAAATTTATTTATTGCAAGTAAGCACGTTGTGTACATTTTTGCACATCAACATTTTTTTTTAAATTTACAGTTACCTTGCAAGGAAAATGTGCCAACGCTGAGGAGAAAAATGTCAAAAAAAAACCTCCCATGACCCAATCCTTCCACTCCTCTTTATTATACGCAGACTCAGACCACCCTGTTCGTAAGGTACAGTGGAACACAGAGAAAGGTGTACAGGAGAGTTTTAAGGTTGAGATTTTCTCAAAAACTACTTGACCTATTGCCAAAAATCTTTTACTGTTTGATAGATAAAGGTTAAAACTATGTAACTGTAAAATAATTATTAAATTCGGTTCAGTAGTTTGTGAGAAAATCTCAACCTAATTGAGGCCCCCTGTGTACTTATCTCTGTCTTCGACTGTACATAAGATATAGTTTCCAGGAATGTAATATACAATTTATTTAAAGAAGCATTCGACTCCCGAATAATCGATTGATAGAATCAATTTTGATCCCCATAAGGCAGCTGAGTTGACCCTAATGGCGGCAGTTCGTAAAGGTAGGCTCGACAGAAGATTAATAGTAACAGACTACGATTTCCACTCTTACAGCAACAAAACAGGGTTCAAAGTCTAAAATGTTACACTTGACTGTCGACTGTATATTTGTAGATGTTGATTAGAAATTCTCCTCCATTTGGGTCAACTTGCGACATGTTGCATAACATGTTGTTCATTATGTTGAACGGCAACGAGGAACTTGAAGTACCATTGATATTGGTACAGTCGAAGACAGAGATAAGTATACCGGGGGCCTCAATAAGGTTGAGATTTTATCAAAAACTACTGGACCGAATTTAATAATTCTTTTACAGTACATAGTTTTAACTTGTATCTATCAAACAGTGAAAGAATTCTTGCAATAGGTCGAGTAGTTTTTGAGATAATCTCAACCTCAAAAAACTCTCCTGTACACCTTTCTCTGTGTTCCACCGTACCTGCCATGGGTCATGTTGCTCACCAGTTTGTTGTTGTTGTGCAACGTTGTCGATCTTGTTGAGCGTCACGTGTTGCGCGTCAATTGTTGCCTAGTGGATACGAGGCCTTATTTATCTGGTAACTTGTTGCGCAATAAGCTCAGACGCACTTTATTTCTCCGATTTAAGAGCTTAGCTGGGCTTAGGTAACAAATCTCTTACCAATTTAGTTGAAAGGGAACGTAACGATTGACAAACCTGCAAAGTTTTGTGATGATCTCCTAGTCGGTAGGCTTTTGTAAAGTGGTTCCGAGTTTGTAGATTTGAGATCAATGGTAACACTTGCAGTACGATTTCAAGTCTTACGACGCAAATAATAAGAACGGTCAAAAGTAAAAAGTGTTACCATTGATCTGCTGTCGACTGTACTAGTATTTTCACCAACAAATAGTCGAGCGGAAAGGTCTGAGCGAGCAGAAAGAGTTGAATTGAACTCGCTCAGTTCTTGGATACCACAGACCACTTACCTCTAACAGGAGGGCGCCCGTGTCTGCCCACACATGACCGCAAAATTGCTTCGCGACACGTGTTACCTAGAGATATTATAGACAAGGACGCATATCTTTAATACGACACCCCTGTCCCCCTTCGTCTCTATGCGCTCATCGTTGACAGAATTTTTCGCTTGCAAATTTGTACCGATTTCTTGTCTATTGGGTAAGTGGTGTTTTGGATACGCTCCATACAGTAAGTACGGACTCCTCAGACTTATCAGAAATAAAAAAAAATCTTCTTTTCGGTAGTGGCAAAAAATATAACTACTCGAATTTTGACGACTAAGTTTGAGAGTGTGAACCAGTAGCGAAGTTGTCCCTACAGTTAATTTTATACAAAACTGCAAATCATTTGATTACTTTGAAGAAGCTAGTTGATGTGGAGATAAATTATACTCTGCTCTGCAGGGTGACTCTCACCTCTTATAGCGATCCAGTTTAGGTTCTAAAACGTTCTAAACTGACAATTTGCTACAATGCCGCTTGACGTCATTGTAGCAAATTGTCAATTTAGAACCTAAACTGGATCGCTATAAGAGGTGAGAGTAATCCTGCTGATCGTTGTTGAACTTTTGTTGAAGTGTCATTACTAATCCATCAACGCTTTCCTTCAGGTTCAAATGGCTACTTTAAAAAAAATTAATTCCAGGAAAGTTAAAAATAAAATCTCGCATTCCTAAAATGTTGAATCACAAAATCTCGAATTCCTAAAATATTAAATACCAAAATCTTGACTCCCTAAAATGTTAAATCGCAAAATGTTGAATTCCCAAAAAAAATATTGAAACGCAAACGGTTGAATTTCCAAAATAACATGTACACTTCACAAACGTTCACAGATTTCCTGTTGTTGTTTATAATCGAAACTGCGTCTAACCACTATGCTGAACTATTTCCTTTTAATGGCATACCTAGCTGATGGCATTAATCGGAATAGTTCAACTAATGAGAGAATCTTGACTATCCCGTGGTACAGTCAACATAACTTCAAGTCCACAAACGCGACGGTAAAACGACTTAAATTGCAGTGAGTAAAGTGCTATTCCGCTTAAATAACACTTTACGTCATTCCCATCCTTAAGCAAGGTCTCCTGCGACGTGTTTCCGTGTTACGAAACACGGTAACATCCGATTTAGGGGCGTGGCGTAACAATTTTCCTTTGTAAAATCGGTTACCGAAATATGTTACGCGCGGTAACACGTCGCAGGAGACCCGCAGTTACGTCTTGTATTCTTAGATACTTACAAGTCTAAATGAAGGAGCTTTGAAAGTGGATTGAGAGAGAAATAAAGAAGTTTTTACGAGTTTGTATAACGATGGAAAACAACAATTAAAAACAAATGTTGGTTTTTGCGATCAACTCTTGACTTTTTATACGAAAGTCATAAAACGTAAAGCGTGCCAAAGAGTTTTTGCATATTTTCCTCGTCCATTTTCCCTATTGCGAATATTTGGCTCGTGATATTAAAGTATCAAACAAGATTTATATTAAGCTAAGTGTTTATGCAACTTATTCCAAATAAAATTTAATGCCCGCTTACTTTACTATCATATAAAGTGTAGTCGATGATATCAACCTACACAAAACCATTGCAATCTAGGCCATATTGCCAATTGCCATAGTGCCAATTGATGATTCAATGTCTCTTAACTTAAGGCGCTATATGGTTGTCAAAAGCAAGAGTGAGACACAAGATCCGCAGCGGCGGAGTGAAGAGCACGGCGCAGTGCCTCGATATTCGTATTTTTATGAATTTTGGATGAATATTGGCAGGGAAATAAAAATACGCCAACAAAAATCTGATTTTTTTAAACAAGCTCTCGTGTTTATAGTACCCTACATTTTGATATATATTTTGTATGAATAACTATTTCGGTTTAGATCTATCCAGCGATGTTTGTCCAATCATGTATCGGTATTCATCAGTCTCTAAATACATACCCCAAGATTGCTATATATTTTTTAGTAGTTATTGCCGTAGCCTTCGTAGAAAAACTGAAAATATGCGCATACGCAATGACATGTTTGCAGAAGAAATTAACGCGGTATTTGATTCAGTCCGTGCGCTCGCTATTCACTGCGCCGGCGTTACGCAAGCAAACTGACTACACTACGCAGTTCTGAGTCAGTTACCCGACAGTTAGCCGCGAACTATTCGTCTAATCTAATGGGTCCACAGCCTTGGGCGAGCTTAGCGACGGTTAAATGTTACGATAATAAGGGTAAATAGAAAGCTAGATTGGCTATTCACAATGGCGTGTTGGTACCGACACTGATGACAGTGAATGTAGGGTATGGCAGAAGAAGGATGAGAGTAGAGTCAATGCTGTAAAGATGCGCTCATTGCGTAGTATGTGTGGAGTGAAACTGAGTGACAGGATTAGGAATGTAGTGATTAGAGAACGGTGTGGTCTGAAAGAAAATGTAGTAAATATGATTGAAAAGGGTATAGATACGTTGGTTTGGCCACTTAGACCGGATGAGTGAAGGAAGGGTAACGAAAGAAACAGAGGTAGACCGAGGAGAACGTACGTCGACCAAATTGGCGATGTCTTGAAAAAGGGCCAAGTACGGTCTACTACAAACCGACGAGCATGCATGAAGAGATTGATGAATGTGGAGAAGGCAAGGGTTGTGTGCTAGGATCGCAGCAGATAAAAGTCCATCGTCTCTGCCTACGGGAATCAGGCGTAAGTTTATAAATAATATGGTCAGGACGAATTAGTAACTTTTGTAGAGGTTATCACAGGAAAGTCTCATCCTAAATACACCCTGAATATTTAAACTAAACTAAATTAAATAGTTTCAATTTAAGCATTCACTTTCTAAAGTAGCTATTGTTGTGTGGATAAAACCTTATTGTCGCATCTCGGTGAATACTTAGCAGGTCTGGTCGTAATTCTTGGATTATGAACCCTTTTGGGGCTCCTATTTGCATATACGTCCTTAGAGTAGGAGATTTATCTCTCCCCGCTTCATAAAGTTCAGGTCTTTAACGAATAACGTTCATTTGGCAAATGACAACGCCAGATTCTGCCCCACCATCAACCGTATGATGAACAAGATAACGAGTAAATGTAAAAAGATCTCCGTTTTTTATTAAAATTATTGGTTTAAAATAAAGTTTTGTACATCAAACGAGTCGAAAAAACAGCTTACCTAATTAAGAATTCAGAAAATAGTAACAAATCGAAGCGAATTATTCATTGTCTTTGTTACTTTTTTCTATTACTCTCACAACTCCTACTGATTATGATTATGCAATATGAAACCTGTGATAAGTCCCCAATAAAATGATAGGTACAGCTTCAATGGTCACGTAGTTTTTAAGGTGGGGCAAAGCTCCATTGAAATGTGGCAATGTACTTAAATCAAGTCACATGATCATTCTAAGGAAACAGCCGAAATTAGTTTTTTAGATTTCAATTACCTATATAAGCAAAGAACTGCCGATGGAGTTAGCCATAGACACCGCTCTTGCATGAAAGTCTTTCGCGTCTCTGCCTTTATGATATCACAAGTCATAAATAAACAAAAAAATCAAAATGTCTAATGAAGTGTCTACTTCACAGTCTTCATTAGATGTTCCGGCTATTCAACTACGCGGCATGACTCTCAGTTGTATCGCAGCCACAGTTTTTAACAGTATTTAATTAAATCAGAAATTGACACAAATTTTTGCATACCAATGCTGTTATTCATAAACCTAGTTAAACCTCACTACCTTTAAATCGTGTTGCTGTCCCTTTCACAAAAAAAGGTTAAGATAGAAAGCGACAGGGTGGCTAAACGGTGGCGTAACTTTAAATCACATTTATGAATAACAACCCTAATAATTAAATTACATGGGAAAAAATAGATAAGTACCGCATATGAGATTGACCATTGCGTCTCGCAGTTTCTCACTGGTCATGGGAACTTTAAGGGAAAACTCCACGTTTTTGCCTTAGTAGAATCGCCCATGTGTGAATGTGGTGCGGAGTCGCAGACTGCCCATCACATCTTGTGGGAATGTGAGAATTCCAGACTCATGCTGGAGGACATCGCACCAGCCTGTCACCCCGTGTATTACAGCGACCTCGTTGCGACTCTGTCCAACTTCAGAGCTTTTAAGCGCTTCGGCCATAGTTATTATTGACACTATTACAGAAGGTAGCCTTCTGCTACGGCTCACAGGCTCACAGCAGTGAGCAACAACTTCTTCAGCCTCCATTTCTCTTTCTTTTCTTTAAATAGCCAAGGCGTGACTATATGTAACGTACGGCATCATAGCCCCATTGTGTCGCTTAAACCCGTCACTGTATGACGGTCCAATAGTACCTACGCCACTGTTGATCCTTTTCAAAAAGGAGTTACAGTGGTAGAGGGGGGGGGGGGGGGGGGGGGAAGTACAGCATACTTTGCAAGAGGGTGGAGCATCACCGAATACCTTTAATTCCTAGCAATAAGAAGCATAAAATATTGTTCACTGAAACGGAAAGGGCTGTAAAACTGTCGAATAGAGCACGAAGTATCGAACTAATTTGCGTTAGTGATAACGAATGATAAATTCGGTCGAAACAGGCGCGGCCGCTCATAAAAAATGAAATTTATGGTGTAATTACTTCAACAGCCATTAGAGATAGCCATCTTCTTTGACGCGATCTCGATGCGTTCACATTAGTTAGAATTCGCTCCGCTTATATCTTAATTATTGCCGCGGAAATACGTGTCGGTTAGTAATTAAAGTGTGATTAGCAGCAACAAATGCATTTGTGAATAATAAATCGAACTTTATTTGAACTAAAAGTGTTAAATAAACCAACAATTGTAATACATTGTTTATAAAATTATTGACGGTATCACGAAATCAACCGATCGGTGTATACAGTGGAGAGCACGGGCGTGCGGCTGTGTGTCGCAGCGCCTAGGCACCCCGCGGTCACCGCTGGCGATACCTGTGTGGTGGAGTGTTTGCGACGTCAATGCGCCGCTAGGCAAAGATCAATCGTTCGCAGAGTGGTCTCCGCGGTATTTGATATATGAGTGTCTCTGTGAGGCTTATTAACTCGCTATGGCACAGATGAGAAATTGTACTGGGTGCAATAGGTACATCGAGAAGGAGGATTGCTTTCTGACTTGCAGCTTATGTAATAGTGATTATGAGCTTTTATGCGCTGGGATAACGTTGGAAAAATATAAGTCTATCACACCCGAGTTTCTGATCTCTTGGATGTGTGTGTTATGCCATAGCAAACAACCTAAAACAGGGAATATAAATACTCCAGTCCGCAATATGTTGGGTAATAGCGAGTTTGCTGATGGTACCAATAATGAATCGGTCCAGAATGCGACGTTAAATATTGATGCAGATTTAGATAACATAACGTATCGTCGGGGACAGCGCCAGCTGCGGGGGTCATGTAGATGCACTGAACTTGATAGTATCCGAACCGCATTAAGAGAAGAGATAACCGCTATACTTACTGAAAATGTTGTGAATACCGTTTGCAAAATGTTAACTGACGAATTTACGGCCATTAGGTGTGATATTACGGATATGCAAAACACCATGGGTAAGTTGGAGGATGCTATGGCAGCCTTGAAGGACAGTATGCGGTTCAGCCCAACGCCAGCCAATAAACCCGATAAGCGCTCGCCAGCCAAGAAAAAGAGGAAAGGTGTCAGTAGCAAGGCAGCAATACAAGTGCTGACGAATACCGAAGCCTCGTGCCCCGCGACGCCGCCATGTGCTGCCGTTACGGACAGCGCCACTAACACCTTTGCTGCTGTCTGTTCTGGTGCGGCTGCTGGTGTCACTGCCATTGCATGTGGTGGTAAGCCTGCTGGCGCCCTTGCTTCTGGCTGCGGGAAACTGTCTACCAGTGCTCCTGCGGCTACCTGCGGGGTGGTATCTGTTGCGGCCTCTGCTGGTCCATCTGCGGGAGTCTCCAGCGACGTGTCTGCTGGTGTCCATGTTGCTGCTTCGGGGGATGTCTCCGCTCGTGTATCTGTGCATACCCATACAAATGCCAATGCAATTGAGCCCAATACTGATGGAGCCTGGGTGACGGTCCGGCGAAAGCGTGCCAGCGATGCCCAGCTTGGTGTGCTACGAGGAACTGCTGCTCCAGAAGGGACATTATTGCGAGCCGCTGAGAGGAAACAGTTTTTGCATCTCTATTATGTTCTCAAGGGTACTACAGAGGATCAAGTGCGGGCTCATTTGAGAACTATTTGTGATACTGATGGCTGTAGTGTCGAAGCACTTAAATCAAGAGGTGACTACGCATCCTTTAAGTTAGGGGTACCTAGTGGACTGGCTGCACAAATTTTAGAGGAAAGACATTGGGCGGAAGACATTTGTATCAAGCCATGGCGACAGAACTTTCGAGCTGGACAGAGGCACATTGGAAAATCCTTTCGTGTGTCCCAAAACTCCAGTAACGGTACGCGGGATTAATGGTCCGTCGGGTTCTCGTGAGCGCTCCCGTGGACGTGTCTGTGCTAGCCCAGCATTGGTTATGACCTACCAAAATGTTAGAGGTCTTAGAAGTAAGCTTAAACATTGGCGATCTAATTTACTTTTGATTGAGGCTGACCTCGTGGCTGTAACAGAGACAAACCTGAACTCATCTGTGGTGGATCCTGAGCTAACAGGCGGCGACACCGGCTGGAATGTACTACGACGAGACCGTTCTGGAAGAAACGGTGGTGGGGTTTTGCTTGCTGCTCGAAATGGTGTAACATTACGACGACACAATGAGTTTGAAACGGATGGTGGCGAAGACCTGTGGTCATCACTGTCTTGGCATGGTGTTAACTTTCATGTATGTGTTGTGTATATACCACCAAATTCCAGTGACTGTATATATATGCGGTGGTTTATTACAGTAGAAACGAAAATACTAAAAGCAAATAACATTATCATTATTGTTGGGGATCTCAATTTAAATAGTGCATCTATGAATGTAAAAAATTACTTCGGGTATTTTTTAAATGTTTGTGGTATGACAGAGATGAATGATGTGGTCAATATGTATGGAGGCAAGCTAGACGTGGTGCTGGTGTCGGAGCGTCTTCACGGTACGGTGGTGACAGAGCAGGGTGTAGGCGGCCTGGTGCCGAAAGTAGATGCATACCATCCACCGCTAGATATTACTATACCAACTGACGGACTTGGGCGGCACAGTGTCATGGAGAGATGTGGCCCAAGTAACATGAACACGGACAGGGATTGGAATTTTGCAAAAGGTGATTTTGATCTTCTTTACCGGTTAATACGTGTGGTTGACTGGGAGGACGTCCTACAATCCGATGACATTGATGCCGCGGTAGGGACATTCTATGATAAAGTGTACGAACTGTTTGATTTGTGTGTTCCAAGGAAATCTAGAGCTCCGGGACCTTCCAGGCGCTACCCCATTTGGTTCACCCCTGATTTAATCGCTGATATAAGACGTAAGGCATCCCTCCACCGTAGGTGGAAGGCCTCTGGAGATCGGATAGCCTATGATGAATTCAGTCGTTTAAGGACTCAAATCAAAGCCAGAATTTCATGTGCGTATGATGGCTACGTGAACCGAGTAGAGAGGGACATAAGAAGTAATCCTCGAGCTTTTTGGCAACACATAAACAACCTTAGAACTAAAGGTGGATTTGCGGCTCGCATTACATACGGCGGAGTAGAGTTTGAGGGTAGTGGAGCCGCTGATGCCTTTGCAGGTTTCTTCTCTAGTGTGTTTCTTCCCGAGACGCCTGTACTGAGCGCCGAGAGGGCTAATGTAAATGACGTGGTGCATTCGGCAAACTATATTCACATCGGTAGGATTAGTGAGGCAGATGTAGTGGCTGCCATAAAACGCTTAAAACCTAGGAGTTCCATTGGTCCGGATAATCTTCCCCCTTACATTATTAAGGCGTGCGTTGAACACCTTATCATTCCGCTGTGTTACATTTTTAATTTGGGGCTCACCACGGGTAGGTATCCCCGACAGTGGAAAATCTCGCGTGTTAGTCCTATCCCTAAAACAGGGGACGCCTCTTCGGTGGAGAACTATCGTCCAATAGCAATACTGTCATCATTAGCGAAAACTTATGAACTGGTTTTGCATCAAAAGATTAGCGCACAAGTGTATCCATACCTATCCGATTCGCAGCATGGTTTCAGAAAGGGACGATCTGTTAACACCAACCTGATGACGCTTATCGATGTTGTTTCTCGCCATATGGATGGGGGGGTGCAGGTGGATGTTATTTACTTTGACTTTAAAAAGGCATTTGACAGAGTCGACAATGATGTCCTCTTGAGCAAACTCTGTGCGTTGGGCTTCACACCGCGATTGCTCAGTCTTTTTGCTGACTACTTAAGGGATCGAACACAATTCGTGCGTCATGGTTGCTACGTATCTGCTCCATATCATACGCGCTCGGGTGTCAGTCAAGGATCCGTGCTTGGTCCACTCCTTTTCAGTCTGATGATTAATGATCTGGAGCGGGTACTTAAGCATACCATGTGCTTACTGTACGCAGATGACCTAAAGTTGATTCGTGCTGTGAAGTGTGCCGAGGATTGTGGATTGTTGCAGGAGGATATTGATGCGGTTTTCCAGTGGAGCATTGATAACAAGCTGCTGTTTAATCACTCCAAGTGTAGCACTATGTCCTTTGCTCGCTCATTACGTCCCCTGCAAGCGAACTACGTCCTCGGTGGTGAGTGCATCAGTCGTGTCGGCTCTGTCAAGGACCTTGGGGTGGTTTTCGATCCGCATCTAACCTTCAACGAGCATATCAAGAATCTCGCTGCTGATTGTTATCGGAGACTGGGGTTCGTCATGCGCAATGCAAAGGACCTCCGTGATCCCAATACAATCGAGCTACTTTATACTGCCCTGGTAAGAAGTAAGATTGAGACCGCCGCCGTCATATGGCACCCGCACGAAAGGTCATACGCACTGTTACTGGAGAAGGTGCAGAAAGCTTTCCTACGCTCTTTATATAGGGAGAAGTTTGGGTGCTATCCATATTTGTATCCTACGAAATATTTGTTGGGGATGCTAGGTATGAACTCTCTAGAGACGCGGCGGAATTTTGCGTTGATGGAAATGGTATGCCGGGCTATGCGCGGTGAGACTGACTGCCCCGCCCTGGTGGAGCGGACGTGCCGCCTCGCGGTGCCGGACCGGTACCTGCGCGCGCGCGAGCACCGCCTGCTGGCGCCGGACACATCGCGCACGGTGGAGCGCCGCAACTCACCTCTGGTGCGCGCGCTCACGCGGCTGAATGCGCTTCTGACAGCAGCGCCACAGTGTGACCTGTTTGCTGGACGATTGACGAATGTACTGAGGGAGTGTATGGTGTTATGTGAGAAAGATGGGTGAATTGTGTGTCTTAATTGTAATAATGATAAGAAATTATGAATATTGTAATGTAATGAATGTTTAATGTATAATAATTATTGACATAATATATCTAATAATAATCATTTAAGATAAGTTGACTAAGTAATAAGTATATTAATAATTAAATTAGACTATAGTTATGTATAATATAATATGAATTGCACAGCGCATTGGTCAAGTGACTGTAATGCTGTGACAATATTGTTTAAATAAATAAATAAATAAATAAAATAAATAAATAAATAGAGTAACAGACTAATTTATAGAGCGTAAGTGAAATGCTAGATAGACTTTATAGAATGGAAACTTTATCTATCAGACCGTCTAGTCTAGACATTCCGAGAAATATACCTACTTATGGGATCTATTAGGTAGATGGTAAGATTCAAGATCACAACCAAAGACTTTTCCGGGCGTAACGTATATTCCCCCGAGCTGGGCCCTTACCATGAAGTCTTATAGCGGGATTACTTCAATAATACTTTGTTATTTCGTACCAGGACGTCCTTAATGAGCTCACTTTAAGGTCGTCATGGTATAAGAGTCGGTATGCTATAAGACTTCATGGTAAGGCCCCGGTACTGTCTTCTTCTTCAGCATATCGCAGCCCTCTGCTGGGCCTCGCCGTGTAACCCGATCCTATGGACGATGTAGGACGTTTGAACATCGAAAACTAAACAATATTGCAAGAGATAAAAAAATTAAGCTACGCGTTTTTATTATGTAATTTCTGAGTCCTTTTTAAGGTTAGAACAATTAACCCTAAGTATGTTATGGGGTTATCCACAACTTGGTTTGATCCAACTTATTGTCTATCGATTCTTCAGGCAGCCATTTGCAGTTATACGTTGACATAATATATTCCGACATGTTCTATAGAGAACACAACTATTATAATATTAACTAATTTATTATTATTAGTTATAGATATTATAACTGATTACGTCAATAAACCTAAAATATTTCCTAAATCGATAATTTTGTTATAATCAAAGGAAGAATATTTTTTTATAGTATTAAGTGTAGGTTTTACTCGCACATAAAATCTCCGTGGTGTATCAAACTCCAACACAAGACGTGCTGGCCGAAAAGATTTAAAAAAACGCAGAATAGCTATTCAAAATGGCGGACAAATGTGAGGAAGAACCTAAGATGGTTCTATTCGTTGGATTGGATGGTTCGATCTTAATTTTATTGTCTGTTTTTGGAAATATTTTAACAATTCCTCCTTTTTGGTATTTCTTTTTGTACTTTGGCAAAGAAAATGTGTGCCTAGTGCTAATAATGGAAAAGTCTTAATACGCTCACTGTCTTTTTTTGTGTTATTTCGTTCTTATTGCAGAGAGTAGCATTCTTTGTCAGGCAACAGGAAATATACAGGCAAAGCTTTCTTCTTTATTGTTGAGCACACGCCTGGGTATTGCTCGAGCGACAATGTACTCGAAGACACTGAGATTGCAATCTATTTCGATAATGATTTTTACCCGACCGGAGAAGGTTATTTTTCGAAAGCTTGTATGCTGGTTCCTCCTGTAGCCAAAACGGTAATAGGTATAATGGTAAAGTCACATGCAATAGAACCAGACCATTAACTAATTGATAAACGGAGAAAAAATTTCATCACGACCAGGATTCGAAACCCGGGACCTCGCCATTCCGTGGCACGCTCTATTCCAACAGAGCCACCGTGATTACGTACCCAGATAGTGAATTTTGTCACCATATTCTCGTCTTAGGGGCGGTAGCGACATCTATCCAGTAATTGTGCAATTACTCAAATTCATGTCAACATTGCAGCTTACTGCAATGTTAGAACGCGTCATTAATTAAAAACATGATTTCTAAAAATCATGCTTTTAATTAATGACGCGTTCCTTTTTCATGTTTTGATATTTTCTTGCATATGCGCTATGCGAAACGAAAATCTAGATGATACTTAAATGTAGAAAAAAAATTCTCGGCTCGAAACCTGGTCGCGATGAAAAAATTTTTTCTCCATTTATCATTTAGATTTACGTTTCGAATAGCGCATATGCAAGAAAATATTAAAACAGACCATTAACGTTAGAAATGCTATGCTATATGATGGTAGGGAATTGTAGCCACTCATTAGGTACTTTATGTCATGGGTGCTATGCAAGTATGAGCGACTTTTCCAACGTCTACAACAGCAGATCAATGGTAACACTTGCAGTACATTTTTAACTCTTTCGACGAAGATAATACCTAATCAAAAAAAGTTAAAATTATAGTTCTTATTAGAACGGTCCAAAGTGTTACGCTTGATCTGGTGTTACCTGTAGGTACAAGCCTTTCAATAACTAAATAAAAAAAAACGAAATTCGCCGCGATCTATGAAGAGAGTCTAAATCGAACACTTATATCTGTCGCTTTAATCTGTAGTCTAAAATATATATACGGTCTCCGCCCATGTTGTTACTTTCACTCTCATATATCAGAAAGACAAAAGTTTTTTTTAAACGTTCGATCTTTTTGAAACTCAACAATGGAAAAACAAATGAGTGGCAGAGATTAAAAGTCATGCAAGAGCTGTGTCTGCGACGTAAATATGGCTTTCTCCATACATAATATAATGAAGCATATAAAAATAAATAAATGAATTCCCCGTGGGATTCGGAAGCATTTCACTAATTTGGCGACGAACGTTAATTCCTCTTTACGAGTCCAAATGTTTTCGCTTTGCGATTGCCGTTTTTATTGCGTTTACTAAGTGATAAGAGCAAAGAAATTGCGTATTAATCTTACGGAACGACAATAATTTATTACAGTAGATTAGCAAAATCGTTGCATTACAATCAGACGGGATATTTAGGATGGGGAAATAGGTAAAAAGATAAAACATTGCTTACTTCTTTGGGATTAAAATGATTAAGTAGAGTTAAGATTTAAGAGATACCAATGAGAAAATTCAACGCTCTGACGTAAGCTCATTGTGGGTATCGCCGGGCTGCGGATAAGTTAGGGAAGTCGGATTTGGTTATTGGCGGGGAAAATTAAAAAAAAATACAAGATGGTCGATTATGTAACATTATTTTATATACCCCTTTAGGCAGGTTGTGGTGAGACATTCTTAATATTAACATCTTATAATTTTGTACCTACAACTGGCGCAATAAATGAATTTTGAATTATTAGTTTTTTATCTCTAATTTTTTATATATTTTTATTTGTACATATAGTTTTAGTTTATTTCATTTAGTTTAGTTTTTAATGTTACATATAATTTTTAGATTTTTCCAATAAACTACAAATAGGTAATACCTATTGAACACAGGTGCAGTGCAGCGGCACAGAATGGCGGACTGAATTTTATTGTCATTGTATTTCATAAAAAAATTAAAGCAGTTCTTGAATTCTAAGCGCCCAGATATCCAGAGACTTTAGCTATACAAAGAAGTATAGCGATAGACGGAGAAGTATAGAAGATATTTCTACGTTATTGTGACTTTGTAAATGCTAAAATACTAATTACAATTATTACAAAATCATGAAGTTACTGTTCAGGATTTGTACCATTCTGTAAAGTTTTCAAGGAATAACCTTTAAATGAGTTGTTCCAGTGTTTAAAATAACTACCGGTATTGTCAACTTTTACCTACATTATACGGCTTCAGTTAGCAGTAATGAGTTCAGAACAGAAATATAAAATACTTATAAAGTAACTTCTTGTGAAGTTGTTAAGCAGTTTGAAGGAAGCATAAGACCTATAAAAGCGGTTTATTTTAGTCACCACATTTCCATACGGAAGCTTGAATGTTCGTCGCTTTAAGCTTGTAACTTAAAACGTAGTATGTTGAGTTAAAGCCACGTAAAATTAGGGACACCTTGCGAAATTCTTCGCATAATGTCACCTTAAATTACTTAAGACCATTTTACAGACACTTCGGAGAGAAATGTTTGAAATTGCAGTAACGAAGATAGAAAAAGTACCTACTTGTTGCTGGCTCGAGGCCCGGATGGAGAGGAGGAAGATGATGGATGAATGGATGATGAATTGTGGGCTATTAGAGCCCCCAATGGGGAGTGCTCGGGGCGCCAGTCGGGTCTCGGATGTATCGCAGTTCCCGTGGCTCGGCAACAATGGCACGAGGTGGAACACCCTAGGAAGTTTATTCGGTATTCCGCGCCTTCAGGGAGGCGAGCCCGACATTATCAACACGTTTTACCTGGGACAAAAAAAAGGTTGGAAAAGGTGACAGACAGAGAAATAGAAGAGCTATTTTGGTGGTAAGCGGTCATCAAATAGAGATGCCTAACAATATCGCAGACATTGCTGGTTTGCTGTCGATCTTAAAGAACCCCAATTCTCTTTTCTCTTGAAGCATCAAATGTATTTCTACCGTTAAATATCAAGGCATTAGGTGCATTATGGTATGAATCTAATTACGGGCACATCTCAGTCTTCACGACGACAATCGGATTATCTCCTGCAATTCTTCGTTTTATAATTAAATATGTTGTGTTACCTACTTATGTCTCTATGGAAATGGAATTCCTTCGTAGATCTGAACTATACCAGACATGGTAATAGCAATCAATAACCTATTTACGTGCGTGAGTTTAAGTACGAAAATTCTATGTTCGAAGAATCGTATCGTGAGGAAACCGGCATAATTGAATAATAATAAAATGTATCTCTAGATAGGTGTATTACGAGAGCATTTTGTTAGAAGCTCGCGCGGCATGCCTCGGACATATTCGTGGCTTTCTGTCATTAGCTTTAAGATGGCATTTTAACGAAGTTTTACTCAATAAAACAGTGAAGAAAAAATAGCTTACGTCGTACATAATAATATTCGGAATATAATTCAAGAAAATTGCTACACTTATCTTACGTATAGAGGTACGAATATAAAATAAGTATTGATCGCCCAAGATTTCACCTAGATATTTTATTACCCTTGGCACGTAAAGAATAAGTCCTTTGGAAGGCCTGTCACAAGTTTCGTTAGCAACACCGAAAATAAATAGCCCAAATAAAATCTAGTCCTAACTTTGAAATATGACAAAAAGTACGCAGAAAAATATTCCCGGATCGTCGACGTGACTCCAGAAAGTTATGATGGGATCTAAAAATGTTGACGTGCATTAAGCGAGTCTAGCGAAGCAGCGAATGCTTCAGTCACATTGACGCACAGCACGTGACGCTCAACAAGATCGGCAACGTTGCACAACAACGCGCGACGTTGCCAGCTGGCGCGTAACATGAGCCGAAACGTGGATATTAACGGTGAGACTAGCCCACACGTTCAAAGTCGCTCAGCGAGCTATAGAAAGAGCTAAGCTTGGCATTTCTCTGTTAGATAGAATAAGAAACGAGTATATCCGCCAGAAGACAAAAGTGGTTGACATTGCTCATAGAATCAGTAAACTGAAGTGGCTGGTCACATCTGTCGTAGAACCGATAACCGATGGGGTGTGGGACGCCCCCCGACCAGATGGAGGGATGACCTTCGCAAGTTGGCTGACATGGACTGGATGCAGAAGGCCGAGAGTAGGGCGCTTTGGGAGAGGCCTACGTCCAGCAGTGGACTGATACGGGCTGATGATGATTATGCGCAACATGAGCAATGGTACCTCAAGTTCCTCGTTACCGTTCAATATGATGGGCAACATGTCGCGCGGCAAATGTTGCCTAGTAGATATATAATATATCCCTTTCGAGTTGCGGCGGCGTAAAACAAAAGGATATCCTTCAGGAGCGATCCCTGCTCTGACTATAAACCCTAACCCTCGATCCCCACTAATCCTATTCCTTCACAAAACAACCCAACGGATTTACATGAAATCTTTTGGTGACATTGAAAAAGTGGGAAGGTTTTAGTTTGATACTCGTACTAACAGTAGATCAAGTGTAACACTTTGGACCGTTCTTATTATCTGCGTCATAAGAGTTGAATTCGTACTGCAAGGTTACCATTGATCTGCTGTCGTCCATACGTTATACGACCGTATAAGTTTAGTAAACTTTTGTTTCCAACTGTGCCCGAATTCCGTTAGGATTTCACACGATACGTTTCTGGTATTATTGTTTGTAGTTGGTGAACGGGATTTAAAATTTTAGAGTTGATTATGCCGGTTTGGTCTCAGATCAGAGTATAAGATTACCTTATTTTCTTATCTTGTTGCAATGGTTAAATGATTTTCATGTTAATAATCGCAATTTAGTTGAATTTCGTCATACATAAATCAGTTGTTCAGCCACTGTAGAAAAAAAAACACTTCTTCAACTTACGCCGATTTGGCTCAGTGCGGCAATAACGCAACATGATGTCTTGGTTTACAGCGGTCGTATCAGTTGCCATGGCAACAGCCCACATGTGAACACCGTAAATCCCGCCAATTAACTTATCTCCTGTTATGCGATTAGAAACTCTGTCATTGTTAACATAAAGCTTATGCTACGCGGAAATTGAAGAATAAAGAATTTTATACCCGAGTAGACATTAATCACCATGGAATTTTGAAGCGTAGGTGGAATATAGGAAGAGTTGGATAGAGTGTTATTTTTATTATAAACATTCAGTTGGAAGATAATAGAATTTTCAATATTTTTCGTACAAGAAACTAACGAACAAGTACCTAGCGCCATCTACGGACAATGCTGTGTTACCTACTCGAATTATATAAATAATTCTTCACATCCTGTAACTTCTATTGAACTGTAACCACGTCTTCATTTTAGAGCTTAATCGCCTGTGACATTAATGCTATATTTTTTGTCTTCTGTTGTTGTTGTTTTTAAATTCTTCCCAGAGGGAAAGGCAAGGCCAACTACAGCCTGCTCTGATATGATTTTTTTTTTCATTAACAATATCGATCAGGTTTCTACATATGTCACAATAACAGTTTATTTGGCAGATGCTCCTTTTCCAACGGTCCTAATTTTGCTTTTACATTACATTAGCCCCACATTAAAATGGTTTCGCAAATAAACTTGAAGATCAAACGCTGTAACTTTTATGGATTTACAGCGAATAAATTGGAGTAAATTGCTGTTCATATTTTATTATTGGCTTCGCGTATTTTGTTACATTAATGTGTGTTTTTGAAATACATATTTAAATTCAAAGTAGATGAGGATATTTCCAATTTATTTGAAATTGAATTTTGATGGAAAGTCATTCAATATTGAATTGAATAATTATTGTAATGAAGTCGTTTCGTTTAGCGATGGTTAAACTCGACACTACTTATTACTCATATCTAAACAACTTTTTCCATTGTCCACAGATGGATTGGCCACACCAAGGAACTTCTTCGCCAATTCCATGGCGGAGTTAACATGTTATCAACGTACAACAGTCACGATGTTGTGGCATCTACGATAGCTGGCAGCTATGCCCAGGCGGCTATGTCGCTCAACGGGACCTACCTGGGCGGAGGGGTCGTCATCCTCACCAAGACACTCACAGGAGACTCATTCGATCTCATCGACGAACCTAAAGCTAACAAAACAACAGACATAATCGACACAAAGATTGTACAAGTTGCTTTCTGTATCCTCTACGCCATCATCTTCGTTCTGGGAGTCTTCGGAAATGTTCTGGTCTGTTATGTCGTCTTCCGGAATAGAGCTATGCAAACTGTCACCAACCTTTTCATAACTAACTTGGCATTATCTGACATTCTGCTATGCGTCTTCGCAGTGCCTTTAACGCCAATGTACACATTCCTAGGACGATGGGTTTTCGGAAGACTGCTTTGCCATCTCATGCCGTACGCACAAGGAACCAGCGTCTACATATCGACCCTGACTTTGACTTCGATAGCTATTGATAGATTTTTCGTCATAATATACCCCTTTCACCCTCGAATGAAACTAAACACCTGTATATACATCATAGTCTTCATATGGGTGTTTTCTCTAGTAGTCACATGCCCCTATGGACTCTTCATGGGCATACAGATAACAAATAAGACGCAAGCTACACAGAACACTTTCTGTGAGGAAAGCTGGCCATCAGACAGATCTAGAAAAATCTTTGGAGTTTTCACATTTGTGCTGCAATTTTTAATACCGTTTTTAGTAATAGCTATATGTTACACATGTGTTAGTATAAGATTAAATGATCGAGCGAGATCTAAGCCCGGAGCAAAAACCACCAGAAGAGAAGAAGCAGATAGAGATAGGAAAAAACGAACAAATAGAATGCTGATATCAATGGTAGCGATATTCGGTATCTCATGGCTTCCCTTGAATCTGATAAACATATTCAATGATTTCTACGCGCAGATGACAGAGTGGAACTTTTACTTCGTATCATTCTTCCTCGCTCACTCTATGGCGATGGCGTCGACGTGTTACAATCCTTTTTTGTACGCATGGTTGAATGAGAACTTTAGGAAAGAATTCAAACAAGTTCTGCCTTTTTTCGAGTCAACGGGGGGAGTCAGGAACAGTTACCATTCCGGCCGCATGCCTACTCATAGGTCGGACAAAGTGTGCAACGGTAACGACACTATCCAGGAGACATTACTGGCTTCCTCCTTCAACCGAGGCCCATCGCTAAAACTGCGAATACTAGAAGGCAATGGGAAGAAAGATAACAACGGGGTAGAAATTGAGAACATTCTATTGGAGGATAAGACAATCTCTGTGACGTCGAAGAATGAGAATCTGAGTCTGCAACTGATAGACGAAGAGTCGCAGTTCAGCGAGCCTAAGGATACCCAAATTCCTCCAATCTAATTGTAAGTATAGAACTCCTTTCATAACTATTAGTAGCAAGTAGTGTTTTCGTTTTGGCGAAAATATTTGTACCTCCTTGCCTTGTATAGTATTCTAGACATCAATTAACGAACAGAAGGATGGAGTACGTATCACAGATTGTAACAAGAGGCTTGCCTTCAAATTAGTACAGTGTTTTAGTTGTACTGCTATACCTAATTCTTGATTCAATATTAGCGTTCAAATATTTCTGAGTTTGCTATTTAATTTATATAGGGTTCTGGTCTTTTAGAAACTTCTAGCTTATTTGGAAGTATCTTATATTACTCTTATCCTACATCACCGACTCATAACATTCCTTAGTACCATAATATGTCTCAATGAAATATCGAGACGAACTTTAATTGTCCTTAGTGGGGTGCGTGTCTTTGGTGAGAAGCATCTACATGTGCTTCCTATACATGTATTTACAATACTTAGCGTTCTACCACTTTCTGCTATTGTTACGGTTATATTCCATTCGGTCTTAGTAATTGGCTAACTTTATTCAGATCACCTCGCTGAAAGCCGAAACCAAAGTTTGATAGTTACAACTTTCACCAAACAAGCTGAGAAGAGATTTCTCCCTATCCCTCTTTTGGACGAACTTTGAATGTAAAAATTAAGGTACCAGAGTAAAGTTGAGTAGAAACTTCTTAGTTTAGTGTTTGTTTTCTTACAAGAACTACTATACAAGCGAAGGGAACGAAGCCGGTATTTAGTTAGCAACTTAATTGCACAGTACCTCAACCGACAAATTGAAACAGCTTCGTTTGAAACTATTTTAATGAAAGCGAGCCTTGAGTCGAGAAATACAAATGACTGTACCTCGATACGTATAGCCTAGGTAAGGTTAGTAGTAAATTTACATCTAGTTTCAAACATAATAGAATATAAATTACATGTATTGGAACTAATTAGTTCCCTGATTCAAAGCACGGTCGTGTTTCATAATTTAACTTTTAGGTACGGTCTAACACAAAGAAAGGTGTACAGGAGAGTTTTTAGGGTTGAGATTTTCCCAAAAACTACTTGACCTATTGCAAGAATTCTTTCACTGTTCGATAGATAAAAGTTAGGACTGTGTAACTGTTAAAGAATGTTTATAATCGGACCAGTAGTTTTTCTGAAAATCTCAACCTGTATACTTATCTCTGTCTTCGACTGTACACACGAACACAGAGATAAGTATACAGGGGACCTGAATAAGGTTGAGACTTTCTCCAAAACTACAAGACCGAATTTAAAAATTATTTACAGTTACATAGTTTCAACCTTTATCTATCTCACAGTGAAAGAATTCTTGCAATAGGTCAGGTAGTAGGTAGTTTTTGAGATAATCTCAACCATAAAATCTCTACTGTACACCTTTCTTTGTCTTCGACCGTACAACAAATTTCTATATTTTTGGTGTGGTTCGTTTGCAACTTTTCGTGTTTTCTAACAAGTTTGCCAATATTGACCATAATATTTTTTAAATAATCTTATTTATCAGGTAGAATATACTCAGATCAGGGAGGTACCTAAATGATCTTATTGTGGGATATAAAGTAGCATTATGAAAATTATCCAAATTCAGTTAGATTTGCTTCGGATTCACCATATTGTCGAAATTATCTTTAATATATCACTTTTTAAACTTACACGGTTTGTATACATATTAATTACTTAGATAAAACGGGAATTATCGTGTTATCTAATTAATATGTGTATTATGTTGATGTAATCGTGTATTCAGAGACTTGTTTATTTATTTATTTATTTTATTAATGGACTCGACAGTTCGTCATTTGCCAATGTCATGTTACAGAAAATTCAATATATAATAGTCTTCTATCTTCGTCCAGAGGAGTCGCAGTAGCGTCTTCACCCTGGGTAGCCGCGTCTTCATGTCTTCCTCCAGAGGAGACGCCGTAACGTCATCACTCTGGACGAAGCAGCTCGACAGTCACGTTCACTCCCGAGCTTGTAGCGGGAACTCTTGATAAAAGCTTGAAACTTCAGATCTTGCTCAAATTATCCAATAAATTCACCATACTGTTATTCGCGAACATTTTCTGATTAACTTAACGTGATATTAAACACAAAATAGCCACTGTGGACATTATAACAGAAATTATCAAATAATTTTGCAACCGTCGTTTTCTGCCATTTTAAAGAGAACCTCAGAGATTTGTATTTTCAAAGATTATTCCAAAACGTAGTCAAATAAGATTAAGAGAAGCACCTACCTACAGGTCTTCATTAATATAAACATTATTCCATCCTGTGTATATTGAATCCTGAATCCCTGTAGATTGTGTCACGTTGTACAAAGTTCATTTTCCTCCATTTGTGTCTACGAATAATGTATCAACTGTGAACGCGAACTCAGGTCGCAAAGTGCTTTGTTATGATAGGGTGCAAACTGAAGTTAATACAATTCTCTCGCGTTACAATAGTTTCTCGTTCACGCACTCTGATAACTCAATTTGCGAACAAGTTAAACTAGATTATTAGCTGTGTAAGAGCAAATAGGCTCACCTAAGCGTCTATTCACATGTATCATAGCAGCATCACGCAGAGACACAGTAGTGTCTCGCGGCAACTTTTTTATATTTGCGTTGCGGTAGGTACGGATAACAGCAGATCAATGATAATACTTGATTTTAGCTCTTACGACGCATGTAATAAGAACGATCCAAAGTCCAAAGTGTTACTCTTGATGTGCTTTGATAGTACATAATATCGACGTGGTTGCGATGTTCCTAGAAGTCGCGTCGTGTAGAAGAATGTGTGGTGATGACGAAAAGCGAGATTGCACTGTTTAATTATGTAGTGCAATGTTTGTTGTACCATTTCTAGAGCCTTGACCTTGCATCTATATTATTTTTAATCTTAGACAACGGTTTAATTAGGATTATATCATCATCAGTACCTATATAATATATTCCCACTGACCTTCCCTCAACATCAAGGGAGCTCGGATCCATGATCGACCAAGCGGGCCCGGATTAGTGGATTACAAATGCCTTAGATTGTTATTATTGTTATTCTGCATGCAGATATTGTAATGCTGTTTTATTTCATCGGTTTATGAGCATTTGGTAAATGTAAGTTTTCTTTCGAAAGAAATTCCGAGGTAAACTCAGATTGCAAGGGTAACCATTGAAGTGTACCTTTAGTCAAAGTTTTTTTCTTTGTTTTCAGATGAATGTCAACGAATTCCAAGAAACGAGAAACGTAGTTTAATATTTTTATTGATTGTTATTTACTCATTTTATACAAAGCATTTCTGTAAATCATAGACGTTTAACTTTTTGTATAGATATGGTGATTTCGCTTTGCTTACTGTGATGATTTGTTAGATTTAAATACAGCATAGTGTAATAACCAATATGTTAATAAATATAAATTAATTAATTATTAATGTACTTCTCACATTATTCCTAAAGTAATGGAACTAGTCAGTCAGTGCACAAATTATATGTATAAGTAATGTACTATATAAAATAAAAATGCAAGTATCCAAACGGCCTAGGTATCTTATTATAATAAATATGTTCGATAAAATCGAATTGTTTTAACATTAAATAACGTAGATTAAACTAGTAGCTATGTGATTTAATTATATAAATAATTGTTACTGTTGGTATTTTCTGAATATCACATTTGAGCCCCATTTCAAACTAACCATGTAGATTAACTCTTAGTTATTTCTATTAATAGACCAAGAGACCGACTCAAAATATTCCATTTCTCACATTACCACTTTTCAAATTATATACAGTGCATCTCAGAGAACAAAATGATATTTTCCCATAAAATTTAAGACCGATTTTTTTTTACAATTAAATAGAACGCATTCTAAACAGATAGATTAGATAAATAAAGATTTCGGCAATTTTATTGGAAAACAATTCGTGTTGTGGGAGAAATTTTAGGTAGGTACCAGGTATGTTCGTAGCTTATTTTTGTTTTCGAGACATTTAATAAGATTATGTTGTAAAAATATTTTTAACACATAATTTCTTTACAAGTAATTATGTCTTAAAATACCTACTTAAGGTTAGTTTGAAATGCGTAATTTTCAGAAAATTCCTACTTATATTAACGTCGTTTTATAAAATGTAGAAATAAGTAACATTATAAATGTACCTACTTAATTATTAAGTAGAGGAAAAAAAATTGTACAAAACTAGGTTTGTTAGAAATGTTGTTAATTAATAGAATGTAAATACATAAAGCACAGTCATTGTGAATAGATATAGTTTAGAACATTTTGCTTACAACTAGTTACTTGTCGAATAGTTTACAGTTGCATGAAACATCATCGTCATCGAATCGAGATAGATTTCGATGCGAGCAACTTATATGAGAATATCGGTGGTTATCACCATCTACAGGCGTTTATGGAACTAAAAACTTGTTTAAGCTTAACGATTTTTAATTCGTATTGCTCGCTTCGAGATCCATCTCGATTCGACGACGATTGTTTGCCATGCTCGGCCCCTACTGTAGTTTATGTTTACTGTTAAATTGTGGAGAAATAAATGAGGCTGGTTGTTTTGTACCTATGCTTTTTATTTTCTTAATTCCTCAAAGTAGATTCGTTGTGCATACTGTTACTATTGAACACACACACATAAGCAAAATATGAAGCCGAAACGTGGACATTGACGGTGAGACTAGCCCACAAGTTCAAAGTCGCTCAGCGAGCTATGGAAAGAGCTGCTTGACATTTCTCTGTTACATAGAATAAGAATCGAGTATATCCGCCAGAAGACAAAAGTGGTTGACATTGCTCATAGAATCAGTAAACTGAAGTGGCAGGGGCTGGTCTCATCTGTCGTAGAACCGATAACCGATGGGGTAGACGAGTTCTCGAATGGAGGCCACGAACGGGTAAATGTAGTGTGGGACGCACCCCGACCAGATGGAAGGATGACCTTCGCAAGATGGCTGGCAGAGACTGGATGCAGAGGGCCGAGAGTAGGGTTGAGTGGCGTGCTTTGGGAGAGGCCTGCGTCCAGCAGTGGACTGATACGGGCTGATGGTGATGGTGGTGGTGATGGTGAAGCAAAATACTAAAATGTAGATTTTTTTTAACCCGATCATAGATAGACAAAATAACTTTGGATCTGGATAATACTCTTTATAATGTTGATTTGATAGTAGATTAGTGTGGTGTGAGGGTGCGTGTGTGTGTACGTGTTCAATAGTAAAAGTTACGCATGATATAATATTGGTTAAAAAATTAAAGTGGTTGGTTGCCTGGAAGAAATCCCTTTTAGGGCCACCAAATTTTTTTTAATTTTTTTTTGTAATTTTTGTATTGTTTTTTTTGGACAAAAAAGTATTATTGAATTGAAAGTGGATATCGCCCTTAATCTACTCTAATGTCGAGGATAAGTAAGTGACTCGGTCTCAAACAGTCCTCTTACATCAATCATGTTAGTATGATTGATATGTTACATTACTTACCTCTCCTTAATCATACCCTAACCTACCTCTTTGGGTGATTAATTATATTTTATGAGGGTGAGTTATCTAAAGGATATTGATTTGGTCGCATGTGATAGCTGTAGAGGAAAAATGAAGAATTTGTATATTTCGTAAATTTGACCCCGTCAGGTGCATAAACTATTGCAGTGATTGGAAATTAAAACAGAATTGGGGCTATTGGTTTTCATTATTAGTAGTAATAAAGTATTTGTATGATCTGGAACAACCTTATTGCCTACACTATGTAGCCATAACACAAGCTCAATTTGCTAGTAAATTTAAAAAAAAAATTAAACCGGCTACGAGAGGGCTGTAAAGTTTATATTACCTGCCCGTAGCCGTCTCGTAGACTCGTAGCAGCTCGTAGCCAAACGGCATACCTATGTTACGTTATGATTATGACGTAATTTCCGGGAACGAGCAATGCAAATGGTGGTCGGCGTGTATGTTTAACATGTTTTAGTTCATGTAGGTACTTACCTATACATGTTACATTACCCATGTGATATAATTATTAGTAAAACCGGTTAGTTAGTTTGTTTAGGGATGTTATATTATGAAGTTAGGTTAATATTAGACAGCATAATCTATCCAATATAATAATAAACAAATATAATAAAACTAAACTACTTAAAAATACATTAAAAACTAAACTAAAAATCTACCTAACTAAAAACATTCTAAAAAACTTGGCCCTCTTGGGAGGGTGCCCATCACGCTGGCGGCATTCCCGCGCTGGATGGCTAGGCTCAGCCTCTGCGCGAGAAAGCCGCCAGCACGAGGGTCACCCGTCGCCTCCCTCAGGCGCTTGCTGAGCTCCTTGTGGAGCATTATTATTATTAGTTATAATACAATAATTTTTGTGGTTGTTTTCCCGAAGCGAGACGATTTTGTCTCGGTAGTACACCGACAGCACATCAAATGTAACACTTTGGACCTTATTGTCTGTGTCATAAAAATTTAAATCGTACTGCAAGTGTTACCATTGATCTGCTGTTTACTGTACTATCGATTTATTAATATAATATATTTTAGTTAAATAAAGAAATGACAGTAACAATTGTAAAAACTGAACTCGATAGCGATCGCGAATCAATAGTTACACCTCGATATCGCAGCGTGGCAACGGCGCGGAGCGGCCGGCGGACGAGGCTCACTGCGAGGTACGTGCTGTTTGCTATACCGAATCCAAATCAAGTGTCTTATTTTGTAAACAAATTTGTCGTCCAATTACATGTTGTGATGTAACACTGAAGGAATTGATTGATCGAACCTGTTCATCATTGTGAAAATAAAGTGATCCGATCTAATATGTGAAAATAACTATGCAATAATCACAGAACAGCTTAAAATGATAGTAGGGCTGGGTAGTTTTTATTTACAAAATAAGACACTGATTTGGGCTTCGGTTTAGGTACCTATCTAGTGAGCTACTATCGTCTCTTATGTTTTCGAGTTAAATAAAATTATAAAACTAAACTTATTATTTTTCAAGTTTAACTCTATAATTCAGTAGTAGGTACAGACAACAGCAGATCAATGGTAACACTTGCAATACAATTTTAAGTCTTCCGACGCTGATAATAAGAAAGGTCCAAAGTGTTACACTTGATTGAGCGTACCGAGAGCAAATAATTCTACCGCGGAAAAGCAACCACTAAAATATCACATTGTATATTGCTGCTACCGCTTCTCTCAATCTGAATTTCAATAAGTTTCCAACATAGCCAATATCGCCGTGGGTCATCCATAAATTACGTCACATGTTAGGGGGGAGGGAGGGCGTCGACGAAGTGTGACATTGTGTGACAAGGGGTGGGAGGGGTCCTGAATTTCGTGACATCACATTTCAAAATCTACTATAATTTAAGTGAAACACGAACTTTCAACTATAAACGAAAAACTCAAAAACATCCTGTATGGTGTTTATTTGCTCGAAACACGGTATAAAAGATGGCAGTTGTAAACAATGTTTGGCATGCAAAATTTCACCGTGGGAGTTTACTTAATCCCGGAACTGGTGTTTTAATTCAATTAAAATTGCAAAATATGGGACGTCACACGGGGGGGGCTCACAAATGTGACCAGCTGTGACAAGGACGGGGGAGGGGTAAAAAATATTGAAATTCGTGTGACGTAATTTATGGATGGCCCCTAATGAAACTCGATCCTTGCTACATTGTTTACTTTCAATGTTCGTTCACGTCAACAATCCGTACCATGTTAAATTATTTCCGATTATAATTAATCCTGATGGGTTTCAGAGGTTGGTATTACGACTACAATCAAATAGGTATGATACGGGAGCTTTACTTCTAACTTTTATGAGAAAATGATGGAGTGATGGTAAATTAAGTTAAAGCAATAAAATGGACCTGATAAATAAATACATGATTCATAATAAAGACGTGGAACTACTAAGGAAAATAGTTTCACTAGTTCAAAGCCTCATGGGACTAATGGTAATAAAAAGTCTCTCAGCTGTTGACGTTATCTTCTAAACAAAGCGAAACTAGCGCCGCCGTGGCGAAGAATCATACTAAGTCAACACTACAGCGGCTTTTAAGTCAGCTGAGATGTTGAACGTTTTATGCGCCATAATGATCCAACCACAAAACTAGATGTTTGGCTGGATGGCGTCGTTCAATCAATGTTCTAGCTGTACAATCAAACGTCTATTTTAATCAGTTGACTGCGACACATACATTACATTGCATCATCTTGCTCGTACTGACTGATCGATTAAATTTGGTATCGATAATTATTATAAACATTACAAAAACAAAAATGATATTTGGCGTAAAATATATCCTATGTCAATTTCATGATCTGCCCTTGTAGCTCGAGTCAGCGTTAGCGATCGACGCAACGCCGCGGAGCTGTCATTGACATTATTACAAGGCTTTTGACATTACTTTGACAGCTCCGCGGCGTTGCGTCGATCGCTAACGCGACTCGTGCCGGCCCCGCTGGACCAATCCAACGATATCTTGTAAAAATCCATCCAATCGTTTTGGCTATAGAAGTTCACATTATATGTACTTACATACATACACTTAAAAACCGTAAACCCTCCTACTTTCAGCAGTCGAGTAAAAATAGTTGTTTTTTTACAAATTACTTATACTCTTACCTTATACAAATCATCAGTAGACTCCCGGCTTATAAATTATTAGGCTGTCTATTTCTCTGTGTTTCTTTTGCGTAGTACAGTCGACAGCAGATCAATGGTAACACTTGCAGTACGATTTCAAGTCTTACGACGCAAATAATAATAGTCGAAAATAAAAAGTGTTACCATTGATCTGCTGTCGCCTGTACAAAACACAGATTGAGAGCCTTTTATGTCAGCTGAGTGTTATGTCACTGTCAGTACCCGTCTGGTTCGTTTTGACACGTTGATGGCTCTGTGTCGCCCGATCTGATATCCGGTGCGTTTCACAAAATGTCCACAAATTGCCTTGTAAAATATTTCAAAAGGGGAAACACAAATACTCATCGGTTAAGTACACAGTCGTTGTTAAGGACGTTAGATTCGAAAACTGTTGGGTCTTTACGGTTGGCATCCCATGTCTTGAACAAAACGTGTGAATAAAGAAAATATCTGTAGAAACATTAAAGATGTAGCAACAAATTAGCCGTGAATTTTTGTTTTGAGGTAAAAAAAATCGTCTTCTTTCAACAATTTTAATTTTTGACGACATAGACCTTTTTGTGTGGCAATATCAACAGCAAACGAATCAAATTATTAAAATTCTATGGTACTGAGGCCAGTTACAAAAGTGTGAAGAACGATTTAGCGGTATTAGTTTTATATCATTCAAAGCTAAAAAAAATATTTATCTTGAATCAAACATTCACCTTTTTACGCGCAAATCTTCCATACAGGAGCGCGCGCTTGTAAAATTAAAGCTCTAAATCGCTGCGCCCGAACCAGCGTTGTTCCTGATACGGCAATTCCCGTAATATACGGTTTTCAGGCACCTGTGAGGTCGAAACTAGATATAAAGCAGGACTTGCACTATCGTATTACTATATACGGGCATTGGGCAAATTAAGTTTTCTTGAAATTAATAGGCCCCTTAAAGAGCGTCGCACGCTTTTTAGGATGCGGTTTATTAAGTAAATAGCACTATTTACTGACCGTTTGCCTTCCATATATTTTAGATGGAGCGGTCATATCATATATACAATGCGAACTGTACGCTTTTTGACCGTAATCGCAAAATACAACGTGTACCGCGTCTGTAGTCTCCTCAGCGTTGGCACGTTTTCCTTGCAAAGTGGTGTAAATGTAAATTCAAAAATATTTTGACGTGCAAAAATGTACACAACGGTATTTGACTTTGACTTTGTAGACGGCGCCGCCTGCGGCACGACGCTGCTGTCCGCCTGTGACCGGCGCCGTCCGACATTGTGCCACGGTAGACGGTGCCAGCAGACGCCGTGACATACCGCACCATGCAACGGCACGGCGCCGCGCCGCGCCGTTGTACGCTAGTCCTGATGGGTCCACATCCTAAATGTCGCTAAGGAGGGCATCCCAATGAATATTCTATTGTTATAATTAGAACCTTACATTATGGGTAAAGTTGATGTAACATGAAATATAAAATCATTGCAATCTACGGCGTATTACCGCCGCTTAGAGTTCTCGTGTTATTTCTTAAAAATATTGCTGTTGACTGTACTATCTATTAATAAAAGTCTCTAATCATTATTTTTTTATGTCCAACGAATTTAAGGTACTTTTATTGCAGCCGGGTATTGTCCAATGAGATAAGAATCGTAAAAATGGAAACTGCCGAGAATGAAATAACGTACCGTAATACACATGCCATCAAAATAACGGGTCACTTCTTGTAGAGTGGTTAGTGATTAAACGTGTTGGCTAAAGAACATTGCACATTGACCATGTCCAAACAAGGCCTTGGGAGCGAGATATAAGAACTCGCGCCCACAATAGACCTTTGAGGTCGCAGTGACCCTTGGGCGTGTACCAACGCCGTGATATCAAATAATAATAATAATGTCCAAACAACTAAAAGGTGCTAAGTAATCTTACAAACAAATATAATAAAACTAAAAATGCTAAGTAGTAAGTATATCTATCGATTTTATACGAAGTAATAAATACTTAGGGTAGGCATTATTAAATCAATCAGTTCATTTGCGAAGATTGTGAACATTTGCGAACAATGGTCTTAAAATAAATAGTAATAATATAATATGGTGTGTGTCGCATGAAGGATACAGTTTAGATTACTAATAATAGTAATAGTTGTGTAATATCTAAGTAATTGTGTTATCATTATTTTAAAAGATCTGCTGCTGAGAGTTTTTTGCCACTTTTTCTCCTCAGCGTTGGCACCTTTTCCTTGTAAAGTGGTGTAAATGTACATTCAAAAATATGTTGGCGTGCAAAATTTTGCACAACATGCTTATTTGCAATAAAGAAATTTGACTTTGACTTTAAAATAAAATCTAAAAATTGACGACTCTACACAAATTTAATATTATTTAACAAACGCTTCTCTAGTTTCTACCTAACTACTAATCTATGGTTTACGGTATACCTATATATGGAATCGTACATGGATAAGTACTTATTGATACCTACAATTCTTATAATTTTTTAATTTCTAACCTAACCTAACTGCTATCGAAAAACGACCTCAAATCGAAGAGCAACTATCGGTTATGCATCCCGTTTTAACTGTGTTCATCATATTTTATTTTATTTATTTTTATTTTATTTGGGAGGCTTACAGCAACAAATATGTAATATTTTATTTAGAATTAACACAAAGCCAATTACAAGCCGCCACATATAGCTTGAATATAAGACTATAACGAGGTTACAAAAACAATTCGCTCACATCAGATAGATCATTAGATTAGTCTATACTTGTACAAAAAAAGTAAATGAAGAAAAGAAAACAACACAGTACTACAGATCAGAGACAAATCGGTCGATGAAAACGTCCTTAATTAGGCTTGGGCCTTCCATGAGCCAACTAGCGCCGCCAATCTTGAAAAAATAATATCTTCCAATTTAATCAATTTTATTAAAAAAGCTACTTACAAAATGTTTATTAGGATGAATACTATTTTTCAATATACAATACATGGCATAATTGCGACAAGCTACCTAAGTTGTAGTTCACAAATGTGCCAAAAACGGCCGTTTTTCGCAATTGTGCGAACTACAGCTTACCGAAATTGAATCACGTTATAAATAAGCATTTAATAAATAGTATTTATCGTAATAAACATTTTGTAAATAACTTTTTTTTTTAAATTATTATATTGGAAGATATTATTTTTTTAAGATTGGCGGCGCTAGTTGGCTCATGGAAGGCTCTTAACTTGAACGATCACTGTCTTATCACACTCGCACAACTGAGAGCCCCTTGGCACTACTTCTGACTTACTATACATATGATTAGAACTTCTCGATAAAAGCTTACAATTCTATTTTTATGAGTAATATTATTCGAATGGAAAAGGTGACCCACTTTTATTGCCGGTAAGTGTGTAAGTAAGTTCTGTAATGGTTCTGTATTATTATTTTGCTCTATAGCTCTACCTATTACAATTATTGTCAAGTAACTTTCGGAGCGAGGGTTAGGTGATGTTCACACAATTCATGGTCATTGCGACTAACAGTTTCCAGTAAGGACTATTGCAATAAACCATCTTGTAAAGATATTAGCCATACATGTGAAATTAATCAAAGTTCGCATAATTTAATCTAAACCTTCCTGTATTGTGGGTATAGTTATTTATAAACAATAATGTAAATCAATTTAAAAAATATAAATGACTTGCCGTGGGCAGGACTTGAACCTGCGACCTTGTCACCGTGACACGCTCTTACCAACTGAGCCACCACAGGCCACGCCACGCCCACCGAAAATCTTCATCGCTTTATACATACTTAAAGGGTATGTTACGCAATTCCATCTATCTAATTTATTCACCGAGCATGGATAATGCGTAATTCAAATTCTGAATAATATATGTTGTATTTTTTACTGATTCTGTCTTAAAAATATTCAAATAAGTTGGTTTTAATAAAGACTTTTGAAACTGATTGCGAGTAACTTTTCACCAGACACCACTTGATACGAAGTTCTATATAGATGACAAAATGGTAATGGCAAAGAAGATTACTTTGTATCCATTGCTAGATTTCATAATAGCCTCAGAATTTTTGTACAACAATCCAGCAATGTCTACCAAAATGGTACTTAATTTTCATCAGCAGATGTAGTAGGATTTAGTCACCAATTGCTTGCGCAGTTATAACATAATGATATATATGAGAACATCCAAAATGATAAACACAAGGTTCCGGTGGAAGAAAAATAGAATATAATCTCTATTTCCAATGCAACTGAAAATCGTATTAGAATATCCCACGGTATAAACGCCGCCTTATATTCTTTTACGCTCGAAGTAAAAGGCCTTTTATTACACATAAAATTATTTTCGTACGTAACTCCAACACTTCGGTAGATCGTATTATGTTGGATGTAAGTCACAAGAGACAGATGGAAACATATATTTGAGGTATTCCATTTAGCGCACCGTTTTGTTGCGCACCATTCGATGCGCACCAAAACTATTCCACTTAGCGCACCGAACGGTGCGCAAACAATACATAATAAAATTATTTTTAATTCTATTCCACTTTGCGCACCTGCGGTCATAGTTTATATAGAGACGGGAATAAGCAAATTATAATTATCGATAGATTATTTAAAAAAAAACGATTACTAGTCACAATTTGTTTTGTTGTGTAGGAACAAAATTTTAAACTGTCCATAAAATTATTTATTAATCCACATTCATAATTAGTTTGAAAATGAGCTTAGAACTATTTATTCACCATAGGTACATCGACCCTCTTGTTTCCCTTCACTTAGGCCTCACAATAAAGTTATCCAATATTGAATTCTTTTAGCAAAACGCGTACCGAATACCTACTGTGTATTGCCTCCAATTTGACAATTCCAAGAAATATATCACGCTTATTGGGAAACTTATCATGTAAATCGTGTAGGTTGTTTACAAAAGTATTTTGGATAGAAAATTCAATTAAATGAGGATCCTTGAGACTCGGCTTGCGTGGAAATACACATGTTATTTCAAATATAATATTACTTTAGAGCCATATCATTGTCAATCTGTAAAAAAGTCATATCTTCTATTAGAAGCTATTTTATTAAAAAAAGCTACTTAGAAAATCTTTGTTACGAGAAATATTATTTTCTGATATACAAAAGATATTATAATTTTAGTTAGATTGTGGTTGTCAAAAGTCAAAGTCAAATTTCTTTATTGCAAGTAAGCATGTTGTGTATATTTTTGCACGTCAACATATTTTTGAATTTACATTTACACCACTTCGCAAGGAAAAGGTGCCAACGCTGAGGAGAAAAAGTGGCAAAAAAACTGTCAGCAGCACATCTTTTAATACTTAATAACTAGGTATTACACAACTATTACTAATATTAATAATCCCTCATGCGGAACCATGCAGGCAGAAAAACTGCCACTTTTTACAATTTTGCGAACTACAACATACGGAAATTTAGTAACGTTGTTAATTTGCATTTAAAAAGCAGCATTTGGTAAGTATAGCTTTGTTAAAAAAATATTATATATTAGAAGATGTGATTTTTTTAGATTGGGGGCCGCTATTTCCATCCATAGTCCCAGAGATAAAACAGGAAAGGAGAAGGCACGACATCGTCACACTTACTACATTCAGAAATTGGTCGATTCGTCAGTTTACAAATTGCAAGATATTGAGACAAGTAATAGATGAGGCGATATCTTTTCTACAAGCCCTCACACATGTTACCTGTACACAGGGATGTATTCAAAATTGCGCCCTGCGCGAATAACATGACCTCCATTTACGATAAAGGGACTTTCTCTAGAGTCTGTGTCTAGCCAACCCACGATGGTTAATTGCTCGTATCAATTATAAAGTACTTATTGTCTTGGTGGAATTAATCGTTTTCAAGGATATTAAATATTATTCACGTAAAATCACAATTAGATTGACATTTTCCCTAGTAGCTAGTAATGATTATTTCACTATAGTAGTTAAACTTCATACTATGTAAAATGACATGTATGTAGGTAAATGACTTTTATAAAAATCGTTCAAATAGTTTTAAGACAATCTCAAATATAAATAAGTATCCTTTTCCCTGAGATATATTTTACCTTGATTGTCCCGGAGTTGTGCCTCCTGAATACGTCACTGCCTACCAAAGAATCTTACACCAATTCACTTATATTGAATATTGGGCCAAGCTCGGATAACACATATTGAGATAAAAAGCGAAAATACGTGAAACTACAACAGCTGTCAATGCAAATTGAAATATATTGGTTCGGAAATAGAATGTGGAATGGAGTGACAAGTTTCGAAGTTAGGGCCTGGATACACAGCCGAATGTTATCCAACTGAACTGTGAAACTTAGGTAAGTATATGGACGAGCAAACACGGCATCAATTCAATAGCTAAAGAAACTTTATCTGATCGATTTATTTCTTATAAATATTTAATTCTATGACAACTCGATATCGATGTGTGAATACCCTAACAATATAATATCATAGAAGAAACAATTAGAGATAGAACTAGACAAAGACTATTAATTTACCGTGACAAATGGGTCGGTACTAATAATTGGTCCCCAAATACCTATGATAAAGCGCCCAAAATCTTCTCGTCTCTATATTTATAAAACTCAACATCTATCAGTCTGTATATCAGCTTATAACTTCATCATCACAATCATCAGCCCGTATCCGTCCACTGCTGGACGTAGGCCTCTCCCAAAGCAAGCCACTCAACCCTACTCTCGGCCCTCTGCATCCAGTCTCTGCCAGCCATCTTGCGAAGGTCATCCCTCCATTTGGTCGGGGGACGTCCCATACTACGTTTACCCGTTTGTGGCCTCCATTAAAGAACTCATCTACCCCATCGGTTATCGGTTCTACGACAGATGTGACCAGCCCACTGCCACTTCAGTTTACTGATTCTATGAGCAATGTCAGCTTATAACTTAACGATCGCTAAACAGGACGTTATGTGGTGGCCAATTATGGGTACAAATATTCTCCCTGAGAAGTTACCTACGTATCGAAACAATTCTTTTCTATTCTTTACCAGCGCATTTTAACCCATAGTTGGGTATAAATCATTAAATATTTAGAATTTAATTGGATTTCTCTGATCTGCTACGGATTTAATGTTTTTACCCGACTGCGCAAGAAGGAGGGTTATGTTTTCCGGGTGTATGTATGTGAGTATGTATATATGTGGGTATATATATCTGGTTCTTGGGCACGCCCTGTAGCCGAAATTTAATCAAAGTATTGATGCAGTTGTTTTTTTAAATACTTTCTACTTGTTCAGTTAATAGGCATTTGATCTCAGGCCATGCAATCTCCTTTTCTGTGATACTTAATACTCGTACCGATATGCCAAGACGTTTTTAAACGCAGGAGGAACCCCGGTTACTTGCTTGTATCTAATATAAACTTGAGACAAATTGCTGAGATTATTACAAACAATTAAGCTACGTAACGACTGGTGCTTATATAACCTTCCAGTGGAACTTAGAGCAATACTAATTATCAATTTCTCAGAACACCGAATAAAAAGAAATACTTGTGAATTCTTTGAAACTCTTAAAAATATTGTTTAATAATCTTGGACGCCTTACATCCTAGATACTACCTAATAAATAACTTTAAAAATAGGACGAATCTGAAATGTGCAATAAGTGTATTTTCACCCGACTGCAGACGGCAGGAGGAGAGTAGGTAATGTTGCCAAGTGTCATTTAATAGATTATGACAAAAATGAAATAGATCGAAATAGACGGAGGAGTGCAAACAATTTTAACTCTTAAGAGCCTTCCATGAGCCAACTAGCGCCGCCAATCTTAAAAAAATAATATCTTCCAATATAATCAATTTTATTAAAAAAGCTATTTACTAAATGTTTATTACGATAAATACTATTTTTTAAATGCTTATTTATAACGTGATTCAATTTCGGTAAGTTGTAGTTCGCATAATTGCCGTTATTGGCACATTTGTGAACCACAACTTAGCTTATCGCAATTATGCCATGTATTGTATATTGAGAAATAATATATAAACATTTTGTAAATAGATTTTTTAATAAACTTGATTAAATTGGAAGATATTATTTTTTCAAGATTGACGGCGCTAGTTGGCTCATGGAAGGCCCTTAAGGTGGTAAAAACTTTCTGGCCGCAACTGAAACCTACTCGTAAATCCTGTACATCATTAACAGTGTAACTAGGATCAATTTAAACCAACTCAAACTTGGCTGCAAGAGCTGGTTAGCGACGAGGAGATCTAAACTAGTGTCTACTATGTTGCAAATTTAATTTAGCATTAGTTCACCTACGCTTGTGTTCAACTTGTAATCACGTCTTCGTTAGCTGGATTCTAAGTACACGGACAAAGTAAATATGTATAATACATATATACATACAGTGTGTGCTTGAATTCATTCGACAAATTGAAACTGGGGTTGTACTCATGATAAATATTAAATTGGTAAGGTTTTTTTAGTAAATCAAAACTGCAAAAAAATTGAACTAAGTACGTCACAAGTCACGCAATGACCTCAGAAATGACAATTAGGTCAAATTCCAGTGAAAGAAATCGTTGCAAAAAATTAAAAAAATACCTTAAAATGTAAAATAAAACTCCAAAGCACAGTAACGATTCAAATCAAATTAATATTTTTTTGAATAGGTAGATAAATTTATTGTACGTTTTTATTTTATTTTTCCGCATATTGTTTAATTTACTTAAACAATGTGCATAATTAATGTATGTCAGAAGTAGGGTTACGAACTTTTTTTAGAAGAAATAGAGTACATCTGATTTCAAAGGAGGTAAATAAAGAGTATGGACTTAAAAAAAAGAGTATCATTTATTTTATATTTTTAAAAAGGTATTTTTTTGTACTTTTTGCAGCACATAACAATTTTTCATTGTTTTTAAATTGTTAATTGTTTGCAATTTTTAATTATTTCTCATAACAACTTGTGACATGACATTGACACGTTTGACGTAATGACATTAGTGGCTGCGTTCACGAACGTCCGAATGTGGTTGGAGGAAATTTGGGGATACCAACATATTAACAGTAAATAGTCGACTTTTTGGTTTTGATTATGGGTTTTTGCATAATATTATATGACTAGTAAAAATGTGTAGAAAAAGAGTATTTTAGCGTACTTTATTAATAATAATAATAATAATTTATTTAGAAACAAAAATTTGTACAGTTTTAACTTAAACCTAGAAACAATGATGACTTATATTTTAAGGAGTGTAGCTACCACTCTAGTCCCCACACTAGGATTCCCTGTGTCGTGGGGACTAGCGTCTTCCCAACAGGTGCTTTGATTTGTAGACTCGACGGCGCATCAACGGTGACACTTTGAGTTTCAGTTATTACTGACCAATAAAGAGGTCCAAGGTGACCTATGATGCGTCGTCGACTGTACAAGTACAATTTTAATTTTGAATTTAAATATTTGAAACTAGTTTAGGTACGTTATTGATATTTAATCCAATCAAATAAATAAATAAATAATAGGAAATACTATAAAAGAAGTAAGTTGTGTCTGTGAGTATGTGCGCCCGCGCCCGCGCGCGCGCATATACGTGTGTGTATGCGAGTGTGTGTGTGAGTGTGTGTGAGTGAGTGAGTGAGTGTGTGAGTGAGTGAGTGAGTGTGTGTGAGGGTGTTAATGTGTGTGTGTGTGGTGTACATGCGTAAGTTTGTGTGTGAGGGTGTGTGATATATGTGCAGGGTATGGTGTTGAAGTATTATTTAGGTACCTGTAATATTTGTTCGGTGTCGTGATAGTTAAGAGGTAGCCATTCATCCAATTTCTTTTTGCAGGTGTATCTTGAGCACATCATAATTGACAAGAGTTTATCAGCCATGGTGTACAAGTAGGGTCCTAAACGGGACGGCGCTCTCTTCGCGAATTTTGTTCTAGACTTCGGGGCATTCCAGCTGTTATACCGGGCAGATCTCATCGGAATAGTGACGGTGTATATGGCTTTCGTAAGAGGATACATTGGATGGGCAGCGAATATTAATACGATAATGTTATTAGGCCTATAGATTGCCAGCTTTATCGAGTTATGTGGATCCGACCTCGCCTTAAATCGTGTTAGTCTTCAGCGTATAAAATGTTACCGTAGCACAAAAAAAACTTATCCCACTATAAAACAACAGAGTATTTGACAAGTATCGAAAATTAAATGTTGTTCATTATCATTGCAAAATAGATACAAATTGATGATCTTCTGTGAAAACAAAATTGAAATTAGTTGAAAATTAAAATAAATCCAGTCATTTATAAAGGTTTGGTTAGAAAGAGGCAGAAACAGTAGGTGCATCATGTATTTGTGACCGTGATACGCCGTGATGTCACGATACATACCTAATAGATACCGTTTTGCATCCTTTTCGCGTAAAAAATAATGCAAGTAAACAACTTAATTTGGAAATAGGTGGAGAAAATTGATTAACTCTTTGATCCACTTGTATACCAATGTCAATCTTACCTTAAAACCTAACACATACACAGGCGGCCTGCACGCGGCCTGCGGCCAGTTCAATCGCATGCCCCGCCACCTCTTCTGCTAGTTTTCGTTACTGGACGTTAATGACGGGAGAAAAGGGAGCGGGTCATGCTTGCAACTGGCCGCAGGCTGCAGGCCGCCTGTATATGTGTAAGGCTTAAGTAATAATAACCAAAATCATTATGCAAATAAATTCTATTACATTTTAGGGCTCACATACTGAAGATACTCGTATACCGACGAAAGCGTGTAATAATTCAATTATATACGAAAACCACAAGTTAATCTATCCTCCCTTTAGCGTCGTTCCGAATTTATTTGCTAAAAATATCTCAACATTTTTGTAAAGCCACAGAATATATAATAGTACAAGTAGTAAAGCTCAGAATTTATCTGTCTCACTGTGTGCTATCTTATAAATAACTCAAGAACCGCTAGACGGGAAGTAATACGGTGTTATTTAATTTTATGAATACACCCTGGACTTTAATCGTTCTTATTGTCAACGCCGCAGAGTAGAACTTGAAGTGTTACCATTGATGTGCTGTCAAGTGTACGAGTCCGCTAATGGACGATTTTATTAGATATAAAATAAAAACCATCAAGCTACACAACTGTGGAGGCGAGAGTTTTAAATATGACGATAATAAAGTTGATGTCCGCCATTTTAACCAGCCGCGCTTTTCTTTTGTTTTCTTTTCGGCCAGCATCCAAGTCAATTCCCAAGGAGGTTTAGTGTAAATCAACCCTGAAAATGGAATAATGGTACAGCTAACAGCAAATCAAGTGTAACACTTTGGGCCGTTTTATTATCTGCGTCATAAGAGTTGAATTCGTACTGCAAGTGTTACCATTGATCTGCTGTTGTCCGTACATACAATATTGTATATTATTTGCAAATTATTTGATAATTTCCAAATTATTGTCTAAAGTTGATATTAAATTAATCAGAAAAGGTTCGCGAATGTCAATATGATGGAGTTATCGAATAATTAGTGCAATATCTGCAGTTTCGAGCTAGATTCAAGTGTCCTGTAGCTGTTTACGTTATCGTTAGCGAGAGAGTTTACTACAGCAACTAATGTGTTAAAAGCTCAGAGTAGATCACCATACAATTAATGAACAGATTTGTTTAGAGATAGCGAAAGCTGTCCGTCGGTAATAAAAATTTATGGAGCAGCCTTTCCGCGAGCTTGCCTTTATAATAAACTGTCCAAGGCTTCTCGTTTGTGCCAGTTACTTGGGGGTTTGATCTCCGCAGCTTTTGTTGCGTAATACGGAATGATGGGGCGATTTTTTAGTTTAATTAATATTACCGATAGCTTCTGAAAATGGCGGGAAACATAGGTCGTGAAATTATTTGATAACTTTCATTTTAATGTCTACAGGTGGTTATTTTGTGTTTAATATCACGTTAAATTAATCAAAAAATGTTCGCGAATCTCGATGTTCAAAATACCGATGAACGGTATACCGAAAGTACATGAGTTCGAATTACGTAATACCGAATGTCTGAATATCGAATGTTCGCTATCGCGATGTACGGAATATCGAAAGTATGCTATATCGAATTACTCAATATCAAATGTTTCGCTATAGCGATAAGTATACGGAATATCGAAAGAATGCTAAAACGAATTACTTAATTGTGAACGTCGGTGGCCTATAATATAGTGACTAGAGTGCCGGGCAACCGTTGCGAGTGTCCGGGGTTCGAATCCGGAGGCCACGGTTACCCATGATTTTTTTGATTTTTTCAGAAGCATTTACGGACTGCTCTGTCTGACGATGAAGGAAAACATCGTGACGTGTAAGACACAGACATGTAAGAAGAATAAAAGTTCCACATGTCGATAACAACATTTACCCTAATGTTGTATGTACATTATATACTCGTAAAAATGAAGACAGGATTTATATTAAAAATCACGTTAAATCGGTCAAATAAAACCATTCATAAAATCCTAACCAAAACGCTACTCGGGCGTAATCTGAACACTCGATAAAATAACCTCTTTCAAGTCGACTAGCTTCATTGGTTCGGAAATATTTGAGAGAAAAAATAAACCGGTATAAGTAAAGAAAAAGTGGAATAAAGCGGTGAAAACTGGTTTTCCTTGTATTCAACTGGTCGGGTAATCGATGTATGAGGCTACGTCCGCACCACAGACCACTTACCCAATAGACATGAAATCGGTACAAAGCAAGCGAAACATTCTATCAACGATGAGCGCATAGAGACAAAGCGAGAGACAGGGGTGCCGTAGTAAAGAGATGCGTCCATGTCGATAATATCTCTAGGTTACACGTGTCGCAAAGCAATGTTGCGCTCATGGCAGACACGGGCTGTTCTGCACGGGGTCCTGTTACAGGTCTCTGGGGTAAGTCGTCTGTGACTACTACTGATAGCAAATCATTCTGCCACGGGAAAATAACCCCTAAAATTTCACGTTGTATACAGGTTGTTTTGTGTTTGATGTCATGTTAAAATTAATCAGAAAATGTTCGCAAATATCCATAATCCCTATGTTGGAGTTTTCGAATTACAATATTGGCTTTGGTAAATTTGTAATGCCATAAATGTACCTATAATATAATAATAATAGCCTTTATTCAGACATACTTTTCTTAAGCTAAATACTTATTTTAAATTGCCTCGACATCCCTGTCTGTTTGCCTTTTGGCAAAGGCCTCCTCCAACTGCCTCCATTCCTCTCTGTTTGATGCTTTCCTGGTCCATGTTCCTCTCATAAATGTACCTATTTGTTACTAAATAAATACCTAATTAAAACAAAGAAACTGGTTTCAAAATAAAAAATTGAGGAATTTAACGATTGTGGCAACCCTGAATGTAAATGGTCGTTTGAGGCCAACCCTTACAGCCACAATAAGGGCAATTTGCCGTAAACGGGTAGGTAATGACAGGTTGCTACAGTCGACATTATGTCACGGTTAAGTCACTTTATGCGATGGTAATACGGCCTAGATTGCAGTGGTTTTGTTTGTGTAGGTTGATTGTCGATTATACAGAGAAACTGCACGCAAATTGCAGAAAATTACAACGACGAATGTTAAAATGTAAATTGTGCTTCATAGTAGTTCAATGTTTGGAGTTAACTATGACGTCGCATGGTCGACCCCTCTCTTCACTATTGCAGTGGTCAATTGCTTTACTACTATAGTTGAAAGCACATCAAGTAGGAACTACTTACTACTATAGAATAGAATAGAAAACATTTATTTGACACACACACAGAACACAGTAGGTACATAAGAGATACATAGAATAAAAATTACAAAGAAAAGAGATACATAGTGCAGTGGTGTGGTGTCAAACAGGTCTCCAGCTCAGCATGTGCTGCAGTAATTGGACATTACTGCAGCGCTGGTTTTCAGTGGAGCCGCTGACGTACGGACACTGACGAAGATACGAATACATATGAGAATGCTATATAATAATATAAGTACATAATATCAATACATGTTAATAGAAGCTATTACAGAAAAAGGAGACAGTCGGTGTATGTCAATGAGTTATGCATGAATACAATATGAAACCATGAAATATATTATGAATTATGTGTTTGTGATTAAGGTGGTGATATGGATTATGTGTTATAAAATAAAATAGAATAAAAGTGGATTAGAGTAGAGCCCACCACCAGCGTCTTATTTTGTAAACAAAGATGACTACTTATACCATTTTAAGCTTTACTGTGATTATTGCATAATTATTTTCCCATTATTGGGTCAGATGACTTTATTTTCATAATGAATTCATTCAATTAGATCTTTCAGAGGTAAATAGACGATCATGTTTGTTTACAAAATAAGGCACTTGACTTTTGAAAATGACAGTATTTTGTGTTTTGTAGTACCCTCGTCCTTTCGGCTGTCGAGTAAAAAATAACCTTATATACATATGAATAATAATAGTAATCAATCACATAATATTCGTAGAAACGCGCAATATTAATGTTCACGGAACGTCAATCTTAGCAAGCTAAGTTATTTTACAACCACACGATAAAAACGAAGAGAAAAAGTTTCGTTGCGCTCTATGGAGATAGGACTGAGACCTGCCCGCATACAAAATATACATTAGGCTATCCATCAGTGTTGCCAGACCTACGGAAAAATCCGTAGATCTACGGATTTTAGACCTTGTCTTCGGATATACGGAAATCAATGGCAAAAATACGGTTTTTTGCCTCAACTAGCCACCAAACCATATAAAAATACAACGAAGCGTGATTTCTTTGAGTAAAACGTAGAGCAACTGCAAAAATGTGTACCTAATCCTACTACGATTCATTGCATAATGCAGCTCGTGCAATAATTTTAGAAGAGAGCACAAGCTAAACTATAAAATAAATTCAATTTTTTATTCTGCGAGTTGCAAAGTGTGTTCTAATTTTTAATTTTATTTGTTTCAACCAGACTTTTTCAGTTAGACAGCTTTAAAAAAATCCGTGGAGCTACGGATTTTTCTAGAGTCAATCTACGGAAATAAACGGATTTTACAGCCGCGCCCTACGTAATTTTGAAAAACGGATCTGACAACACTGCTCTCCATAGCTGTACAAAATACAACCTTTTTTAATATCGCTCTATGGCCTCTCCTGTCAACTATTATTTTTCAGACGTTTTATAAATATGACTTTCAAACAAATATACAAATAATTAAATATTCATATCAGCAATAGCGTTTCATTTTATACAATAGCGATGTAGGTACGATCTAACACAGACAAATGTGTAGGTACAGGAGAGTTATTAAAGTTGAGATTTGGTCAAAAAGTCCCTGAAAACTCTTTACATAGTGTGCTTAGAACTAATCTAGTAGTAAAATAGTCTATGTAATCGGTCAAGTACACAGACCACTTACCCCATAGACCTGTAACAGGAGGGCGCCCGTTTCTGCCTGCACATGAGCGCAAAATTGCTTCGCGACACGCGTAACCTTGAGATATCGAAACGGGTTTAATATGGCGCTCCTGCCCCGCGCTTCGTCTAATAGCGCCTATCGCTTGACATAATTTTTCGCTTGCAAATTTGTACCGATTTCATGTCTATGGGGTAAGTGGTCTGTGGGTCAAGTAGTTCAACAAAGCACGGCAAAGTTTTGTTCTTCAATTGATCGATGTTCAAAGATCGTATACTACGACACCGAATCGTGTGGGTGTAAAATAACACATTAACCTATGGGGGAATTAATTAATTAGGAATAAGGAACGGAAAGGATATGATCCGACTCACTCTGAGACAGATAATATAACGGAGTGGAATGATAAATGTTATTTACAGAACAGAGGCCTATACATGCAATATTTCTATACTATAATATCTTATAATATAACAGATGTAATATACGGGTGTAACGCATTGATCTCCTATAAACAACTAGATACACAAAGGTCTTACTAAAACAATTTAAAAAAAACGTCCAAATAATGTCCAATAAAGCAAATGAGGGTCCATTCATCCGTTTGGACCTTCTTTGCGCTCGGATATTTTTAGAAGGCAGACTGTGTATCTAGTTGTTTATAGGAGATCAATGGTGTAACGAAAAGGATTGTTCAATAACTAGTGAAGGGATTTTGATGGGAGTTTCACTAGGAGATAGCTGAAATATCCGGACAGCTCATAGGCTATAAGCGAATATATATATGTCGGTATGTGATGTGGAAACAAGGATCCAGAGAGGAAGATCTGCCTCCTGATCTCCTCCATCCTCTCCATTCTCCTCCTCTACGCAAACGAAGTTGCGGGGTACAGCTAGTTATTTAATATAATATAAACTAACGATGTTCACAATTTTCCGATGGCATTACTAGGTATAACGCTCGACTTTCTAGTGTTAAAGTCAAGGGGTCTTAAAGTAGGCTTAGGCGGAAGAGAACAAAGGTATCAAATGCCTCTCGTGGACTTCACTAGAGGGCTAATAGTATGTAGGGCCCTACTGCGGGTCAAGCCTCTGGCAAACTGAGAAACCCGTATGCGAGATATTACACTGAAAAAAACAGGGTTGAATGTAGCAGCTAAATTAATACTTCGACAGTCTATATACAAAGGATAAAATTGTTCCGTGGAGTCCCAATGGGAAAATACATTCATTCAAATTATTATATATAAACGGATATCACTCACTCATATTGTTGAAGTCGGCAATTAGACCGACAGTTTCGACCGATTTCGACGGTCTTTTTCAAGGTGAGCGCGCCACGCCCGCGTCGCAGCACTAAACGCGCGAAGAAACGTCAACGGCGGCGCGGGCGTAACATGTATAGTACCTAATTTTACCACATCATCATTTCATGTACCGTGTTTCTAGCAAATAAACTTCATTTCGATTTCACAGCTAATCTTTTCTTTCCGTGTAGGTATATTAAATTCTTAATGACTGCACGCTAATATATTCGAATGTTTAGCGAGGCGTCCCGCTCGCTCTTACGCGATGTATCAGATGAACAACAGTGACAGTTGCGTTTAGGATTAGGATTCGACTTAGTGGTCTCTACACAATTAGCCGCAATATTAATTGAGAATTACGTAGTTATTTCTCGCCCATTGCATAAATTTTTACTGATAGATTTCCCGCCGAGCCAGTAATAAACTTTATCGTGAATTTTAAGTGAATATTAAATCGGTGCAATGCTTTTAAAATGCAAAGGCCTTTGAGCTAAATGGTAATTTATATGCAAGCTTATTATTTTTGTTCAGACAAAAAACCTTGCTTTTGTAATATAAATAAGTACTTACAGCCAATACTTAATCTTTTAACTTTCACGTACTACGTACGTCATACATATACCGCAGCCCAAATCAAGTGTCTTATTTTGTAAACAAATATGATCGTATAATTACCTGTTGTGATGTAAGACTGAAGGAACTGATTGATCGAACCTGTTCATCATTGTGAAAATAAAGTAATCCGATCTAATAATGTTAAAATAACTTTGCAAGCTTAAAATGTTAGTGGGTAGTTTTTGTTTACAAAATAAGACGCTTGATTTGGGCTTCGGTTTATATAAAGTCACGTCCATCTTCAAATCCATTCTGCATCATTGTCGACTCCAAGAGAAGATAAAGATCAAATAATTCATATAAAATTATACAATACTTATACCTTAATAACTTTACAAAATTGTATGCCATAAATAGATTTAAATCCGTCTTTAATATAGAAAACTGGCTAAATTCAAGACAATGTTCAGAAATAATTTAATGTAACATCAGACTCATAATGTTTTTTTTTTAAATCCATTTCCAAGAAGGAGCCAAAGAGGGATTATAGAGCCTTCACTGAGAGAGTGCCTTTAGAGATTTTAATAAAAGTGGATTTACCAAGTTTGCCCACCGGTTTACCTGAGATAATGCTGGTTATTTATCTCTATTTACCGGATTATTTTAGGTATAGTAAAGGGAAAAAATATCTTTAACAATGTTAATTAAAGTGAGCCCATGTTTATGGGACATGTTTCAATCTAGTTTATGCTACAGTTAATTACATCCTGCCTCAATTTTTTTTCCGCATCACCTTAGGTCAACTGGTAGAGAACGCCGTATGGTGTTAAGTTCGAATTTATACAAATTTTGTGTAAGGATTTTTAATTCGGGAAATTTCCTCGGTATGGTTATTAATATAAACAATTTGAACTAAGTTTTTTTTTAAATTGTTCTAATAGTTTTAGCCAAGTAGCTATTATTCTCCCCCAAGCTTAAGTCGTATGGCGAAAATGGACCAGTGTAAATCCTTATTAGTAGGCGGCAATTCTCCTTTATTTCCAGAGTTGCCAGATTGGGGTGTATTCTCGCAATTTTTGGGAAAAATTTGGCTGTTGGGGGAAGTGGCATCGCTGGGGAAAAGTTTTCAGGCTGTGACCACATAATTAGGGTGTAATATGGCTTACAATCCCGTGGTAGATGCTCAAACTTTCTGCCGACTGCTAAAATTCAACTCAGAAAACGTTAAATATAAAATGTAATCATGCGTCTTCTTGACAAGTATTACCTATATCGTCGTTTTTAAAACAAAACCTGAAAACATTTATGTAAATTTTTTCGGAAAAAAAAACATTGTGGATTTTTTTGGAAACGATTTTGAGGAAATATATGATAAGATAAGAATGAATGAATGAATGAATGACCATTTATTTGACACAACACAGCACACATACATAGGTACACATTGTACAGAAAAACTGATAAAATAATGAAATATATAACTACGGTGCGTGTAGCAGTGCCAAACAGGTCCCAGCTCAGCATGTGCTCTGCCCGAGGGCGGAGCGCTGGTCTTCCGCCGAGACCTGGACCACGGTCGGCAGCACAACCAAACGACAGAAAGATTAATAAATAATAACAAGATAAATTTTAGTAGTGGAAGTTGAATGACAGCGTAGAGCGAAGGGGAGTAACAGTGTGGAAGAAATTAAGATAATAAGATAAGATAGATACACTTTATTCCACCATAATATAGTATTAATTACATTGTTGAGAAGCATGTACAATTTTAGCGGTGTTATCGCTAAAAGTAAAGAAATATATTATCAATCCGGGGAAATTTGAAAAATCCCATCTGGCAACCCTGCTTATTTCGGTACGACAATGCCGCTGTCGCGTCCAATTGACGGCTAAAGGCTAAACAATTCATGTTACACGGCAACAATGGGCTCTACGTCAGTTGCAGATCCTAGCTCGTCAAGATATCCACACGGAAAGAAAAGATTAGCTGTGGTTGTTAAGTTTTCGCAACCGTTACAAACCTTAGTAACAGCTAAGTGTTTTTTAGTTTTTGCTATTTGTTTTTCTAGCTAGTTTGATTGGTTATTGTTCACAATTATTTGCTCCGACTGACAAAGTTGTTTTAGCTAGAAATCAACAGTTAAATTTTACCTGCTACAAGCAACCCTTTTTTTCAGTGTGTGTTTATTTAGATACTATAATCTAGGTATGCCTTTCGGATGCGAAATACAGACAATTAACTTTTATTATTAAGATGGACTCAATTAACGAACGACAGTGTCTACAGGTTGAAAACTCAAGTTACTTGAAGTTCATATATGGATCTACGCATTTTGATACAATGTGAAGTACAGTTTGATGGATAACATATAATATAACTAACGGGAATAATCTGCAACATTGTTTGTCAGACCGCGACGACAACGTCCCGAGGGAATGCCTGGCGGTACGATCTATATCCAGCCTTAGAGCAATTAAAAGAGAGACGTCTTTGCACAGAATACTATTAGTTATTTTGTGCCTACGCGATCACTTCCTACCAGAGACCGAGCTCACATAAACACCACAATATTCCGTCCTAGTCAAGGATTTATTTATTTCATCAACCTTAGTCTACTATTCTAGTAGTAGAAAATCGATGACTGTCCGATCTCAGTAAATTATTTCAGCAGAAAAACTGATCGATGGGTATAATGTGTTTGTCTCAGCAGTCAGCATACTTATAATGCCATTGCCCGTAATAGGCTAGTTGACTCAATTTTTTTATTGCATCAATCAACTCTCACGCTCCTGCTGAAGAGAACAGTGAAATCAGTTTTTCGATATCTCAATTAATACCGAAGTCAAGTGGTGGGGGGATGCTCCATCTCTATATAGCAAAACTGTCGTTAGTATGAAGTTATATGGCGCTACCACGGTATGACGTCACAGCTACAATACTTCGTGTACTGTTTACGTCTTTTTCTAACACAACTTTTCTAAACGCTTGTAGTTACTTCATTTTTTAACTAATTTTAATTTTGATTTCACAGTTGATCATGAATTTGTGTCTATTTTGTAATAATAACGAAAAACATTTGATTTTCGATACTTGTCAACTAGCCTATTACAATGGCTCTCTTCTTACTTCACATTGGATCATATTTATCAATGGTTAGGTTATATCATTGTTATTGGACAACAAACACTTTTTAGTTGAAGCCGTGTCTCGTCGTGCACATCGTTGTAAGACCCAGTGAGTACGTTCGATAAGTACTGGCACCGTCGACGGTGCATATGAAGGTTGTTGGATTTGCGGTCAAGGTTTCAACCGCGCCGCGCCGTCTTCTCTCTGAATGTTCTAGGACCCGTACTATATTATCTGATATCTAGCTAATATCTTCTAGCTGTCAGACTAGCCGGACCATATTGGACATTGTCATGTCAGCAGAAGTGCTATTCATTACCAGACCATTGCGGTAGTAATATAATACAAGACCTAACCCCATCGCAGCGGTTAATTTGGAAGGGGGATGGAGTAAACGTATCCAATAGCGGAAACCCCAACCCTCTCCATGCGTATATTCAATAGATATACTTATTATAATAACCAAAATACCATGTTGTTATATATTTCTATATAGTGAATAAATAAATATATTAAAAAACTCGCAGGAATTAACCAAACTATATTATAATAAATGTAAATCTTCGTAGATCATGTCGAATCTAACTATATATAAAAAAGTATGACCGTCTAAATCAGTCTTCGCCTGCGCGGTACAGGGACGCGGGGGAAGGCGACAACGGGGACCGAGAGAGGTGCGGGCGGCAGGCGCATTTCTGTTACCCCCCTCTCCCCGCACCTCTCTCGGTCCCCGTTGTCGCCTTCCCCCGCATCCCTGTACGGCGCAGGCGAAGACTGATTTAGACGGTCATACTATAACACACCACATGGACCGCTCACGTCAAAATCCATCAAGCCGCTTAGGCCACATGAAGTCACAGACTAACATCGGTTCCTATACGTAAATATACCTATACCGCAGCCCAAATCAAGTGTCTTATTTTGTAAACAAGTATGATCGTCTAATTACCTGTTGTGATGTAACACTGAAGGAACTGATTGATCGAACCTGTTATCATTGTGAAAATAAAGTAATACGATCTAATAATGTGAAAATAACTAAGCAATAATCACTGTTAAATCTGCGAGTGCCTATACAATGATAAGGCTATAGTTTTTTCCCAAAAGTATATTAAAATATAAAATAAAGAGAAACCGAAAACAATTGTTGTAAACGTCCCTGACACAAATCAGCTTACTGTCTAAAGAAAATATATACTCATATAAAAACCATGGAGATCGAACATCCTCCCGCCTTTTGATCAGGATTACTACCCCTCATAGAGGACGTGGAGGCCTGACTACCCTGCCGCTGCGGGTTACGCGATGAGCTACTTCTGCACACATGTCAGTTGAAACTTCTAACGGATAGACTCGCTGAATCGGTCTTACCAATTCCCCCTTGCTGGTCTTCAACCGGACTACTCTAACTCTATCATCGTTGCCTCGCACTAACTCTAACACTTTAGCTAGCGGCCAATACAGTCTTTTGTCAGTATCGTTACCCACTAAAACGATGTCCCCTATCTTAATTTGGCGTTTTCCTGCATCACTAAAACGCGGGGCTAGGAACCCTAGATATTCGCTCCTAAACCTTTGACGTAGAGCGCTAGCTAACTGTTGTACGTGTCGGTAACGCTTTCCTAAACTGAACTTGGAAACTTCAAGACTCGTACCTAAATCATCAGAGGCACTACTCCGCATATTGTCTCGTAAGAACATCAATGGCGTTAAAGGACTTGGTTCCGTCGGATCTTCACTCAAATATGTTATGGGCCTCGAGTTGACGACATATTCACACTCACACAAGACTGTCATCATTTCCTCATAACTAAGGCACGACCTTTTTAACAATTTCCTTAAGAGATCTTTAACCACCCTAAATAGACGTTCGAAGAAACCTCCCCACCATGGGGCACTTGGAGGATTGAACTTCCACTCGACACGTAACAACTTACTCGCTGATGTAAAGTTCGTTCCATTATCACTATACATCACTCGCGGTCTACCCCTACGCGCTACAAAACGTCGATACGCCTGCATGAATACCTCAGTAGACAACGAAGACACTAGCTCTAGATGGACAGCTCTATATACCGCACAAGTGAACAAACAAATCCAAACCTTTTTGTTCTCCTTCAAATAGAGCGGCCCTGCGTAGTCGACTCCTACTACTTCGAAAACTCCTACAGTATCTACCCTATTCTTAGGTAACACCGGCGCCATCTCTTGTAACTTCTTAGCACTATATCTTTTACAAGTAACACATTTACTAACTACCCCTCGAATCGTTTTTCTACCTCTTAAGATCCAAAAATCCTCTCGTAACATATTCAATAATGTTTGTACTCCAGCGTGTGTTATAGTATATACTCCTTATGTGTATTCAACGTTTTTATAATCTGTGGTTGTCAGTTCGCCGTGTTTGCTGTCTTAAGTTTGTTTTGTGAAAATTTTACCGAATTATATTTATTGTCTCGTTTCCTGCGTTTTCATCAGTATTTCACTACGCATAATCTACAACAGGTTATGGGCCCAGGTTAAGGCTCATCACCTACCTTCGCAAAGATGGATTCGAACTTAACAGGAAAAGTTCAGATTGGTCTGTTAGATGGCAAATCGAACTGGGATACTTGGAAATATAAAGCCACGTGTCTTCTGCGCACCGTACCGCAGGCGCTAGAAGTAGTTGAAGGCAAGTTCCAGCGACCCACCCCGCCGGCCACCGGAGCCGGAGATGCCGCTGTCGGCGCGTACAATATCGACTTCGAGCGATATGTAAAGGCTGACGCAAGTGCCATACTAATTTTGACTACGAATATGAATGAAGAGACTTTAAGGAAGGTAATGCGCTTCACACAAGCACGAGAAGTATGGATTGAATTACATAGACTGTTTGATGGAATGAATGAAGATAAAACATATAATCTAAGTATGAGCTTTTTCGGATTAAAGAAAGATCCGGCTGATGATATAGCCACACATATGTCAAAATTGAAGAACATTTGGACACAGCTGAATCTGGAACTCGTGAGGGATAACAACAAGGAGCTACCCGAACTACTGCTCATTTGCAAGATACTCGATACGCTCGACGATTCCTTCTTTCCCTTCAGAAGCAGCTGGCTATTAATCCCGAAAGCCGATCGAACCATCGAAAGTCTAACGAGTCACTTATGCGCTTTCGAAAGAGCAATGCTGAGTAATAACGCCGTACTGCAGCAGCATGAAGCACTCGTTTCGAATTCAAGCACGACTTCTATCGAGAAGAAAAGGGATAAGAAGTTGAAATGCAACTACTGCCAGGCTATCGGTCATCGTGTGAGAAACTGCCAGAAGTGGATCCGAGATGGCAAGCCCCCGAAGAGTAGCAATTCAACAGCCTCTACTTCTAAAACAGCGAACATGATTCTGATGTCGGTAGAAAGCACTGAAGTTTTCTCAATCGAACGAGATACTGAAAGTTGGTACGTGGATAATGGCGCGACAAGTCACGTCACTAATCGAGCTGATTTGTTCCAGAATTTCGAACACTTTGATGAGAATCACACTGTAATGACGGCTAATGGCAATGCGATTCGTGCTAATGGCAAAGGTTCAGTGGTGATAGAAGCAAATGTGAAAGGGAAACGACTAAGCATATCCCTGCAAGACGTCTGGTACGTTCCAGCTATAAATAAGAATTTATTCTCAGTTCTCGCTATGCATGACATAGTTCCGAACAGCTCATTCTCATCGACGACAAAAGAATGCACCGTCTATGTCAACGGAGAAGAAAGCCTAAAAGGAAAACGTCAGCACAGAGGTGGTTTATACAAACTCGACGTTGTAAACGTATCACCTACGAATCCCCCCGAAGTCTATGCGACGGACGCAACGATGCAGCTCTACCATGAGAGACTTGCGCACCAAAACAAGAGGCATATTAAAGCTACAGTTAAACGCGAACTTGGCCTAGATCTTCCTCTTGATAAGGAGACATGCGAAGGCTGTGTGTATGGTAAAGCTCATAGACTTAAATTCGGTACGAGATCTCGAGCTACCGTGCCAGGAGAACTCGTACACACCGATGTTTGCGGACCATTCCAACCGAGTTACTCGAAATATAAGTATTACGTTTTGTTCAAAGACGACTGCACTGGATACCGTATGGTTTATTACCTGCGTCGCAAGTCCGAGGTCAAGGATAAACTCGCTTTGATGCTCGCAGAAAGTAAGACGACTGGCCACACCATTAAATGTATTCTGAGCGACAATGGAGGTGAATTTGACAATGAGTGTGTTAGAAAGATGCTAAACACTCACGGAATACAGCAACGGCTCGTCACCCCCTACACTCCGGAACAAAATGGCGTAAGTGAAAGAGAGAACCGAACTCTGGTGGAAACTGCTAGATCCATGATGTATGCACACGAAGCGATGCCTCAAGAGCTATGGGCAGAACTTATTAATACCGCCGCATACATCTTAAATAGAACGGGTCCCACAAACATAAGCGATAAATCTCCGTACGAACTTTGGTTTGGAAAGAAACCTATAATCAAACACTTGCGGATTATAGGATCTACCGCATACGTCCATATCCCAAAGCAGAAGCGGAAGAAATTAGATAAGAAAGCTATCAAAGGCAGACTCGTCGGCTATGACGATGATAGCTACCGTATCTGGATCACTGACGGAAAGAGAAACACGCTCGTCCGTTCGCGTGATGTAATTTTTGAGGAGAAGCCCCTTTCTATTACGGAGAGTGTCCCGCCTTGTGAAGAAACAGTCACAAATCAGAGGGAGTACACTTTCAAACTGCCGATGGACAACGCCACCGACAGAGGGAAACCGGCTTTTTCTGATGTACATCACGATCCAATAATAATCGAACCCGAGGGAGATCGCGGTTACGCAGAAATAATCTCCAACGATCATGAACGAAGTCTAGAGGGAGAAAACCTGGAACAAGTCCAAGTAGGAGACAACGTTCATGAATCCGACGTACAGCAAGATGCTGAAGATGAATTTCACGACGCTGAACCGCCATCGCCGCGTTACAATTTACGTGACCGTAGCCAGATTAGACCGCCACAGAAATTCGAGGACTACGCATGCATTACGGAAGCGTATCCTTCGAACTTTTCTGATGCGATGAATCGTAACGATTGCGAGGAATGGCAAAAGGCAATGGACAGCGAGATGAAATCTCTAAAGGACCTCAACGTATGGACTCCCTGTATTTTGCCAAAAGGCAGGAAAGCTCTTCCCTGTAAATGGGTTCTGCGCGTAAAGAAGAATCCAGATGGCTCCGTTGACAAGTATAAAGCTCGACTTGTCGTAAAAGGCTATAAGCAGAGGAAAGGACAGGACTACGACCAGACTTACAGTCCTGTTGCCCGCCTTGCAACAATCAGAGCCCTATTGAGTGTCAGCGCACAAGAGAACCTACACCTTGTACAATTCGACGTTTGTACTGCGTTCCTTAACGGAAAACTAAAAGAGGAAATTTATGTACAACAACCGGATGGTTACTCTGATGGATCACCAAACGTTTGGAGACTCAATCGAAGTCTATACGGTTTGAAACAGGCTCCAAGGTGCTGGAACTCTTGTTTTCAAGACATATTATTGGATATGGACTTCAAGCAGTGTGAAGCAGATTGTTGTCTGTATACCAAACAAGTAAATGGCAAGAAGCTACTCATTACATTGTATGTCGACGATGGATTGGTAGCTGCCTCCGATGAGGATCTGGCCAAGACCTTCTTGGAAGACTTAGGAAAAAGAGTGCAGATTACCACGAAAACTGCATCTCATTACTTGGGTTTGCAAATAGTCCGAGAAAAGGATGGCTCAGTCCTTATAAACCAAGAAGCTTACGCGAAGAGAATTTTGGAGCGTTTTGGGATGGCTAATTGTAACCCTGTTACTACGCCCATAGAGAAAGAACCTTCACTTTCAGGGAAAGTGGAAACAGAAGAGTCGGAACACTTCCCATACCGTGAAGCTGTTGGTGCCTTAGCATACCTAATGGTCGGAACACGTCCGGACATTGCTTATGCAGTGGGAGTTGCTTCTCGGAAATTGGAAGCACCCTCCAAAGAAGATTGGCTTCGAGTAAAGCGAATCATGCGCTACATTAAGGGGACATGCTCTTATGGTATAAAGTACAAAGCGCAACATTTACCCGGCGTGCTAGAAGGTTTTAGCGACGCAGATCATGGTGGAGATCGAGATACCGGACGATCTACAACAGGAGTGGTCTGTCGCTATTCTGGTGGCATAATATCGTGGCTGAGTCAACGACAAGTGTCGGTCGCTATTTCCACGACAGAAGCTGAGCTTGTAGCAGCTAGCGAAGCAGCTAGAGAACTCGTTTGGCTTACAAGGATTCTGCGTGACATTACTGAGCTCACGCAAATCCCAACGCTAAGTGTGGACAACGAAGCAGCGGTCAGACTTGCCCACAATCCGGAATTTCACAAGCGGACAAAGCATATTCGCATTCGACACTTCTATGTGAGAGAATTAGTTGCTGAATGTGCTATCGAAGTCGAGAGAATTGGTACAGCGCACCAAGTGGCCGATGCCCTAACAAAGGCGCTGCCTCGTCCATCTTTCTCTTCCCTTTGTCACGCAATGGGACTCATGGTTGTGAAGAATTGTTGAATAAGGGAAAGTGTTATAGTATATACTCCTTATGTGTATTCAACGTTTTTATAATCTGTGGTTGTCAGTTCGCCGTGTTTGCTGTCTTAAGTTTGTTTTGTGAAAATTTTACCGAATTATATTTATTGTCTCGTTTCCTGCGTTTTCATCAGTATTTCACTACGCATAATCTACAACAGCGTGATGGTTTTGAATATGTTTAAAACTTATAAAACGAGAGACTAAAACGTGATTTGGATCTAAAACGATCGGGTAACGAAAAGAATACTCGTCAGTTTTATTCGCGATAGGAGTCTTTATCCGAATCAAACCCCTATCATCTTTGAATACCTGGAAAGAAGAGAACTTGGCATCACTAACGCCCGAAAAACTATCATCCTGTACCATTTTGAATAAATTCAATTCTGCTTCATTGCGCTCCGCCTGCGTTAACTCACTTACTGTCACACGAGTAGACTCTTCTTTCCTACAGTTATTTACAAAACGATAAATCCACCCTACCATATCAACGATCCTTTGGTACTGCGAGAAGTACCTGGTGTACCAGAACTCGTCAGTTATCGCCGCTCTAACTGTGAGACAAGCGTTAACAACAGCTCGACACTCTTCTTCAGCAACTAGCTCGCAATCCGAACGTGATACTAAATCGACTTGAGGCCAACTATCTCGCCCTAATCTCAACCATTGTGGGCCTTCCCACCACCTACTCTGCACCAGATAGTTCGCGTCACAGCCCCGAGATGGTAAGTCAGCTGGGTTCATATCACCGGGTATGAAGTGCCATTGTTCCGGTTTAGACAGCTTACGAATTTCCTGTACCCGATTCCATACAAACACACACTGACCGTTGTTCTTAATCCACGATATAACTGTAGTAGAATCACTCCAAAAATAAACGTCATGTTTACCTTCGCAATCCAATGCTTTGACAATTGAGTTAAGCAATCTCGTTCCAATAGTGGCGGCAAGCAGCTCCAGCCGCGGTATAGTGATGCTCGCCGTCGGCGCCACTCTCGACTTAGCCTGGACGAAACATACACTCGTACCCACTGTAGTTTCGACTCTGGCAAAAACAACCGCAGCATAAGCAGATTGACTCGCATCTACAAAAACATGAAAAGACAAGGATGAGTTCTCGTTGCCTAACCCGATAAACCACCTAGGTATCTCTATATCTTTCAATACATTGATCTGAGAATACCACCCTAGAAAAGCCGTTTGGTCGTCCTCTGAAACTTCATCATCCCAGTCGTTCTGCATATACCATATTTTTCTCAATAATAACTTAGGGAATAACATAACAGGACAGACCAATCCTAAACTGTCAAAAACTTTGTGACTTGTAGACAAAATAAACCTTTTCGTAATCTTGACAGGTGTTTTTTCAAATGGTATCTCCTTCAACGACAATGTATCTTTCACCTTATTCCAGTTTAAACCTAAAACTGTTGTATCTGATGAGGAATCAAGTTCACCTGTATACTCCCAGCTGGTTAAGTCAAAGCTACCCTGTTTCATAACCTTAACAGCTTTATCACGGAAGTCAATAAGTTCCTCAATACTGTTCACACTTGTGATGCTATTATCTACATAAAAGGATTTCCTAAGCTGTTGGATAACCTCGTGTTCCGTATCAGTGCAAGGTTTTCCCAATTCCCGTTCTAAATGTAGAGAAATCGTCGCACCCAACAGAAAAGGACTGCACGTCAAACCGAATACCACTCGCGCATGGCGATACACTTGTAACTTACTGGGATTATCATTATCCCACCAGAGAAACCTCAAAACATCGCGATCTTTAGGACAAATGCTAATCTGTAAAAACGCTCTCCTAATATCAGAAACAACACCTATTCTCTTTTCTCTAAATTGCAAGAGTATGTTAGGAATGAGCTCTATAAGATTGGGACCAGTTTCCAAGCATTGATTAAGAGACGGTGAACCTTTTATGTGTGCAGAAGCGTCAAATACGGGCCTAATAGGCGTCGTCTGACTACTTGGCCGTACTACGTGTCTATGTGGGAGGTAGTGAAAACCCTGTTCATACTCACAATCGGAAACTTTTTCTACAATACCTTCACTTAGCCAGTCATCAAACCATCTGCCATAATCATCATAAAAGTTCTCATCCTTCAGTTTCCTCGTTACCTTTTCCAATCTTCTCGTAGCCAACTCTCTGTTGTTTGGTAAAGGGGGATGGTTCTCTTTCCATGGCAGCATTACCTCATATCTCCCCTCACCACTCACAATAGTAGTTTCCTCAAAACACTGTTTTACTTGCTCCAGGTGCATATCTTTGCTTATCTTTTCCACGGGATCCGTTATTCCGAGAGAATCTAATTTCCATAAGTCAGACACACTGGATTCCTTCACAAACAGCGAAACTACAAGCAACGTAGAGTCTTTGTCCCTCGCAGATGTATTACCGTTTTTCCCAACTACGGTCCATCCTAATTTTGTCTCAATGGCGGTCACGTTCTTATCTATAATCACAATATTCCCAGTTACCAATTCAGCCATCATATCTGCTCCGATGAGCAAACCTATAGGTTCCACGTCTCTGCCCGTATCTGTTAATCTCACGTTCTTTTCTTCCAATTTGGAGATCAACGAAATATCTGTTATTGTTGATATGTCAGCACAAATGACATCTCTGTCAAACACGTTCCCTTGACAGCTATACGAACTCAACAAATTCTTCACAGAGATATTATACTTTCTATGTATCTCGGGGGCAGAGACTACACCTCCAAATAGACCATGCTGAATTCTATGTGTACTCTGTGGTCGGTACTGCATTTCCTTTGCAACATCTTTTCTTATGTACGAGTGCTGCGAACCTGAATCTATTATCGCACGCACGTTCTTAGTTTTTCCTCCATTGTTCAGTTGAACTCTCAAAGTCTGGAGATAAACATCTTGATTGATGGAAATATTGCAGCTGCTCTTTTCAGTACCTTGATCTGACGAAGAACTCGCTTCTCTACACATTAACAATACATGTTTCTTGTCACACCAAGCGCACCTTTCCTTAAAGCGGCAAAACTTCGCACCATGTCCTGTTTTCAAACATTTGAAACAAGCTCTTTTCTCTTTTGCAGCGTTCGTTCTTTCTTCTAGGGACATCTTTCTAGCCTTTTGGCAGTTTGTGCTTTCATGTCGTTCGCTACAGAAAACACACTCTATGTCACCTACTTTTCCTGCTGCAAGACTTGAAGCCGTTGCTGTGTTCTCTCCACTGGCACACGCTTTCTTCCTATCAGTTTTGCTGTTCCGTTCCTTAAAGGCAAAACCTCGCATGGCCATGGTAATCCTTTCCTCACTGTTCACTTCTTCTTGTAGAAACTCTAACAATCTTATGAGCCGTTCCTTCGGTTTAGAGCCAACGTTGTTCCCATGTCGTTGCCAAGCTCTAAGAAGCTCCTCTGGAAGAGACGATTCTACAAGTGGATAGAGTAAAGGCGCGCAGGCTTCTTTTGTGATGTTCAGGGATTCGAGAGCTCTAAGGTGGGACTCTAACTGGTCATACAGAGACGCTACGTTCAACTTATCTTGAGTCGTCACCATATTTCCGATCACCAACTGCAATAACTCTCGTACGTAAACCTCTACTAACATTTCATTGTTACCGAATCTCCCTTTCAACGTTTCTATAGCCTTCGAATAATTGTCTCCAGTCGGTGGAAAACTATTGATAAGCTCACTTGCTCTCGTTCCATGTTCCATACTTTGAAGCAAATAGTGAAACTTATCCTCTTTGCTAAGTTCTTCATCCTCGTCTATTTTCTTAAACTGACTCCAGAATTTCAGCCAATTCCGTAGTTCGCCATCAAACTTATAAAGTTCGATTGTAGGAAGCTTGACCTTTCTACGTGTTCCGGAGCTGTGTGCTTTTATAGTAACACCACTCAAACGTGACGTACCTGAGTTCACTGATGGTGTGGGAGATACCTTATTTATCCGCAAAAACTCAATTTCAGCGAGTAAGAATTTGGCCTTATAATCTTCTGCTTTCTTCAACTCTTCGTCTAGCATACTTTCCTCGGCATTCGCCTCGAGGAGAAGGTCAAATATCTCCTTATCCAGTACTCCCAATTTATCTGCCTTTTCCACCAGCAACTTGTACGATACATGTGCTTCATCTATGTTGATGTCACTAGGCGAGGCTGTCGCCTCCTTCCAAGCATTTAAAGAACGTGTAAACGCTCTCCGCACCGAGGATCTTGATAACTTAGCAGTTTCCATCGTTGTAGGTTTCCCCATGCACCCGCAAAATGTAACTATTTCACGGTCGCCAGATGTTAAATCTGCGAGTGCCTATACAATGATAAGGCTATAGTTTTTTCCCAAAAGTATATTAAAATATAAAATAAAGAGAAACCGAAAACAATTGTTGTAAACGTCCCTGACACAAATCAGCTTACTGTCTAAAGAAAATATATACTCATATAAAAACCATGGAGATCGAACAATCACAGAATAGCTTAAAATGTTAGTAGGGTAGGGTAATTTTTGTTTACTCAGATATACCTACGTACGTCGACCAAATTAGCGATGTCTTGAAAAAGGGCCAAGTCTACTACAAACCGACCAGCATGCATGAAGAGATTGATGAATGTGGAGGGGGCAAGGGTTGAGTGCCAGGATCGCAGCAGATGGAAGTCCATCGTCTCTGTCTAACCCTACGGAAATCAGGCGTGAGTTTATATATAAAAACATACACTCAAAATACATTAAATATATATAGAGATTCTGTCGTCAAATAAATGCCACCAGACGCAGGCACTCTACATGTTGCGCACATTTTATTCTCGCAGCAAACCGACTGGCAGCCGCAGTCGGCCGGCCTTATTGAATTAAAGTTAAATTAAATTTCGCCGCTCCCTCAGCTCGGTAACTTGCTAGAAAAACCCTCAGAATACAGGGGAGACTAGCTCTTTGACAAGGTTGATAATGGAGCTAATTCTGTAGCGGCCACTTAGCTCGAATCTTAAACCTCAACACTGTCACTGTCGTTCATATGCACATCGCGTATGAATTCATGACCACCCGTCATGAATTCATTCGACAAAATTAAATGGATGGTTAGGCTTACATTAATTCTGCACAGCGTTTAAAAGGGCCTTCCATGAGCCAACTAGCGCCGCCAATGTTGAATAAATAATATCTTCCAATTTAATCAATTTGATTAAAAAAGCTATTTACAAAATGTTTATTAGGAAGAATACTATTTTTCAATATACAATACATGGCATAATTGCGACAAGCTAAGCTGTAGTTCACAAATGTGCCAAAAACGGCCGTTATTCGCAATTATGCGAACAACAACTTACCGAAATTGAATCACGTTATAAATAAGCGTTTAAAAAATAGTATTTATCGTAATAAACATTTTGTAAATAGCTTTTTTAATAAAATTGATTAAATTGGAAGATATTATTTTTTCAAGATTGGCGGCGCTAGTTGGCATATCAGGCCCTTAAATAAATTAAACAAATTGGGGAAAAATAAAAAATAAATATTTACAATAAATTCAACTATCAAAAAAAATATTAATTTGATCTGCATCGTTACTGTGCTTTGGATTTTTTTTAACATTCTAAGGTATTTTTAATTTTTTGCAACGATTTCTTTTGGTAAAGTACGTGGCTAAAAAGTGACTTCATTTGAGCGCAATTTCATTACTTCTGATTTGTTCTGCATTCTGTGTAGAAACCGCACCCCGCAAACATACATCTCCGTACATTACAAAAACTTAACTCTGTCTTTTTGTAGACACAGTCAAGCAAGTAGCATTTACTTTCGTGAACGCTAGTAAAATGTAAGATTGACATTTGCTTTGTCGTTAGCAAATATAGAATAGAATAGAAAATATGTTTATTGCCATACACCAATTACATAAGCTTACAAAAAAATCAATTAAGTTATATAATATATCTATTCGACTGGTCCTCGCCTCGGTGGACTTTAGAGCTGGGGAGTATTTTGCCCAGCGCCTGAGCCTCGCTATACAGCGGGGCAATGCGGCCAGTGCGCTGGGCACCCTGCCGCGCGGGACGGGCCTAGACGACGACGACGTGCCTTGAATTAGGTAGATAATAATTTTTTCTTTGATTCTTTAGAATATGAACTAATATTACTATTAATATATTTTAAAAATAGTGTTTATCCTAATAAAGATTATATAAAAATATAAAAATAAAATTAAGTACCTACCTAATAAGTTATAATCTAATATAGTTTATGCTAAGTGGTGTGGCAAAAGGTGCATGTTTCAGCTGAGCTGACACCGAGGTGTGCAGCGCTGTTTTTCGAGATGCACCTCTTCCCTGCCATAAATATCAATCTCATACATTTTTCTTTCTATTCTACTAGAATCATTAATGAATAATAAATTAAAAAATCGTTTTCTTCGATCTGAATATACAAGTAAAGTCACAGAAAAAGCGACTCCTTCGCTTCACCAAATAACGGAACATCTGACGCGTTAATATTAATGATCATCAAGGAGGTTGTCGCTAATTAATTAATTAGTATTTCGTATTCCCGGAAGAGATACCTAATTTGGCTTGAAGCCATTTGCTCGACAATATACATAATTATTAATATTAACTATTTTAACACAAGCAGACTAATATAGTCAAAGTCAAATCCCTTTACTTGTAAGTAAGCACGTTGTGTACATTTTTGCACGTCAACATATTTTTGAATTTACATTTACACAACTTTGAAAGGAAAAGGTGCCAACGCTGAGGAGAAAAAGTGGCAAAAAAACTCTCAGCAGCACATCTTTTAAAATAATAATAACAGCACTATTACTTAATAATTAGGTAATTACATAACTATCCTTATTATTACCAATATTTTATGCTTCATGTGGAACCGGCGACACACACCATGCATGTTCATCTTTTAAATAGTCATCTATTCTGAATTTACATAAATATAGTATCATATCAATGGTAAAACTTGCTGTAAGAATTGAACTCTTATGACGTTAGATAATAAGAACGGTCCAAAGTCCAGTGTTACAGATCTGCTGTTAGCTGTACAAGTATTTTCTTTCCGCTTGTACACTTGTAAATTATAGTTTATTTGCATTGCCGCCGTCGGAACGAGCTTAGAGTAAAGCAATCCAATTACGAGCTACGTTTAATACTCACGGATACCTGTTAATTGCACTGTGGAATTCTAAAAGCTTTTCAGTTTCAAATGCCTCTGTGATTTTCGGGATAGATTCAAAGTCGCCTAATGTGCAACCACTATTTATTTCAACAATGGATTCTGTGTACACGTACAGCTAACAGCAGATCAAGTGTAACACTTTGGACTTTGGCCCGTTCTTATTATCTGCGTAGTAAGATTTAAAATCGTACTGCAAGTGTTACCATCTGCTGTTGTCCGTACAAGGACCTCAATTATTTTGCTTTGAGTTTACCTATCCTCTACTTCTCGTGCGGTTTAGTGACCAATATTTATCAGAGTGGGGGAGAGAGTGGTTGGTGTATTATGTTTACTTTCTGCTTTTAAATTTTCAGGTAATTTGTTGTACAGCTTTTTACCAATGACTCTCGGAAGTCTAATTATGAACTGTCTACTTTTTTTTGTGAACCTATAAATTGTCCCACTGCTGGGCAAAGGTCTCCCCCTCCTCTTCCATCCATCCCTGTCCTGAGCCTCTTCCAGCCACCCATCCCTGTATCTAACGATATCGTCTCTCCACCTACGCCGAGGTCTGCCTCGACTGTCTACTTATCTTAGTAAATTCCCGATGGTTACCACCATAATGATAATGGTGGTAGTTGGTGTTCACATCGCAATCAGCGCGTAGCCGTTTGTGTGTAGTGTAACCCACACCGTGGCTGTATTTGCCCGACAAGCCTGCTGGACGTACCGTGTTCCCGCACTAATGGCCAGTACATTTGCACTTTGGATATGTCCCACTGCAAGCGACAAGCGATTATAGACTAATTTCAGCCCCCTAGCCACAGACCACTTACCCCATAGACCTGTAACAGGAGGGCGACCGTGTCTGCCCGCACATGAGCGCAACATTGCTTCGCGATACGTGTCACCTAGAGATATTATCGACATGGACGCATCTCTTTAATACGGCACTTCTGTCCCCCGCTTCGTCTCTATGCGCTCATCGTTGACAAAAAAATTCGCTTGCAAATGACAATGCCAGATTTTTTTTATTTTTTTTATTTATTTATTTAATCTTTGTTACATTTTATGTATCGGGCGAACTTAATGCCTTGCGGCATTTTCTTCCAGTTTACCTTAGGGCATGCAGAGATTGCTTGGGCTGGTGCAACACAAAGATATTATAATAAAAGAATAACAACAATGAACAGTAAATAAAATCATACCCATATACTTACATACAATACACATATACGTTTAAACACTATTACATATATTATATACATGACTGTACCTATAATACATACCTATATTATAAATAATATATAGTATAAATATAAATACATATACCTACTACTTAATAGCTAGATATTCGTATGACATACAATGACTACTTAGATGACAATTTAAGTGGGTTTCAGAAAATGGTTGCGGACTTGTTTTTTAAAAATATTACGACTTTCAGCTCTCCTTATCTTTTCTGGCAGTTCGTTCCACAGCCGAGCAGCGTAGACCGTAAAGGAGTTTTGCCCCACCATCAACCACAAGTTGTACAAGATAACGAATAAATGTTAAAATATCTCCGTTTTTTATTAAAATTATTGGTTTAAAATAAAGTTTTGTACAAGTTGCGATTCGAAAAAAACAGCATAATTAAGAATTCAGAAATTAGTAAGAAATCGAAGCGATTTATAGATTATTTTTGTTATTCTTCTATAGGAGTTGCGAGAGTAGTAGAAAATGATACTGATTATGATTATGCAATATGAAACCAGTAATAAATCCCCAACAAAATGATAGGTACAGCTTAAATGGTCACGTAGTTTTGTAGGTGGGGCAAAGCTCCATTGAAATGTGGCAATGTCTTTTATACCGATTTCATGTCTATTGAGTATTGGTATGTGTCCCTAGCTAAGCCCGTAGCCAGAACTGGGGCCTTACCATGAAGTCTTATTCTTAGTATTATTCATAAACCTAGTTAAACCTCACTTTCCTTAAATCGTGTTGCTATCCCTTTTACACTTCGTTAAAAAAGGTTAAAATAGAAAGGGACAGGGGGTCTAAACGGTGGCGTAACTTTAAATCACGTTTATGTTTAAATTTTTTTCAGGTAAATAAAACACCCATAAAATAATACATAACACAAAACATTAAATAAAATATTCCGAGACAAAACAATAAACAGGTATTTAGAGATTACTATTTAGGTAATACTACAAAGTTACACTACTATATATACCCATTTTAATATTATTATTTTTTATTACTAATTAAGAATACACGCCTAAAAGTGGAGCCACAAGTTTATCAAGGTGTGTCAACTCATATTGAAATGATTTCATAATATCAGAGCACCGTACTTATAGGTCTAGCTTTTAGTCAAAAAATAAGATAGGTAGGTAGGTAAATAGGTTGTATATTTTTACATACACGGTGTTTTAGAGGTTGTTTTCCCGCAGCGAGATGATTGTGGTTACAGAACTGAGTATTTGGTATTAATTTCAACTTGATACGTCTACGCGTTTCTGAGTCTGTAGGTAACAGACGGACAGACTGACGGACAACAAAGTGATCCCATAAGGGTTCCTTTTTTTCCTTTTGAGGCACGGAACCCTAAAAATGAAGCGTGAATGACCTTTGAAAGTCATTTACGATATCTTACCTACTGTAGCGTTACACCACACGGGTACGCAAGGCTACAACCCGCGAGGCGCGCAAGGCTACAACCCGCTAAAAACCGCGGTACCAAAAGTTAACCCTAGCCTATTCAATACAAACACGGGAACATAATATAGTTAACAGAATTTAATAATAATTAAAATTAACAGTATAAAATACAAAAACAAAAACAACAACACTGAACGGATAGGAATAATAGGAAAATGAAATATAAAAACAAACAAACAAACAGAAAGAATCGTGACCTCGTGGTGGTGATGAATGGTGGTGGTGATGACTGGTGGTGGTGATTGTGCGTATAGGTAATCTCAACGGAAATAAGTGCTGATGATGGCACAGCTATTGAAAATCATGTAGCTGCTACGCAATGACACTTCGCGATGGTGTTCTCGACGGAGACGGCTGCACACGGTGACCCAGCTATTGACAACTCACGTCGCTGATGCGCAATGGTACTTGGCAATGGTGTTTTCGACGGAGACGACCGCTAATGGTAACACAGCTACTGTAAACTCACGCCACTGATGCGCAATGTACTTTGGCAACCGATTCAGGATTGTTATGTGTGATGCGGCGAATCAGATTCACGTTGTAAAAAACGGACAAGGTCCGAGGACTCTTCCCCAAAGATTGTTTCGTCAAATTTCCAGATAAAATCAAAATTATAGTAACCAATATCCAATTCTCGTTAAAAATTCACCTCCCTTCTCTCAAACCCAAAACCGCTCTCCTCTCTTTGACATCATCCGTCATGTCAAGTCATAAAAAACAAATTCCTATCTCGAAAGAAAAAAAATCATCAATATGGCGATCGCCTAAAGCAAAGAGATTTGAATTGCGAGGAAAAAAAACATTTTTGTGAAGCGAATGCTTCAATATCCCTTTTCTAGGAGAAATAAAGAAAAAAAGAGGTAAACCAGACAGATAAAACTCTGAATAAAGTAAGTTATGTAACTTAAAATTAACCTAAACAAAATAATGTAAACTCAAAACCAACAATAACCCAAATCTAAGGACTAATTAAAAACCAAAATGTTAATTATAGACAACAAGGAATAAAACAAAACCAGCTCAAAATTATATTCTAACAATATAATCTATCAGTGGGATAACTTGAGAATATCCTTTACATGAAAAATTCCGTTATGACCGGAACCAAAATCCGACAGAACGTATGTGTTATTGCCCTTACGCTCAACAACTGTCGCCTTCACAAAACGTGGGGCGAGTTTCCCCGAAAAAAAATCACGGCCGACGGATCTAGGAAAATTCTTCCTCCAGACAACATCATCAACTTCATAAGATGTGGCCAATCTTCTACGATTATAATGTTCAGCGTTACGAAAATATGATGCGGAAAGAGCATCAGCAACCATGGCAAACACATCAGAAAGAGTAGATAAATTGGCTGCATAATCTGTCCTGGGTGCCGAACTTAAATCAACTTCCTCGGATAACTGGTGTAGATCTGGATCAAGAACCAGTTCACGACCAAACATCAAGAAATTTGGCGAAAAACCTGTAGCGAGGTTGGTAGACGAATTGAGGTACAATTGAACGCGAGGTAGAAATTGCGCCCAATCGCGTTGGTTATCACCAACCAGAATAGACAGACAAGTTACAATTGTCTGATTATACCGTTCCACCGTATTAACTTGTGGAGAATAAAAGGCAGAGTATAACACCTTGGGAATGGAATATGATCTACAAAAGTTCATAAATTCGTTACTTCTGAACACGGTAGCATTATCGCATAAAATCACAGCTGGTATACCAAATTTAAGTAAAATGTGGTCTTCTAAGGCCTTACAAATTAACCTTGTACTGACACTACGAAGCGGAATCACCCAACAATATTTGGTGAAGACATCGACAACGCTAAAAATGTATTTAAAACCGTTCAAGGCATTGGGCAATGGCCCTACGGTGTCCAACGATAGCGTGTGCATCGGCGAACTGACGGGTTTGGGATGTGACATTAAACCTCTCGGGGGTAAATTCGTGAACTTATAAGCCTTGCAAGTCTCACATGCATCTAATTGTGAAACAACATCACGAAACATATTGGGCCAATAGTATAACTGTCGCAAATTTGCATACGTCTTCGCGACGCCGGGATGGACAGCAAATCTGGAATCATGGGCGACCGAAATAGCCTCTGCATGTTTTTCGGTTGGTAAAACCACTTTCCAAGAACTAGATTCAGATAAAGGACTTCGAGTTGGTACATGTTTTAATAAACCATTATCCCTAATAATATACGAAGGGAACATGCGGGGGTTGCCAGAAATACCACGATAAATCTTCTTATACCATTCATCAGAGGTGTTGGACAGACCGCTGTTATAAGTTATTAAACAAACCTCCAAACGGGACAAAGCGTCTGGGACGACATTCAGATATCCTTTTCTATGAACAATGTCAAAAGTATACTGAGAAATAATAGTGGCCCATCGCGCTAGTCTGCCAGTCGGATTATCCAAGGTTAATAACCATTTTAAAGAAATGTGATCTGTTATTACTGAGAACTTAATCCCATCCAAATAACCCCTAAAATGCTTAATAGAATCCAGAACAGATAAAAGTTCCCGTTCCGTGGTACAATAATTCCTTTCAGGTTTGGAAAGCAAGCGAGAATAATAAGCCACTGGATGCTCAATACCATCTATTTCCTGTGTCAAGACCGAACCAATGCCCACGGAAGAAGCGTCACATTGGAGTATAAAGGGTTTGGAGAAATCTGGGCAAATTACGACTGGTGCGGAGACCAATGCAGCTTTAAGACGAAGAAATGCATCGTTCGCATCATTGGGCCATAACACGAGTTCGGATCCCTTTTTCTTGCCGAGTAGCGCGGTTAAAGGGGCAATAATCGAAGAAAAATCCTTCACAAAACGTCGATAATACGAAGCAAGTCCAATAAATCCACGCAGCTGTTTCGCTGTAGTAGGGGCGGGAAAATTAGCTATGCAATCCAACTTTTCTGGATCCGCATGGAGTCCATCAGAATCAACTACAAAACCTAAATACTTAAGGCTCGGTTTACAAAACTGACATTTTTTAAAATTAATAGTCATACCTGCCTCTTTTAACCGAAAAAAAACCTTTTCAAGCAGTTCAATGTGGTGTTCGAAAGTTGGAGATACTAGAACCAGGTCATCGATGTATCCGAATACGTGATCATCAAACATATCGTTGATAAGAAGATCAGTTAACCGTTGCATTTCGGCAGCCGCATTAGTAAGGCCGAAAGGCATCCGAACAAATTCATATAATCCCCTCCCTGGTACAATAAAAGCCGTCTTATTACGACTGTCCTCAACGGCAAGTTCAATTTGCCAAAATGCACTGCTAAAATCTAATGTTGTGAGGTACCTAGCACTCTTCAAATTATCAAGAATAGTTTGTATTCGTGGAAGGGGATAAGAGTCTTTTACCGTGACACTATTTAGTCTCCGAGAGTCAACACAAAAACGTACCGATTCGTCTTTTTTTGTGACCATAACGACAGGACTTGCCCAAGGCGAGCGAGAGGGTTGGATCACACCCATCTCTAACATCTTGTCGACTTCTTTATGTGCGATTTCAAGTTTGGCAGGAGACAGTGGATAATATCTTTGCTTAATCGGAGGTCCTGCAGTCACAATTTTGTGTTTCAAAAGATTGGTCTTTCCTAGCCCTACCCTCTCGGATGAAATCTCCACAAAATTAGAAATTACACCATCAAGAACACCTTCTTGTGCAAGGGTGAGTTTAGATCTGGCTTGAATTTGAGCAACAACTTGAGGTGGAGAATCTGGGGGAGCAATACACGAAGATATAACATCAACTGAATCTGCAAGAAAAAGTAATTCCTCAACAGCCTTAACAGAAGGAAAATCTGGCGAGTCAACACACAAAGGCGAGATTTCTACGGATTCCGCAAAATACTGAGATATGAAACTGAATAACCCAGACTCATGACAGAAATCAGATCCTAAAATCATTTGGATATTAATAGCCGGTATAACCAAAAAGTTTATTAATAACCGTTTGTTCTCAAATAGAATGGGAAGTTGCATTGTCCCAAGAATTGATAAAGGGGAACCATCTGCAGTAGATGCTAGACAAGAGGTCTGAGTAGATAAAGAGCTAAATTCTAAAAATCGCTTATAAAAAGAACCTCCGAGAACCGAAACCTGAGCACCTGTATCCAATAAGGCTCGAGAATGTACACCAAACATAGACACACTAATGTAAAGTCTCTTATAAGTCGAATTCGAATCCACCGCAGACACAACTACATTATTTTGAATAGGTCTGCGGGGTTCAACTAGTTTTTTGGATGTAGATTACATTTAGGACACCTAGAGGTTATTACCCCTGGGTTCTGGCATTTAAAACAGACAACACCAGATATGTTTGGACAATTCCTATAGTTGTGCCCAGAACTTTTACACTTCAAACAGATCCCTACTTGACCGGTCTGTGTAGATACTGGGGCTATAGATCGATGGCGAGGAGCAAGCGTATAAGCCTCGAAATTCGTAATTATTGTCAGGAAAGTGTCAAAAGTATCGATACAGTTGTTGGCTAAACATGAACTATACAACGGAAGCAAATTATGTTTCACTATCTGGAGAAGTGATGCATCAGATATAGGCTTCAACAACTTTGAATTCAAATCACGTATTTCTATTACGAACTCACGAGCTGTTTGCCCAACTCCTTGTTTTTTCCCACGGATTTCCTGTTCAACGACAAAATCGTACTCAGGCCTATCGAAAGCACATAAGAATTTCAAACGAAGCTGTTCCCATGTTTGTATCTCTGCGCGTATCTGGCGAAAGAATTTCAGTGCAACACCAGATACGAATTCATTGAATCTTTTTATCACGCGCGCAGCAGGCACATCACGTGAACAAATTCGTTCTTCCAAGTCGCAAAAAAACTCCCGAACACAGGAAGTACCATCGAATTTAACATTCCAATTTGAAAAATCCTGGCTCCTATTACAGGTATAGACCCTGACATGATCATTTCCTTTTAAATTAGGATGAGACGTACTTAAACGTGACGATAAAGATGGCACTACAACATGAGGCTCTTGCGGAATTCCTGATATTCCAAAAGATGTCGATGAACTGGCCACCGACAGAGTATAGAAATCATTAGAATTATTATCCATTCTTTATGTTTGAAATCAATAATTATGAAAAAACCAAACCAATATAATAATTTGCTTATTAAAGAAGAAAAAAACTTTTTTTTTAAATCCTATGAAAAATATAGGTTTGACATCACCCTTATCTTTTTTTCCAGCTATTAACAAAATTTTAAACCAATATAAACAACAACAACTAATCTTTAAATAAATAAATAAAAATTATAAAACAACCGTTTAACAAGGTGTCAACCTGACTAATTCTACTCTGTAACATGTATGTTTACTTATGCAATATTATAAAAAATATCAATTTTAATTTATGTACATTAAGAATATTATTTTACAAATTTATAATTTCCACATTGTTTGAATAAGCAGACTAGGGCAAACAAATATTATAAACAGTATACTTTATGTTCGGGCGCCAAAAACATTGTAGCGTTACACCACACGGGTACGCAAGGCTACAACCCGCGAGGCGCGCAAGGCTACAACCCGCTAAAAACCGCGGTACCAAAAGTTAACCCTAGCCTATTCAATACAAACACGGGAACATAATATAGTTAACAGAATTTAATAATAATTAAAATTAACAGTATAAAATACAAAAACAAAAACAACAACACTGAACGGATAGGAATAATAGGAAAATGAAATATAAAAACAAACAAACAAACAGAAAGAATCGTGACCTCGTGGTGGTGATGACTGGTGGTGGTGATGACTGGTGGTGGTGATGACTGGTGGTGGTGATTGTGCGTATAGGTAATCTCAACGGAAATAAGTGCTGATGATGGCACAGCTATTGAAAATCATGTAGCTGCTACGCAATGACACTTCGCGATGGTGTTCTCGACGGAGACGGCTGCACACGGTGACCCAGCTATTGACAACTCACGTCGCTGATGCGCAATGGTACTTGGCAATGGTGTTTTCGACGGAGACGACCGCTAATGGTAACACAGCTACTGTAAACTCACGCCACTGATGCGCAATGTACTTTGGCAACCGATTCAGGATTGTTATGTGTGATGCGGCGAATCAGATTCACGTTGTAAAAAACGGACAAGGTCCGAGGACTCTTCCCCAAAGATTGTTTCGTCAAATTTCCAGATAAAATCAAAATTATAGTAACCAATATCCAATTCTCGTTAAAAATTCACCTCCCTTCTCTCAAACCCAAAACCGCTCTCCTCTCTTTGACATCATCCGTCATGTCAAGTCATAAAAAACAAATTCCTATCTCGAAAGAAAAAAAATCATCAATATGGCGATCGCCTAAAGCAAAGAGATTTGAATTGCGAGGAAAAATAACATTTTTGTGAAGCGAATGCTTCACTACGTATAAGACGTCTAATCCTCGTTACTGAAACTCCCAGGATTGCTCATTTAAAAGCGAAGGGCTCAATCAGTGTTTCTACTGTCCTTTTCAGTATTAAATTGAGTCGTGAATAAGGTGACCATAGTTTGTGTGCAAAATCTAAATCAAATCAAATCATTTATTTGCCAGAATACATGAAATCTCAGGATGGTAAATTGCATTGTCCAGTACAGTATTCTACTTGTATACAAGCGTGCAAAGTTTTCAGTTACATAAGCAATAAAAATGTCAGAAGAAATAAAAATAATTAATGTAAATGTCATGTAGTAAAAATGTCAGTGAGAGGAATTTAAATATTCGGTAACGGTATAATAACAGCGATCTAATAACCAATTGTACAATTTAGATTTAAATAATTTAATGTCATGTATTATCTTTATTTCCTCGGGTAACGCATTATATACCAGTATACACATGTTATATACATAACATACATCTAAATATTAAATGGAAAAAAAATTGGTCATGTCCGGGATTCGAAACATCCCTCGCCATTCCGTGGCATGCTTTTTTCCGGAGATACCGTCCCTAAGGGCTAGCGTACAACAGAACGGCGCCGGTGGATGACACCGTGTACCGCGCCAGTGGACGGTGCCGTCCGCCGGCACGAATGTTGTCCGCCTGTGACCGGCGCCGGCCGACATCGTGCACCGGTAGACGGTGTCGGCAGACGTCGCGCCATGCGACGGCACGGCGCCGCGCCGTGGCGTTGTACGCCGACCTTAAGTGGTCCATATTCTAATAATTTTAAGACTCAAATTTCCTTTCTTTTGGATTTCTCTTAGGCAACGTCTGCACATGAATATTTATCGTCTTCCGGATCGCGATCCGCGCTGGCTGCAGAGTTATCAAGAAATACAAACACTTTCACGCCAATATGTTGTTCTGAAGGAAAACATCGTGATGAAACCTGCATGCCGGAGAAGAAAAAAATCTAAGGCACCTGAAATCCGCCAATCCGCACTGGGAACGCGTGGTGGATCATGGCCCCAGCTCCCTCGATGTAAGGGAAGGTCTGTGCCCGAGCAGTGGGGCATTATAAATAGACTGATTATATTGATGATGTTGGTCTGCCAAAATAACATTAAAACCTTCGAAATAAAATGCAAGTTTAAAGAACCGCTAACCGATGATAGATGATATTTATTGTCTTTGTAAGTACGATATCTGTTATATTGGGTGCGTCTAATAATTAAGGCTATCGTAAAAATCAATCGAATTGAATCTGCGGTCCATTGAAAAATGGCAATCTCCTGTGACGGTTCTAAGAGCGAGATCACACTGAACAAAAAACAAAACTGTCTCTGAACAATATTCAGAGACTGTTTTAGGCCGAGGCCTAAGACATGGTCTCCCTATCCGAGTCCGGTCAAGAGACCCTTGATCCAATTTTATTGGTTTTTCGGCAGCTATTTAGCATTTCAATTAAACACCGGGCGAGGTGTTTCTCAAAATGGCCGTTTATTTTCGTAATGTTCTTGAATTTTCACATTTTAAAAAGTAGATGTTTCCTCACAGACTCGAATGCAGTGGCTAACGGACTCATAGGCCAGTTGCGAGTACACGTTGAAAACGATCGTACAAGTTAAACAACGTTGGGCGAGGTCAGTACCTGGATGGGTGACCGTTAGTGACACTTTCATCTGAGCCCCTCCGTGCCTCGGAAAGTACGTTAAGCAGTTGGTCCCTTTGTTGTCGCTTGACAGCAGTCGTTAGGCCACGGCCTGAGTAACTTTGACAAATTGGTTTGGTCGCTAAACCACACGAGAAAAGAAGGAACGACTGCCGAGAGGTCCTGGTTACACATTTTGGGAGTTGGACATTTTGGGATTTGAACAATTTTTCGACAAATTTGGACATTCTGGGACTGATCCGGTTAGATGGCATTTAACGTATGGGGTAACGCTCCAATTTTCTTTCATGGTTATACCTACGAGATATATTTTTGTACTTTGTATACCTGTTAGACACAGCATACCCCTAGTGAGACTGCCAGCGAGCACTAACTACCGCCGCAACTCATTTTTCCGTGCTCCCTCACCGGGAGCATTCGCGTGTAATGTAACGTTGCAGATTCGACTTTGAGCATTACATTACAATACTACCTCCCTGACTGACGCTGTTTTTCTCCCTCACTGATGTAATGCTCGAATCTGTAACGTTACATTACACGCGAATGCTCTCGGTGAAGGAGCACCTTTAGAGTTAGTACGTTACTCAATGAGTTAGCAAGTGAACACCAGGAACTGGACCTGTTCCGCACTAAACCCACGCACATTATGTCGCACCCGCTGCGGGACCACAGAATTCATTAGTCAATATGCCTAATGAATTCTGTGGTCCCGCAGCGGGTGCGACAACTTCCGATACCGGACAATAATCCTCAATTATCATTTGTTTGTATTCTCTAGAGTTTATGTCATGTATTTTACGTATGCCGGGAACTCGTCTGCAATGGGTGCGGCAGAAAACCAGCGCCGAGCTCTCGAGCAAGGCACCATGCTGAGTCGCAACCTATTCACTACTGCGGCATACACAATTAATGTAATGTATATCTGTATAAAGTTTGAAGTATGTTATTTATTTATGCTTTTTTGTTTCTTTCTCCTATTCTTTGTATTTTATTGTTCTTGTGTATGTCTTATTTGTGAATAAATGTTATTCTTTTTTTTTATGTATTTATTTCCGAATACCTATTATTGGCTGCGTTGAAAATATGTTTTGTAAAAAATTTTGCCCATGCTGTACAGCTGTTGGTATACCGAACATGTAAAATATAATAAATCCACAGTATTCGCGGGTTTGCTGGTAGAAAATTCTTTTGATACAGCTCTGTATGCCAATATATTTCCCTTGTGTATTATTTATGTATTTGCGTGTTGTTCAATACAATGTTAAAAGAAACAGTTTCTTCGAATTTGATCCTACTAGATGCAAAAACAACATGCTTGCTAAAAATTCCGCGAACAACGCGTACCTACTTATAGCAGAAGGGAGAGAATATCCTATTGCGAAAAAATATACAAATTACCTACACCTCGCTCTTTCTCGTATACAAACAGTTTCGACTTTTAGAGTTCCTTAACAAAACTTACTCTTATAATATGTAGGTACTTATATTATTTACCAAACTTCAAAGGAACTTACAATAAAGGTAGATGAATAAATATTGAAAATTGAAATATTTTCGTCTTACTACATAATTCCATTCAAACTTCATAAGTATACTGCGCCCAAATCAAGTGTCTTATTTTGTAAATAAATATAATTATGATCGTTTAATTACCTGTTGTGATGTAACACTGAAGGAACTTATTGATCGAACCTGTTCATCATTATGAAAATAAAGTGATCCGATCTGGTAATGTGAAAATAATTATGCAATATTCACAGAACAGCTTAAAATGTTAGTAGGGTAGGGTAGTTTTTGTTTACAAAATAAGTCACTTGATTTGGACTTCGGTTTAGGTACTTAGTTCATTTTGCCCATAATGGGTGAAAGTAATGAAACACATCTCTAAGTTTAACCAACAATAACCATATCTTTGCCCCTCAAATAATAATAGCATACTGGCGTCTATAGAAAGAAAAAAATATATTGTGGTTAAAGAATTTATTCTCATTAAGAAATTACATTTCACTTAGCATGAGAACTTAAAATTAATGTAATATAAACAGTTTTCCTGTGCCGGTACTGCCGGTGTTCGCAACAGGTACATATATGCTTTATATCTACTCGTGTGAGATCTTTTGCTATGTGGAGTTTGAGTTCTTTTTTGAAAGCATTGAATAATGTTAAGCCGCGTACAGACTGGTGAAACGTAACATGCAATGTAACTTGCAATGAAAGAATTTGCCGTCCAAATTGCTGCAATGTATCGTGAAAGGTAACACACTTTGTAACAATTTCTCATAGTTTGGACGTCTTGCGCGCGCGAACTGTGCATTTCACGCGCACTCTACGAGCATTACAAGGTGCGCGCGGTGCGATCCGTGATTTGTCGGTTTTTCGGACGAACACAAAGGGGCGCGCAGTGTGCGCGTGGCAGCAGCGTACTGAATGCGCAGTAAGAGCGCGCTATGCGTCCACGCTTGCAGTGAACATGCAATGAAAGGCAGAGTAATACATTTCATGTTACGTTTCACCAGTCTGTACGCGCCTTTAGGTCTATAATATTATTAGGCAAATCATTGTACAGCGTATTGTATGTATTATAGGATTGATATTTGCCTTTTCGTTACCAATTGGCATTACTATATATTTTTTCTTTCTATGCCACTACCATTAACGAACTAATTAATAAGTTAATTGGCTAACTTACATTTTACTCCGCATATGTACCTAAAACCTCATACAAGAATGCTTTAATTACGCGCTTTCGAGTACACCTTGTATTTTCTGAGCTTCGTATTTTTTTGAACGGAACCCGTGCTTTTTATACGAACTTCACTTACCTAGCATTTTTATCGCTACGTTTACCTTCCGCCTGAATTCCTCGGATAACGGTCGTTTGGTAAGAAACGCCGCCATTCTCACTTTCCGAGTGTCATTAGGAGGCAAGAAGGTCTATAGAACGCAATAATACAAAACAAACTAAGTAATGCTGAAACGGTAGTGTGATTGCTTAATTGCTTATCAATGTGGAATCGTTTGCTTAAATATTATTTTTATTTATTTTATTAATGGACTCGACAGTTCGTCATTTGCCAATGTCATGTTACAGAAAATTCAATATGTAATAGTCCTCTATCTTCCTCCAAGGGAGTCGCAGTAGCGTCTTCACCCTGGGTAGCCGCGTCTTCTTGTCTTCATCCAGAGGAGACGCCGCGCCGTAGGGTCATCACTCTGGACGAAGCAGCTCGACAGTCACGTTCACTCCCGAGCTTGTAGCGGGAACTCTTGATAAAAGCTTGAAACCCCAGATCTTGCTCAAATTATCCAACAAATTCACCATACTGTCACTCGCGAACATTTTCTGATTAATTTAACGTGATATTAATCTCAAAATAACCACTGTAGACAATAAAACAAAAATTATCAAATAATTTTGCAACCGTCGTTTCCCGCTATTTTCAAGAGAATATATTTTAGAATTAAAACTATAGTTAGCCATTAAAGGACATTCAAAGTTCAAAGCGCCATAGAGTTGAGTAATTCTATTTACTCATGTGGCGATAAGTAAGTAGGCGCAAGTCTACAACTCAATATTCACGTCTGTGGTTTAATTTTACACTAGGTACTTGAATTGACCCAATGTTTACGTTTCGGGTTTTAGTTTACATTAATTACGAGCTCTGCATTAAAATCAAAAGAGCGCGGCAATCGCTACAATAGCCGTGATTAGCCGTGGTCAGTTTATGTACGCAACCCGATGCGATGCGATGCGAGCGGGATGGGGTCTCCGCGGGGAGATTACAGCGCATAATGCCAACTTCGCAAAATGCCAACCGCTCGCAAAACTATAACTTCTCATAATGACAACTTCTTAAAATGACAACTTCTCAAAAAGACAACTTCATGTCAGTTTCTCAAAATGACAACTTTTCAAAATTACAACTCACAAAGACAACTTGGAGTCCCCGATTTCCTTCAGGGCGATTTGGTCCGCTTCCTAAATTGTCCATTTCCAAACTTGACCACTTCCTAACATGTTTTAACAAGCGAGAGAGCCAAAACAATTGAATAAACATTTTATCGAAAGTGGGTGCAAGGTGCACATTGAAATTTTCGCAGTAATTGATAATCGGAAGCGAACCGTTTTTACCTATTTAGGAAAATACTATGAAACTGGAGAACATATTTCAGTCAAAATTTGAAAAAGAAAAAAAATAGTTATGTTTAAACGACGACAAAAAAGGCGCTTCATAGATTTTGCACACAGGCGCGGCCGGGGGTCGGCGCGTACCTGCGTTTGAGGTAGAGACGCTGGGTCCGTGAAGGACCGAAATGCTGGCTTGTATTTCGCCCAAAGGATCAATGTAGCGATCCAGAGGGGAATGCCGCCAGCATTTTGGGCACGTCGCCGGACAACGGGGATCGGTTGAACAGTTCAACTTGAACTACGAGTATCTGTAATGCAAGCCATTCAGATAGTTCAACCGACCCTTAGTATCTATCTAATTTCGTTTATAATAATAATCAATAGCGGAACAATATACTTCCATATTTAAAACCTTGTTCCCGTAAACAATGTTAGATTAAGCATTGTCTTCCTGCTTTATGTCTCACGTATTTAAATGTATGAGCGGTGGTACTAACGATTCTCGATCTTGATTAAAATGTATTCTTTCAACACCTGAGTAGAGCTGGCAGAGAGAGATGCACGCGACCCAACATACTCCTGATTAGTTGATCATTTGTAAATATAAGATAAGATAAGACAAATATTCTTTATTGCAAAAAAGAAAAGAATTACACAAAAGAAATAGGCTAATATCGTTAATATTACAATAATAGTTAATATAAGTTTGTAATAAGAAAAAATATATTTGGGAGAGATGTAATTTCAAATGGCATTGCCACATTTCAATGGAGCTTTGCCCCACCTGCAAAACTACGAGACCATTGAAGCTATTCTATTCTATCATTTTGTTGCGGATTTATTACAGGTTTTATATAGCATACTCACATTTTGTTTGGGATTTATTACAGGTTTTGTATAGTAGAAAATTATAACAAAAAAAATGAATAATTCCCTTCGATTTCATACTATTTTCTGAATTTGTAATTAAGCTGTTTTTTCGACTCGCAACTTGTACAAAACTTTATTTTAAACCAATAATTTTAACGAAAAACGGAGATATTTTTACATTTATTCCTTATCTTGTTCATCATGCGGTTGATGGTGGGGCAGAATCTGGCATTGTCATTTACAGTTTTTGGATTTTTTTCCTTTACTTGTGCTATAAGACATAGCTTCTTGCCAAATTTGATGATTCTAGGTCAACGGGAAGTACCCTATAGGTTTTGGTTTTCTTGCATACAAATATTTAGAAAATGCGACATAAACGGCCATATCTTTTGATTGCGTTGACGTAGAAGTTTTATTTTTTCACGGCTGCATGAGGTTGCAGACCTGAGTATTTGGTATTAATTAATATCAACTTTGTCCGTCTACGCGTTTCTGGGATATAGGTCTTGACAGACAGACGGACGGACAGACTAGACGAACAGACAGACCTGCCTGTAGATTCTGCTGCGAAGCCGAGGAAACCCCCATGCATGTCCTCTGTGAGTGTGAAGCGCTCACTCACAGCAGAAGCCGAGCCTTGGGTGGACACATGGTGCCACTCGAGGATATCAAGACTCTCTCACCCAAGTGACCTTTGAGGTCGCAGTGACCCTTGGGCGTGTACCAACACCGTGATATCAAATAATAATAACAGACAGACCAGACAGACATACAGACGGGCAACAAAGTGATCCTATAAGGTTTCCTTTTTTCCTTTTGAGGCACGGTACCCTAAAAATCATGTATGGGATTGACATTTGTTTTTTTTGGGATTTGAAAAGGCCTCCGTTTCCAGAAAAACCAGTAATAACTAAAGCGAGTATTATGTGAGAACGTATGGTAGAAAGCGAACAAGTGTAGGCGAAAATTGGATTTGGGTTACGAGCACCCAAACTTTAGTGTCGGCGTGGGGGCGCTCGAGATAATATCGCACGCACTCGCTTCTGTCGCTTGCTTTAAATTGCTCCATATTGAGTGAGCTGTGAATAGGCAGAGAGGTGTCGCCTTAGAATCATTTATTTATTGCAAGCAAATTATTGCACGTCAACAGTGTTTAGGGTTCCGTGCCCCAAAAGGAACATTACCGTCAGAATGGCGCGGACGAGCTCCCAGGTCCTCGAGACCTATCCTGGACTGATTTACCGCTTAAGCCGGAATTAGTGACGGAGTCTCATAATTTGTGACGCAATGGTTTAAGGGTCGGCGAGCTGTCAAACTCGAGCGCGAGACTGAAGATGTCCGCAGCGGCGGAGTGAAGAGCACGGCACAGTGACTCCATATTTGTATTTTTATTGATTTTGGATGAATTTTGGCAGGGAAATTAAAATACGCCAATAAAAATCAGATTTTTTTAAAACAAGCTCTCGTAATTATAATACCCTACATTTTGATATATATGTCGTATGAATAACTATTTCGGTTTAGACATAATTTTAATTTTAAATGTCATGGAAGGGGTATGTTTGCGATTTTTTTCTATCGAGCGAAGTTTGTCCAATCGTGTATCGGTATTCATCAGACCCTAAATATACACCCCTAGATAGCTATATATTTTTTTCAGACGTCTAATTTTAGTAGTTAGTGCCGTAGCCTTCATCGAAAAACTGAAAATACGCGCATACGAGACCTTAACAGTTGCAAGCCTTTGAATGGGGCCGCGCCAACCTGACGCTTGAAAATCTGACTGATCAAAATCAAATTAATGAACCCATATGGAACAAATTTGATTGGTAAAACAGAATGTGACGCTGAAATGATGAGCATGTAACAAATTTTCATGTTTCAAACATAAACAGGTAAAAAGATATAAGCCTTCATAGGGGGCCGTGCAGAATCTCGAGAACCAGACAAGCTACACAACAGCGGATTGTATGAGGACATAATGCCGCAGAACGCTGAATTCGTGACGGAAGAACCGACATTTAAACCGCAATAGTTCAAAAGTTATAACCATAAGAACTTTTCGGACCGTCAGGATGGCGCGGCCCCTTACAAACGCTAATAACTCGGTAAATAACTTAACTAGCTTATAAGATCTAGCTTCTTGCACGTAAAAGAAAAAATCCGAAAATATGGCAAGGATAAGGATAAGGACTAGGCCAGTGTAGTAGGACAGAACTTGTATTATACAAATTCATAATAGTCAATAGTGACAAAATAATTATATGTATTGTTATGTTCTTTGTTATATGTGTATGCTGTCTTGTCTTTAATAAAATTCTTTTTTTTTTATATGTAAGTTGGTTTCTAAATCTAGTTTATATTTTCGTTAGAGCAAAGTTTCGGGGTAGGTACGGAAACCTCGGTGCGCGTCCGACTCGCATTTGGGCGGTTTTTTGGTTGTTGCATAGGTGGCTAAACGGTGGTATCTCCCAGATGGCAGATAGGAGAAGCTTCAACTTTCAATGAAAATGCCAGTTCATCTCATTATCGAGTATCGAATGCCACTCGATGGAACTCGCTCAGTTTCACAAATTGTCACCAGAACTAACGTCAATCAAATGCCTTACAATCTCGTATCGAAGAACGGATGTCAGGCGTATTTCGGACATCCGCCAATTCCGGCCCGTTAGCGCCCGACATGTCTGAGTGATAGGAAATTACAGCACTCCGTCTGCGTCTCGTCCGGATCTTGCCTGGGTCTCATCCGGGTGTCGTCCGGATCTCATCCGGATCTTGCCCGGATCTGTCCGAGTTCTTCCGGTCGAATTTTGATAACCTGTTCGTCGATTTAAAATATAAAAGTATAAAGGACTTTTTTATTGGTGTTAAATAATTATAAAACTAACTTTTACAAATGACGATGCCAGATTCTGCCCCACCATCAACCGCTAGTTGTACAAGATAACGAATAAATGTAAAAATATCTCCGTTTTTTATTAAAATTATTGGTTTAAAATAAAGTTTTGTACAAGTTGCGATTCGAAAAAAAACAGCTTAAAATAAGTCTGAAACTATAACCAAAGATTTATATCGCAAAATATTTGGCTTTAGCCATAAATATAGTTTAACCACGCTTCCAATAAACCGTGTTTTGTTACGTCCACACTTCGTTAAAAACGTTAAGTTAGAAAGGTAGCTTGATGGGGGCAAACTAAACTGTGGAAAAACTTTAAGTCATGTTTATAGCTATCAGAGTTTGAGGAGAAATATTATGTTCTATATTAGTGGTTTTTATTACAAAACTAACTTTTGAAATAAAAACCTTTGCTATACAGAACAACTTATACAGAACGGCCTCTCCTCGGCCCACTAATTAACATGGGGTGTAAAGAAAAAAAGAAAAAAAAGCTCATTAATTTGTAATTTTGAATTAATGAAATTCATACATATAATTTGCTCGCATGATAATTTATTGCCTATTGAAAGTAAATTCGTTTAATTCCAAGAAATTTTTAATTTTATTCGTCAAAGTTGAACATCTTCTGCGATGGAAATCATCAAACACATTGGCAACAGAGTTCAAAAGAATTATTACCGAAAATTCGTGGAACTTTTCTGTTTAAAATGACATTTTCCCGTATTTTTCTACTTTGAGTGTAACATAAAGATATCTGAGACCATAAGACTGTGTACAGTTATAAGGATAAAATACTATTTATTAAATGCTTATTATCAATTAATGTGATTCAAGTTGAAGATCGCATAATTGCGAAAAAACGGCCGGTTTTGGCATATTTGAGAACTACAACTTAGCTTGTCGCAATTATGATATGTATTGTATATTGTATTATATTTTAAAATTAGGACGATTCCTGCAGGAGGAGAGTAATGTTGCCAAGTGACATTTAATAGATATGACAAAAATGAAATAGATTGAAATAGACAGAGGAGTGGTTTGCACTCCTCGCAATTATGCCATGTAATGTATATTGAAAAATAGTATTTATCGTAATAAACATTTGGTAAATAGCTTTTTTAATAAAATTTGTTAAATTGGAAGATATTATTTTTTCAAGATTGGCGGCGCTAGTTGGCTCATGGAAGGCTCTTAAATGCTTATTATCATTTAATGTGATTCAAGTTCCCTAAGTTGAAGTTCGCATAATTGCGAAAAACGGCCGTATTTGGCATATTTGAGAACTACAACTTAGCTTGTCGCAATTATGATATGTATTGTATATTGAAAAATAGTATTTATCCTAATACAGATTTTCTAAGTAGTTTTTTTAATAGAATTGATTAAATTAGAAGATATTATTTTTTAAAGATTGGCGGCGCTAGTTGGCTCATGGAAGGCTCTTAACAATTCTCCTTTACACCTTTCTACGTGTTAGACCGTACCTACCCTCATGCAACGGGTGTCCTAATATAATCATAATTTCGAGTTTCCCAGAAGTTTCTTTGTAGAGATTATGTTACACAATGATCCTTTTACAACCTCGTATATCGTTGTACATTAATGGTGTACAAATGAGTGTGTAGGTGTAAGATATTCGAAACCTACTTCATACGAAACAATTCTAAGAAAATCGAATATAATATTTACAAACTGAATATTGGAGGATTATTAAAAAAACGGCCAAGTCTAGAAGGTTGACTTTCATTTGCATTTTCACGGCTGCATGAGGTTGCAGGCTTGAGTATTTGGTATTAATTTCAACTTGATACGTCCAAACGTTTCTGAGATATAGGTCTTGACAGATGGACAGACGGACGAACAGACGGACGGACAGATATAGTTATTTAGTGTTCCGATTCCCTGCACTAACTACTGTTCGTTGTTATGCATCTCCTTTCGCCGGAGGTTGCCTGGAAGATATCGCTCTGAGAGATAAGGCCGTCTTTGTATAATAATATATTTTATAACAATTTGTGTAATGTTTGTACTTTTGTACAATAAAGAGTCTATCTATCTATCTAAGCCGAATAAATGAGTATAACATGACATTAGAAAATGACAAACTGTCGAATACACTAAATATATATATAATTATACACCTAACGGTAAATACGAGAAATAATGTTGCCATCATTGATCTCCTATGAACAACTAGATACACAGTCTGCCTTCTAAAAATGTCCGAGCGCAAAGAAGGTCCAAACGGATGAATGGACCCTCATATGCTTTATTGGACATTATTTGGACGTTAACAATACGTGTTTTAAATTGTTTTAGTAAGACCTTTGTGTATCTAGTTGTTTATAGGAGATCAATGGTTGCCATAGAAATAGAATTCTCCAATGATCGTACACAAAGGAAGTAAAGAGGGTGCTTATCTATATAAATTAATATCCAATCTCCATCTTAACAAACATAAATTGATTTTCTTACCTATATTAAACCGGTCCTCGGCAATTGCCTTTTGTGAATATTCAAAGCAAAATTACTCCGGGCAAGGTTTAAATATAGCGTATTGCGGCGGAAAATAATAGCGAATTACATTCTGTTTAAATTCTGACCCAGATAAATAATAACACTGTGTTTTATTGAACATTGCCGTAATTATCAATAAGCGTTTCTTTTAATAAAAAACAATGCTTCAAGTCTTGAAAATTGTGACACGTTTACTATAAAAAAAATTGGCTTCGTCTTCAGACCGGTGGGTCTAGTATGTCTCCCTAGTGGGTAGTCCCTCTGAGATGTGGCTGTTTTAGTAGACCCACTCACTGTTATTTGGGGTTTGGTATTTATCAATCTATCTTCACCTTAACTTTGTCATGCTTATTTACGGTACAACCTATGCTTGCGAACATTGTGTTAGGAGTCAAGAAACAAAAAACCCACAATTTATGCCGAAAAATCAGTCGCTACATTTTCATAGGTGCTAGAAAACCGGAGGAGGAGGCAGAACGCGATCGTGAGCGAGCCGATCCCTCCCGGAGACGACACAACCCCTGATACGTCACAACTAGCCCCTGGATAGCAACCGGGGTCGCGGGCGGTCAGATTAGGGGATCTGGCCGTCCAGTCGGATAAATCCTATTCAGCTGCAGCCAAGCGCTGCGGGGTGGGTATGCACAAGCATTTCCCCACGAAAAAAAGGTGTTAGAAAACCGTCCAAGAAACCGCAGCATTGTTATTCTTTACACAAGTGTCATATCAAGTCATTTCTCATTCATCTATTCATTTAGCTAACTCACTCATTGTAGCGATTGGCAATTATCAAAACGTATCTCTGTCATGTCTAGCATAACGTGTTAATTAAGATACGACTTGCCATGCATACTCAGTGGTTCATCACATCACATTTGCGAAGACGCGCATCATATTAGGTTATGTTTGTCGTGTTGGCACTATCGCCATTATACGCCTTTCGCCCGGTAGTGAGGAGATTGACTAGCGGAGCGGGAAGCGGCGCGAAGAGCTAAAGAGCTTCCTAGAAGCACTTTCAGTCGAAAACAGATACTTAATTATATAGATAGGCATCAATAAGCTTGACATTTTCTTCAGAACTACTTGACCGATTGAATAAATTATTTTAAACGTAGTTAGTTTCGACTACACACTATGTAATTGAATAATATAATTTTCAAAAATCATAAAAGTACTTTTTGATAAAATCTCAACCTAAATAACTCTACTATACACCTTTCTCTGTGTTAGACCGTAATAGATTGACATAACTGTGCTGGTGGGTGACGAAAGCAGTTTAGTTAATTAGGTTATTGTACACTCGACACCAAATAATGGTAACACTTTGAAGTATATAAGAGCGGGATAAAATCGAAAAGATTACCTACACGTGATCATTTATGCACTATGAGTGTAGAAACTGTAAACATGATAAATATACTCAAATATATTGAGTTATTCGAATCTCAATCTCAAGAATTCAAATAATTATTCAGACCAAATAATATTTTAAACTAAACAGTATAAACTGGTTATGTATAACACTTTATTTTACACAAAAAGGAAACAAGTAGGCATAATCAAATGTTTACCATTGGCCCGCCTGCGTCTATCGCCCCGCTTCACACCCTAACCAAGGCTTAAGCTCTGATAACAGAGAAACCCGCGTCTGGGGCGTGTGTAGAATTATAATGAAAGGGTCTCTTACAAAAATTGGCTCTTCATAACTCCTAACAAGCCCATTCAGAATTAGATATTGTTTGTTTAGGTTCAGCCAGGCCCGCTTATCTATATCTATGCCAACAGCAAGGGTTGGGGTGTCTGTAATTCCGAATGAAATATTTTGTCAGGCGAGTCGGTTTAGTTAGGAGCAACCCCGCGCAAAATCTAGTATCATTTTGTACAATATAAGCAGTGATTAAGGTTCCAGCTTCTTCAACAAGACAGATGACAGCACTTGATATGCCCAACATCGTCGGTGAGATCAAGTCTGCTCGGCTCTACTCGGCTCGACGCTGGCTCGGCCACGTCGAAAGAATGAGAGTAGATCGAGCTCCCAAACTAGCGTATCTGTAACAAGCGACTGGCCGGTCGGATGTCCTCGGTACCGCTGGAAGGACGAGGTCGAGAAGGTCCTGTGGGGTGACCGCGACTTCCAATCGTTATCGCTTTGAATTTGACACGTGGACGCTATGCATTGCTGCTATGTTTGTGCAAGCTTTAACAAACGACAACGAAACGCAGCAATGTATCTCGTTCAAGTGTCAAAATGAAAACGATAACCATAACGATTGAAGTCGCGGTCACCCCCCTGCACCTGCAGGCGCACACGTGGCGGAAGTCGGTGCGGGACCGGCACGACTGACGTCTTCTCCAAGGCCAAGATCCCCTTCGGGTCACTGAGCCAGCGGAGTAGGTAAGTATGTGAATTAGCCCTTGTTAATGAGAATTAAAAAAATAGTATTTATCAAAATGTTTATTACGATATAAGACTATTTTTATAAAATTACATTAAATTAAAACCTAAAATAATAAAGTGACTAAAAACTATATATAATATTTATTGTAATAATGATTTGGTACATAGCTTTAAAAATGATTATATTAGAAGGCACCACTTAGCTCATATATATATGTATGACCCTTAAAACAACTTTCTAGAAATAATGGATGATGAAATATTTAGTCATGACTGACTCAAACAAATAACTCAGAAGAAAAAAATTACAATTTCGTTGATTACTTACTTACTGTACATACTTAACTGTAATCAAGTACTAAGTTACTAATCTAATTATCATCAACAACTCTCAGAAACTAGTTAAAAAGTGCCAAAAAATTCAAGCAATAAGTATTTGCAGTTTATTGAAGCCTATTTTTTGAATATCTGCAGTGACCTACCCCTAATTTAAAGGCTGGCTCAGCGCTTGCCCTGTTATTCAACCCTTTGTTCAGCATTTAGAATTTCGAAAAATAAATTGCGAACAAGCGACTGTTAGCAATCTGATTCGTAAAAAGTTTGTCCAACTCAATTTGCGCTCGCTTGAGTTTTCGTGAAAAATTTGTTTCGTGAAAATGGGAAAACTATAATTTGTTCAAAGTTTTGCGTTTGCATTGCACTGTATGTAATGGGATGGCTGCTATAGATGTTTATTAAACATTAATATTAAATGGAGAACAATTTTGAAGGGACTACGCCATTCCGTGGTACGCTCTTTTCCGTTACACAGATTAGATCGGAGATAATCCCTCCACAATCGTCTTAGGATTCATTAAATACCTTAAGGGCCTTACATGAGCCAACTAGCACCGCCAATCTTAAAAAAATAATGTCTTCCTATTTAGTCATTTTTATAAAAAAAAAGCTTTATTAGAATAAATACTATTTTTCAATATACAATACATGGCATAATTGCGACAAGCTAAGTAGTAGTTCTTCATCATAGAGCTCGGTGGCTCAGTGGTTGGGTCAATGGACTTGCAATATGGAGGTCCCAGGTTCGATTCCCAGCTAGGGCAGCCATGTACCAATGAGTTATCCTCGGTTTTTTCGACGGAAAAACTTACGTACATTTACCGAGTGCTCTCAAAACGGTGAAGGAAAACATCGTGATGAAACCTGCATGTCGTAGAAGAAAAGAAAAGAAAAAACTAAGGCATGTGAAATCCGCCAACCCGCACTGGGCCCGCGTGGTGGATTATGGCCCGAGCTCCCTCGATGTAAGGGAAGGTCTGTGCCCGAGCAGTGGGGACATATAAATAGACTGATGATGAAGTAGTAGTTCACAAATATGCCAAAAACTGCCGTTTTTCGCAATTATACGAATTACAAGTTACCGAAATTTAATCACGTTATAAATAACCATTTAAAAAATAGTATTTATCGTAATAAACATTTTGTAAATAGCTTTTTTATTAAAATTGTTTATATTGGAAGATATTATCTTTTTAAGACTGGCGGCGCTAGTTGGCTCATGTCAGGCCCTTAAGTATGAAGGAGGATCGAGTTTTCATATACAAGTCCTATATTTTTTCATTTTTGTACCTAAGCATGATCCAAAAAGAGCATTGTCAGTCACATAGTTATTGTTAGGTGAACATCTGTATTCTGTACCTTTTATAACGTATTGTATGCAATAAAATGTATTGACTATTGAATTTTAAATCATTTTATTCATGTAAATCTCTTTTTTTCATGATGTGTACCAAACCTATTTATCGGAGTTGTTGAGACCACCAGTAGGCCTCTGACATGCCCCCCTATTACCGTTCTCAAAACGATGAAATCATACCATGTCATAGCGCGCCAAACAGAGACGCCGCTATACCAACGCAATAGCGCTGTCCTTGTTACGCCCGCCATGACATGGTATGATTTGATCGTTTTGAGAACCGTAATAGCCCCACTGGTCTGATGTCTGCTTCTGTCCGTGAAACGGAACGTATGGCGGTGGGCCATCGCGGGGTCGCCGCGCGGGGGTGAAATGTCAAAATAAAAAATGTCCAAAGTGTGAAGGTCAAAAGTGTCACATTCAATTCAAATCAAGGACGACGAGACTTGAGAACTAGCTAAACTCAAAGAGCGTAAAAATTTATGTTTCAAGTGTTTCTTTAAATACACCAGTTACCTATAAAAATACAGTCCACTTATTTCTACCACCGACCGCAGCTACAGCTTCCGAACGACGATAACCTCAAATATCAGGACCAAAGTTATGTTTTATTAGGTAGAAAGTAAGCTCTCTCAAGTAATCACAAAATCTAGCCTTCAAACATCCTAAATCCCTAGTCAAATTCATTCCGCAAACAATAGCGTGGAGAAAGTCAATTTACTAGGACCCCGGGATTTCGGGGCAGTATACCTACAACCAATTTTGTTTTCACCTAGGCCAGTGGTTCCCAATTAGTTTTCCCGCGTACAACTTCAAAAAATACCTCGGTTTTAGTTGTTAGGAAATTAACATGAAAGAAAGATTTTTAGGGATTATTATGATAGAAACTATCAATTTGCAACAATAATATATATTAAATGACAATGCCAGATTCTGCCCCACCATCAACCGCAAGTTGTACAAGATAACTAATAAATGTAAAAATATCTCCGTTTTTTATTAAAATTATTGGTTTAAAATAATGTTTTGTACAGTTGCGATTCGGAAAAAAACAGCTTAATTAAGAATTCAGAAAATAGTAAGAAATCTAAGCGAATTATTCATTGTTTTTGTTATTCTTCTATAGGAGTTGCGAAAGTAGTAGAAAATGATACTGATTATGATTATGCAATATGAAACCTGTAATAAGTCCCCAACAAAATGATAGGTACAGCTTAAATGGTCACGTAGTTTTGTAGGTGGGGCAAAGCTCCATTGAAATGTGGCAATGTCTTTTCGGTTACTGTCAAAATCCCATTGCGAAACACTGACCTAAGGTTTTTAACCTCGTACATTTTCATTGTAATGAAAACATGGTCGGGTGAATTCTTCATTACTTTTATTGCTGAAATAATATTTTGATTTTATCTTGTTTTGTGACTGTTTTTCTAAGATAATTGGTTTTCAAGTTGTACAGTACAGTAACATTGGTAAGTATGTCATAAGAGATAAATTCGATATTAAATTTTAATTAAACGATCATACCTATTTGTTTACAAAATAAGACGCTTGCTAAATATAGGTATATGTATATTATATTATACAAAAAGAAACCGTTGTCGCCTCTTAGGCCCGCTGATTATCCTGACGAAATTTAAATAAAGCGTCAATAGGGTGACACACAAAGCCCTTTGTATAAGGGACTTCCTTTTAATTTACTTGAAAAACAGGCGCATAATGTCTACGGGCCCTTGGTGAAACAATTGTTTTATTAAACAGATATTATTTTCTTTGTTGAATGTTCGTTTTCTTTTGTAATACGTTTACTTGGAAAACGGACAAGAATAGGATAAAAGGTCATTATTTTGTTCGCTTTTATTAGTAGTCAAGAGCCTAATTATGTAAAACAACTGACGGTCTATTTGAAGTCATTTTTAGGATTCCGTGGTTCAAATTCTATTAGACCAGATGAATATAAAAATGGTGTTCAAATTCTGGGCGGACCAGATTTTTGTTTAGCTCGCTACTCGCTTTGCGCTTCGTTTGAGCTTGCAAGAGCAAAGGAATATCAGAATTCTTTTTTTTAAGTGTATCCCATGCGGTACAGGCAAAGCTAACGAGAGCATACAGCCCATTTTACAGTATCCTTGCTGATTCTCTCCTTATTGTCTAAACTAAAGTGTTTGCGAATAATTATATGCAGGATCTGCAGCTTCGAGCTAGATTCAAGAGTCCCACAACATAACTCTGGTATAAAGGTGCCTGCTGAGCTGCTTCGTCTAGGGTCGAAGCCGATGACTTTCTTCCGTGTCGTCAACCCTGGACGGTTGAAGACGCTACGGCGACTCCTCTGAAGGAAGAAAGAAGAAGGCTACAATAGAATAATATGAATTACTTTGTAACATGATATTGGTATAAGAGAGCTCGGTGACGCAGTGTTTGGAACAATGGACTTGCAACACGGAGGTCCCAGGTTCGATTCCGAGCCAGGGCAGCCATGTACCAATAAGTTATCCTCGGTTTATTCGACGGAAAAACTTACGTACATTTACCGAGTGCTCTCAAAACGATGAAGGAAAAACATCGTGGTGAAACCTGCATGCCGTAAAGAAGAAAAAAATCTAAGGCATGTAAAATCCGCCAATCCGCATTGGGCCCGCGTGGTGGATCATAGCCCCAGCTCCCTCGATGTAAGGGAAGGTCTGTGCCCAAAGTGGGGCAATATAAATAGACTGATGATGATGATATGACGATGATGTACCTATATAGTTATTAAGTAATTGTATTATCATTATTTTAAAAGATGTGCTGCTGAGAGTTTTTTGACACTTTTTCTCCTCAGCGTTGGCACCTTTTCCTTGCAAAGTGGTGTAAATGTATATTTAAAAAATATATTGACGTGCAAAAATGTACTCAACGTGCTTACTTGCAATAAAGAAATTTGACTTGACTTGATATTGGCAAGCACGTTAAGCAGTTGGTCCCGGTTGCTGTCGCTCGGCAGCAGTCGTTAGGCCACTTCAAAGGCCTACTTTTTGGTCACTAAACCTAGTGACCAAACCTATTTGTCAAAGTTATTCAGGCCGCCCGTAGGCCACACGAGAAGAGAGACTTGATATTGGCAAATGACAAACTGTCGAGTCCACAAAGCTTAATTAATAAATCCTAAATCCTGCGTCAAGCGAGCCGCGCGTCACTTGTTTACGCAGAATGCTCGCGGAGAGGAGAGACAAATCTACAAATAGAACGGGAGCCGACAAGTGTCATCGACAATATTTCCGCTCCGCCCTTTTGTTTGACGTGTCGTCGTCATTGTACAGAACAATGTACTTACGTACTTGCCTACTTAAATTCTGCTCTTTTCGGCCTAAATATTCTAATCCTTTCCAAAACAAAACGTGTTATGGTAGCGATTCACTTTCGCAAAAAGCTTGCACAGGTATACTGTCATTTTATTTATTTATTCATTAAAAGTATAGCATTACAGTTTATCACCTATGCACTATACATTTCATTTAATCATTAATTATATTATTAGAACATTAATTCAATTATATTAGTATTACAGTTATATATTGTTGTCACGCCTCATTATTCCATTAAATAGTGTGTGTCATGTGTGTTTGAAGATACTTTCGTAAAGGAAAATGACCAAATACGGCCCACCCTGTGTAAACTGAAGCCCAAATCAAGTGTCTTATTTTGTAAACAAAAACTATCCTCCCTTACTAACATTTTAAGCTGCTCTGTGATTATTGCATAGTCATTTTCACATTATTAGATCGGATCACTTTATTTTTACAATGATGAACAGGTTCGATCAATCAGTTCCTTCAGTGTGACATCACAACAGGTAATTAGACGATCATATTTGTTTACAAAATAAGACACTTGATTTGGGCTGCGGTATAGAGTTGTATGGTTAATGAGACAATATTCATTAATCTTTCCATATTTTTCTACCTCCCGTTAGACATAAATTTTATTCAGAATATAAATACATTCGATTTATATTTGCAAATAATTCACCTTCACTCCATTTTATAAGCGTCATTTTCTAATCAACTACTCAAAAAGCTCTTATAAATAAATTGTCTATCGATGGCTTAACTTTACAGTCGCTTAATCGCCGATTTGTATGTTATTTTAAGTAAATCGCTACGTGTGTGGCTACCATTACAGTAAATCCCATGCGATACAAACCGTCGGTAAAGCTATCCGTTAGCTCCCACAGCACTTAGATGGTCCTAAGGATGTGTTTCCATTGAAGCGGTGCATGAATTGAGCAATAATTGGTAAGGTAAGTGTACATATAGCCGTCAATGTACGTATGCCCGTCAAGTCAACTTAAATTGCCTATATCTCACGAAAATGGTAGTTTATTTCGTTTTCTCTGCAATATTATGAAAATAAATACTGTTTTGCTGCTAATTAACTGGCAAAAATACAATAAAACATCAAATAACATAATATAATATCACTTTATAGTTTGTGTTCACGTTTTTGTAAAAAAGTTACGAAGTTCGATTACTAAACTGCTGTTTTTACTGACTACGGTTTTTTTTCAACGCTGGCTCATGTATTTACTTATTTGTAAGTGTTGATGTTTAAAATGAAACTTTATTAATATTAATATCATTCTGTAATTTGATTTGATGCCTATTTGTTATAATTAATTAAATAATAACATTTTAAATTCGTTGACGGCTATTGGTTCAACCAAACAGCAAAATGTACCAGTACCCGTCATCTATATGATATATAGATAACTATAGAGATATTGCTTACTTTTCACACCAGTACCCGTAAAATAATATTGTTTAACTTCCCAAAACACAAAACATCCCTAAATGCACAAAAAACGTCCCAAACATTACGATGTGTTTTCTTATGGTTTAGGACGTTTTTGTGCATTTTATTATTCATTTGATAGACAGGCAGCACAATGCTGGTGTATCTATATCACAGTGTTGGTAAGTTCAGTCTATGTTGTCTAATGTTCATATGATTCACTACACATATTGCTTATTTATATAATGTTTGATTTGAACCACATGTCGAGGCGATTTTTAAAAGAGTTCACTGATGGTGCAGATACTACATCATCAGACAACTCTGTTACTTAAGAAGTGATCAGCGATTTTGGTATTGGCGATAGTGCGGTAGATTTTCATATGGTGTCCTCGCAATGGACGTATGTCTTTAGTCTCAAAGAAACGGTGGACATCTGGGAGGTTATATTTGTACGTGAGAATTTTATATGTCTCAATTAGATCACCTCTGAGTCGACGTTCTGCCAGGGTTTGAATACCTAGGATTTAAAGCCTTTCTTCATAGGACTTTTTGGGCAGTTTAATATATGGAATCTTTGTTGCCTTTCCTTGCACGCTCTCAAGTAGGTAGTAGGTAGATCGGATGTCCTTTATAAAATATGGGTTCCATATTTGAAATCCATATTCCAGAAGAGGCCTAATGTATGTTTTGTAGATTTTGACAAGAACATCGGATGTAATATATTGAAAGGATCTCCTTATAACATACATAAATGAATTAGCCTTCTTGACAATGCCATTAATGTGTTCTCCCCATTTTAGATTTTTTGAAACCACAACTCCAAGGTCCTTTTGGGATTCCACAGTGTTTATATCAGTGTCATCAGTGTATACCACGCCAGGATTTCTACTACCTAGATGCAACACAGCACATTTCGATATGTTCAGCTTGACTAGCCACTGCTTCGTCCATTCCTGGAGCTTGTTTAGATCGCTCTGTAGTTGTCCAGACACTAAGAGTGGGTTTCCAAAGAATTTCCCATCGTCAGCAAAAAATGCAGATTGTGAGTCTATCAGCGCAATGAGGTCCGTGATGAAAATTCCAAAAAGTGTTGGGGCTAAAACAGATCCTTAGGGAACTCCACTCAGGACGTCCCTCTTCTGGGACAAGGAGTAACCGATCCTGGCCTGGAAGGTTGTTCCCAACAGGTAACTCTTTACCCAGTCTAAAGGCCGACCTCGAATGCCAAAATGCTCCAATTTTATAAGCAGGCGCTGATGCGGGACTTTGTCGAAAGCAAAATCAAAATCGAGGTAAATAACGTCAACCGGGTTGCCACGGTCCACGTCCATAGTCCACGGGTGCACACATGACAGTAAGTTCGTTATTGTGGATCCCTTCTCGACAAAGCCATTCTGCTGGATATAACATTTTCTCTGTTGTGGAAATTCTTCAGTTTATTGCATATTAGTCTCTCCATCACCTTACCTACAATACTTGTCAAGCTGATTGGCCTAAACTTGGCAGGGTCTGTTTTATCACCGGATTTGTACACAGGTGTAACTACAGCATGTTTCCTGTCAAGTGGGACATGTCCGACCTCAAAAGACACCCTCATAAGCTCAGTGAGAACAGGAACAAGTGTTTTGCTGCAGTTTTTTAGAATAATGCTGGGAATGTTGTGAGGTCCAGGAGCAGAGCCTGTGTCGAGTCCTTTTAAAACTTTCTCAACATCCTTGGGTGTAAAGTTTATGTCACAGATCGAGTGCTCCACACGGGCTAATGTAGTCACTTGTTAGCATATGGTCACATCTGGTTCACGACAATAGGCTTTCTGAAACTCCTGCGCGAAGATTTCCGCTATGTCGGTGGGGTCTGTAACTAGGTCGCCATTATGGTTCCTCATTGCAGGTGGAATGCTCACTTTGGATGACATGCACCTTCGCAGATGGGAATAGAAGGGTTTTTGTCCGTTATCCAGTAGTTTTGCTTCATACAGTCTTCTGCTCCTTCTGCTTTCTGCCACACAATGAGTGCTGGCGGTTCTATAGCGCTGGTAGTCCTCGTCATCCTTTGTACCAATATAAACATCCCAAAGTATTCCCTTCTCAGATACAAGTTTCAATATATTGTCATTGATTCAGGGTTTATTACCTTCCTTCTTCTTCACTTTTTTAAGCGGAGCGTCTCTGTCTGTGTTTGTACCCACTATGGTTTTTAGCTGTCTCCAAAAACGCTCCACGTCAGTAGTAGATTCCAAGATTTCGAGGTCCTTCTCCAGTTCCTCCATGTAGTTGTCAAAGTCAATGTAATGGTAATATCTTTTAAGTTTGGGCTGACTGTGGACTCTTTGTATAAGAAATTGGATGCTGAACTCTAGTACGCAATGATCAATCTTTCCTATAGGTGGTTTATAACATATTCCAGTGATTAAGTTTTCATCGTTTGTCATGATCAGATCGAGCAAGGATCGAGTGTTGCCTGTGCGGAAACGTGTCGGCTGGGAGACCAATTGATGAAGATTACTGTTGAGAAACATGTTCTTAAACAGTTCCTCGGGTCCCTTGAGGTCCTGTTCGATGTCTTGAGGCCATAGGATGTCGGAGTAGTTGAAGTCACCAGCGATAACTATCACATTGTTCGCTGAAGCAGCTTAGCCAATAATTTAGAGTCACGTCGTTTCCATATATCTGGTTCCCTATCATCGGGTCGATAGACCCCAACAACAAGGAAATGGTGAGAGTCATATTGAATATCCAAAAACAAGGCTTCCGTAAGATCACATACAGTCATACTTCTTATGAGTTCTTGCAATAATGGGTTGACACGGTCTCTGACATATATGGCAACACCGCCACCACTCGTTTTGCCACCCTGCGACTTAGGTCGATGTTTCCGGTCTTGTCTAAATATAGTATAATCAGGTATGGCAAATGTGCTGTTTCTGTCCCTGCTGTTCAGCCAGGTCTCCGTGACAATTATAATGGATGGCTTGTTGGTGTTTACATATAATAATATAAATAATAATAAAGGTTTTTATTATTATTTATATTTATTTCAATCAAGAAACTCTGTTCTTAAGAATTTAAGAACAGAGTTTCTTGATTGAAAACTTATAGCTAACAGCATTCTTTGGAAACAATTTACAAGAGTGTGAAACGATAGCAACCGTACTAGTTTAAAAAACTGTATAACGGATGCTAACGCCTTCCAATCGGGTTGTAATGTCGCATAATGTAGTGTCAATGCCAAAAATAAGGTAATTAACTTGTAAATGACTAATAATGAATAACTTGTATCTAATAGAATTTTGTTTGTTGTTGTTGGTGTATGTGTGTGTATGTGAGTGTGTGTGTGTGTGTGTGTGTGTGATAAAATGTGTATATAAAAGAAATAAGTCGAATTTTAATGACAGCGAGCATAAGTTGGTGTATAGGAAGGTAAGGTCAGTGTAGGGGTTGTTGGGGTCAAATAGTTTTTTTGTTTGATTATCTTCGGCACACCCCTGACATACTTAATAGTGAGATCTAACTCACCACTCTCGGTACGTAGCTGGAGACGTTACCTCAGCTCCTTTAGCTCGTCCCGCTGCATCGGTGTATTGTCATCATACACTCTTACCTCCATGGCTCTATTCTTGTTTTTAAGGACCTTCACTGCATCATGCCGTGACTTGAGGATCACTTTCATGTGGCGCGGTTTACTGTTGTCTCGTTTACCAAGTCGCAACACTTTCACCAGTTTGTCAGAAGATATCTGTTCACTCGTAATCTCCACCAGGATCCTTCTGACAGTGGCCTCATCAGTGGGCCCTTGAATAACTGTGTCACCCGTATCCATTACAGGGAGACCAACAAGGATCACGTTATTTGCTCTGCGATCACGCTCCGCCATCTCCTCCGATATATTGTTAGTGTCTAAGGAAGTGGCCGGAGTAGCAGTAGAAACTGCATGAGTCACTGGTGCAGAAAACCGTCGTCCAATTCCTCACGTACACAATCATATGCTTGGATCAGTTTAGGCACTTGAAATAAGGCCTCGCGGCAAGGCGAACATAGAAATATGAGGGTGCGTTTGAATTTCAACCCCATGACACGAGCCTCGCTGCTTGTTAGGTTGCTGCAACTAAGACATACGTTCCGTTTACAACCATCGCACTGTATAAAATTTTCATCGCTATGATCATTATCGCACTTGATTTTGGAAACAAGTTTGCCACAAAAAGTCGTTAATTTCTCGTAAAAAAAAGTCAATTGGATTTTACACTATGTAATGTCGGAGTTTTTGCGAGATAACACTTGTCCACTATTACAATGCACAATTTCACTAAATAACGTGTTTTTGGCGTAATTTAGACACATAAACTAATTATTTAATTAATTTAATACAATACACAAATTCTAACACTGTTCACTTTTTGAGGTTAGAGAAAAAAAACATCTTTGGGATTTTTAAAACTTCTTTGGGTGCATTAGTAATTATAGGCATAATGACCTGAATTATATATACTGGCTGGAACAGCAACAATGAATATTTTGACTATTTTGGTTTATATATTTGAGAAATGTCGAAATGTCGAAAACATAAAGCTTGTCCAATCAGGTGTTCCATTTACACTATAACACTTTGATCAATCATATATATACGTCATACATTACCTACACAAAAACTATATACATATATGACGGCTATTGGGACATGGGTATGTCGGATATCTGTACAAGGACATGCCGGATACCGGGCAAAGGGGTATTATTTCATATAAGTCTAAAAATAACTTATTTAATCTTAAAATTAAATAAACATTATTTAATTAAATAAAATTTAAATAAATTGTTTATATCTGTGCACCATTTCATTCCCTGTGGGTCTTATACTACGGCCGTGGCTACAAAATCAAAAGTGAAAAGTTCAAAAAGTGACGGTTATTGGGACAGTTCCCTTATGTCAGCCTCGGTGAACAGAGAGATTTCGAGCATTGTGATTGGTCAATTGTGCATCGCTCTGATTCGTCTCGGTGGAAACGCAACGTGCTTTCCGTGCCTCTGGGCGCACTTTAATCAGTTGGTCCCGATTACTGTCGCTCGGCAGCAATCGTCAGGGCGACCTGAATAAGTCTGACAATAGGTTTGGCCCACAGACCACTTACACCATAGACATGTAATCGGTATAAAAGACATTGCTACTTTTCAATGGAGCTTTGCCCCACCTACAAAACTACGTGACCATTTAAGCTGTACCTATCATTTTGTTGGGGACTTATTACAGGTTTCATATTGCATAATCATAATCAGTATCATTTTCTACTACTCTCGCAACTCCTATAGAAGAATAACAAAAACAATGAATAAATCGCTTCGATTTCTTACTATTTTCTGAATTCTTAAGTAAGCTGTTATTTTCGAATCGCAACTTGTACAAAACTTTAATTTAAACCAGTAATTTTCTTATAAAATAGAGATATTTTTACATTTATTCGTTATCTTGTACAACTTGCGGTTGATGGTGGTGCAGAATCTGGCATTGTCATTTGCAAGCGAAACATGCTGTCAACGATGAGCGCATAGAGACGAAGCGGGGGACAGGGGTGCCGTATTAACGAGATGCGTCCATGTCGATAATATATCTAGGTTACACGTGTCGCGAAACAATTTTGCGCTCATGTACGGGCAGACACAGGCGCCCTCCTGTTACAGGTATATGGGGTAAGTGGTCGTGGTTTGGTCACTAAACTACATGCGAAGAGAAGTGGAAACGCAGCCTTAGTCGTAGATTTAGAGAGATAGCCGCGATAAACGATCTTATTTGTTTACAACATAAGACACTTGCTGGCTTATTTATTATTTATTTATTTATTCATATATATAATTTGCACCTTAACAGCTAGTAGCCAAATAGTACAAACATAACATTAAAATTATTATTACTACTAAACACTCATTCAGTCAATCGAACTTTTAGGCATTCTTCTTTCTGCTACCCTCTTACACTCTGCCATCAAACATCCCGGCGCACTCACAAATAGGTCACACTGTGGCGCCGCGCCGAGCACGGAGTCGAGCAGCCTGAGGGCGCTTGGATATACGGTTGAATTTTCAGGACGATTTTATTTAAATCCAGTCCAATACTACAACATATGCTAAATATACTGGTTGAAAAGCCACTAAAGTTTGGCAAGTCATAAAACTAACTTCAGTGCCAATAAAAAAACATGTAGGACACCAAATTATGTTCTCGGTCCAAAACGGCCAGAGTCAGGATGTCAGGAATAGGTTTATTTTTATGGTATTTTTTCCACAGGCTAACCTAACACTCTGATTTAATGGATATTCTCCGAATTCGATGACCAAATGACCACATACATTTATTTGTGCAAACATTTTGTTCCGGCCACAATATACCTTTGAGGTCGCAGTGAGTTGGGCTTGTACAGACAACAGCAAATCAATGGTAACACTTGCAGTACGATTTTACTTATTTTAAATCTTACGATGCAGATAATAAGAACGGTCCAAAGGGTTACACTTGATCTGCTGATAGCCACCAACACCCTGATATCAAATATTTTATTACATTGGGAAAATAATTTCAGATGGCTTTGACCGCAAACTAGGATTTATAAAATAAATTTATAAATCGGTCAAGATAGTTTTGAGAAAATCTCAACTTTATTGAGGCTCCTACTTTTAACTTTTTTTTCGTCGTGTCTCGATGGTTGTCAAGTATTCTAAAACAGATTGGAGGTTCTCTTGAAAATGGCTGGAAACGACGGTTGCGAAATTATTTGATAATTTTCCTTTTAATGTCTACAGGGGCTATTTTGTGTTTAATATCACGTTAAATTAATCAGAAAATGTTCGCGAATGACAGTACGGTGAAGTTATTGAATTATTTATGAAAGATCTGAATTTTCAAGCTTTTATCAAGAGTTCCCGCTACAAGCTCGGGAGTGAACGTGACTGTTGAGCTGCTTCGTCCAGAGTGATGACTCTACGGCGACTCCTCTGGATGAAGACATGAAGACGCGGCTACCCAGGGTGAAGACGCTACTGCGACTCTCCTGGAGGAAGATAGAAGACTATTGAATATATTGAATTTTCTGTAACATGACATTGGCAAATGACGAACTGTCGAGTCCATTAATAAAATAAATAAATAAAACACACTGGTGCGTAGCCATAACCGTGATTTAAAGTTATGCCATCGTTTAACGTTTCTTAACGAAGTATGAAAGTGACTAAAACACGGCCTAAGGAAAGTGACGTCAAACTAGGTAAACCTTACTTTAAGCCGTGTTTTTATCACTTTCACACTTTCAAAAAAAACGTTAAGTTAACAAACAGAAATTATTTCAAAAAAAAAGAAATCGTTTGTAAAAAGTTTAACATCCTTTGGTTCTTTTAGTATATGTTACTCCTACAATCAAGACGAATCTAACGACACCTCATATGTTAAAAACCATCACACCAGGGCTTTAGGGCGTGCTAAAAAATTAGACAGACATACACTCGAAAAACATAACCCTCCATCTTGCGCAGTTGGGTAAAAAGGGAAGGTTTGCTAAAAAAAAATCGTAGGATTCTTACAATACTCCTACGGTTTCACACTGTATATAATAATGCAACAAAAGCAAAGATGTTGAACATTGAAATGCCACTAAAATTACAGTCCAATAAAACACCGGACCAGCCAACCGCAATCTGAGATGGAGTTGAATATTTTACAAACACTTTTACAGAAAAGTAAACACATAAGTTGCAACTTTGTGTTGTGTTGTGGGTAAATAACTTAAGTGTCTGTCTGGATCTGGGCCAACTTTTATGTCTAGTATAGCTACATAGCTTAGCTGGGTCACGCAACCACTTTATTGCCATTTTAAGTACACTATAGAACATAAAAGAGGAGCTGTTGCTTATTTCAAATACCGCAGTGAATATGGTATTAGACTTCTCATCATCATCAGCCCGTATCAGTCCATTGCTAAACGTAGGCCTCTCCTAAAGCGCGCCACTCAACCCTACTCTCGGCCTTCTGCATCCAGTCTCTGCCAGCCATCTTGCGAAGGTCATCCCACCATCTGGTCGGGGGTCGTCCCACACTACGTTTTTAGACTTTTATTTTATTGCAAATAAGGAATAACACAATTGACAACATTACATATGTTGAAGTGAAATCTGAAATCAGTTTCGCAATATTTCAATTAATACCGAAGAAGATTAAGGGGTTAATGTTTATCTTTTTAGTAAAACGTTGAGGCGTTCATGATTGCGCCTCCTTGGAGATGATAGCATCTCCTTCGTGGTTGCGACTGGCAGCCTTTTTGCTAATGTATAAAAAACAAAAGAAGACGATTGTCATATGTTTTTTCATTCTTCTGTAAATAATCGAAGCATACATTTATTTTTATTTTTGCCTTGTGTTTTCAGTTAAATAGGTATAATTGTAAATATCAACACGGTGTTTTATTATAACATTGGTAACTTATGGTTACTGCAAACGTTATCCTAATGTAGTTGTTTTGAACTCAGCTTTTCTAAATGTCTGTAATTATTTTATTTTTCAACTAACGGATTCTTTCATCTCTGCTAATAGAATGAAAAATGTACGGAATTTACTATTGCTATTTCGTTAGCTAATGGTAACCCCATAGGTACATTTTTCATTCTATTCTCAAAACAAATAGCAGCCTATTTGTTATGTCTGCATAGTGGCATCAACTAAAGTTCGCGTAGCAACGAGTTGTGCTACGAGTGTAGAGCAGGCTACGAAATCCGTAGCACGCGCACACACTGGCGCTAACTCTGTATTGGAAAATTAGTTGACACGACTAAAACCTTATTAAAAAGCATTTGACTTTGCTAAATGTTATTCTGTAAAACCTACTAAACTAAGATGACACGACTAAAACGCATTTGACGTTTCTAAACATTTTTTTTGTTCAATCATCTATTTATTAGTTTTAAAATGCAAATCGGTATTCTAGTTTACCGTTTTACTACTGTCAAAATCCTAATTTTAAATGCAATTAAAAGCATGCCTTATAATATAACCTTAAACTCCAATAAAGAAAGAATTTATTAAGAATTTATTAGTAAATCAGTTTTATGGCCACAGTGCGAGCGGTTGCGGTCGCGTCCTTCTGGGCCGGCCGCATCTGATTGAAGTCATCGACACGAGAAGAAGAAGATGGCTGCTGTATATTTCTAACATTCTGGTTTAAAATAGAATAAAATAGAAAATATGTTTATTGCCATACACCAATTACATAAGCTTACAAAAAATCAATCAAGTAGTAAGTTATAATCTAATATAGTTATGCTAAGTGGTGTGGCAAAAGGTGCATGTTTCAGCTGAGCTGACACCGAGGTGTGCAGCGCTGTTTTTCGACATGCACCTCTTCCCTGTCAGAATACATACCTGATATTCGGTATGATAACGAGCTTGAACTAAGATAGCCTAGTGCTATCTTCCCTTTGAACTATACTAGGGTGGGTGACTGGGTGTGTAGGTGTATAAGGTGGGTGAGTATTTGTGTGAAAGTGTTTGTGTAAAATGGATATAGTAAACAAGTATATATAGTATGGATGTAGTTTACGTTATTGCAGTTGTCCCACCGCCGGTGAGTAAAGCGAGCACTATCGGCTATTTTCTAGCTAAAGAAACATACAAGAGATAGTACATTCCGTGTAAACAAAAGAGACGCAGCGATACTCGCTCAGCGTTCAACTATAAAATATATGGCACTGAGCGAGTATCGCTGCGTCTCTGTTGTCATAAAACGTGACTAAAAGTAGCTTTATCTAGTAGTTTTTCACAAAAATCAACCTTAAGAGCCTTCCATGAGCCAACTAGCGCCGCCAATCTTAAAAAAATAATATCTTCCAATATAATCAATTTTAATAAAAAAGTTATTTACAAAATGTTTATTACGATAAATACTATGGCAGATTTGTGAATTACAACTTAGATTGTCGCAATTATGCCATGTATTGTATATTGAAAAATAGTATTCATCCTAATAAACATTTTATAAATAGCTTTTTTTTTCAAGATTGGCGGCGCTAGTTGGCTCATGGAAGTCCCGTAATGAAACCTCCTGTATATTTTTCTCTGTTTTACCTTTCCTACGTTCCAAAGAGTATATTCTCGTAAGTACTTCGTTTACTCTATTCCTCTAATGTCATTGGACACAAAGTGCCCGATTCCCCTAAACGTACACGTGGTGTGTCCACATGTGGTCTGGGCACCTGCATCTCATTATGTACGGTTTATTTCGGCAAATGCAAATTGGCGGTGCAATTTCGACTGAGCGGGCTTGTTTGACGCATAAATAGAATCGGGGGCGTGTTTTTAGAGATTGTTGTTGTTTGAACTGATTATTGATGAAACACATTAAAAAAGCATCTGAAAGGCAACTGTGAAACTCTAATACGAATCTTTTTTTTTGTCATTTTCAATGTGGGTTTGGTCTTATAAAAACCGGCCAAGTGCGCACCGAGGCTTCCGTGCAACGCAACTTAACCCCGTAACTTTACTCTAACGAAAAGATAAACTAGATTTAGAGACCTACTTATCTTTGCCATTATCTATCGTATTTTTATTTGAATGGCTTCTACTCTTATTCAAGAGATAATTTCGCCAATGTCAATTATTTAGTTAGAGTATTCATGTAAATAGAAAATTAAACGAATAAAAAATCAATCCGCCATTCCAAAATGATCGCAAAAGGGGAACGGATCGCGTTCCCCTTTTGCGATTATCAAAATATTATGTCCATACATCGACATAGTCCTGATTAGTTGATCATCTGCAAATATAAGTTTGTAATAACAAAAAAATATTTTTGGTGGGATGTAATTTCAAATTTACAGTTTTCGGATTTTTTCTTTTACTTGTGCCATAAGACCTAGCTTCTTATCAAATTTCATGATTCTAGGTCAACGGGAAGTACCCTATAGGTTTTGATTATCTCGCGTTTTCATACGAATATGCGACAAAATTCGACATAAACGGCCATAACTTTTGATTACCTTGACGTAGGAGGTTGATTTTTTCACGGCTACTTGCAGACTTGAGTATTTGATATTAATATCAACTTGATACACGCGTTTCTGAGAAAAAGGTCTTGACAGACCCGTAAGTAAAAATACAGGATGATACTAGAGGTGGTTTGCAACAAATTAGACCCTATTAACGAGGAGTCGAAAATGAGAAAAAAATTCTAACCTCGTGATTTATGACCTTTTATTTTTGAGTTAAGGAAGGGAAGGGAATTTTAGGCATGCATTTTTTTAAGGTAATCTCTACTTTATCAGCTTTCAGAAAAGTATTATTTCAAAGCTCAGAGTGGAGCAGTTTTTTTAACATCATTTTTTTTGTGAACAAGTAAATAAACGGTGAAGGAAAACATCGTGATGAAACCTACATGTCGTAGAAGAAAAAAAAATCTAAGGCATGTGAAATCCGCCAAACCGCACTGGGCCCGCATGGTGGATTATGGCCCGAGCTCCCTCGATGTAAGGGATGGTCTGTGTCCGTACCTCAGAAACTACTCATTTTCGACCCCTCGTTAATAGGGCCTAATTTGTTGCAAACCACCTCTAGTATCACTCCTTTCAAGGAATGTATCGAATTTCCAATGGTAATACGCACGAATACAAAACTTCTATAACATTTCCCCAATGGTATAGATTGAGTTCTAATTCGCCAACAAACTCGTATCCGAAATCACTGCACCGAGGTAAACCTCTAACACAAATACGTACATGGAATATTCAATTCCCGCCGGTAGTCCCAATAAAATGCCCCGTTAACTCGTCGGGAATTACCGAATCGCAGCCTAATGTTCCAATAAATGGTAACGGCATTTTAAGTTTCATTTAATGGCTTGCTACTTTATGTGTAACGATTACCCATCGCAATTTGGCAATAGCCATAATTTTATCATTTAACTGGCCAATAGGTTACTATGATGATTGGTCAATTTAAATGGTAATTTGCGACGATTTTGTATAGTTACCAACTCAATAGGTGTGATTCTCTTGTGAATGCCAAATCGAATATTAAACCTAAACGAAATTGACAGACTTCGTATACGCGTATTTTCAGGTTTTCTACCAAGGCTACGGCATTAACTACTAAAATTAAACGTCTGAAAAAATATATAGCAATCTTGGGGTGTCATTTAGAGACTGATGAATACCGATACACGATTGGACAAACTTCGCTCGATAGAAAAAAAAAACGCAAACATACCCCTTCCATGTCTTTTAAAATGAAAATTATGTGTAAACCGAAATAGTTATTCATACAAAATATATTACTTATATCAAAATGTAGGATACTGAAAATACGAGAGCTTGTTTATTATTAAGTATTAAATTATTTTTCGACATTATTTGATAAATGATTTCGCAACGGTCGTTTCCCGCCATTTTCAAGAGAACCCCGAATAAGATATAAGGTATAAATAACACAAGATTCTAAAACAAAAACAACTGAAATCCCTAAACCAAATACCTATAGGAGTGAATAACAATCGACGAACGATCCAAATAAGGGTCGTACACTCCGCTCATGAAGGAAAAAATTTCGTCGTGCTCTTTGGAGAGAGTATAGAGTAGAGTAGCCTTATTTTAGTAACAATATTGTATACGCCTGGACAGGCAGGATTTAGCGAAAATGATATCTTGTGCAAATCCATCTGCAATATGTACCTAAATTCTGTTCAATGAAGAATTATCTTATCTTATCAAAGCCTAAACTTATTTTGTATGGGGACGGAAAGTGACAACAAAGGGTTGAAGTCACTTTCCGTCTCATACGTCAGAAAGAGACATAAGGGGTACGTAGGCCAGTTGCGAGTACTCGTTGAAAGCGATCGTACAAGTTAAGCAACGTTGGGCGAGGTCAGGACCTGGATGGGTGACCGCTAGTGACACTTTCATCTGAGCCTCTTCGTGCCTCGGAAAACACTAACGTTTGCAGTTGCAGTTGGTCCCGGTTGTTGTCGCTTGACAGCAGTCGTTAGGCCACGTCGAAGGCCTACGGCTGGCCTGAATAACTTTGACAAATAGGTTTGGTCACTAAACCACACGAGAAAAAAAAGAGAGACAGCTGTTTTTTTTATAATATTAGAATTCTATCAAAAATTCAAACATTGGAAAACAAATGAGTAGGACTACGCTAAAATGTGTCATGCATTAGCGGTGTCTGCGATGTAAAAGCTTACTCGTAGAGGAGCTTACTCCAGAGTGTACCTTGCTTCATGACTCCGCTTATTTCAGCTGGCTGGCATCCGATCTGGCACTCAATGTCGACGGAATGAAAAATAAGTCCGCAGCGGCTGAGTCATTGCATCTCTATGTTATGATTGATGAGCGTGACGAAAGGGACTAGACAGACGAGCGGCTGAAATTACGACTTTACTTACGGTCTAAAAAGTCTAGAAAAGTGTAAGTAAACTCTCACGTTCTCTAATGCTTTCCATCGCCATTTTGAAAGATTTTTCATTTTCGCCATTTTGATAAAAAAACATATTAAATGCTACAAGGCATTAAGTTCGCCCGAAACGAAAAATGAAAAAAGTTTAAATAAATAAATATTATGCGTAAGTGCTTCGGAAGTTGTAATATTATATATTTAGTGTAAAAATTGAAAAATTAGTTGTAATTGTGTCTCACCGTCAACCTATTTACAATTCGTCGAATGTCCATTTTTATGGTCTAGTACGTAAAAATGGACATTCGACGAATTGTGTTATTCAAATTAAGTAAGAATATTTCCGATTTTCGAGTTTGATTAAATATGGACGTCATTATAATATGATAATATACCCACCTATACCACATATTTTTTTAAATAGGTCCAATAATTCGCAATATTTGTTACGTCATCTATTTTGTCGTCATCGTATTTTAATACCTCAACCCGGTCATAGTTTTGCCACAGCTCTTGATTACGACTGTCGATCAAATAAACGCTCGTCTGGTTTGTCCAGCATGACGCAATGAAGCAACGCAACGGGTTGTGAAATAATAACTCCACTGCTTTGATGTGCCGTAGACATTTCGTTTCGATTGTTCCGCTTTTGTTATTCACCAGGATTTTACCCATAACTGTTGTCAGTGCGCGCTATTGCGAACGAGTAAAGGTACAAGTCCGTAACCGATTGCAGGCATCAACAGCAGCTAGTTCCCAATGTATTTCTCTGAAATATCTGTCTCTGATATGTAACGTGCGGCATCATAGCCTCGGTTAAACCTGTCACTGTGACGGTCCAATAGTACGCCACTGTTGATCCTTATCAATCAGGAGTTACAATCAGTACCGTCTTTAGTACTCACGGTGGCCCCGAAATACCGATATTACACTTTACAATTTATTTTATATTTTAACTATTTAAATTTGAGCTGCATTAAGAATTAGCGCCAACATTTCAAAGTCAAATCGGACACCAGATCAGTTTTTCTTCTAAACCGTGAATTTTTTTGTCATTCACTTTTTATTTTCCAACAAGGCCCCATATTCTTGTATGCCCATGGCCCCCGGAATGGCCTAAGACGGCCCTGGTTACAATGGGAAAAGGAAAAAAGTCATCTGCTGCTACGGCCCGGGCGGCAGACGACCGCAGATCTGCAGGGCTAGTACGCGCACGTATTAGCGATCGGCGTGACGCCATCGAGCTGTGAAATGGCTGTCAGACGCCACATTTCGTGTACGACTACATGTTTACGGCCACAGACCACTTACCCTATATAGATCTGTAACAAGTGGGCGTCCGTGTCTGCCCGCACATGAGCGCAAAATGTAATTATAAGTAATTTTGCTCTAACGAAAAGATAAACTGAATAAATGACCAACTTATCTTCCTTCCAACTTAGGTTCCTTTTTTCTTCTTGAGGTACGGAACCCTAAAAATGGTAACAAATCGCATTTAGTTTAGCTGTACCCAGCTCAGCATACCGCCCCTGGGGTAACATGAAAAATGGTGCTTTGTTCCCGAATGAAAGAGGTGGCTCAAGTATCATATTTCATGCGAAAACTGGAATATGAATGGAATTACATTTTATGATTTTTAAAGTGAAAGATTGCTCTTCGAAAAGATATTTCGAAGAGAGATGAGAAGTGAAATTCACATATTTACATTGAAAAAATATGTAGGTACAGTCTACTTATGAAACTTTAACACTTTACGTCATTAGTGTATTTTTATGTCACCAATCGGGGCACAGATATTCGGACATACAGCTCGGGACCTACTTTCCAAGTTCCGTACATCGCAATGTTATACATTCACATTCGAAATCAAGTAGGTAATTCATCATAGCATACCTAAATTCTAACTCGCGTAAATCGATCTATACCAGATATATATCAGTCGACCAAAGAGATAAGTATACAGGGGGCCTCAATAAGGTTGAGATTTTCTCAAAAACTACTGGACCGAATTTAATTATTATTTTACAGTTACATAGTTTTCACTTTTATCAATCAAACAGTGAAATAATTTTTGCAATAGGTCAAGTAGTTTTTGAGAAAATCTCAACCTTATAAACTCTCCTGTACACCTTTCTCTGTGTTCCACCGTACTTTTAGCGTACAGAAATTCTTTATTTAGTATTTCGAAATTCAGTACCTAGTGCCGTCGTTGTCGTTCGGTAGTAGTCGTTAGGCCATGTCAGAGGCCAACTGGTGGCCTGAACAACAATATTTTCTGACTGTTATGTTATGTTGGCCACTAAATCAAGCTACAAGAGGTATAAGCGCAACCGATAAACGATGAACATGCATGGTGTGTGTCGCCGGTTCCGCATGAGGGATAAAGTCTAGATTACTAACAATAGTAATAGTTGTGTAATACCTAGTTATTAAGTAATTGTGTATTCTTTTTCTCCTCAGCGTTGGCACCTTTTCCTTGCAAAGTGGTGTAAATGTAAATTCAAAAATATGTTGACGTGCAAAAATGTACACAACGTGCTTACTTGCAATAAAGAAATTTGACTTTGACCGAGTGTTTCTTTCAAAGCTATAGTATATACGGTGTACAACCGCAATATGCATGCAAACTACGTCATGCATACGTATTGCTACTAGAGCACTATTGAGATTAAATGCAAAAATGCAGAGGTTTATAATGAAACACTTCCTTTCTCTTCTGCACTTCGGTTAAGTTGCTTTGCACCGAGGCTTCCGTGCAAATCAACTTAACCGTAACTTTGCTCTAACAAAAAATAAATTAGATTTAGAAATTATTCAGGATTCGTTGATAGATCCAGGGTCGGACTGAGCCGGCAGGGCCCGGGTGGCTGGCGGTGCCAAGAGTACCGGAGTGTACGAGGTGCCGCCGCCTAAGTAAGAGCCCGGGCCCACGGACGCAGTGCGCGAACCGCACGGCGCCCGAGTGGTTCGAGGCTCAGACGGGGAGGAGGTAGGTGATGGATGAATGGATTATACATTGTGGGCTAGTACAGCCCACAATGGGGACTGCTCGGGCGCCAGTCGGTCGCGGATGTATCACAGTTTCCCGTGGCTCGGCAAGAATGGCACGAGGTGGAACACCCCAGGACGTTTAGTCGATATGCTGCCCCTTCAGGGCGGTGAGCCCGACATAACCAACACGCTCCCCCGGGCGTGGTGACACATGATTTGCATGTTTTACCTGGGTAAAAAAAGGGCCCGGGTGGCTCACAAGTCCGGGGCCCGAGACTGGATAATTGTAGATGGTATACCCCACCAATATTCCCAACTCTATCTTTAGAACTCAGTGGTTCTAAGATAAATTGTTATTCAATTCAATTAATTGGTATGCATGCGAGTGACCGAAAAATAATAAGAGAATATCAGTGTAGTTTCAAATCAATACTGTACAATCGACAGCACTACACAAAGCCATTGCAATGTAGTCCATATCACAGTGGCATAGAGTGCCCGTGTGCCCTCCAATGTACTGTTCTAAGCACTTATTAGTATTCTCTTGTACCGAACAGGTATGTAAATTCTACGATACAGATATATGGTAATGTGAATGCTTAAATATATTTGTACACATGTAGTATATAAACGCACGTATTTACATGTGTAAGTAGAATATCATTTCCAATATACTCAGCAAGCGCCTGAGGGAGGCGACGGGTGACCCTCGTGCTGGCGGCTTTCTCGCGCAGAGGCTGAGCCTAGCCATCCAGTGAGGGAATACCGCCAGTGTGATGGGCCCTCCCAAGAGGGCCGAGTTTTTTAGAATGTTTTTAGTTAAGTAGATTTTTAGTTTATTTTTTAATATATTTTTAAGTAGTTTAGCTTTATTATATTTGTTTGTAAGATTTCTTGAATAAAATTTCAAATTCTTCATTTCCAATATACTATATTTACACATATACAATTACAATATACGTTGTTATTCCCAGGGACTGAATATTATTACAGGAAACTCACGTCTCAGAGAGGACCTAAAATAACATTTATCATAAATTATACTATGAAGTGTCTTACTTTGTAAACAAATATAATCGTCTAATTAAATGTTGTGGTCGTTGTGGTGTAAAACTGAAAAAACTGCTTGAGCGATAGATAGATTCATTTATTTCAGATTACAATGCCATTTTTAGGGTTCCGTGCCTCAAAAGGAAAAAAGGAACCCTTATAGTGATCCTATAAGGGTTCCTCTTTTCCTATGTTATCCGTCTGTCTGTCAAACCTTATATCTCAGAACCGCGTGGACGGATTAAGTTGAAATTATTGCTAAATACTCAGTACTGCAACCTCATGCAGCCCGTGAAAAAACTCAACCAATCAAACTTCTACGTCAACGCAATCAAAAGATGTAGCCGCTTATGTCGCATTTTCTCGCATATTTGTATGAAAATGCAAGAAACCCAAAACCTATAGGGTACTCCCCGTTGACCTAGAATCATGAAATTTGACAAGAATCTAGGTCTTATAGCATAAGTGAAGGAAAAAATCCGAAAACTGTAAAGTTGAAATTACATCTCTCCCCCAAAAAATTGACAAAATATTTTGATAATGTCAAAGATAAGTAAAGTTGGTCTCTAAATCTAGTTTATCTTTTCGTTAGAGCGAAGTTACGGAGTTAAGTTGCGTTGCACGGACGCCTCGGTGCGCGAGTCAGACTTCCACATGGCGTTTTTTTTTGTATAGTTATGTCAATACTTAAAATACGCATTAGTTATTTAATAATTACTTATTTAATAAATACTAGTTATTGAATGAATCTGTACTTCGAAATTATGGAACTATCGAAGTATCATTTAAAAAAAATATCTTCAGAAAGCGTTTACCAGGAATGGAAATGGGAAAATAAAACAGATTTTTCAGACATTAATTTATTTCGTTCTTTGTACAAAGGATGATTGATTTTATTTGAATGTTTAATGAGTCTAGGCTAAGGATCGGCGCACCCTTGTCGTTGGCATCGTCGTAATATATACGTTATTACTCCTCCTCAGGGTTTAAAACAGAGAAAACTGTACAGAAGACCTCATTAAAGTTAAGATTTTGCCAAAAACTAATAGATCTATTTGTGAAATTCTTGTACAATTACATAGTGTAGGTACACTTAAAAGTATATATCATATTATATCAGTGAAAGAATTTTTACATACGGTCAAGTAGTTTTTGAGAAAATCTGAACCTTAACCACTCTCCCATACGGAAGACGAGTAAATCTTTTTTTTTTCGATCTAACACAGAGAAGAGTATACAGAACAGTCAAAAGTACTCGACTGATTTTTTATAATTCTTTACGATGTCACTGTGTACTCTAAACAATATTTTTACAATCGAGCAAGTCGTTCTTGAGAAAATCTCAACTTTATAACCTAAGTATATGTACTTCTCGGTTCACTAATGTTTGACAAAAAACGTATGACAAATGATCATTTTACAAATTATTTTTGAAAAAGTAATCATTTGACAAACTTATCATTTACTAAAGTGATCGTTTTAAAAGTGATCATTTGACAAAAATCCATTTTATAAATATTTAACATAGCAAATGTTGTGAATGCTAAACCGTCATTTTGCAATTGATTAAATGACCAAAGTATTCCTTTTTCAAGGTCGCCATTAGACAAAATATTGGGTAAATAAGTGGGTATTTTATATGTATAATTGTTAATAAATGAACTTGCTTTTTGAATACAAAAAAAAAACCTAACATCGAAGTCTCTGGCTTGGAGCGAAGCTGCGCTTCGCTCCAAGCCAGAGCCTTCTGAACCTAAACATCTGTGTCGGATCTGGTTAGAGAGTTGGTCGGGGTGTCCCTTCATTTGATAAAAAACAAATTACAAATTTATGTATAATTGTTAATAAATAAACTTGCTTTTTGAATACAAAAAAAAAACCTAACATCGAAGTCTCTGGCTTGGAGCGAAGCGCAGCCTTCTGAACCTAAACATCCGTGTCGGATCTGGTTAGAGAGTTGTCGGGGTGTCCCTTCATTTGATAAAAAACAAATTACAATTACCAAACAATGCATTTTGTCAAAGGTTTTTATGCCTTGCGTTGTTTTATCTATTAACGTATATAATAAGTGAATAGTTTGTTAAGTGATGTTTTGAAGAAAGAAACTTTGTCTCGTAATTGTTTTGTCAAATGAATTATTTATAGAACCATTACTTTGTACAAAGATGAACTTATGAATCATGATTTTGCCAAACGTTGTTTGTGAAATGAATGGTTTGTAATATGTTTTTTATCAAATGAAGGGACACCGTACTTCTCTCTGTTTTTGTTTCTTCTATTTTCTTATTTTATTGGCATTTTCGTAATATTCTAACGCATAAATTTATTAATGTCCAGTGCAAATCCAAGTCTCATAATTATTTATATAATTCTACTATGCTCTACATAAAGGTATACTAATTTCTAATAACTTATTCAGCTAATTCATACATAACACATAGGGAAGGCAATTTAATTCGAGGTAGAGGAATCTGTTACAAAATAGTAATTATTAATTCAAAGTTTGTGCTTTCACCATTGATCTCCTATAAACAACTAGATACACAGTCTTCCCTCTAAAAATATCCGAGCGCAAAGAAGGTCCAAACGGATGAATGGTCCCTCATTTGCTTTATTGGGCATTATTTGGACGTTAACAATGGACCCTTATTTGAACGTTTTTTAAATTGTTTTAGTAAGACCTTTGTGTATCTAGTTGTTTATAGGAGATCAATGGCTTTCACAGAATAATACAGGTGACATTTATTTGCCAAGATATTTTCAATTCTTCAAATGTGCATATTAAACTGAAAAAAAATATAACAGTTAAGTATCTTGCGAGTGAACCACACAGGCGCGATCTACCTGTGGCCAGTTGAATGCCCCGACCCATTTTCTCCCGTCCTTAACGTCCAGTAGGAAGCGGATTGCGGCCTAGACCTCAGATCGAAAAGGGTCAGAGAAAGGGCCGCGTGTAGTGTGTGTCAGGCTTAAGTATCTTGTTTTTTTTCCTTTATAAAGTCGCGAATAAATGCAATCACATTTTTGTCCGGAATCATGACAAATTGTTCTTCTGACAAAAAAGTTACTTAAGACGAAGTTTTTACATTACTTACCTAACATCTTGGCATAAATGCGACGTCACCCTATATTATACTATGCAGTCGAAAGCACATCAAATGTAACTTATGATTTGGACCGTTCTTATTTTCTACGCCATAAGAATTGTAATCGTATTTTCTTAAACATAGCAATGTTTTCACGTTGCTTACTAATAAAATTTTCAATGAAGTCAATCACTCTTAAGCCGTTATTCATAGACAGTGTTGAGCAGAAGCTTAGGGTGAGCTCGATCTTACGACTATCGAAATTGTGTGAAATCTGACAGTTCTAAGACCGAACTCAAACTCAGTCAGGCACTTAAGACTGTCTATGAATATCCGCCTCATTAAAAGCTTGTACAGTCGAATACAGAGATAAGTATACAGGGGGCCTCAATAAGGTTGAGATTTTCTCAAAAACTACTGGACGGAATTTAATAATTATTTCACAGTTACATAGTTTTAACTTTTATCTATGAAACAGTGAAATAATTTTTGCAATAGGTCAAGTAGTTTTTGGGAAAATCTCAACCTTAAAAACTCTCCTATACACCTTTCTCTGTGTTTCACCGTACAGCCTACGGCACATCAAGTGCAACTTACTGGCACTCTATGCTATGGTTAATGATTTTTTAGGCTGATGTGCTATTGACTGTACTAGGAGCGGTTCACCATATAAGTGTAAACATCCTACACGGAAAAAAGAGAATTCTTAGATCAAGAAAGTCCTACTGTCCATAATTTGTCTTGCTTGATCGAAGAAATATTTTGTTCCGTGCAGCCTTTTTGTGAATATTATATATAAGGATACCATTGATGTATATATTTGGGCAAGACAACAATATTTAGGTAAGTACATTGATATCGACTTTGAAAACCTACTAAATCTAGATCACAGGGTATTAACAAAAATCACATTCATCCTTATAAAATAGTAATTATTTTGACTAGAATATTTGGTGATTTCATCAATATAATTGTGCAGGGCTCTTATAAACTAATTAACTAGAAATTTGCCTTACAATATTCTGCTGGGCCAAGTGGGTTAACCTTGACAATCCTGTTTTATAATGAAACACCTTTTCAACAAATAATATATTCACACTGATAGTCACTTTATAGATGAAGCAGGAATTTAGACCTAGTACAGGCGGTCACACGCACCGCCGACGGTGCCGGTGCTCTCCGAACGCGTACGACGCGCTATGCAGCGCAGTGCGAGACGAGACGTGACGCACTCACCTTTTGAAGTATCGGTCACAACTGTCGGTGTAAATACCGACCCTTATGAATATATTATTCGTTGAAGTACCTACTTAATAGCTAACTATTATAGTTTCAATACGTCTTATTAAAAAACCTTTGTATCAAACCTCTATTTATATGATAAATACTACATACTTTTACTTATATTGTAATTGCAAAAATTATATCTAATTCATGACCTATTCAGTGTTTTCGCTTTCAAAAACTGTACACTCACTAACGTATTGCTTAACATTGACTCACATTAAAATTTGACACATTCATCCTCAATTCCAAATCATTCAAGGCAATGAAAATGCCCCAGCTTCTCTCACAATCCATACTTCCAGTGTCCCTGTTTTATACATCTCTATTTACACTAAATCACCCTAACGTTTCAAAATTACCTTATTCAATAATAATTAAAGACAGAAAAGAAGATCCGTGATACGTAATCATTTACACCGGAAGGAACAAACGATATTTTTTCCTTCATGATATATACGAAATCAACTTATAAGACCGTATAAGGTATGTAAAATCAAAGAAAGTAATCTATTCAAATTAATGATAAGGATTAACTTACTTCTTTATATAATAAAGTGTATTAATAAATGGTACTTATAACATGTTTACCGTGGATAGAACTTTAAAGATTTTGTTAAATAAACATTTTTATACAATCTAAATGTTAGTATTTTCATAAGCGTATTTGAAGTTCGTAGTAGTTTTCATAAAATGTGAATAGTAAAGACTTTTCAGTACAAAAAATAGACTCCAAAAATATTGGGTGCCTCTTAAGATTTATATTAACTTTATGCATTTTGTTTCTCAGACTTGGGCGCGCCTCCATCGCCGCACCTGCAAACAGAATTTATGTTTTAGAAGTGTCGTAAAATATTATAAAGTTATTCTTCACAATGACTTTCATCTTTGGAAAATTAAAAATCTCGAAATTTTACGTCTAAGCAAAATTATTTCTTGAGATTATGTTCGATAGAATGTACACAGAGATTCGAACATCCCAAAACCACACAATACCTAGGTACATCCTAAAACACAAAGCATCCGAAATCACACAAAACCGTCGCAAACACACAAATACCATTTTTTGTTTCTAATATTTTTGTATCTTCTTTCGTGTACAATAAAGTAATAATAATAAGTAATAAGAATACACGTGAATTTTCAATCCAAAATCATCAACATTCTTTATATATTGTGGTTTTGGGATGATTTGAGTATTTTTTGATTTATTTTCCTTGGTTGAGATAGTTGGAAATCAGACTTAGGTATATCACAACCAGTAGAAATAGGTGGAATCAAAAGACATTGCCACATTTCAATGGAGCTTTGCCCCACCTACAAAACTACGTGACCATTTAATCTGTACCTATCATTTTGTTGGGGACTTATTACAGGTTCCATATTGCATAATCATAATCAGTATCATTTTATACTACTCTCGCAACTCCTATAGAAGAATAACAAAAACTATGAATAAATCGCTTCGATTTCTTACTATTTTCTGAATTCTTAATTATGCTGTTTTTTTCGAATCGCAACTTGTACAAAACTTTAGTTTACACCAATAATTTCAATAAAAAACGGAGATATTTTTATATTTATTCGTTATCTTGTACAACTTGCGGTTGATGGTGGGGCAGAATCTGGCATTGTCATTTCATTTGTCTCTACCTCTTTGGGATAGCTTGGTAGGGAGGGACAAGTGTACTTTGACAATTAATACACTAACACAGTTCACAAGTCCTACGTCGTAGCTGCTACGAGGCGTAGCATTGCTACACGTGTAGACATATTACGTGCAGTGAGACTGGTTGACTGCTCACTACTGCATATTAATTCTATTTATAGCGAATATGAAGAATGGCTTCTAGCAGAAACGTGCACATAAGCGTCGGTTCACACTGGCGACGCGACGAGATGGAGCGCGGCACGAAATTGCTTCGGTAAATCATGACGCCTTAAAAATAATCGCGTGTGTTGCGATGATAACTTGAATGGGGCAGTATTTAACGCCAACTTCTGTATTCTATTCTTACATTAAAACTGCGAATTTCGCCGTGTTACGCCGCCAGTGTGACCTGATCCGCTATAAATTCTTACCCGAGATATCAACCGTTAGAATTGGCTCTGCGTCGGCGTTCCGTCGAATGACTCCTCGTTTATTAATCTCAGTTTCACAGACTCTCGTCTTAAGTTATAGCTCGTCGAAATATGACAATGTTTCACGTCTACAGTCAACAGATCTTCATTTAACTCCACTCCACTCTTCTCGACGTCTGCCGCGGCACTCGGCTTTCTCTTGTGCTTAAACGACGACCCCCTCTGAGAGCTCGAGCCTAAGTAACTGTCAGTTGTTGTGTTGCCATTGAAAGTCTTCTCTGATGGACCGACCCCCAACTGGTCGAGAGGGATATTACCCCGGAGCTGAGTTGACGAATCGATGCAAGGAATCAATTGCTTGAATTCCTTTCTAAAGTTCTCATTCATCCATGCGTAAATGAATGGATTGTAGCATGTTGAAGACATAGCTATGACATGAACAATAAAGAATATCAAAAAGTAGTACTTGAAGTGTATAGCGTACATGTAGTAATCGTTGCACAAGTTGATGACGTTCAGAGGTAGCCACGATAAACCGAAGATCGTGACCATTGCTATCAACATTTGATTTGTCCTACGTTTTCTGTTTTTATCGAGCTCCTCTTTACGAGAGTTCTTGCTGGCGGCTTTCGCTTTAGCTCTGTCGTTCAATTTGAAACTGACGCACGTATAACAGAAAGCAATCACTATGAACGGGAAAACAAACTGTAGGATCGAGGTCGCCGAACCGAAAAGACGCCGCAACTCTTCAGTAGGCCATGTCTCCTCGCAAAATCTTCCTATATCTAAATCGTAGTACGTCATAAAGATAGCGTACGGCGTAGTCACTGTCACTGAGAACGTCCATATCATTATAATAACAGAGACACAAGTCTCAATCTTCATTCTGGGTCTAAAGGGGTAAATTATTACGAAGAACCTATCGATAGCTATAGACATAAGAGTCAAGGTAGATATGTATACGCTGCACCCTTGTGCAAAAGGCATTATGTGACATAAGAGCGAGCCCCAACTCCATGCTCCCCTGAAGGAATAGAGGGGAGTGAAGGGAACGGCGAAAATGCACAGTAAAATATCTGCGAGAGCCAAATTACTGATGAATAAGTTAGTGACCGTCTGCATGGCTTTGTTCCTAATGACAACGAAGCAGACTAGAACGTTCCCCAATAACCCTAGGACGAATATCACTGTGTAGATGACGCAGAAAACGGCTTGCACCAATTTGTTATCGATGATATTCTCGTGCGGTGGAAGCAGACTGTCCGGCGTCGAGTTCCTCTCCGAACTATTATCCAACGGCACATAACTGAAAACTGTTTCGTTCATCCCGGTTTCCTCCATCGTAAAACGTAGATAAATATCCGTGGGTTTAATTGTCGCTTTTACGCGGAACCCGTGGGACTTAACATCGGCAATTTGATTCTGAAACAAAGTGTTACAATTTAACATTTCTGTTTTACACTGTTTCGGTTGCAAATATTTGGGCAAGGGTTTATTTTGGGGTAATTTCGTGACACGTTTAATTGACAGTGTAATGAATAGCTTTCATAGTAAACGAGCCGCTGGAATCGGAAATAGGGATGTAAAGGGCTCGTCTCTATGCCTATATTTAGTATTAATTTATGTGTTTGGTTTGACCGCGTCCAAGGACGTTTTAGTTCGCGCCGCAATCATTTGTCTACTGGGATTTCTGAGCCCTTTTCATGTCAACTAATTTGCTTGATATTTGCTTTGAATTACTGTTATTATTGTTTGCTTGGACAACAAATCACCCTAGGGGGTACACGTAAAGAAGCTCTCTGGGGTTTCTCATAGTCAAATATTTTCCGTTAATAGGAAGTTTTAGGATTTTAGCTACCTACTATAATTATTTAAAATTATACTCGTATACAGAGAAGACGCACAATAACTTTTCAAATATTTTATCAAGGCGATAAGCCATCGTCGATATGCAGTTTCGTAAAGATAAAACGTAAGATAACGTATGTAACTAAAAGGAGCTTCCGATAGTTCGACGAACGTCGTTCCAACCATGATGGTCATGAGAATACTATTTTAAAAGTGTAGATTATCAGAACATATTTCGAAAGTGCAGTGAACTGTTTGTATGAAACTGCCCTTATATGATGGATAGCAACGAGGCTCGAGTCCGACGTGACGTCACGTCTGACGTCAGCAAAGTTTATCATTAGCCGAAAATGGGGAAGTTTTAATAAGGCCAAATTTCGCGGCCAGGGATTGCCTCGCAGCAAGTTTGCTCTAACATAATATTTGCACGACTCAAGTTTCGTGTTCGAAGGAATGTTTTCGACGCTGGTCTATATTTTATTATACCATTTGCATTTGAAAAGTGAAACTTTCCGAATCGAATATCGACGATACAACAATAGTATTTTGTTGCTGTGGGAGTATTCATTGCTATTGTGTACTGAGGAAACGGCATTGAATTTATCTAACAATATAATTAACCCAATTGCCGACATTTCGGCAACTTTGCAATCTTTCGGCTCGTTAGCAAGGTTAAGGTGTTCATAGTGTCTGTCTGTTTCTTTATAGCCCCCTATAGTCTTATTTTCAACTGAACAAATGGGAAAAAACTTCTCACTAGTTCAGTCAACTGAACTGGACAACTGATCTAGTGGGAATAAACGGTAAAGTAAACGGTTTGATGGATTTAGACGTATAATGTAGTTCGTTCGATCCGTTTAGATCATGGGACATTTTTGTTTTTGCCAAAAAACAACCGTTTTTTTTCTTTTTGTAATAATTAATTTATACGTATTATTATTATTTATTTACTGGTGGAAAATGTGACATAGTAAATACCTATGTCCAAAAATTAGGCCCAATAATTATTGTTTACTTCTGTGCTAAACTTTCGCGTACCTTAACGTAACTAGAACGTTTATATATCAGTAAAACTTACTGTTAACGTGAACTAATGGTCTATTGCGAAGCCCCAGGTCGCAAGAATTTAATTTATGGTGTACTTAAACCCCGTATATAGCAATATTTATTATAATGGCCCTAAAGGATTCTAGGTGAAGTTATATCTTTTACTGGAATAATCTTTATTTGCTATTTTAAAACTATATGTGCGGGGAGGGATATTGGATAAATTGGATGACGTATTGTATGCCAGAATATGTGTGCTATTGTATACCAGGATAAGTGTGCTATTGTATGCCAGGATATGTGTGCTATTGTAGGCCGGGATATGTGTGCTATTGTATGCCAGTATCGCAGCATATGGAAGTAAATTGTATCTGCCTACCCCTACGGGGAAAAGAGGGCGTGAGCTTATCTTTCACTTGTTTTTTCGTCGTTACGTTTAACTTAAATACTTATTCTTACGGTTTGTGTAAGAATGTCAGTTAGCTTAGGAAGTGCAAGTAAGAATCGGTCGCGCGATCTACAATTTACTTATCTAAAAACATGCAAACTAATGCTAAGTGGAATCGTTTGCATATTCTTTGGCAAATGCATGATTCCCTGAGCCCAACACTGGCAGGGTTCCAGTCAGGGTGACTTGGTTTCGAATAATACCATTCCACGAACCCTCTTGAAATTAACGAGAGCCAATTCAACCCCTTCTCAAAGTAATTATAAATGAGAATTTGTTTGTGAATGCCATTTCAACATTTCATAATTTGTAATTTCTCTTGAATCGGATTAGGCTATTCGACCTCTCCACATATTCCCCAAAAAATATTATCGCAACACAGTTTAAAACTTCGGTATTGATAATCTAAAGTACCTAACATGGGATCGAAATTCATTCTATCGACGAGCGCTGGCTCGAATATTCGATCGGATCGATTGCAACTTGATTATCATTATTAGGTTTAAAGATTCTTTATTCTCATTAAAGACAATTACAAGTCACTTACATGAGAAGAAGGTAAAAGTAAATTAAAAGTATACGTTCACTTCGATCTATAAAAATACAAGTAATTATTACACTTCACTTTATTACTTTATTGGACACGAAAGAGGGAATATTAGAAACAAAAAAAAACTTAATGTACACAGGTGGTGCTTATCTCTAAAGAGAGATTTCTTACAGCAAGACCTAGGAAGCGAAAATTATTATTATTATTATGGTTATTTGTTGAGTCAATACATTAGGGTCGACTATTAATTCAATCGAAATTCGTATACTTGCAATTTTAAATACTTAATTATTTAATAATATTTGTGCGTTACATAACAGAAATGGATTCATTAATTTATATCAACAAATTTTCCACAAATTCAAGGTCCTGTTTAAAGTAAATTCGTTATAATTATAAAGATGTATATTCACCGCGGGAAATATTACCCTTAAATAGAGCAAACCGCCGGGTACCACAAAAAGGCAAATTTTTTGAGAGCCAGTTGATTTGTTATTCATCTCTACGGAATTTTAGCTAGAGACCGAAAAACATGTACTTCTTTAATAAGCTTGTAAACACGTTTTTCTAAGGTACTTGCTGGTAAACGATCGTAAACACTATATAATTTGGCTCCAAAAGAGATGCAGGTATAGTATTCAAACTCGTGGCTGATCAACAAAAAAGGGGGGCCTTTTTTGTTGACGGAGGAGAAATAATCTTAAGATATCCGACCTCCTTTGGGGACGGGTTATGTGGGATCTTTAGTTTAAGGCGGTATACCGGTTGTAAAAGGCGACTAAAAAGGAGTCGTCAGGGGGCAGATCCGCCACGAGTTTGACGCATACCTATTGTATACGCCGCAACTCTTTTGGAGTCAAATATTTTGTCGATGATTGTTTCATGATTTTAAAATTTTAATAATTTGAATTGATGTCTAATTTGCCAAGTTCTAACGGCTCATAGAGCCTTCTAAAAAGGTTGTAGGTTTGTACAGTTCTCCAAAATATCGGCTTATTTGCAAGAAACCATAAGTAATATTTGGGACCAATATTAATAGGGGTGCTCTAAACGTGAACAGTCACGCAAACCACTAAAGATGTTAGCTAAGTGGCGTATTATACCCCGGGGTATTCTACTCTGCAACGCTGAATTAGTAATGGACCCTAACTAGTACCTTTACCCTTCACAGAAATCTGGGATTAGATAGGGGGACCAATTTGTGTTAAATAACCAATATGCGTATGGAACGTATTTTGACTTTAAGGGAAAGTACTGAGGTAACTAATGTTTAAAAAGTCATATCTTTTAATTTTAATATAAGGAATTACTTACTTACCAAATCTCTGGTTACGATAAATACTACTTTCTAATATACAATAGATATATCATAATTGCGACAAGTTAAATTGTAGTTTGTAAAATTGCGCGTTTTTCGCAATAATGCGAACTACGTAGAACGAAATAGTATCGTAACAGAATTTAGATTTAGATTTTTTTAAGTGACTTTTTCAATAAAATTAATTCCATTGGAATAGGTATACCGCAGCCCAAAGCAAGTGTCTTATTTTGTAAACAAATATGATAGTCTAATTACCTGTTGTGATGTAACACTGAAGGAACTGATTGATCGAACCTGTTCGTCATTGTGAAAATAAAGTGATCCGATCTAATAATGTGAAAATAACTGTGCCATAATCACAGAACAGCTGAAAATGTTAGTATTGGAGGGTAGTTTTTGTTTAATAAGACACTTGTTTTCGTCTTCTGTATGAACCTATATGATTTTTCGGATTAGATGTTAAGTAAAAAATGAAGAGTCAATTGTTGTCTTTTTTAAAAGTAACAATAATTTTGTTTAAAAAACCTCCTCGTAATGCAGACAAACATTGAGCTCTATAAATAAAGAGAAGAGATTATTTTATGTCTAAATTTTTTGACCTGACAATTTATTCATGTTCATTGCTAACAAAATGTACCCGTTTATTTCAGTAGGTAAGTATCAATATGTCTTCGCATGCCGTCTTGTCGTAGCCAACCTTTTCCCTCCCCCGGAAATACTTTGATCCATCCATTTGCCAACGGAACCCCTCAAATCGAGAAATGATTCTGACATTTACTGAAGGCAGCGAAAGAGAAATGTAGGAAATTTAATTTCGATATCTGATAAGGTCGAAAGGTCTTGTGAAACTCGCCCGAGGTATAAAACCAAAAGGGGCTATGTGTAACGGGACAAAGATGTACAGTCGACAGCAGATCAATGGTAACACTTTGAACTATGGACCGTTCTTATTATTTGCGTCGTAAGACTTGAAATCGTACTGCAAGTGTTACCATTGATCTGCTGTCGACTAACCGAGGCCCAAATCAAGTGTCTTATTTTGTAAATAAAAACTACCCTCCCCCACTAACATTGCAAAGTGGTGTACCTAAATGTAAATTGAAAAATATGTTGACGTGCAAAAATGTACACAACGTGCTTACTTGCTATAAAGAAATTTGACTTTGACATTTTAAGCTATTCTGTGGTTATAACATAAGTATTTATACATTATAAAATCGGATTCCTGTAGTTTCACAATGATGAACAAATCCAATCAATCAGTTCCTTCAGTTTTACATCACAACAGGTAATCATATGATCATATTTGTTTACAAAATAAGACACTTGATTTGGGCCCCGGCATACCTATTAATATTAAGGACATTCCCCGAACTATGAGCAAAGACCACAGGCCGAAAAATCTTAAAAATCATGCTGAACTAGACGCCACTTCAAAATGAGCTAAGTAATAGTAAAGTTAACCCGGTTGATTTATATGCAATACTCTAGTTTATTCAAGCTTATAGGTTAAAAAGGCACTAAATCGAATCCTAAACCTAAACGCAACTGTCACTGTCCTTCAAATGCTACATCGCGTAAGAGCGAGCGGGACGACTCGCTTAACGGCGACTAATATCATACGCAATCTGGAATGGCTATAATATCAGCTCGATTCGAAGCGCCATCTGCCTAGTAGCGCGAGTTTGAATTTCGGAGCGATGCTTTTTACCCGACTGCTCCAGAAAGAGGGTAATGTTTTTCGGGTGTATGTATGTCCATTCCTTCTTGCCATCTTGTAGCCTAAATGGCTTGATGGATTTTGGTGTATGAGGTATCGTTAGATTCGTCTTGATTACGGGAGTGTCATAGGGTATAAAAAATTATTAAAGGGGATAGTTTTATTGCAGTCGTGTTTTTTGTTTTTTGAAATAATTTTTTGTGAGACATTACTGGTATATTTCAGTACAGTATTTCGCCAAAACTATAGATAGGTGTAATCCTACTGATAATAGTCCGATCTACAGACAGCGCAAGATAGATCCGTTCCAGATCCATTCTGGGTCACTGAGTCAAAGGAGTAATGAGTAATATAGAAAATAATACCTACCCAAGATAACTGATTGTAATTTGGTAAACACCAAATAGCACTACTTCTGATCAATGACTTTTCTAAATTAGCATACTTAATTCAAGAGGTTCTTATCTAGGAAATTATTCAACTTCAAATAATTCCAATCCTATCTACATACAAAGTACGAAAGTATTCGATATTTGATAATGACTGACGATATGAGTCATATAGTTCCAATACCCGCCAACTCCACATTTTAAGAAAAAATAAACTGTCGATGGTACTATTTAGTCTGTGGCATTTGTAATCTTTCGTCCAAAGACGTTCAATGCCAAAAACCGTTAGATCCCGAACAAATGCGACACCAAACTTTTCAGTTGTTTCCAAAATCCGACAGCTCCCAGGGCAGTAAATTCCAATAACCGCCATGTCCGTTTTCGACCAATCACGAAGCGCTATTCTTTGTCAACCAATATGGCGATCAGTGACAAAAAGGTGAATATTGTTGTGCATAAAAAAGTGTTTTTCAATTAAAATAATGGAAGAACTTTCAAAAAAAGTAGAAAAAGCAGCTCCTAATAAAGGAAGGAAACGAATTAGTCAGCCGGATTTGTGGAAAAGAATAAACTGAAGGAACAAAGTACGTTTAAAGTACGGTCAGTTACTATGGCTTGTTTAGGTTATACAGAGTGTTTCCTATTGAGACGTGTTGACTTTGATCGCGTGGGTAGGTACCTACTACGACCTAGGTACCTAAATTTTTGACTAATATTACGTTTTAAAATAGATAATTTATATATGCATAAACACATACATATCTTCACGCTATATCCTTTGCGGGGTGGTCAGAGAGAATGAAGCGCCACGATTCTCTATGTTTTATTTAGTTTTAAGTTTAGATTTTATTTAAAAAAAGTACTTGTCTCTAAAGCAAAAGCGCTTTTTCTTTAGATAGTCCTATAATCGTCGCTCTATCTTGCAGGCTTTCCACACTACGTATATTTACCAGAGTGTAAAAAATAGTAAAATATACTAATACTTCTTTCTTAGAGAGACGGAATCAAAACGGTAGTAAGAAATGTGAGAGTAAAAATAAACACTGAATATTGTAAACATCCTGTACCGAAATAAAATATCGGTTAGGTACAAAGCCCGCCAAATCCACTGCTAGTTATATCCAAAATCCGCCAACTCCAACGATTAATTACAAAATCCGCCAGCTCCATTTTAAACATGAAAAAATATTGCTTTTACTTAATAGGATTGCGTAAGATAGATTTAAAAATAAATTAAAATTGTATTCTCGAGTACTATAACCAATATTTCACCAGAACAGACTTTAATTGATTAAGTAACAGTGTTTTGCTTCTACTGAAAAGACGTTGCGCGTGGAGTTAGCGGTCTTTGGAATTATATGACTCATATATGACTGTTTGTTATCAAATTCGTTCGAAACGGTCAATAGTGACATGGAAATTATACACATCGACCTAAACGACATATTAAATACCTAGACGACCTTGATTAATGATACCTACCTACCTGTGTAAGTGTAACTAATGATATGATGACATTAGAGTACTAACGTGTATGTTTGTTATGACGCATAAAAGCTAAAAACTTTCTAGTGACATAAATAAAATCTTGGAATCAAAAAACAAAGACACATTTTAGGGTTAAAAACTAAAATTATAACAAAATCAATTAGCCCCCAGTTTTAGAAGCCAACATTTTAAGGTTAGTCGCGTCAAAAAGGGATATAATGTCAATGTTACTTACGAATTCGTAGCGAAGAATCCCTCAACACATGAGACCGTTAAAAACAAAAGAATTTCGTTCGAATTATAAAAAAATACAAGAAAGAACACTTTAAATTGCATTTGTTTTTGGAAGATATCGTGAGCTAGTGCCGTGAGGTGCCATGCGCGGGTTTGGTTCGCGCATGCGCCCTCGGCTCGTCACCGGAGCTGGCAGGCAATTATTTCCTTGAAATTTCCGACTCACCGCCCTGTATCGGAAATTTTTAGGGTTCGGCCCGTTCTAGTCATGTCAAAGCGATGTTTTCATAGGTCATCGTGAATCGATGTTTTATATAAAACCTACGCAGACCTTTTTACGGTGCTAATCCTATTTTTATGAAATACGAAAATAAATATTATACTTTTTATTTATAGACTGTGATATAATTAAACAAAGCCACATAATTATTTTAGGCGTTCCTGTTTGTAAAATGTCAGAGTATAGGAGTAGATGCCTGAAAATCCATCGGAAACATTTGTTTGTCTTGAGAAAACTTAGGTACGCATTATATTATGTACTTACCTATGTATCGTATAGTCTATCTATTACCTCAGTAGACGTGGTGTGCGAGTTCCGAGTTCCATCGAGTGTCGTCTCAATCACGACATAGTTATCTGTCATTTCTATGACCAGTTAAAGCTTCTCCCATTGCCCACCGAGAGCGACCGTCAACTTTCCATATAAAGGCGTAAGATAAGATAAGATAAATACACTTTATTGCACCATAATACAGTATTCATTACATAAATGAGAAGCATGTACAATTTTTTTTTTTTTTTTGCGTAACGCAAATGCGATCGAGAAGTACCTACTAGCCCTCTGTAAGAGCCTTAAACATAAATTCTAAAAAATGATGTGATGCTAAAATACCTGTACACAACATGGCAATGTTAGTAAAGTTCTAAACTATGTATAATGAATATGGATCAGTCTGCCATTTAAAGTACGAAGTAATACTTATGGTAGAAGGGAGGAAATTAATGACACAAAACAGTCTTCTTTGAATCGAAACATGTGGTTATAACTAAATGTTCTGGTTTAAGATCATTTATTTCTCATAAGAATTATACATTCACTTACATGAGAAAACATAACTTAAAAGTAGGCGTACAGAACTTAATATTAAGATAGAATTGTAACATTAATTATTATAATGTAGGTAGTTAGAAGTAAACAAATACAAGTTTGGTAAGATAAAATAAAACGGAACTATGAGTACTAGAAGTGGCTTGATAAATTAGTGATATTTATATTTTGTATAATGTAATGTTTCAACACCTTTCTAAAACTGAGCATGGACTTAGCTTCTTTGATGTCTTTGGGGAGTTTGTTATATAGTTGTGCTCCCTCATACATTATCGTCTTTTTTCCGTATTTTGTTCGCGTTGTTATATAAATGTTAGATACTTACCTACTTACTACTTGTACTTCGACTTTATTAGAGTGCCAGAGAGTCCTTTAAATTGTTCTGGCAAGAAATACGAGAAGAGTTAAAATTCTTATTTAGAAGGAGAGAAAGCAATAGTCTTGAAAAATGAGGCAATTTTTTCACTAAGCAACTATTTCCCAACTAGTCTATTGTCGTAGCTACTTTAGAAAATGAAACTTTCCTAGCAAGACTATCGTATTACCATTTCATGGAGAACGGGGGAAACGTCTACCTTGCATATTCCGCAAATTCGCAAGCCTGCAAAACTCTATCTGAATTGACTTTCATTTGATAGGGTAATACTTAACGTAATTGGCAAAATGCAAATTTTAATACGAACGTGAGTATGAATTTTTAACAGGAGTTTAGACAAAAGAGGCACGTTGAATTATTTTTTATTTCTGGTATTTTGTTATTCAGTGCCCGTCTGCAGAGTGATTCGTGTAAAAGTTTTTAAGTGACTTCGCTTTTGTTATGTATAATATTAACAACGAATAAAATCTCTATAGGTATGTAACTACTATGTATAAGTAACAATCTTTATAGTAAGAAAAAAATAAGGTTCCTTCCCAGTCAGCTAGTTAGTATTGTAGATAGGTACCTAAATTCGGGATTAAACAAAATTTATAAGCATTCAGACATTCTACTAACATCAGACCAGGCTGTATGCCCTAGTTGACTTTGCCTTTCCCACTGGGAAGAATTTTACAAAAAGATCTGCTCGATGTAATAAGGCGTGTGTCCTATGTTCTAACTGTAGGGACATAAATGGAGTTCTTAATATTAATAAAATTGTTCATTAGATATACAGATTCAAAAATAATCAGTATACCGTTCCTACATCGCTAACTATACTAGTCTCACCTGACAGCCCTCGCGCGATTGTTCCCATCCCTCCATCCGGAGCGGAAGCGGCGCGGAGATCGTGACAAACTATTTCCCTAGTTGCGATATTGCTTTCTGACTAGGGTTGCCAACAGAATTATTTCTAGGCCAGCAGCCATCGGTATAGCTTGCCCCCTCTCTATTTACCGATCGCACTAGGTAGGTACAGTCATTTTAGTTTGGTCGAAGTAAAATAATCAAAAAATGGCCACTGCGAGCTATTAGCGCTACTATTTAGTTAAGTACATATCTCGTATTTCTCGAATTTCTCTGGATTTAGTAGTTAGATGGGCAAGATGTGTAAAGGTGCTCCCTCACCGAGAGCATTCGCGTGTAATGTAACGTTACAGATTCGAGCATTACATCAGTGAGGGAGAAAAACAGCGTCAGTCAGGGAGGTAGTATTGTAATGTCATGCTCAAAGTCGAATCTGCAACGTTACATTACACGCGAATGCTCCCGGTGATGGGAGCACCTTTATGTATCGTCAGTTCCAATTACGCGCAATTGTTAAAAAAATGTAACTGTTATTATTTCAAAAGATGTTGAGCTGAGCGTTTTTGCTACTTTTTCTCCTCAGCGTTGGCACATTTTCCTTGCAAAGAAGTATAAAATAAATTTAAAAAAAGATGACATGTAAATATATACAAAATATTTTGATTCCAGCAAATACGATTATTTATGATTTTATTCGGTGATATAAATGCGTAGAGGGAGTTAGATTCTCTCTATACGTATAAATATGTGCAAATTAGTGGTGCAATACTAAAGTTATCCACAAAAGAATTATTTATGAAAGTGAACTTATAAGATCTCCGTTAAATTCGAAATCTTCTTGATAATTTAGGACACATAAATTTCTCGCTGTGCCAGTTCTATGAATACTAAATTCAATGTAGTGTTAAAAATTCAGATATACACTTGCTGAGGGTTGCTTATTTTATGCATTAAACACTTGAGACTGCCTGCGAGAATCTCTTAAATAAGTAAAAAACTTTGTTTATCGGGTAACACGGGATTTCTTTTCGGCACGTCGTCGTGTATTTGGATTCACAGCATGTAGCCATAGATTAAATTAGGATCTGTTAGGATTCTAATATGATCTACTGCCAAATACTACCATAATAATAGGTAAGTATAGGTATTGTTATATGAGTAAGTACATAGGTTCGCGTAAGTGTTTTAGTACCTACTTACTTAAATAAATCATTAACTGACGTCGAGAGTTAAAAATATTTGGATATGACGACAATTTTAAGTCCGCCATTTTGTACAGCTGCTGTAATACGCGGTTTTTTTTTCTTTTCGGCCAGCGTCCATCTATCTATTTTTCCTACAGCTGCTAGTTGGGATTACCAAGGAGATTTTATGCGTAGCAGGGGTTACTGGCTGCCAGTCGGGTCGCGGATGTATCACAGTTTCCCGTGGCTCGGCAAGAATGGCACGAGGTGGAACACCCCAGGACGTTTAGTCGGTATGCTTCCCCTTTAGGGCGGTGAGCCCGACATAACCAACACGCTCCCCCGAGCGTGGTGACACATGATTTGCGTGTTTTACCTGGGTAAAAAAGGGGTACTGGCTAGTATAGATACAGGTGTCCCTTCATTTGATAAAAAACAAATTACAAACATTTCATTTCACAAACAACGTTTGGCAAAATTATGATTCATAAGTTCATCTTTGTACAAAGTAATGGTTCTATAAATAATTCATTTGACAAAACAATTACGAGACAAAGTTTCTTTCTTCAAAACATCACTTAACAAACTATTCACTTATTATATACGTTAATAGATAAAACAACGCAAGGCATAAAAACCTTTGACAAAATGCATTGTTTGGTAATTGTAATTTGTTTTTTATCAAATGAAGGGACACCCCGACAACTCTCTAACCAGATCCGACACGGATGTTTAGGTTCAGAAGGCTCTGGCTTGGAGCGAAGCTGCGCTTCGCTCCAAGCCAGAGACTTCGATGTTAGGTTTTTTTTTTGTATTCAAAAAGCAAGTTCATTTATTAACAATTATACATAAATTTGTAATTTGTTTTTTATCAAATGAAGGGACACCCCGACCAACTCTCTAACCAGATCCGACACGGATGTTTAGGTTTAGAAGGCTCTGGCTTGGAGCGAAGCGCAGCTTCGCTCCAAGCCAGAGACTTCGATGTTAGGTTTTTTTTTTTGTATTCAAAAAGCAAGTTCATTTATTAACAATTATACATATAAAATACCCACTTATTTACCCAATATTTTGTCTAATGGCGACCTTGCAAAAGGAATACTTTGGTCATTTAATCAATTGCAAAATGACGGTTTAGCATTCACAACATTTGCTATGTTAAATATTTATAAAATGGATTTTTGTCAAATGATCACTTTTAAAACGATCACTTTAGTAAATGATAAGTTTGTCAAATGATTACTTTTTCAAAAATAATTTGTAAAATGATCATTTGTCATACGTTTTTTGTCAAACATTAGTGAACCATAGATACAACATTGAATGGAGGAAATTGCTATGATGAAGAAGAAACTGAATATATAAATAAACGACCATTTCCGCCTTAAAAAATTATTCCCTTAGGAAATCATGGAGCCAGATAAATAACATTGCATAATCCCTAGCCACAGTGGCAACGCTTTTGTAGCCTAATGGAGGTCCTCCCCTTAGACGGGCAATATCTCCTCTTTTTGTCAATCCTTTTCACGGACTGTGGACATTTTACCCTAATGGACCCTTTTTGTGTAAGAAAGTCTACTTTTTTTATAAATGGACTCGACTACCTTATGCCATTTGCCAATGTCAAGTAAAAGAGTAATAAAAATATCGTTCAATTCGTCATCCAAAGAGAATTCAATGTGTCAATGGGGATAGAGGGGGCTATAGCCGGCTGGCCTTTTCTGTCAAAGACTGCGCGAACGAAATGTTTGTACTAATTTTCGCCAAAAATCTGACATTGACGGCTAGCAAAAATCGACGCAGCGCACCCCCCAGGAATAAAAAGACACCCAAAAGAGAACAAGTTGGTCTCTAAATCTAGTTTATCTTATCGTTAGAGCGAAGTTATGGGGTTACGCGAGTCCGACTCGCTCTTGGCCTGTTTTTATTTTTCATTTCATTACATAAATTGGATCAAATTCATGGCATAGTTGCAGATATTTGAAAATAAGGTGAACAAGTGACGTCACGTTTTCATAGTGAAATTTTCTTTAATGATATTTTTTAATTATAATTAATTAATGTTCAAATTACTAACGTTTAATTTTTTGCCACGCCTTCACCTGTGGCCCGACTACTAACCATAGTCAAACAATTACTTTGATAGTGTACGGTGACCCGCGGATTAGCAAAAGCTGATAAATTAGAGTCGCACCCACTTAACCTTCTCATAGCCGATGGGGGTTTAATTAAACTTTACGGTGTTTCCGCATAGCAGTAGGTGTAACTATATATATATATATATATATATTATATATAAGTGGATGTTCTGTCTGTCCGTCTATCTGGCATCCCCTTAGCACACGCAAAAGGTAGCAATCGGCCATCGGCGTAACGCAACGCAAACTTGAATCAGAGCAATGAGCAGAAATGATTCATAGAGAAACATTTTGTACCACGACGACGACGACACGACTTATTAAGCTTACTTTAAGATCGTCATGGTACAAAATAACAAAGTATTATTGAAGTGATCCTGCTATAAGACTTCATGGTAAGGCCCCCGGAAGCGTGACCGAAACATGCTTGAATATTTTGTCTTCTCGGCTCAATTCCCATCGTTCAAAAACGGTATCATGTTTTATCTCGTTATTATGCTGTTTAAATTTTCGAGGCATAATTTTTTTTATCATTTTCAGGTATTTTTAGATGGAATCGAAACTTATTCAAGCGTGCCATCTACCCTGCTATTAGCACTGAACTTTGGCATTATAAGGCTGGTTTATAAATAGCAGAGTCTCTATCAGTTGATCTAATCAGCCGTATGATGCGCTTTGTGGATCAGCGAATTTAATCAGATTTAAACGGAATCTCTTGAGACTACTTTTTCCAATAAACAAAAGACTCTTGTCCATTTTCCTTTTCAAGATCCTGTAATTGCTCAATTAAAAACTTACCTACTATTAAGTAAGGGCCTTCCATGAGCCAACTAGCGCCGCCAATCTTAAAAAAATAATATCTTACAAATTATTTATTTTTAATAAAAAAGCTACACAATATTTATTAGGATAAACACTATTTCTTAATATACAATACATGGCATAATTGCGACAAGCAAAGTTGTAGTTCTCAAATGTGCCAAAAACGGCCGTTTTTCGCAATTATGCGAACTACAACTTACCGACATTGAATCACGTTATAAATAAGCATTTAAAAAATAGTATTTATCGTAATAAACATTATGTACATAGCTTTTTTAATCAAATTTATTAAATTTGAAGATATTATTTTTCAAAGATTGGCGGCGCTAGTTGGCTTATGGAAGGCCCTTAAAAACAAGAACTCAATACAAAACATACATCTGTGATTGCTTGAAGAGCGCGCCAAACGTTACTTTTTTGTGAAAATTCTAATTAAAATAGTGTCAGTGGTATTTAGTGATTCCGTGAACGTTTCTATTAATTGGAGTGCTCGAAAGAAGTCGTGTTTGTGAAGTGTTGTGCTCTTAGCAGGTTTCCTTGCTTAACTCGATGATGGCGTAGATCGTTGAGTTATTTCGTTTAGGGGGTTGGGAGAGTTGTGCGTAGGTTTAGGTTAGGTTATCTTCGTATATGTGTATTTATAAGAATTCAGACATTCTATTAACCAACTAGGGCATACAGCCCAGTCTGAACTAGGTTGTACTTGGCTTTGCCTTTCCCTCTGGGAAGAAAACAACAACAAAAAATTACGCCTGTTTTTCCCGTAGGGGTAGGTCGAGGCGATGGACTTCCATCTTGCTATCTTGACACAAAACTTTCGCTTCCCGTACATTGATCAAACAATGCACACTTAACCTTATACCCTAGCTCATTAGTACTAAGTTCCGATGTTTACTAACTTAATACCGAATTTAATCATGAATGAGAATCACATAATCATAAAGATCATCATTTTGATTCTGGTCTAAAAAGTTTAAGGGTTCATTAACTAAATGGCATTTGGTTCAAAAACCATTTATTTAGAACGATAACAGACTCCGACTTGTCTAAATGTGGTGTGACCAAGCATTCTTTGTATTTTTTTTTGTTATGAGAAGAGCACGGATAAGTGCCTTTATTAAAATAAAACTAACTACTATCTAAAAATACATTACTTATAAAATAAATTTAAAAAAAAAACTAAATACTAAAGAACGAACACGTCGTCAAGATCCCCGTTTTGCGGAATGCTGCCCAGGACGCTGGCAGCATTTCCTCGCTGTATCGCAATGCTTAGTCGCTGAGCGAGGTAGCTGCCAGCCCTGGGATCGCCCGAAACATGGACCATACATTCTTTGTATACGTGGTCATTATAATTATCTAAGTGCTATTAAATTAATTAACATTTATTAGTTGCTGGGATTAATCATGCAATAATACCTTTGTGTCACCGTCCACTTTATAACTGTTAATCCAGGCAGACGCATAACACAAAAACACATTTAATAATAAAAATGCAATACCATATTCGCACCTATATGTTTGGTTAGGTTTCAGAATCTGTGAAATTAAAACACTATTCCATTCTTTAACCGATTCACAGATCTGTGTTCCAACGATATCAACCATGCAATCATTGATTTTATTTGCAAGATATGCTATGCTATGATAGGCTATAAAATTATAGGGCTTGATTATACCGTAGTTTCAACTTTCATATCTACATATTCTGTCATATCTAGCGTGTATACAAGTAGGTATGTTGTGTAATAAGTAGGTACCTACAGTCATATTTAAAATTATTAAAATCCAATTATTAATCAGTAATGTTAATTTGACAACGTAGGTATTCTAGTTTATTTTATTAATGGACTCGACTGTTGGTCATTTGCCAATGTCAAGTTACAGAAAATTCAATATATTCAATAGTCTTCTATTTTCCTCTAGGGGAGTCGCAGTAGCGTCTTCACCCTGGGTAGCCGCGTCTTCATGTCTTCATCCAGAGGAGTCGCCGTGGCGTCATCACTCTGGACGAAGCAGCTCGACAGTCACGTTCACTCCCGAGCTTGTAGCGGGAACTCTTGATAAAAGCTTGAAACTTCAGATCTTGCATAAATAATCCATTAACTTCACCGTACTGTCATTCGCGAACATTTTCTGATTAATTTAACGTGATATTAAACACAAAATAGTCCCTGTAGACATTAAAAGGAAAATTATCAAATAATTTCGCAACCGTCGTTTCCCGCCATTTTCAAGTGAACCGGTATTCTAGTTGAAAGGAATAAAATTGACATTTTATGCCAGGTTGTCTTTAAAACCCGGTGAACCATGGTAACCCTAATCGCGAGGCTAACGAGAAAAATCTGCATAGCAGGATTATATCCATTTGCATAGCTTATGTGAGTTCCCCGCGCAATTGTAGCAATTAAATTTTTAAATGGATGTATCCAGGAAGAAAAATGGAAACAGTTTTAAAAGTTCTCAACTGCACCTTCAATTGTTTAGGCCGAAAAGTGGTAGACCTCTCTCTTTTCTTGTGTGACCAAACCTATTGTCAGAGTTATTTAGGCCGCCTGTAGGCCTCTGACGTGACCTGACGACTAGAATATCCTCTTAACAATTTGTGCTGACGACTGCTGCCGAGCGACAGCAACTGGGATCAACTGGTTAACGTGCTTTCCGAGGCTCAGATGAAAATGTCATTAACGGTCACCCATCCAGGTACTGGATCAAAGTCGCCTAACTTGTACGATTGATTTCAACGTGTATGCAAGCGGAATATTTTTCAAATCAAATCAAATGTACCCGTGGACAAGCCTTTAACCTGCGACCTTGTCATTCCGTGACATTTAATTTGTTCGCCTATCATGGCATCGAACTCTCTCTGTGTGTGTGTGTGCGTGTGTGTGTGTGAGAGAGAGAGGGGGGATGTGTGAGGGAGGGGGGGTGTGAGAGGGAGGGAGGGTGTGTATGAGAGGGAGGGAGGGTGAGTGTGTGTGTGTGTCCATTCCTTCCTGCCATCCTGTAGCCTAAACGGCTTGGTGGATTGTGGTGTATGAGGTATCGTTAGATTCGTATTGATTACGGGAGTGTCATAGGGTATAAAAAATTAATCAAACGGGGATAGTTTTTTGTTTTCTTGAAATAATTTCTTCAATGACAAATGAGGCCGAAGTTCTTGCCGTTACACTAACATTACTGTCCAAATATCTATTAGGCAGTTCATATTTCAACTCCGTCGCACCTCCTTCCCGCTATCAATCACTCGGGCCCTCTGTCGTCGCCGTAAATCTCTCCCATTGTAAGTGTCCGGTGAAATGTTTGGTTTTTAGTTAGATACGCTTGTCATAGTGAAATATAGCGCATTAAGGGCCTTCCAATAGCTTTTTTAATAAAATTGATTAAATTGGAATATTTTATTTTTTCAAGATTGGCGGCGCTAGTTTGGCTCATGGAAGGCCCTTAAGTAAATAAAATAAATGTGTGGTCACTTTGTAACTTATTATTTTGTAGTGTGTTTATGTTACAACCAACTAGGCTGCAATCGCTGAACATGAATATTGAAGTTATAATAAATAATTTAATAGATTATCCCAGGGCGCCAGTCACATATCATATTAAATCAAACGAATAGGTTTATCTCTTCTTCTGTCACTTAACTCCTTTATTCCTATCAATTGGCCCCAATCACAATAATGGTTTCGAAGCTAATTAAAATTATTCTTAGTCTACCTTACTAGAACAGATAAATTAGTCGGACGGAACCTTAGTTCGTCCCTGTTGAAATTATTATGTGGTCATTTACTTCTAATTTATATTACAGTGTACATAATTAAAAATCTCGCTTACAGTTTGATATAATACATAAGCATTCAGTAGTTACTTGATAGACAGCAATGAACTTAACATAAGAACTGGATTACACGCGTGTTCAAGACTAAACAATAATTATACCTAGGTATCTATTATATTAGTTTCTTTAATAGACAAATGAATCTCGAAACCTTTAACTTTTTCGAGAGGTGTTGTTAATTACTTCGGATATCCAATTCAAACTTATATAAAGCGATACAAGTTTCGAGAGAAATTTATTAAATAAAACAGCTTGAAACTTTTTGAAAAACGGATATCGAATTGTCTCAACAAAAAAGTTTGATCTTGCCCAACACGTACATACTTATCATCAATCAGTTGAGATTTTCTCAAGAATTGCTTAACCGATTGTAAAAAAAATCACTCTTTCTTGTCTATTCGACTGGTCCTCGCCTCGGGGGACTTTAGAGCTGGGGAGTATTGTGTCCAGCGCCTGAGCCTCGCTATACAGCGGGGCAATGCGGCCAGTGCGCTGGGCACCCTGCCGCGCGGGACGGGCCTAGACGACAACATGCCTATGTATAATGTAGATAATTATTATATTTGTTTTTAAATTTTTAGAGTTAGTTTTAGTCTTAAAATTATAGTGAGCCATTACTACAAATTATTATATATAAACGGATATCGGTCGAAACTGTCGGTCTAATTGGCGACTTCAACTATCAGTGAGTGATATCCGTATATATAATAATTAGTTTTAGTCCTTGTATCATAACTTATATATTTAAAAAAAAAAATGGCAAAAAAGAATACTTGGCTTATCGCAGTTACGATATGTATTGTATAGGTATTGAAAAATGGCACTTATTTATCCTAATAATTTATTTATTTACAACAAACTAATAACATATTAACATAAACAAACAAAAAAATTATATAAAGATTTTTTAAGTGATTTTTTTTATTAAAATTTATTATAATATATCTCTTAGAGCATACCAATATCGTATAAAATATAAATAAAATATCAATACGAGTTAGGACTTAAGTACTTATTCCTACCTAGACCATAGTTATATTATTTTAAAATTCAAATTGTTAAAAAAATCTTCACATGTGTCAGATGAAACTGAAAAATTTCTATAAAATGCAGCGATACCTCAGCGGTTATCCTAAAACTTATAGATGACGAAGTTACTTCGCGAAGATAAATAACGAAAATCTTGGTCACGACAAGTTTAGAGCGGAAACTTTAAACTCGCTATGGATTAAACTCGTAGCTTGAAACTGTTCAAGACTTACTAACTTTTGTAACTGTACTTTAAGATATAATACTTGGAATAACGTCTTTGAGAAAATGTTAGCCTTAGTGACCCCTTTATAAGTACTATGTTTGAATTAAACTATGCAATAGGTACCAGCGAATTCGTGTCGACTTCGTGATGCTAAATTCATTTTTCTTCGTCAAGAGTTCATTAGAATTGTAATGCGACTCTCTTTAGGGGTAATGAGACGGAAGCCATGTTGTTTATTTTTCCTTTCATGAAAATGCGTTAGGACCGCTCTCTTTTATTTTATTTACTTTAGAGAATGTGCACGATGCGTGAGAAATGCGTAAGTAAATAGTGAGTCGTCAAAATTGAGATTTTATTCAACACGTTCACAGTATAAAAAAAATGTTTTGATTTCCTTGTAAGTCCCGCCTAATATTTCAATCTCTATATAAGTCGAAATACATCAAATTTGGTACGTGAATACTTCAACACTGGATGAAGCACTCTGAGCACTCTTCTGAAGACAATAGGACGTGAATGGACAGCAGCATCCACCAAGGACATCGTATTTACTTACCTTCAGAAAAAATACCCTTAGTGCGGATCTGGTAGGCATTAGGCACATACTTTATTCATCGTGCCACATATGTGGACGTGAGTTCTCAGCAACGTGAAAAATTTTTTTTTTTAACTTTCCTGTCTTAGTGCAATAGATTCTAAGGTTACGTGTAATTCACTAATCCGCACTGAGTCTACGTGTAGGGTCACCCCAACAGCGGAGACACAAAAGTAGACTGACAATGAATTCAAACGAACTCACTTCAAATAAAACATAGGTACCAATCTTAGTTTTAAAAGGATTGCGATGAGGAATAATCTTATTTATTATTTCTGAACTATTTTCTTTTCCTTCTCTCCTTTGAACCTTTTTTCATAGATAGTCTAACAATATATTTTTTTCTTCACAAAATACACAAATAATTCAGTAAAATTAGTGGCAAGGTGGCTTGTCTTGGCAGGAAGCAATAAAATACAGCAACTGCTACATTCTTCTAAGCTTATCTCTTCCGTGCACGCCGCATACATTAGGTACGGAAGGTATTCAGCCGGCATTCTGTCAGGATAGCACCGCCAATTTATTGTGGTATTTCATAAAGCTAGAATCCACCATATAACCCAGGAATTTCAAATGGAGCATGTCTATATTAGCGTCAGGTTGTCTCGTGCGCAAATAGTCTATCATCATCAGTCTATTTATATTGCCCCACTGCTCGGGTAGGAGGGAGCTCGGCCCATGATTCACTACGCGGGCCCAGTGCGGGCGGATTTCACAAATCTCAGACGTAATTATTCAGGTCTTGCACTAATTTCGTGCTGAGATTAAAAATTGTGTTGGCTTAAATCCCGGTCAGTTTCAGTTAACATTAGTCAAACAGTATATTATTAACAATTGTCAAACAATATGGAAACACTTGTCAAACAATATGGTATTTGTCTAACAATATGGTAACACTTGTCAAACAGTATGCAACACTTGTCAAACAATATGTTGACACTTGTCAAATAATATGTTGACACTTGTCAAACAATATGGTAACACTTGTCAAACAGTATGCAACACTTGTCAAACAATATGTTGACACTTGTCAAACAATATGGTAACTCTTGTGGATTAGTAGGTTAACACCTAGTTAAATAGGTTATACCGTGTTAATGTTAACTGACACGGTGCCAGTATATTTAACTCGAACTTTAGCGTAAATGGCCCAATTGACAGAGTGACACGAATTGCAATGTAATAAGAATGAAAGTCCGTTTGAAAACCCACATTTCTGTGTTCCAGCAGTAAAATGACAGTGTCAGGTTCTGCCCCACCATCAACAAAAAACAGCTTAATTAAGAATTCAGAAAATAGTAAGAAATCGAAGCGATTAATTCATTGTTTTCGTTATTCTTCTATAGGAGTTGCGAGAGTAGTAGAAAATGATACCTACTGATTATGATTATGCAATATGAAACCTGTAATAAGTACCCAACAAAATGATAGGTACAGCTTAAATGGTCATGTAGTTTTGTAGGTGGGGCAAACCTCCATTGAAATGTGGCAATGTCTTTTTGCTACAAACATACTGCAATCTTTGTTAGAATTTTCCTGAAACTCTAGTAAGTACAATATTTATAGTCTTTCTTTTTTTTTGTTAGTTGTTTTGTTTCAAGTTCCGACAAAAGTGAAGTTTCATTAGTGCTACAATGCGTCATCCGTTCGGTGTTATTTTTTCTTATTATTTTTGCCTTAGAAACACCTGGATTCACTTTTTCCCCTGAGAAATATGCAGTAACGTAATGTTTTTTTTTTTAAATGTAACAATCACTTACGAATATTATTTCCCATTCCTGTACTGTCTAACATAGAGAAAAGTGTACAGGCGAGTTTTAAGGTTGATATTATCTCAAAAACTACTTGACATATTGCAAGAATTCTTTCACTGTTAGATAGATAAAAGTCTCAACCTTATTGAGGCCCCCTGTACACTTTTCTCTGTCTTCATTTGTACCAAACAGCGAAGTTACAACCTCGCTGGTACCAAAATATAAACCAAACATAATGGCTTAGGTGGCAACTCATCCTAGAAAAATCCGCGGATGACTTTACCACTTTTTAAATCTATGGTGGTAGTCTGATCTGAATCAGATTGTGCTGTGGATGACTTCAGCTCCCAACACCACAAAGCTTTGCAATTCATCTATCAGTAGGTATTTAGTTTTTAGATAAATAAGTATCGTTAATTATGTTTTAAAGACGATTCCCACCACTATATTCTCCACACAAAGAGATAATCCGAAGAGGGGAGAACACGACAGTTATAATCACGCCTTGAGAGAGACATTAATCTACCCTCAAATAAAATGGTATTACGTTCCCCAAGACTTAATCCAGCACTTTATTAAAGCTTTTCTATAAGACGCTGTTAATAAAACTTCCAAAAAAAAAATTTGATAAGTAAGTACTGCGACATATTTAATATTTATTTGACATGGTGTATTTAATAAGTAATATTAGTTTATTTCAAAAAGGTACAATATAAAATAAAAAAGTACCATTCAATATTTAAAAAAACCTAATCTAAACTATTTAAAAAAAAATTAGTTACAGGAAGAGTACCCAAGACACTGGCAACGTTACCTCGTTGGATCGCGATGCTAATCCGATAAGTAAGTACTTATATATATTTTAGTAGATATCGATCGAAGTATAATTATTACCACATTGTTAAAAATTATTTAAATATAATCAATCTCACGCAAAACGCTAAAGAAATTAAGGGTAACTCTACTAGTTCGACTATTTTAAGAAAAGCACAATGGTAATGTGTTTTTTTTTAACTAAACTTAAACTAAATAAAACTCTGACAGGTCTGATAATGCTGCCTACATTCCTACAACAAAGTTATAAAAATGATGGTACTAGGTACTTTTAGAACTATTAAGTTAGATTAAAATAAAACGCATTTAACAGAATCGCTACCAGCAATTCCATAGGGCTCTTGGATGCTGCCAATGCTTAAAATGCAAATTTAATTTATATTTCGATTTGAATGTGATTGAACTACTTTGAATTGAAGCCACAACAGAGTTGGGGGTTCAAAATGTAAGTTTTAGTTCAGGGATAAAAGCGACTGCCCGTTTAGTTTGTAATTAAATTCCGCCGGACCATTGTCTCCACAGTTCAGAGTTGTACAATCTCTGAATTAGTTCGACAAAAACTCGTAGTTGAACGAAATGCAGTGGTTAGATATATATACTTGACTATAAATGATGGATTACTCGCAAATGGTCCCATTCGCAGATGGTCCTGTTAGCAAATGGTCCTGTAATCCTGTTAGCAAATGGTCCTGTTAGCAAATGGTCCTGTTAGCAAATGGTCCTGTTAGCAAATGGTCCTGTTAGCAAATGGTCCTGTTAGCAAATGGTCCTGCTAGCAAATGGTCCTGTTAGCAAATGGTCCTGTTAGCAAATGGTCCTGTTAGCAAATGGTCCTGTTAGCAAATGGTCCCATTCGCACTTGGTCCCATTCGCAGATGGTCCGGTTAGCAAATGGTCCCATTCGCAGATGGTACCAAGCCATAACCTTTTGTTCTGATAATATAAATAAATATAAACTGATAGACGAACAACAAAGTGATCAAATAAGGGTGGATAGCTTGCACGAGGTTTGCACCAACGAGGGTTAAAGCTTACCCCGGGGTTAAATAAGGAGAATGTATGGCATATTCATGAGTTAAGTAGCTAACTGGGTTATCTACTGGTACCGTTTTCTAATGGGAAACTTTATTCTTCGTACATATATTCAATATCCAAGATAAGGTTAGCTGTTAGGAAAATAAATTCACATGTTATACATGAAACTGTCAAAGTTTAAATATATAAATCGATTATTTTAAGATACAGAATCCGAAAAATGAATATAAGCTTTTTTTGGCAGTGTTGCGGCAACTAAATTAGGTTTCGACGTATTGTTTCCGAATGTTTGTCGTCCATTTTAGTCCGCGGGCTGAACAAACAATGGACTAGAAATGCAAACGATGAAAATAGACACTGAATTTTCGTTGATTGGCGTCTGAAAAATATTTCCGCGCGATGCTTTTATTTAGGCATGTTTTTACCTATTGTTGGCTATTAGTCTACGTGGGTATCATGAATAAAATATAATTCCATTACATATTCAACCACATTGAAGACTTCAGTCTTATGCCAACGGTCGAGTAACGCTTCAATCTTCGAGTAAGCATTTGATTATGATATTCGAGGAAACAGCATACGATCTCGAATAGGAGGATCCCATATTTTCATGTAGACAACTGACCTATATAATATCTAAGCTACACACTCCCGTCTGCCGATGGGGTGATTGCCCCTGTTCAGATCACTGGCTCCATCCGGTGACGTAATCAGGAATAGCAAGGACCTCCCAAAATAATTTTGTATTTACGATATCTTAGGCAAAATAAACGTATTTCTAACATGCTTGCTGAATATAATGTATAAGCTAGACTAAGAAATTAGTGCGAATTCTAGAGTGCACAATTAGTACTAAGCAAGGTGTCCCGCTCGCTCTTACGCGATATATCATTATGATCGACGGTAATAGTTTCGTTTAGGTTTACGATTCGATTTAATGGGCACTACAGAATTAGCTACGTAATTGTTTAGTTTGAAATATTTTAGAAACAATTAATAATTCAGACTATATTCTAAACTTTTGAATCTAAAAGCATGTGCTTTAAGCTCAATAGGGCAGCGACATACTTTGCTAGTTTGTCACCTTTAGATAATCACAATAGATCCTAACAGCAATAAGTATCTAATATAAATACATCAAACATAATAACGGTCCAATAACATTAATTGTACAATATTGTAGGTATTTATTCATAAAACAATAAAAATTAAAAATAACTATTATAATATTAAGCTAGAAAATATAAACTAAACTAAAAACTATAGGTATATACAATAGGTCGGTTGAACTATTCGAATGGCTTAGCATTACAGATAGTTCAACCGATCCCCGTTGTATATTGTACAATTGATTACTTACGGTCTAAGAATACATCTGATTGATCTCTATCTAGGTAATGGAAATAAAGATATGGTCGAATACACACATGAAGGTTGGTTTTGCCAAAGGAGTGCCATGCATACATGGGAAAAAGCTAACAGACTTACAACTTTGAGGAAGGATTCTTCGCGCAAACAAAAGTTTCCTCCAAGTTTGATGCGGGGGGCATAAAGTTGCGAGCACGTCCCTGTTCGGGTCCGGTGCCACTCAGCAAAATTGAGATTAACGATAGGTCTGACGATCCCATTAATCACCGCGATTGTCATGCGTAGGGTGTAGCGAGCACCAATTTTGTGTACCTACATTTCTTTTGGATAATTCCAGGGAAAAAACTAAAACGAATTGAATGGCAGGTTTATTACCCGTCCTATTTTCTAAATGTAATGGTAAAATTAACAAAGAAATTAGAGGGGTAGTAAATAAAAACCAGCCAAGTGCGACTCAGACTCGCTCACCGAGGCTTCTGTGCAAGGCAACTTCGCTCTAACGAAAAGATAAACTATTACTTATATGATTTTCTCTACAAATATGCGAGAAAATAAACGGCCATATCTTTTGATTGCGTTGACGTAGAAGTTTAATTTTTTCACGGCTGCATGAGGTTGCAGACCTATACCTATTTGGTATTAATTTCAACTTTTTTTATTTTTTATTTTTATTATTAATAACATTATACTACAATCTATTACAATAAAACTAAAAAATATATATATAAACTAAACTAAAATTTCAACTTAACACTCTTCCACGCGTTAACTGACGGACAGACAGACGGACAACAAAAGAAGAAGGCCAGGTAAAAGAAGAATATCATGGCTTACGAACTCACTCCATTAAGCAAAGTAAGATTACATACCTTACTTTCCGTTGCAGATTGCCATATTAATCTTCTTCTGAACCATTAGAAGAAAACTGAAGGTGTTATTATTAACAAAACTTATTGCAAACAAATTCAATTTATAAAACACCAAGATAAATGGATATAGTGAACCTGGGAAAGGATTTGCAAGAGATATTGTTTCTTGGCGGGAATTTATCTCGCAACGACGGCGGAGACAGCGAGCGACGACGCGACGGTCGGGCGGCGAGCGGCAATCTTCGAAACGATCGTAATTTACTGGACTGGATTGGATGGACTTGAAGTAGGGAGTTGTTGTATATGGCAACGTAAAATGATTTGCTGGAAACTCGCAACCACAATATTGTTTTTCATTCAATTTTAGGGTTCCGTGCCTCAAAAGGAAAAAAGGAACTCTTATAGGATCACTTTGTTGTCCGTCTGTCAAGACTTATATCTCAGAAACGCGTGGACGTATCGAGTTGAAATTAATACCGCATACTCAAGTCTGCAACCTCATGCAGCCGTCAAAAAATCAACCTTCTACATTAACGCAATCAAAAGATATGGCCGTTTATGTCGAATTTTGGCGCATATTTATATGAAAACGCAAGAAACTCAAAACCTATAGGGTACTTCGGGAAGTCGCAGGCATAGCAATTGATGAATTGCTTAAATATTTTGTTGTTATTCCAATAACAATGTACATTATGAAACTTAATTAACGCATTACAGTGCGCGAGGCGTAAGCTCAGGTTTGCATTTGTGTGAATGCACACAGATAGTGTAGAGTGATATTCGGCCTGAGGCGCGACGCGTCCAATACAAACACAACAAAACACACCCTGCCGCGCACGCACCGCACTTCACCTCTTGTACCGCTATCACTCACACAAATGTAAACCTGACCTTACGCCTCGCCACAGACCACTTACCCCAATAGACTTGAAATCGGTACATATTTGCAAGCGAAACATTCTGTCAAGGCCGGTAACCTACAGACGAGGCGGGGGACAGGGGTGCACTCGGTGCACTCATTTAAAGAGACACGGCCATGTCGATATCGATAATATATTATCGATGGGGATTGTTGAACTGTTACCTACACAGTTTCAATACTTAATGTACTTAAGTATGAATTTGAAAGTTAATAAACGATTTCTACTGAGGCAATGCTATCTGTTTATTATTAATATAATAAAACAAGAACTTCTCATTATTAACGTATCACAAAATTTAATAATTACACATTATTTATAATTTAATTATTGTGAAATAATAATTATGCGTAACGAACATCATGATTGTAGTCCAACCAATAGGCATTGATGAATAAACATGGCAATAAAATAATGTAGGTCGATATTACATTACGTAGGCTTTCTATAAAGGTTTGTATGTATATATTATGGTGTTTTTCTCAAACAAAGCGCGGCCATTTAAACAAGTTACGACTGACGATTCGTGATCATTCCTAACGATTGCTTGCGATTCTTGTGATTTTTAGCGATTCATACTCACCCAAATACATTAAAACAGAACCTGACTTTTAAAATTTCTGAACGCCTATTTGTTATTTGTATCAGCCATAAAGTTTATGTTTAGAAATAGGTAAATTCAGTTAAGAACAAAAATTAGTCGATGCTATTTTTAATAAAAAAAATTAAGCTTTAACTAACTTTGTTAATTTGCTACGTTTACTTATTATGATACTCCTTACTAGTCGCCGACCTATTATTTACCTATATGCCGCATTAGAATAGGTACCTTAGCTAGATAGCATTAATAAAAATATAAGATACCTGTACAACTGGTAGGTATAACGTTGGAATTGCAGTACTATGGAGTTTTCTTCGATAGTTCATATTAATAAAACAATCCGCCGTAAAGTTACGGGAACATATTGTGGTGAAAGACGACAGCCACCAATTTTCACGCATTGTTTTTATTATCCATTCACTTTTAATGTCTGGATCAACAGGAAAGCTATTTATAAAGAAAGTAAATGAAATCAAAACTCATAAATCTACACAAACTTATTTAGGTGACGTAAGAATATCGATGATTGTATACCACATCTCTAGCTTACACGTGCCACGAAACGAAAGAGTGAGATAGGGCTACAATTAGTAGGTGGGTGAAAGAGAGATCTCTCGGAACTACTCGTAAGACACGACAATCGAACCAGTGTAAGTTGAACTCCTAATTGATTTGTCGGATTAAGTAATGAATTGATTTATTAATCAGATACTTACCGATGAAATGTGATACCATCCTTTTTGTAATTGTTCCTCCTACTGTCATTACCACACAACTTTATAGCACAGTTGGGCATGTTAAAATATTTTTTTCTTCCTTTTTTTTACAGCAGTTTATGGGTCGAATATCTGGTCACTACTAATTTGATAGGCGACGTAGTTCGGTTTGTATAGAACTTTTGCGCTCATGTGTTGGCAGAAAGCGGGGCCCTCCTATTACAGGTCTATTGGGGTAAGTGGTCTGTGCGCCTCGCGCACTGTACCAGTTACCATACAACACAAAGGTCCAATAAACAAAATAAAGAAAGGTAACAGTTTTAATAATAATAATAATAAGTCTTTATTTCAGGCGTATAACCCACATACAATGTAAAATACAGCACAAATATCTTATAATAATAAATAAACAAAATTAAATATAAAAGTAGTATAAAATAACTATCTATAACAACAGATTGTTATTTTTTATTCGGGCTCCGGTGGACCGAAAGCCAATACTTAAAAATGGGACTTGTGAGATCCTCGGACACAACCTGTAAAATGCTGTTGCGAGAGCTCCGCAATCTATCCCAGAAGGAAGATATACGTGCTCTCACAACTGCAAAGAAGTCAGGCACCCCCGCCTCGGCGAACATACCGGACGCACTGCAGTAGCGTGGAAGTTTCATAAGGATGCGGTATGCGTCATTATACTGCACCCTTATGGTGCTGAGCGAGGCTCTCTTAAATTTCACCCAGAGCTGACCTGTGTAAAAACATTGGCAGTACGCCTTGAATAAAGTCGTTTTTACGTCTGGGCTACATTTAGAGAACCTCCGCGCCAGCATGTTGCACCGAACCGAGAGTGCCCGCCTTTCTCTTTCTATGTCGAGATCATCCTTGAGGTCCCAGGTAAGTATGTGTCCCAGGTATTTGAACTGTTTCACAACCCGAACTGCAGAGTCGTTTAGAAAAACTTCCGGCACTCTCTCCGGACCCTTTCCTGCCCTAAAGACCATCATCTCTGACTTTGAAACATTGTATTTCAACCCGTGAGCCCCAGCATAGCGCTCACAGATTGAAACCAGCTTCCTGAGTCCATTGATCGACGGACTAAGGAGCACCATATCATCCGCATAACTTAAGTTGTTAACACACACATCACCCAAGTGGCACCCGACTTTGGTGCCCCTCAGTTCGCCGATCAGATCGTTCACATATGCATTGAAAAGGTTTTAACGTTTTATTTAATAAACAATCCAATGAGACACAAAAATATACTTAATTAGTCAATATAAGCACAACTTAATTTACTTAATGGTGTTTTATTTCCTTAGTTCACCTTTTTTCTATTTTCGTCTTGTTTAGTTACTTCGTTTTAACAGCCTCATAATTAATCAAACTCATTATACCGTTCGACCATAATTAAATTAATGCTCATTAATTTGTAACTTGAAATAAATCTCGTTACCTTTACAATGATATTCCAGGCATAATGAGTGTTTAATTTTACCACTTACTTATCTAAATGTCCTTTTAATAAATAACAATAATTGCTTAACAGTTACTTACATTTAACTTAGAATGAAAGCAGATAATTCGTAATATTACATTTTGATTTACATATGCAAAGTCAACGCGTTGAAAATGGAACAACAATTTTACTATCCAACAATATGTTGCTTGCAAAGTGGTATTGAAAGTAAATTTAAAAAAAATGATAAAGTGCATAAATGTACACAACGTGCTTACTTGCAATAAAGAGATTTGACTTCGAAAATTTCAACTTTTTTTGGCGTGCCCGATCTACCAGACTTCCACTTATCGTTATCGCTTTCAATTTGACACATGGACGCTATACATTGCTGCTATGTTTTTGCAAGTTTTAACAAACGACAACGAAACGCAGCAATGTATATCGTTCAAGTGTCATAATGAAAACTATAACCATAACGATTGAAGTCGCGGTCACCCCCGTCCACGCCTCTGGCGACCTGAGGGCTGTCGCTTACCTCTCAAAGAATAAGTCTGGTGTCACTTCACTTGGCTATTCGTATTCGCTATTGGATGTTTGTCGTATTTGTCAAATACTTGACGTACATACAAATAAGACGAATATATAATAAGTCATTAATATTTTTTGAGCTTTAAAAAAAGATGTTTTGACTGAGATGCATTTCAAATCAGCCCCCTTACCTTGAAGTCTTATAGCAGTATTACTTTCATAATACTTTGTTACTTCGTACAATGACGACCTTAATGAGCTTACTTTAAGGTCGTCATTATACGAAGTAACAAAGTATTATGGAAGTAATACTGCTATAAGACTTCAAGGTAAGGGGGATGTCTTGTAAGCGGGGTTTCTTTTAAAAAGTATCTTTTAAAAATATCACGTTTAACAAATACTAGATATTAAACTAATGCTCTAAGCAGTCTTCAGCCTGTTTAACTTGCAGGTATAGCAGCTCGCTGTTGCTCCTTCGTTCCCTGCGGCCGGGACCTGACTCCTCGGCGTGGCCGAGCTGGTATCCTCGCGAGAGGTGGTACAGCACCACCACCGATACGAACATTAGTCCCATGTAGATGAACGATTGGGTCTCCTGGGCGAAACGAAATAATAAATGTAGGTAAGTAAGTAAATTCATCATCAGTCTACTTATATTGCCCCACTGCTCGGGCACAGACCTTCCCTTGCATTGAGGGAGTTGGGGCCATGATCCACCAGGCGGGCCCACTGCGGATTGGCGGATTTCACATGCCTTAGATTTTTTCTTCTTCTACGGCATGCAGGTTTCATCACGATGTTTTTCCTTCACCGTTTTGAGAGCACTCGGTAAATGTACGTAAGTTTTTCCGTCGAAAAAAACGAGGATAACTCATTGGTACAGTCGAAGACAGAGATAAGTATACAGGGGGCCTCAATAAGCTTGAGATCTTCTCAAAAATACTGGACCGAATTTAATAATTATTTTACAGTTACATAGTTTTCACTTTTATCTATCAAACAGTGAAAGAATTTTTGCAATAGGTCAAGTAGTTTTTGAGAAAATCTCAACCTTGTAAACTCACCTGTACACCTTTCTCTGTGTTTCACCGTACATGGCTGCCTTGGCTGGGAATCGAACCTAGGACCTCCGTATCGCAGGTCCATTGACCCAACCACTGAGCCACCGAGCTCCTCGAAGTAAGTAAATTAATAATAATATATTCTCGCTAGACAGTTGGGGCAAGCAGTATCGGTCAGGCCCATTCTGTGTAAAATGATAAAAATATACGCCAAGAGACTTCCCCGCCCAGTTCTGTAAGAGTCCATGCCAGATTGTTTATTTGTTACGAAACGAAATCATTACCATACATTTGAATATTGTTACATAATGCATATGATAAATGTGTTTTTACCCTCAGCCAGTGAATACTGAATATATTTACCTATTTACTAAGTCCAACAATTTCATCAAACTACTTGTAATTACAAACCCACCATGGCAAGACATTAAAAACTCGTTCAAAGTAACATCAGCGAGGCCGTTTTAAGCCTGTAATTTTGTGAAACGAGTCCCTAATACAGAGTAGAAGTGTAGACACCGTTATTACGAAACACATAGACTATATAAAATTACATCGTCGTCGTCGTCGTCAGCCTGTATCCGTCCACTGCTGGACGTAGGCCTTCTCGCAATCCTTCCATTGTCTTCTATTTGTGGCCGTACGCATCCATTTCTTCCCACATGTGCGAGAGATGTCGTCAGACCATCTCATCGGTGGTCTTCCTACGCTGCGATGTCCCGTGCGTGGCCTCCAAACTGTGGCTTTGTACGTCCAGCGGTCGTCGTCTCTGCGTGCAACGTGCCCTGCCCATCTCCACTTCAGGGAAGCCATCCTTTCCCCAATATCCACCAGCTAATTACATACTAAAGACATATTTATTATCTATTTTATATTAAAACGATTGTCCCTAAAAGGACCCTAGACACAGACACCGACCGCTCACGATATGTGCGCGCCACAGGTCAATGACCGTTACGAGTATATGATCGCACAAGGGTGACCCATTGTATTTTATTCTACGGAATTATATTTTTATTGACATTATTTATATTAATAAATAAAATAAAATAATACAAATAACAAAAGTACCTACTTACAAAATATTTACATAATAAGCATATCGCCTACGTCGCCCCCATGGCGCAGGGTTCCCAGGATGCTGGCGGCATTACCTCGCTGAACGGCTAAACTCAGCCGTTGAGCGAAGTAAGTGCCAGCCCTGAGATCCCCTGTAGCGAGGACCAGTCTTTTGGACATACTCTTAGTAAACATTTTTGTATCCATTTGATATTATTTTATATCGGTCTTAGATTCATAGTGAATATCTAATTTCAAGGTCAATGGCGTTTACCCTGTAGTTTTTCGTTACGTACCTGTTTAAAGTTAACAAACAGTCTGGTAATGACGATAATGATGACGTTGCCGACCGCTTCTGTTAGCAGCCACGCAGCCGTCATTACCGCCTTCATGCTTTCTGGCGCCTCCTTGAAGGCGAACTCATTTCCGGTCACAGCAAACAACACCTGGTAATGATTGTAAGAGTCGATATTTTAAATTGCATGTAGGTATAAGAGCCATCAAATTATTATTAACGGAAATGGTAATCGTAATTTGAAGGGAGGAACCATGGGCTACAATATTTCGATTTTCGCCTAAAGGCTTTTATCGATTTGTATAAAATTCATTCGAATAATGATAGGTGCAACGGAGGAGACCATAGGAAGAATCCTATGGTCTCCTCCGTTGCACCTATCAAGTAGTCAACCTGTAGTGTTTTTATATGACATACAATGACTACTTAGATGACAATTTAAGTGGGTTTCAGAAATGTTTTTGTTTTTTAAAAATATGACGACTTTCAGCTCTCCTTATCTTTTCTGGTAGTTCGTTCCATAGCCGAGCAGCGTAGACCGTAAAGGAGTAAGAGTAGAAGAGTGCTATGTGAAGGGTACATGAGACAAAGAGTGTGAGTAGAGCGAAGGTTTCTGTTATGAAAAGCGGACAAGTACTGAAGCTTGTCTTTAAGATAAGGAGGAGAAAAAGGATCAAAAAGAATAGTGTATAAAAGACAGATCTTTGTGTACATTTAGGTGATTGCTGACACTGAATGCCCTTCCTTCGGCTTCCTACTCTTTCCACTAAATTCATAAACCTAGTTAAACCTCGACTCCCTCAAATCGTGTTGCTATCCCTTTCACACTTCGTTAACAGAGGTTAAGATAGAAAGGGAGGGTGGCGTAACTTTAAATCACGTTTATGAATAACAGCTGTGTTTATACCCGTCAAGAATGATTTGGGAGTCAAACTCACCTCTGCGACTGATATAATGAAAAATTGTGGCAATAATAAAGCCATGCTTATTGAATTCGCTTCAGTGATGACTAGCACTTTGGATTTCTGAAAAAAAACTCATTTTGGTATTGGTATACATAGATTTTTCAAAGTAGACTAAATGCTGCATCCTTTCCTACACCAAAGTTATAAAAATGCTATGCTTTAGAGAAAGTCTTAAAATTAGTAAATACACGACAAAATGGCTTCTAAGTGGTATTTATTAAGATAAGATAAAAAAGATCCCAAGTCTCATACAAATTTGGTCATGAGTCTTTCCTTTTATTTGACTAAATTTGCAGTTTGCATTATTGGACAATTTTCATTTTAATATCCAGTGGTTATTTTGTGTTTACTATCACGTAATCCAGCTTCGTCCAGAGTTACAACGCCACGGCGACTCCTCTGGAGGAAGAGAGAAGACTATGATATCTTTTTTATCATTTTATGTATAAGATATTAATAGTCGCTCGGAATATTCTATTTTCGATAAGTAGGTATGTGAAATTGCACTATTATGCTACCACTTCCTAACGCACTGCTTCTCTACCCAAAGGTTGTCTGGAAGAGATCGCTCTCAGCGATAAGACCGCCTATTGTATAATAGTTGTTTAAGCTTAGTATGTGTATCTGTTTTTGTGCAATAAAGAATATTTATCTTATCTTATCTTAATATTCTGTAACATGACATTGGCAAATGACGACCTGTAGAGTCCATTAATAAAATAAATACTTACGTACACCCCTCTATCTTCGCCAATCGTTATCGTATACACCCCACCGCTCTCCATCTCAATGTTTTGCTCTATCACGTCATTACCGCTCAATATGGAATATCTAGAGCTGAACACTTCCACCCGTTGTGACACCCCGTCGGCAATAAACGTCTCTACCTCGCCCCGCCTCTCGTTGTAGAGTGATATATTTGTCATGTCCGTTGTGTTTGAGACTAGGAATCTAGAAAAATCAGTTGTTTTTTCAGTAAAGTGCTAAAATAAATTGAAAAAATAAGAGGTTTAGGTTTGTGCTTAGATAATAAATCGAACGCTCCTAAAACTATATCCTCCTCCCTAATCGTTGCCTCAGTGCTGAGGATCGTGACCCTCAACAGCAGGTGCCGTCTTGGCCGCCACGAGACACGGTTTTGTGCTCTTCTCACAGCCTTTTCAAAGGGCACGCCGAGGATTCTGCCAACCACATCAGTCCAGCGGGCTGGTCTCCGGCCACGGCCTAAAACTATATACTTAACTATAATTATATATATTGTGTGTCCTTGAATTCATTCGACTAATTGAAACGGAATAGAATAGAGAATATGTTTATTGCCATACACCAATTACATAAGCTTACAAAAATTCAATCAAGTAGTAAGTTATAATCTAATATAGTTATGCTAAGTGGTGTGGCAAAAGGTGCATGTTGTACTCATGATAAATATTAAATTTGTTTTTTTTTAGTAAATCAAAACTCAAAACAAAATCTAACCTACGTCACAAGTCACACGATGACTTTAGAAAAGACCATTAGGTCAAATTCCAGTGAAAGAAATCGTTGCAAAAAATTAATAATACCTTAAAATGTGAAAAATCCAAAGCACAGTATCGATGCACATCAAATTAATATTTTTTTTGATACTTAGTTGAATTTATTGAAAAAAAAAAAATGTTTAATTTACTTAAACGCTGTGCAGAATTAATGTATGACACAAGCCTGTGTACTGTATTTACTTGCAATAAAGACTGATTCCGCAAAAAGCCGAGACTCGTGCCGAGTATTACGCCTTGGGAGGCTTACGTTCAGCAGTGACCTGAATTGATACGGTCTTGATGATTATTATCATAGCCATAACGCGTCCAATTATATTGGACATACATAAGCCTCCCCTAAATGACAATGCCAGATTCTGCCCCACCATCAACCGCAACTTGTACAAGATAACGAATAAATGTAAAAATATCTCCGTTTTTTATTAAAATTATTGGTTTAAAATAAAGTTTTGTACAAGTTGCAATTCGAAAAAAACAGCTTAATTAAGAATTCAGAAAATAGTGAGAAATCGAAGAAATTTATTCATTGTTTTTATTATTCTTCTATAGGAGTTGCGAGAGTAGTAGATAATTATACTAATTATGATTATGCAATATGAAACCTGTAATAAGTCCCCAACAAAATGATAGGTACAGCTTTAATGGTCACGTAGTTTTGTAGGTGGGGCAAAGCTCCATTGAAATGTGGCAATGTCTTTTTGCCATTGGTTTCTAATAATGATTTAATTTTAAAATGACAATCAAGTAGGAACGTAACTTTAAGACGAATCTCAATCTACTGATATTGCAAAAGACAACAAATTAATGCCTTCATTTACTAATAGCATTGATCTCCCATAAACAACTAGATACACAAAAGTCTTACTAAAACAATTTAAAAAACGTCCAAATAAAGGTCCATTGTTAACATCCAAATAATGTCCAATAAAGCAAGGGTCCATTCATCCGTTTGGACCTTCTTTGCGCTCGGACATTTTTAGAAGGCAGACTGTGTATCTAGTTGCTTATAGGAGATCAATGACTAATAGCCATCTTTTTTGTTTCTATCATCTGCGGCTAACCGTCTCAGACACGTATCAAACAAATCAAAAGTTACCGAAAAACACTTACCTAACAACGGGGAACCCTGATTTGCTCTTATCTACCAAATCCTTATACCGATACACGTCATTCCCCGTAAGATAGAAAGAGATAGCACTGTTCTCTTCTAACAAAAACGTCTTGTTTCTCGCTTCAATACAATAGCCTTCCAAAGTTAAAGTTATGCTTTTGAAACCGTTGACCTGAAAATCTTTTTTCACGAAGTGCGAGAGAGGTGGAATGACGTACGAAATGTTCTCGTGATGATACATTGATATAGGGCAAGGGTTCCCGTTAAATATGCGCAGTTGGGATAAACCGGGTTGAGGCAATTGAGGGTACGTGGTCTGAAAATAGAGGCATTATTTAGACATTTGGATTTTGGTAGAATTTACCCAAAAGAGGGTAGATCATTTTTAGCAACCTTTACCCCACAACCGGCTCGAAGGACCATCACAATTACATTATGCAAACCTACCCTCTAGCCCTAAAATTGAAAATATTATGTAGGTATCTACTTAATTTATAAAGCTAGCCTTTTACTAAGCGGCACTTAAAAATGATGACGATAAAATTATGATTATAAAAACTATATGTTGCAAATGATTTTAATAGTGATACATTTGCTGTTAAAGAAATAATCAAGGCTTCGTAATCATACACTTGGTTTATTCGTCAATTCAAATTCATCGCTTTTATACCTAATTTTCAATAATTATTTGAAAGCACTAACTTTGGACTTCGGATCTTACATGCGCTAGAGAAGTTGAATACTGATGCAATCTTATTTCATTCATCATCGTCATTCGCAAACCAAAATTCTATTTCATATTTGTAAGTGGCAAGTAAACCATTTTATCTATTTCAATATTTCTACTCACTTTTATATAAATCTCGACTAGAGCGGAAGCTATGAATGCTACTCCAGCCAAAACTCCTCCCGCAGTCAACTTGTGGAGGGGGTTCTTTAGTATGTTACGCTTCTCCAAGTACGGGTAAACATACTAGAAAGGAAAATAAACTGTCTGTAGTTCGGGGAAATCGTAAAATACAAAGTTGTTAACAAAACTAGAATTTTAGCAAACAGTTGCAGAAAATATACGTAGCTCAGAGACGTAGGTTTAAATCCACGAGAGCTTATCTAGATTAAAAATACTATAGATGTGAGGTCAATGCGCTAGAATTGGCACAATATATGTTGTTGTTGAGCGTGAGAATGACGAGCAAATCTCGGAATGTGACTACTCTAAGGAGGAACAGGGTGACATGAGCTCGGAGGGATCGCAGACGAGCTGGACGTCGACCGTTGATGTAGACAAGGACGACGAAAACAGCGTTACCGGCGACGGCCAACACCAGTCCGAAAAGGCGTCGGTTCGTATTCCACCGCTGTCACCATGAAGTAAAACCGCAGCTTGCTCGATCAAGACCGTTTAGTTAACAAATACCCTCTACAATAAATATTTTACGGCTACGGACATACATTATACAACAGCTGTTGTCAGGATATTCAGGAATATAATATACAGGTACATACGAAGATAGAGAAAAGCACCTATACAGGGGGTCTCAATAAGGTTGAGGTTTTCTCAAGAACTACTGGACGGAATCTAATAGTTATTTTACAGTTAACTTGATGTTAAACTTTATCTATCTAACTGTGAAAGAATTCTTGCAATAGGTCAAGTAGTTTTCAAGATAATCTCAACCTTAAAACTCTCCTGTACACTTTTCTCTGTAATAGACCGTACCTATGGTGCTTCAGATAAGCATGAATAAAACTCAAACGTGAATAACGTACAAAGTCGGCAGCATACAAGCAATCCCTCCGTATTGCATGTGTCTCTACTCTAGGCGACAAAGACCGCTTACTGTCAGGCGGTTCGATTGCGTGTCTGCCACTCTTTGCACTAAAAAAAATTGCACTAAAACATTGGATAGTGCAATTGGTGTCACTCTTCTTTATGGCTTTTAATAGTCACTTTCGGGACTTCACGTGAACGACGACACTGTAAATTCTCTTTGCAACTGAAAGCAAGCTAATGGACCATCTGATTAGTGCAATTCTTAAACCTTGCATCTATAGTATTTTTAAAAGGGACCCCTTTTTTTCGCATAATTTTTTTGTCCTAATTTAATTTAGCATAATGAGTTAGGCATAAAGTTTTTTGTCATAATCATATTTTGTCATAATTGTTTTTGGGCATACAATCTAACTAAGCATAATTCTAGTTTGGGCTAATCGTTTTTGCCCTAATTTTGATTTCCATATTGTTTTATGGCATATTGTTTATTCGTCTAATAGATATTATACATAAATAATGTTTGTTTGTGTATTTCTTCTTTTTTGTTGGTATTGGTGTTGTATGTATGGTGTATTAGGTAATAGTAGGTTACGGTGCGGCGGGGGTGGCCCTTGGGCCACCCGTAAGCCGCCAACATGATTATTTTATATACAATCAAAAAGTAGGTATTAGGTAGGTATATCAGATATAACTTAGGTACCATAGTGTAATAGTAGGTTACGGTGCGGCGGGGGTGGCCCTTGGGCCACCCGTAAGCCGCCAACATGTTTATTTTATATACCTACAATCAAAAAGTAGGTATTATAGTGTAATAGTTGGTTACGGTACGGCGGGGGTGGCCCTTGGTTTAATTTTTGTTTTTAAAACTTCAGGAGTATATTTTTCGGCGAGTAATTAATATGATTATTACAATTATGTTTTAATATCATTATGACAAAGTTTATTTAGGCTTTATAATATTATTCTTAACAATCTTTATGCTGTTTGTAGTTATGCTTAATAATATTATGCCTATAAAGTTATGCCTAATGACTATTATGCGTAGTTATTACTAGGACAATTTAAAGTATGCCATGTTATATTATGACATAAAAATTTATGCACAAAAATAGGGAACCTTTTTAAAACTACCTACGAACGTTTCATGAGGCAACAAAATTATAACACAATTGCGTCATTTATATCTCGCGTTGAATGACATAAAATGATGCGAGAACTCAATTAAATAATGATCTATCTAGTGTAATTTAGTTAATTCCTGCTCCATTAATTTCGATGACTGTCATTATAATTTTGGGCAGACTATTGCACATAATTTAATTCGCTGAATTAGCGAACTGTTGCGGCAAACTAATGCAAATGCAACTCGTCAGTATTTGTTTTTAGAGAGTTTGAAACGAAATAAATAGCAGCTTTTTTTTTGTTTGTCAGCATTGCATAGATATGTGAACATGTATGTAGTTTCATCAACTGATCGGTGTGAAATGTATGAGAAATGCCGATGTCGTAGATTAGTTCTGTCGCACTCACATTCGTGTTTCGCACTCCAGTAGCGGAGCCGATCACTATGGCTAGTCGTTATAATTTAAAACCGATTTAAAAATGTAGGTAATTAAAATAATAAATTAACATCTGATAAAAACTACAACTATTTTGCTGCAACTATGCTGCGGAACAGGCGCAAATACTCAAGCGCCGCAAATACTCACGACTGACTCCACATCATGAGTTTGCGGCGCTTGCTGTAGAAACAATGGGCCCATGGTCGACAGACTCAAAAGATATCATCCACGAGCTGTCTACCCGGTTGGTCCACATCTCGGGTGATCCCAGAGCTGGCAGCTACCTCGCTCAGCGTTTAAGTATTGCCATACAGCGAGGAAATGCTGCCAGCGTCCTGGGCACCATGCCACAGAACGGGGACCTCGACGACGTGTTCGTTCTTTAGTTTGTAGTTTTATTTCATAAGTATTTTATTTTTTTAGCCAACTATTTTAATGATATTTTTGTATCGGCTTTAGTTGATTATCCTATAGTATATTATAGTTTTGAATTATATGGGTGTATAGGCAATAATATTTTATTACATAGACATTAATAAAAATTCTAAATAACTATTATAATATTAACCTAAAAAATATATATAAACTAAACTAAAAACTATATGTACTAGGTCTGTTGAACTATCTGAATGGCTTAGCTTTACAAATAGTTCAACCGATCCCCGTTATCCGGCATGTAGTAGTTTCCGAACCTCAAAGACGTACAAAAGTTATGAGGAGAAAATATTACCTTTTGCGACAGCGGTATCAGTATGAGTATGAATATGGGCGCTATGACTTGCATTTGGTCGGGCTTGACCGTCAGGAAACCGAATCTTCCGTCCATCTTCGTGGCCTGAAGAGTCCAACGGGATCCCTGGAAATTAAATACCTAGTAATTATCAAATATTATTAGTCCTAGCTGGGGTGACGAGGTGCAGAAGGACCGCGGCTCCTATTGCAAGGAGTCCAGGTGGAATTTCTTTTCCCGCATTCATAGCTGAATTGCCATCAGAGGAATTGCGCAATGACGCCTTTTTAGACCCGCTGAAGTTTGGAATTGCCATCAGAGGAATGGTGCCTTTTTAGACCCGCTGCTCTCTAATATACATAATTATATTCTTTGATAATGTAGGTACAGTTGTAAACAAATAAAGTACAGGGGGCCAGGGGTTCAGATTTTCTCAAAAACTACTGGATTGAATTTAATAATTATTTTACAGTTACATAGTTTTAACTTTTATCTATCAAACAATGAAAGAATTTTTGCAATAAGTCAAGTAGTTTTTGAGAAAATCTTAACCTTAAAGATCTCCTGTACACCTTTCTCTGTGTTCCACCGTACGTAACTTTTTCCGTCGGGAAAAAAACAGGATCATTGGGTACATGGCTGACCTGGCCGGGGATCGAACCTGGGACCTCTGTGTCGCAAGTCCAGTGACCCAACCACTGCGCCACAGAGCTCTCTCTGCCTACTTACAATACGCTGCCTTACCCCAAATTCGACTCTAGCTACGGCCCTGGAGACCAGTAAAAGAGTACAATTGTTTTCAATCATCTTGCGAATGCTGTTATGGTCTCAATAACCCTCTTACTTAAAAATATGGCGGTGCCGTGGTTTTCATGCATACCATGGACAAAGATCGAATCGATTCGACCTAACAAAAGAACTAAAGTCGGGAATCGATTCTGAAACTTTATACTCCAGACTATCAAAGTAAACAATACGATCAAGTTAGTTAATCCAAGTTAAATGGTTTGTCCGACCCGAAGGACCAAGTTTCCTTTTATCCTAGGTCCAGGTTGGCAGCTAAGTTAGGAAACTGTAGAAAGAAAGTTCAAACTACTCTTAGGAAAAATCTAAATTCGTAATGAGTTTTGTGTAGTATTGTATGGGTACACGATACGAGCACGACTGTATGAATTTTTATTTTTAATCGCTTCCTTTTGGAAGCGAGGGTTGTTATAGAAAATATTAATGATGTTATTCATAAACCTAGTAAAACGTCACTGCAACAACTTCATTGTACATTTTTGGATTTTTGTTTTGTTATTACATTCGGGACCTCAATTTAATTAAAGATATGTAAAATCTCAAATTTTTGGCATGCACACACACAATATGACAATGTTATTGTATATTTGTAATGCTGTGAGATTTTTATGTAATAAATAAATAAATAAAATTCCCGAAGTTAGGCCTTTGACGTTGCCTAACGACTGCTGTCAAGCGACAACAATCGGGACCAACTGCTTAACGTGTCGATTGTATTGCCACGTTCCGAGCTATCGATATTATCGATAGGCCTAGGTAAAGACAAGCACGGCCGCGTATCGTGTCCATTGGTTATTCGTCCAAGTATAAATCCCGTGAGTCCAAATGTCTCGACCGATTTCAAGAAACTAGTGACGAGATTTCTGGGGATATTAGCAACAACTTAATTCCCGAATTTAGACTTAATTCTTTATTAAACTGCCTTAATTGCATTTTATTGATGCTTTCTAGTGAACTTAATTACATTATTTATTTATATCGACTTTATTATAAGTAAAAATAATGAGAAAGGTAAAAAATGAGATGGTTATTAAGGGGAGTAGGAGAGTTGTCGTCCAATTGAAATTGTCATCACAACACAAATGATTAACAACTATCAGTAATACAATAAATGTAAATAAAATATAGCGAGAGATTCCATGTAAATGAGCCTCCGCCAGTCCGCCTTACCTATATTAATATTTATTATAATGGGAGCTTTTATACCCTTTTTAGACGATTTTTTATTGTTATTACACCCAAATGCTGTTATTCATAAACCTAGTTAAACCTCCCTATTAAGGGGCTACCAGCTATCAAACTCAGCGCGAGACAGAAGATGTCCCGCAGCGGCAGAGTGAAGATCACGGCACAGTGACTCCACATTTGTATTTTTATTAATATTCGATGAATTTTGGCCGAGAAATAAAATACGCCAACAATACCTAATCAGATCTTTTTAAACAAGTCCTCGTATTTATACTATATACTACATTTTGAAATATATTTTTAAGAATAACTATTTCAGTTTAGACATAATTTTCATTTTAAAAGACATGGAATTATGTTTGCGATTTTTTTCTGTCGAGCGAAGTTTGTCCAATTGTGCAACGGTATTCATCAGTCCCTAAATAGACACCCCAAGATTACTATATATTTTTTTCAGACGTTTAATTTTAGCAGTTAGTGCCGTAGCCTCATATAAAAACTGAAAATCCGCGCATACAAAGCCTTAAGGGCCTTCCATGAGCCAACTAGCGCCGCCAATCTTTGATAAATAATATCTTCCAATTTAGTCAATTTTATTAAAAAAGCTATGTACATAATGTTTATTATGATAAATACTATTTTTTAAATGTTCATTTATAACGTGATTCAATGTCGGTAAGTTGTAGTTCGCATAATTGCGAAAAACGGCCGTTTTTGGCACATTTGAGAACTACAACTTTGCTTGTCGCAATTATGCCATGTAGGTATTGTATATTAAAAAATAGTGTTTATCCTAATAAAGTTTGTGTACTTAGGTACATAGTTTTTTAATAAAAAAATAATAATTTGTAAGACATTATTTTTTAAAGATTGACGGCGCTAGTTGGCTTATTTAAGGCCCTGTTCTTCTGAACAATCTTACCATCTGATCAAGCAAGGCGAAGAAGACCGGTACAACAGTGAATATCATTAGAACGGACAATGTTTTCTTGATGTCCCTGATGAATCTCTGGTCGTATTGATGTCGTGTGCTGTCCAGCCAATGGGAGTTCTTCTCCGCTCGGTGACGTTTCAGTAGAACGTTCTTTAGACCCAACTGTGGAAGAACAACTTTAGATTTAAAATGGTGAATACCTTGAACCCAAATCGACCGGAGAAAGGACTCGATAACGAATGAAAGGAGATAATATTTTAATCGACTTATTGGTACTTTTTTGGAAAGTGCAGTATGTAATATTTAAGAATATAATTTATCTATTAATTTGCCCAAAAAAATTGGTACGGTGGAACACAGAGAAAGGTGTACCTACAGGCATTGATCTCCTATAAACAACTAGATACACAGTCTGCCTTCTAAAAATGTCCGAGCGCAAAGAAGGTCCAAACGGATGAATGGACCCTCATTTGCTTTATTGGACATTATTTGGACGTTAACAATGGACCCTTATTTGGACGTTTTTTAAATTGTTTTAGTAAGACCTTTGTGTATCTAGTTGTTTATAGGAGATCAATGTGTAGGTAGGTACAGGAGAGTTTTAAAGGTTGAGATTTACTCAAAAACTACTTGACCTATTGCAATAATTCTTTCACTGTTCGATAGATAAAAGTTAACACTATGTAACTGTAAAATAATTATTAAATTCGGTCCAGTAGTTTTTGAGAAAATCTCAACCTTATTGAGGCCCCCTGTATACTTATCTCTGTCTTGGACTGTACCTAATTTGATTTAGATATTAAATCCGATAATAAAATAAATTGGTAAGTAGATAATTAAAGATAATAAAAAATTTAAAAGTGTTTTAGAAATAAATAAATAAAGTACTCACAGACACGCACTTAACGAAATCGCCTAAGATGTTGCCAGCGGGTTTCTTCATCACATAGCGACTCTTTGCACTCACGAATATTACTGAAAACAATAAGACTGTTAGAGAGGTCGGTGACGTCACAAAATATGATTTCGAAGGATCCGTGAGAGCAAAGTACCGACAGGTCGTACCTACTGATTAACAGACCGATGGTAGGTAAAAAAAATCATTTTCGATAACCACTTGACTGGATTGCTGCGGCGCCATAAATTGTATTGAAACGCAGCAATGATTATAAACAAATGAATTATAAACTACTTAACGATAAAAAAAAAAAAATTTCGGGTTTCAATAAAAAAAACTTGGTCATTATCGATTCTAACGACACATCATGCACCATTTTATAAAGGCGTTTACATACACTCAAAAATTCAAAATACTTTACTTGCCTTCTTTCATCAGTCGGGTAAAATATCCAATTTCCACGACCATAGAAATCTATAAAAACTAATGCTGTTATTCTTAAACCTAGTTAAACCTCATTTCCTTTAAATCGTGTCGCTATCCCTTTCACACTTCGATAAAAAAGGTTAAGATAGAAAGGGACATGGTAGCTGAACGGTGGTGTAACTTTAAATCACAGCCTTTGAACATACAGATTTTACTGCAATAACAATTATTTTCCGTTGTTAGGTAAGTAAGTACTTACGGAAAAATAAATAAATAGTTATTTATAACTTTGATATAAATAATTATAATGCTTTAATAAAACATTACGATAATTGTATGTACAGTAAGATTACAATGGAAAGGTTAAAATAATACTGATTCAACTATTTACGTCAAAATTTAAAATAGAACGTAATCTACGAATACCTAAGTACATAGATATTCTGAGTTGGGTCTTACCAATAGACGCGAGGACTACTAGCCCAGGAGCTCCAAAAGCCAAGGAATAGCAGTCTTTATCGCCAAAACAGTGCACCTCAGACCTGAGGATCGGCGAAACCGTCTTAGCTATTAAACTCCCGAAGCACAATGTGAAATAAAAAATACTGAAATAAATAGCAAGAAGGTTATCCTGCTCAGGGAGCCTGAACTGGTCACCGCCAAATGCAGTCACACAAGGTTTGATGCCACCAGTGCCCACGGTAATCAGAAAAAGTCCAATTAGTGTGCATAATCTGTAAATTGAAAAAGTAAAGTTATGGTCTAAGTTCAAACTTCGCGCTTTTTTTCTTATTATGGACACGACTTTTAAAGTCATTTGCCAACGTCAAGTTGGGGAAACTTCATAAGTATAAATTTAAAAATTTAGAATCGGAATTTAGAAGATAAGGATGGTTTATGGTTTACATTTTAAAGTTTAATTTGGTTATATAATACAAAGGATACTATAATATCGTAAATTTCCTGGTAACTTCGCGCTTTGGCTTTGACGCGCGGAAAAAGTTATATGGAATTAGTGATGGGACGTGACCGTTATCTGTATGTATCTAATAATTACTTTCAACTTTAAAAGAAAGAAGGACTAAATGACATTGCCACATTTCAATGAAGCTTTGCTCCACCTACAAAACTACGTGAGCATTTAAGTTGTACCTATCATTTTGTTTTTTATATAGCATAATCACATATTAATTAGATAAAACGGGAATTACCGTGTTAAACATTTATTATTGATAATCACAATCAGTAGGAGTTGGGAGAGTAGTAGAAAATGATAACAAAAACAATGAATAATTCGCTTCGATTTCATACTATTTTCTGAATTCTTTATTAAGGTGTTTTTTCGACTCGCAACTTATACAAAACTTTATTTTAAACCAGTAATTTTAATAAAAATGGAGATATTTTTATATTTATTCGTTATCTTGTTCATCATGCGGTTGATGGTGGGGCAGAATCTGGCATTGTCATTTGGTTATTATTATTACTCTTTAATAATTACTTGTCACTATTAATGGATAACTATTTGCTAGTTAATAACTCTCAAAATAGCTTATAACAATAGTGATGCTATTCAAAATACGTGTTTACTTATACAATTTATTATCGAATTCACCGCTATTTTTACCGACATTATTATGAAAGGTTCGGTAAATAAAAATTAAACATTTGATGAACCTACTCACTGCACTTACGTACTTATATACAGAAAATACTTACCGGCCAGGCAATGCTAATTGGGGTATTGCGGTGACTGCAACCAAAATATTTCCAGAAGCATAAACAAACATCATGTATAAGATAGTCCTAAAACAAATTACTTGTAGCAATAAATGGAACATTTAATTTGATTATATCAACAAAAAGTCTAGGTTATTCGAACTAGAGCACATACACTATTCACAGGGTCTATTCATGACATACCCCCAGTATCGATAATGAGGAGGCATTGAAAGAGCAAAAGCTAATTACCTGAACTTTCCTAGATAATTATCGGCCAACACACCACCGATTATTGGAAAAACGTATACAAAAGTACTGAATATATGATATGTCTCAGTGGCCCCATCATCGCTGTATCCCAATTTACTTCGTAGGTATAGTGTTAAAAATGCTGTAAAAAATGTGTATATAAATAATAATAAGTAATATGCGTCAGGCAGGACAATATTATAATATATTTTTTTTCTTTAGGTAAGTACTTGTTTTCAATGAAAGAATTAATGAAGGGCAAGGCAACCTTCCATTGTCAATAAAGAGGAAACTTGTCGACATGTGTATCTTGCCTATCTTAACCTACGGTGCCCAGATGTCCAAACTCAAGGTCTGCGAACGCGCAATGGAACGCAGCGCAGCATATTGGGCGTGAAGAGAACGGACCGTGTCAGAAACACAACCCTGCGATCGATGACTGGCGTAGCAGACGTGGCTGCTTTACGAGCCACGTCTGCTACGCCAGTCATCGCTACATTAAAGTGGAACTGGGCGGGCCATGTTTGCCGCATGCAGCCCGACCAATGGGCCCGATCTGTCACAGAATTGGACGGTCGGTCACCGACGACGGTCACCGACGCGACGTCGGAGCAAAGGTGGAGAGACGATATCGTTGGATACAAGGATGAGTGGCTGGAAGAGGCCCAAGACAGGGATGGGCGGAAGAGGGGGGGGGGGGGGGGGAGACCTTTGCCCAGACTAGAACAATTTATAGGTTAAAAAACTTGTTTTCCTTACCTTTCATGCCAGAGTAAGAGAATCGTTCACAAAATTCCGTAAGAATTATAACTAAAACTATTTTTGGAAACTTATTTTCTTTGACCTAAAACAAACAAAATACTGTGTGATATGATTTTGAACTCAACAAACAGTTCAGATACTTCGTTGTTTTAACAAGATCTTTAATAAAGTAAGAACTTCAAACTCTTCCTCGTTTGCAAAATTACACATATCTAACTCATAAGCATAATATTATATTTTATGCTACAAGTTAAAATGTTTATGTTCTTAAATTTCGTATCGTAGCTATCGTTTTCCTTTAATGGGATTGTTATTTTATCAAGTATATTTTATTATTTGGGCCTCTTCAATTGACCAGAAACTTTCGATCTTATTATAATTATTTAGCTCTGAATTTAACTAGACTGTGAACCTAAAAGATAACGCCATAAATCCACATTTTTTGCACATATTCGAAAAAAACACAGTTTACACACCGGTGGTCGCAAATCCAAGCAGTTTGCATCCTTTTCAACATCCTTGCCCATATTTAGCACTACACGATACGTACGTAAACAAACGAATGATAGCAGATTGCAATACTGCTACTTTATACATAATGTCTCGAATCTAAACGTGTGTTGTCTCTACAAACAAACCTATCACAGGGCTTAACCAATCACCATAACTAAATTATGGAAACATACACAAACAACAAAAGGAGTGTTTGGTTTTATTACTAGTTATTTCTTCCGACTATTCTCGACAGTTTAAGTATAATTAATAACATTAAATTATAGGTATTACTTATCATATAAAATGTCTGAAATGTAAATCTAGCTTGAGTGATGATAATCCTAATTTTGTAAGAATTATTTACTCCTGAGTCCTGATTAATTATTATAAACCATACCATCCAAAATTAACCCATTAGAAGGTTACAAAAAAATACACATCCGGTTTTTAATATTAATATGTTCTTCAAAGAGGCGCCATAAAACAATAATGATATTAAACATGGTCGACAATATTTGGAAAATGAATTCATCTTAGTAAGTATCTAATAATTTTGGCAGGTTCATTGATGCAAATTGCAAGCAAATGATGTAATTATGTCAAAATAGCTATGAATCACATCAAGTTGAATGTACTTTTTCTACCAAATTTACATATTTACACTAAACTATTTACCTACATGTTACAAAATTATACATATGAAATGTCGGTGATATAATAATAACGTAATAAAATTATCTTATCGGTTTGGATGCTTTCCTAGTAGATAGATCAAAAAGCAGTCAAGTAAGCGTATAGTAATGTAACGGTACCTGAAGTGCACATTATGTACGACCGAAATCCGGCCTCGGTGAATCATTATCATCACCAATTCACCACCCACTTGTGGTGGTGGTAAAACAATCCCCTGGTGAACATGGGAATATTCAAAAGAGCGCCACTCAATCTGATCCCAGATCTTAGCATGTAGTACCTACCAAGCCTGGTTGGCTTGGTAGGTACTACCAACCACCTTGAGCATATAATTCCTCCATCTAGTCGGGAGGCATCGCATACCCGTTCACCAATGAGTGACGAGTGTAGAATAGGTAATTAAGTACTACTCACTCCAAAATAGTGAGTGTATCAGTGTGTAAGTAACGGCTGAGCTGAGTGGTTACAATTGGGTTATAATTTTTAATTCTAAAATAGACCTAAATGGATTAACTAAATGTAAAAGCTAAAAACATATGACTAAATAAAAAAAACGATAACTATTTGGGGACATAAGTATAACAGGTGTTACTAAAGAGAAAGTCACGTCTCAGTGACGTCGGCGGGTGTGACTGATAGCAAATAGATATAAGTATTGTGTGTGTTGTGTAAATATTCAGCGCCTCGGAACAAAACCATTTAACCTAAAGTTTCAATATTAAGGTAATGATTTTTCATATTCCGAAAATAAATAATATTGTGGTTCTATGGATTGTGCTCTCAGATGCACCTAATAAATTGTCGAAGTTGTTTGCAAGCCGAGTATCGCGAGCCTAATACAATGATGCGTGTGAGGCAATCGCCGCCGGTTCCGCTAAGGTTAATGTGTTTTTCTCAAACAATGTGGGGAAATAATAAAACATGCTAAAACACATTTTTAGAAAAGGCAATGTACCTAACTATACTTGTCGATACGACAATAAATTGACGACATTAGCCAGTGGGGAAAAATAAATGTCCTAAATTCCATTGAAGCTATAAGTAAACAAAATATATACAAACAAAATATATACTTTAGACACTTTCCCAGAAACTGTCAACTGAACATTGCATTTTAATTCATCTTTTTATTTTTTAGTATAATTTTGGTTATGCAGCAATGCCACTTGATATACTTCCACGCCATTAGGTAAATATTTTCTAAAGTTCATCAAGATAATATTATTATAAAATTTTATGTTGTAATTATTTATTCCTGAGTACTAGATAAGCTTTAGTCATGATTTATACACTGTACCTATATAATTTTAATATCATTAATTAATAAAGTACTTATGTACCTAGTACACTTTCTGCACAAGAATAAAGATTTTCATATAAGTATTCATGGTATTAATATTTGAAATGTTTAATCATACGACAATCCGTGGATGTGAAATTATAAACATTACCGTCATTCCTAGCAAAATTAATGTATAAATAACGAAATTAAAATACTACGTTACCGTTACATAGTATCATGCAAGCAATCTCCAACACTAGTGACGCCATTCCTTACTACGGAATATCCATAAATTAAAAATATATTCGTCGATTTTTATATTATCGGGAAACAAAAAAAATATTACATGCATATAATATCACGATTCGAATTTCAAATAGTTACTAATTGAACACACAAATATTTATAGTCAACATCGAAAGTATTCATTTCCTAAACTACCAAATTGAAAGCTCACAAAAAAAATTGACGACCGGAACGGAACGTAAAATATTTAAAAACTTTGTTGACATGAAATAAATAACGGGCAACGGCTTTGCGTTGCGATGTAAAATGATTTTTGTTTGTTTCTTTTTATTATCGTAAAATGCTATCGTGATCTTCCGAGATTCGATTACGAATTAATTCTAAAGAATATTGTAAACTCCTCCCAGTGAAAGTGGATTTCTACGAAAAACATACTTGTCAAAGGTAGAAAACAATACGTATTTGTAGGTTACCATTATTGCATTTTCAGAGCTTTTGCTAAATAGTTTACGTAAAAACATACACTACGTGCTTTAAATCTCCTACATTTTGATATTTAAATGTGTAGAAATCTAATAAATATTGTTTTGAATCATTTTTAAGGTGATCGAAGTCAACCATGAATCGGTCTCGAATACCGTCTCCAGCGCGCTCCCAAGGGCCGCCGGTGACGCCTCGTCGGTACAAATCGCGCAGTACACGAAGCGTTGGCTCACCAGCTCGATCCACTACCACGAGCCGACTCAGTTCCATCATAGATCAGTTCAGAGAGAAGAACAGGGACTCTTTTGCACCGTCGCCGCTGAATAAGAGCGTGTTGACTGACAACACGGATATTGAGCAGCCAAGACGTAAGTAACTTGACCCTAATTACACAAGCTAACAGAATATTGTTCGTGCTTGGTAGCATTTTCGGGCAAAATCAGAGTCAGTTTGTGTATTGCATGCTGGCTTTAAAATAGTTTTGATGTAGATATTTAAACATAATATTATCTTGCAATGCCCTGACGGTTCATGAAGAGTACTGACCTTTTATGTAACACATAGAATTAACCAAATGATTGCAATAAAACATTTGACTTTGAGACATATCTCTCAAAATATTAGTTTTATGAAAATATCTAACCACGAATGGTCAGTTGATAACATACACATTATTTTTCAACAGAAAGGTTGTCATCTTTCATAGTATTTCATACAATAAATCCACTGATGCTGCTTTATTTATTCCTATATGATTAAGCCTTTACTCTGATGTGCCCGAAATCTTGCGAGGAATAAAAGCCATGCGTCTATTTCTATACAATCATTTTTTTTATCACCCCATAGGTCTTTGCTTGTTATTCAAGTTTAAATGTTTTGGGAGACATTCCCCTTATAGTTATGCCCATCAGTCATACTAAATCTGGTCCAGTTTTTAGTTGGTGTCATTCCAAACTGCATTTTATTTTATAGGGAACAGCTGGTGGAAGAAAGTAGACCATTCACGAGATATCATGGAGGTATTGGATAATAATCCGGCTGAGGAGGTCAACGTCCTAGATGAACTTGACATTGAAGTGTTGAGGTATGTATGTCAATCGAGATTAGTATATTGAAGTATGGTTGGCAGTTGTTTTAATAAGAATCTTCCTATGATATTTGATTATTTAGTTTAGAATTTTAGATAGTTGATTAATTAGTCTTTTTTCCCGTAGTGCACCACAAGGTCACATTACATTACACATTGTAGTACTAAATAAAATTATGGAATAGTCACCGATCGATACGCCTACCGAACTGACCAATTTTAATAAGGCAAAGGTCAGATCATACCAACCTAGTTTAAAATCTGACATATATATGTTTGTGTGTCTGCTATAATAATCTATTGAACGAAACACGCTTTTGCTCCAAAAAATACAGATTTAGATACTTTTTATGTACCTACTCGAAATATTCAAATTATTTTTTACGTCTAAAACGTACTGTTTATTTTATTGCAGCCAAGAAAAACGAGAATATACCATGGACATACTCGAAAGCAGTGGTAGTGAATCGATTCAAAGCATTGTGATTCCACAACGAAAACTATTCCCACAAAAGGAGAACCAACCTCAAAACAAGTTTAACCAAGTGCAATGCGCACGAGAATCATTTAATAAACACAACAAGACCAATATTGATCCAGAAAAGCCTGAAAATGTTGGCCCACGAGACCTCTTCAATAGGGTTCCTAAAAGATCCAAACCTGTGTTCCCTGCAGATCTACTCAAGATGTCTCCGGATAAGACAATAGGCAATAAGACAACGGAATCTGTTAAAGAAGTTAAAACACAGCATCGGAATCTTTTCGGTAACAGACCTGGTACAAAACGGAAGAATATGTTTGCAGACTTCGTTGTATCTGAAAGCGAAGAGGAAATATCAGAGATTCAGCCTAGGATTTTTGCTTTCCAAAAGAATTTGGAGCCGGTCCGACATTCAACGTCCAGACATGTGAGAGAAGCGTCCCCTTCTTCGAGTATAACTACAGAAATGGAAATGGACGATTGGAAACTCCTACCTTCCTCCACTATGGTTGAACATCAGCTTGATGCAATGGAGGTTAAAACACCTGGTAAAAAACGTAGACTTACTCATGTGTCTGAAACTAAAGAATCTGAAGGAACAGGTAGCAACGTAACTGTTAATAAAACAAAACAGTCCAATAGGTCTCTTACAAAGAATAAGTCAAAAACATCGATAAATATATCAGATAATAAAGAATCTAAAAATAAGTCTGTATCGTCGAAAAATAAATCAATAACTACTACTGATGAAGCACAAGCTCTTAGAAACATTAAAATACAAAATAATATACAAGAAGAAGAAAAAATTAAAGTTATTGAAGTAGAAGTAAATACTGAAATTGGGGTTGATGCAAATGACGATGACGTAATTAATGTACAAAATAAAACCCAAAATGCAAATAAAAATGAAACTTCAAAGAACATGACTATTGATAAGGATCAAGAGGCTTTAGATGCTGTAGCTCTAACTGAGAACTGTGAGGATGACGTTGCAGATAAAACGTTAACTGAAGCTGTCAATCCAGATGATCAAGAAAACGATGAAGAAGATTTTACATTGACATACGACGACGATGAAGAGCCAGAAATAGCTGATGCCGACGAAACTACTGATAAAAATCATAAGTCTAATGAAGGTGAAAATGAAAAATCTAATGAAAAAGGAGCATCAAACACAACTGAACATAATAATATAGATAGGTCTGGCGAAACTCAAGATATAAATACCCAACTGAAAGAAAAATCTCAACGCGAATTGAACAAGCTTGTAGATTCAACAAAAGAGGAAATAGAGAACCTTCAATCAATACATGAAGATAATGAAGCCAAAGAAACGTCAACACATAAATTAGGAATTAGTGACACAAACGCTGGAAAAAGTGATCAAGAAGAAATGGACATAGGCAACCAACAAGAAGAATTAGCTGTTATTGACCAACATGAAGCAATGGAAGTTGAAAATCACGAAGAAAAGCAAACTGATAACCAAAATGAAGAAAAAATCGCTGAAACGAATGAAGTAGAACGTGAAACAAATCAAGATAGACTGAAGGCTAAGGAAAATCAAGAGAAAACAGACAACAAGACTGCAGAAATAAATTTTACCCTGCAAGAACAGAAAACAATCGAAGTTATAGAAAAGGAAGAGCCATGCAATGAGTTGGCGGAAGAGGTCGCAGAAGGAGATAGTAATGATGCTGAGCTTGACAATGAGTTATCTAATAATGAAGATCAAAATGAGAGCCTAGACATTGTAGAGGAAGAACACGAGGAGAATGATCAGATCGAGGAAGAGGAAATAGAACAAGATAATGATGATTCAGAAGTAGATAACGACATATCTGATAAAGAAGCTGAAAATGAGAGCAATGAAATTGAAGAAAATGAGGATGAAGAACAGGAAGTGGTAAATAATGACGACTCCGATGTAGAACAAGAGGTATCTGATGATGATCCTCAAAATGAAAGCGAAGAAATTGATGAACAGAACCATGATGAAGAAATACAGAATGAAAGTGAAGATGTTGAAGGTAATGAAGAAAATGAAAACCTAAGTGAAGAACAATTAGAAGATGATGAAGAAATACACAATGAAAGTGAAGTTGTTGAAGATCACGAAGAACATGGAAATTCAAGTCAAGAACAATTAGAAGATGATGAAGAAATCGAAAACCATGGTACTGACGTGATTGAAGAAAGCCAGGAGATACAAAATGATGATGAAGTTGATGATAATGAGATAGAAAACCAAGAGGAACAAGGAATGGAAGAACAACAAGAATCTGAAATGAGAGTCGAATCTCCTAACTTAACTCACGATACAACTGGCAGAAATCGAAAAAAGGAAGAATTGAAATCCCCTGAAGTACCGTTACATGATACATCAAACCAACACGATTCATTCATGGCCCAAGGCCGTAATACTAGCATCAGGAGAACTAAGAGTGTTCTGAAAGCATTATCTATAAGGCCAAGCATGGCTCCTCCAAGAGAAAGTACAGGTTTCAGTGATGGTACTAAAAACTCCAGCGCAGAAGGATCTGGCTGGGACTCCCATAGGACAACACGTAAAACTCTGCGACAAACTTTTGGCAAAGACTTCACCCCGCGAAAGTCCTTACGAGCTTTAGTTATGGAGAAATCTGCTAAAAGACAGACTGCAATCAACGAAGCAAATGCAGCACTACAACTACCTCAAGCTAATTCAACAGAACTACCACTAAATGATCCTCAGGATGAAGAAATGGATTATGAGGATAACATCGAAATGGTTGAAGAATCTGAACATGAAGTATCCAAAAGAACGCGACAGACGACTTTGGAAATGTATTTGCAGAAGATAAAGGAAGAAAATGTTGAGAGGAACCTTAGAATAGTAAGTATTATTGTAACTAGATTTGCAAAAAAAAAATAAGAAAGAACTCCGGTGGTGATGTGGTTAGATTAGTACACTGGGTCTCGTGGTCCAGTTGCGAGTACACGTTGAAAACGATCGTAGAAGTTAAGCAACGTTCGGCGAGGTCAGGAACTGGATGGGTGACCGCTAGTGACACTTTCATCTGAGCCCCTCCGTGCCTCGGAAAGCACGTCAAGCAGTTGGTCCCGGTTGCTGTCGCTCGGCAGCAGTCGTTAGACCACGTCAGGGCGGCCTGAATAACTAACAAATAGGTATGGTCACTAAACCACATGAGAAAGGAAAAAAAGAAAGTATACTGGGTTTTCTTTGGGTTTTAAATCTAGGTCAGCCATACACTGATGAGTTTTTCCTCGGTTATTTGAAATAACGTACAATTTACTGATTGTTATTGATATGGTTAAGGAAAATGTCATAAGGAAACCTGTATACAGTGTGTATTTTACAAATAAAATAACACTACATTCTTTCTCTTCTGTCTAAAGCTGTTGTCCCACCGCCAGCGAATAAAGCGGGCAACTATCGGCTGATTTCTAGCTAAATTAATTTAATTTAGAGATTTGTAATTAGCTTCTAGACATTATTAAGTAACCTAAAGTTATTGTAGCTGTAAATCTTCCTTAATATAAATAAATAAATAAAGAAACGTATACCGGAGCCCAAATCAAGTGTCTTATTTTGTAAACAAATATGATCGTCTAATTTGCTGTTGTGATGTAAAACTGAAGGAACTGATTAATTGAATTTGTTCATCATTGTGAAAATAAAGTATTTATATCTCATAATGTATAAATAACTATGCAATAACCACAGAATAGCTTAAAATGTTAGTGGGGGGTAGTTTCTGTTTACAAAATAAGACACTTAATTTAGGCCTCGGTATACAATAGAATATAGATAATACATTCCTTGTAAACAAAAGAGACGCACCGATACTCGCTCAGCGACATATATTTTATAGTTGCTCGCTTTACTCGCCGACGGTGGGTTAACTGCCTATTTTTATACCACAACTTTTAAATATCCTTCACAGGAACAACAAGTTAAAAACTCTCTCAAATTCAACACAGTAAGGACTGAATTCCTAGTCAGAGCACCGTACAAGCCCACCATCCGCCGAACTACCATCAAACCTCAAGGGAAACCAGCGAAAAGAACCAAGCCTTGTCTGATAGCTCTAGAGGACCTTCCGCCGGAGTTGATGGAAGATATGAAGTATAAACCACCGAAGAGGTTCCGGGCCAGCAATGCTCCTTGGATTACAAAGAGACTGTACAAGTTCTTGGAAAGTAAACTGGAGCCGAAGTAAGTTTTATTCATATTACTACTGAGCAACAGAGTTGGTCAGGTCACGCATTCAAAAACAAATTGGAAAGTTATTCTAAAATCATTAACAAGAATAATACCACTAAGTGATAGACTTTACAAACACTGAAGTTTTGAATTATGAGCTGCCTGTCCATAATTAAATAATAATAATTATTCAAAATTTTCGACAACTTTAACATCTTAGATTATATATGTTTGTACTTGCCAGACTACGGAAAACATCGATGCAAAATACAGTCCTAGCAGCATATTACGGTTATGTGAATTCGTCACTTAAATATGGACTTTTGTTGTGGGGTAATAGCACGGATGTAAAGAAAGCCTTTATAGCGCAGAAGAAGTGCGTACGGGCAATGTGCGGTGCCTCCCCGAGGGAATCGTGCAGGCCCCTGTTTAAACAATTAGGGATATTGCCGCTCCCGTGTATGTACATTTTTGAACTGGCCACTTTTGTCAAGAAAAATATTAACTTGTTTAAAAAGGTAAGAGATCAACATTCACTAAATATGAGATATCCGGACAGATTAATTTACGATACAAACCCAAAGACTGCATTATATTTAAAGAGCAGCTATGCAATGTGTGTAAAAACGTTTAATGCCTTGCCAAACGAAATAAGAGATTTGCCATTTCTAAAATTCAAGCGTGCCGTAAAAAAGTGGCTAAAAGACAAAAATTTCTATACAGTGAATGAAATGTTTGATTCACATTCATATCACACTAGGTAGGTAGTTAACAAATTAAAAAAAAATCTAAATCAATTGATAATGTAATGTAATTAATATTAATTTTATTTTAATTGTGTTGATTTGACATTGACGCACCCAAATAATTAAATTTTTGCATGCCAAACTAGAGGCGAAACATGTATAGTACCTAATTTCACCACATCATCATTCATGTACCGTGTTTCTAGCAAATAAACTTCATTTCATTTCATTTCATATAAAATCTTTCTACCGATTTATATTTTTGCCATGTAAAACTTTTCCATAGTATAGTATAGATTATCTTAAAGTAATAATGACAATATTTCCATTGACTTTATTGCCTTGAGCATAGAGTAAATGTTGCAACAACTTGTCACAACATTACATTAGATATTGTACATCTTAATAATAATAATGCACAGGGAAAAGTCAAATCAATATACTTTATTGTACAAAAAAAGACACAATACATAAATTACAAGGCAGCAGTATGCACAATTTTGACGTCGTTCCGTACGGTACTCTATATACATACAGGTTATGCCTAGTTCAGTAATTAATACTCATTTGCTGTTATTCATAAACCTAGTTAAACCTCACTTTCTTTAAATCGTGTTGCTATCCCTTTCACACTTCGTTAAAAAAGTTTAAGATAGAAACGGTGGCGTAACTTTAAATCACGGTTACGAATTAACAGCCATTGTATTTTGAATACTAATATACATTTATTTTTATTATTTTGTTTACTCTTTATAAGATTTACAGCTAATTTTTTAATAATAGATAACATTACAAATCGATTACATTCCGTTATTACATACCCTTTTACTCTTTTAAGATACGACTACAAAGCCCGCGTCCGCGCAGAGAAGCTAGTCGAAATGATCTACAACTTCGTGCGCGACTCGCGGCGCCTGCGCATCGCCCCGACGCACGCCGTCGCAGAGCTCAAACGGGAGCTCGCGCGACTCGACATAGTACAGACACACTTCCAATTCTACAACTTCATCGGAGAGTTTCTGCCGGCAGAGGTGAAGGTCAAGGTCAGTAGATGTGACCAATGCTAAGGCAACATATTTTATTTATTTTATTAATGGACTCGACAGTTCGTCTTTTACCAATATCATGTTACAGAAAATTCAATATATAATAGTCTTCTATCTTCCTCCAGAGGAGTCGCAGTAGCGTCTTCACCCTGGGTAGCCGCGTCTTCATCCAGAGGAGTCGCCGTAGCGTCGTCATCACTCTGGACAAAGCAGCTCGACAGTCACGTTCACTCCCGAGCTTGTAGTGGGACTCTTGATAAAAGCTTGAAACTTCAGATCTTGCTCAAATTATCCAATAAATTCACCATACTGCCGAGAGTTACTCGCTTACTCGCCGGGCGGTGGGACTATGACTGTTGTTTATACTTTTTGTAGCTTATCACACTCAATTAATACTTTCTTTCCCAGGTTGTACCTGACATAGTGAATGACATACCAGTACCTAGAAACATACACGCAGAGATACTTACTGAAATCGTAGCCGGCCACTGAAAGAAGACGACAGTGGCAAGTGCAAATAGTGTCCACATAGCGATTACTCAGTTTACTACCCTCACACTAAATCTAATCGAAGTGAAAAGAGTAGGTGCCGTTGTTAGCCTGGAGATTGAGATGTACTGTGTATGTATTGTGATTTGTGTGTTATTTCTTTAATGTTTATAGTAAGAATTTAATATGAAGTTTTGTTGATTCAAGAATTATGGAATTAAATGTACCTATTGAATGAGTAAACTGTTTTATTTATTTCACCACATTTTAACGCAGCGCACCCAGATTTAGGGTCAGCTCAGACCAACCGAGTAGAGTGGCGAGACTTCAAATGCCGTCAAGCGCAGCATTAGTGTATTTTACTTCGCTATACCGATTACAGTCGTATGTTGAAGTAGATAAAGTTGAATTCAAATTGTTACTAAATTATGCCCTATTCCACTCCGTTGGTCTGCGCTGAGCCTTTGAGTCGATCTACGCAAAATAGAGAGACGTAAGAGAGACCCCTTGTTTGCAACCTAAAATCTCTTTTGTATCTATCTTTTTGGTTCCAATGTTTACTTTTTTATTCTACTGTCATTCTTCTTTTGTTGTCTTTTATTATTACATCATTTTATTAATTTACAGTATTGCTTATTCATTAATTACATGAGTTACCGCTGAACGCCCACATTAACCAGCCCTACTAGCTCATAACACCCAGCAGCGTGTCAAACACCCCTTTCCATGAACTCTTATAGCAGGATTACTTCAATAATACTTTGTTATTTCGTACCATGACGACCTTAAAGTAAGCTTATTAATTGCGTCATGATACGAAATAACAAAGTATTATTGACTAGAGTTCATCGTAAGGGGGCAGTACGCTCAGTCAAGTACAGTACGATCGACTGATTGCTTTGTTTAATTAGTAACTTTATAATTAATGGCTCAGCAATGGATTTATGGCTCCGGCATCCGTTTATATACGAGTATAATAAGAATCTGGAACGTCTATTTGTATCTCAGATATGCGTTCTGAGATACAAATAGACGTTCCAGATTCTTATTATACTCGTATATAAACGGATGTCACTCACTTATATTGTTGAACCGGCCGGCAATCAGACGTCTGCTTGAATTGTTTCAACCGATTTCGGCGACACGGACGTATCGCGTTCACCTTGATAAAGACAGTCGAAATCGGTCGAAACTGTCGGTCTAATTGCCGGCTTCAACAATATACGTGATTGATAATAATATGTAGTAATGCCACACTAAAGTTTTAATTCTGATTCTTCCAAATAAAAAAATCACAACTTCTCGACTCTACAACTTGTTTATTTCGAAAATAGTAGGGTACAAATGTAAATCTATGTTACGATACAATACAACGGAGCACCATACACATACAAACATATTGCAATAATACAGTCACGTCATCATAATAAGAACGTACATACTTCCTAGACTGGGAGCCTGACACTTGATTTCTGTCTTACAAAAGATCCAGATGAATAGGTATATTACGAATATCACTTTTTAAACTTACACGGTTTATATACATATTAATTAGATAAAAACGGGAATTACCGTGCTAAACATTTATTTATTTATTGATGTCTCGATATACTGAAGTCGGTGAGTTGAACGTCAGAACAGAGGGTTACACAAAACGATCAACGCAGTCAGCGAACACGAAAGAGGGTAGATCGTTTTGTGTCACCCTTCTGACGTTCAACACTCACCGACTTCAGTCTACTCGTGACCATGATGGCTGCAATGCTATCGAAATGTCGAGACATCAATCAAATGAATGTTTAACACGGCAATTCCCGTTTTTATCTGATTAATAGGTATATTACGAGTACTTGCATCAATCAACACGCAGAAACATGCTGAAGAGAGATCTAAAATATCACGGACAGCGCAAGGTATATTTGCATTATGCAATACTGCAACATTTAAAAAAAACATAGCTTTGATTTATGCTGTCGTTAGATTCGATTATGTTGTTAAAACCAAAATTCTAATTCTGCGATTAGGCCACATCGACCTTTTGTAAGTTACAAATTAGATCAAGCTCCCGTACTACACAATTTCAACTAAATACGTCTCACTTAGCTTAAATATAAGTATGGATTACAAAGGCAAAGCTTAAGTCTGTCAATTTTTAACATTTTGGGGCTTATGTGTATTAAAAATATTACAAAAATTAAATTACATAATATAAAATTCATGATTCTAGCTAAAGAATAACAATTTAAAACTATATAAAATGCTGTACAGTCAAAAATATGTGCTAAACCGCTTAAAATGTCTAAACACACCTTCATAGAGATATGCCGTTGGTAGATGATAACAGTGCGCAAAATAACTTATGAAACAAAGGAATCTGAATTTTAGTCAAGAGGGTCTACCTACCGCTACTTTAATATTTTTATCGTTTATAGAAACTAGCGAAAATATTGCAGTAATGTATGTAAAACAAATTTGGTAGCGATTCTGAATAGAGCTTTACAAACCTAAACCTTTCGCAACTTTAGTTAAGGAGGATATGGCTTTTAGTTTAGACCTGTTCAAAGTAGGAATCGCTACCACTGAAATAAGTCATTGCAATTATTATGCAGCCCAATGTTCGGCATATCCCTGTATGAATGCGTCCTAATAAAAATGCATCGAGTAACTATATGCGTAAAATAATATCATAATGCTAATAATTATGTTTTGTGACTTAAAAATGTGAGCTAAGTATTTTAAATGGAGAAAAAACGCTCTGCTATTCCGTGGCAGTCTTATCCATTAGATTAGCGAAAAGGATCAGTGATTACGATTCTCAAAACGATCCAATCACACCATGTCATCGCATGCGTAGCAGGGACAGTGCTATTGCGTTGGTATAGCGGCGTCTCTCTTCGGCGCGCCATGACATGCTATGATTAGATCGTTTTGAGAATCATAATAACAGATCGGCGAAGTTTTCCTCCATAATCTTGTGAGCTAAATTGCAAGTAATATTAACATTTCATATTTAAGTTTATGGGTCTCTAAAATATTAGGTTTCAAGTATATTATCACACTCCAGTAACATTTATTGCCATTAGTTGCTATTAAATTCGTTTGCTAGCGAATACGTAAGAAGTAACTTCAACTTTCGGGATTGGTGAGATAGCGGTAATAAAATCGCATCAATCACGAACGATGCAGCTACGATTTAAGAGTACTCGTTGGCAAGCGAAATTACTATAGCATCAAGACGACCAATCGAAAACACCTTTCATATTTTTATTTAAGTATTTATAGATTAACACAAGTTTATAAAGCGGAAAATATTATATTTTATTATTATGATTTGCTAACCAAATTACAAGTTTAATATTAAGTTTACGCTGTAATTTGTATAGAATGGAAATCGTGATTGTATTCTCAGCATTTACGAGTATATCACTGACAAAAATTGGCGATTTTCGGTCGGTACAAAAATGGTAAATTCTATATCAAATGAAGCCAAGCAATTGTGAACCTTATCGCATTTATGTTTCGTTACTTCTACAGTGAAATCCGACAAACATATCAAATACGACAAGGTACTAAAATGCTTAGCTACGACGCTACAAATACTAATTGGGTACAAAAAACACTTTTGGCACTACTAAGACACGATTTTGAGGGTATTTAGGTTTCAAATTACTCTTAGGGTGTAATAATAAGAAAAAAATCGTCTAAAAAGGGTATAAAAGCTCCCATAATAATAAATATTAATATAGGTAAGGTCCTTTACATGGAATCTCTCGCTGTATTTTATTTATATTTATTTTATTACTGATAGTTGTTAATCATTTGTGTTGTGATGACTATTTTAATTGGACGACAACTCTCCTACTCCCCTTAATAACCATCACATTTTTACCTTTCTCATTATTTTTACTTATAATAAAGTCGATATAAATAAATAATTTAATTAAGTTCACTAGAAAGCATCGATAAAATGCAATTAAGGCAGTCTAATAAAGAATTAAGTCTAAATTCGGGAATTAAGTTGTTGCTAATATCCCCAGAAATCTCGTCACTAGTTTCTTGAAATCGGTCGAGACATTTGGACTCACGGGATTTATACTTGGACGAATAACCAATGGACACGATACGCGGCCGTGCTTGTCTTTACCTAGGCCTATCGATAGTATCGATAGCTCGGAACGTGGCAATACAATCGACACGTTAAGCAGTTGGTCCCGATTGTTGTCGCTTGACAGCAGTCGTTAGGCAACGTCAAAGGCCTACGGGCGGCCTGAATAACTTTGACAAATAGATTTGGTCACTAAACCACACGAGAAAAGAAGAATACAATCGACCGCATCAATACTTCGATAGTATTGTTGCTCGTAAATAATAAACTATCGATACTATCGAAGTTCAAGGTAACAATACTATCGATAGTAATTAGTAGTATTCTGATATCATAACATAATAACAGTGTACTTTTCCGCCCTAGGTCGAAAACTCTCACTCAAGCCAATTTCATAAAATTTTGAACCTAATGAAATAAGCAATGAGTCGAAAGCATATCAAGTGTAGCAATTTGGACTTTTAAACAATGAGAGGTTTTCAAAGTGACAGTTGTAAGATAAAAACAAGCTTTTTAAGTTGATAATAGATGGCGTTGCACCGAAGTGCGATATCATCGTAAAAAAAACACAGCACCATGAATAAATGACAATGTCACCTGAATAATTTATTATTATTGTTTTGTTTGTGTAATTTAAACAATACAGTACAAATTAATACTAGGAATGAAATACGAAAAGCCCAAGTTACAAGCAATAACAACGAATTTAATGTTGACATCAGACCAGTTAGTGACATCTACCGGGGCTATCGGTACTTTCTTTCTTTTTTAAATGTAACCTTGAAAACCTCACATTGAAATACTTCCAATTGACGTACTATCGAGTTCCATCGTATCGAGAACAATCGTTCCAAAAAATAATACTTATGCTCAAAATAATATTACACGGTCTACGATACTAAAATAATATGTTATTGCTTCATAAAATCATGTCAAATTCAATAATTAATTCATAACATAACTCACAACACATGGAAATAATACTTACAAAAAAGGGAATTCATTTCTTAGTAAATAAACAAATGTAAATAATAGAATTATATTCTAACTAGGTATGTCACATCGAAACATTCTAGAAATACGACTAAGCCTGACCAGAAAATATCTTACAGTTACGGGGAAAATATTTATCTTTTATATTTTATATAGTAGTAGAAAATAATCGATTTATAAAGAGTGTAAAAGGATCCCCGGAAACCATACAAAATCACAACATTATTTTAAAACTGATATTAATCCATTTTCTCCGTCTGCCTCAAAAATGACATAAAAATATAAAAAAATGTTATTATTTCATTTTTTTTAATCTCTTCCTTCTTAAGTAGTAAATAAATAAATTATTCACATAAAATTTTTACATTTTTAGTTTAATTTAGTTTTAGTTTATTTATTTATTGGTATTTTTAAATTTTATTGTGGTTATTATACATATACACATATTTTTTTTGCAATATGATAGTTTGCTGTTTATTAAGTTTTCAAAGGGGATCTCTTTGCACCCTGTAAAGGTATTATTAATTTGATCAGGCTTCACGAATCGACCAGTTCGTTCTTATAATTAAATTCTCTCATTATAGGGATTACTACTAATAATGAGCAAAAATTAAAACGTAAACTAGGTTTTTTCCAATAATAATTTCTTGGTATTATACTGAATTCAATTGCTGCGCTCAATAAAAATGATTGCAGTGTCAAAATCGAACAAGCGTAATTTGAACCCAAGGAAAAATAAAGCAGTTCAACCACAAAAATTATTATTCCCATAATGTCCCCTTGTATATTCATCAAAATATTATTGGCCGATGTTCGATATTATAACTATTCACTGTAGGCCATATTCGACTAGGAATAAGTTATAGGACCGTGGACCTTAGGACCATTTGCAAATGGAACCAACTGCAAATGGGACCATTTGCAAATGGGACCAACTGCGAATTGGACCATTTGCAAATGGGACCAACCGCGAATTGGACCATTTGCAAATGGGACCAACTGCGAATGGGACCATTTGCAAATGGGACCAACTGCGAATTAGACAATTTGCAAATGGGGCCAACTGCGAATTGGATCATTTGCAAATGGGACCAACTACGAATTGGACCATTTGTAAATGGGACCAACTGCGAATGGGATGGGCACGTCTATGCAGAATCTTGCAAGATTCGTGCTTACGTTGTGTACCTATTTGGACATTTTGTTTACTTTTTAACAAACAAAAAATTGAATTTACTTTTAAACCACTTTGCAACTAAATTATAGTACACAAACAAGGCTCGATCCCCGCCGTTATTTTTGTGGTTGAACTCATATACCTACATATAAAGACTGTCCTTTTGGCATTGAAGACGCCTAGGTTAAATTATACAGTATAAAAACGGTGTTAGAACCCCGCCGTTACTTTTGTGGTTGAACTCATATACCTACATATCCTTAGTGCGGATGGCAAGGCAGTAGCTCCACGTAGTTGGCGGGGAAGAGGCCGAAGAGCCCGCGCGGGCCGAGCCCCTGCCACCAGCCCGCGTCTATCTGCTCGATGTGCGTGATTATGTCGCCAGGATCAAACGTTATCTCAGACTCGTCCGCTGCGAACGAAATTATTAATAATAATTTATTTCATTTCACAGAGTTTTTTGCCACTTTTTGTATTAAAAGTTGGCAACCTTTCCTTCGCAATCCCATGTCTAACATTGCAGTTAGAAATCATATTTAAATGATATACAGGATGTAACGTAAAGGGTATATGAAGCCGAAGGGAGGGTGTTCAGTATCGGTAACTGAACAACTTTTGTGCTACGACTTTTCAAACGAGTCGAAAAAAAAACTTAATTAAGAATTCAGAAAATAGTATGAAATCGAAGTGAATTATTCATTGTCTGTCTTTATTATCATTTTCTGCTACTCTCGCAACTCCTACTGATTATGCAATATGAAACCTAATAAGTCCCCAACAAAATGATATATGAGCTTCAATGGTCACGTAGTTTCAAAGCTCCATTGAAATGTGGTAATGTCATTTTAATTGAAATATATACTGTTTGTTCCACAACTGACCTGCTTGGTAGTCATAGAGCGCTCTCGCCGTGAGGCCGGGGTCGTCGTCCAGGTCCTCATATATGGTGCCTTCCTCTTCCAAACCTTCAGGGGAGACATCTGCAAACGTACACAAAAAAGGTCAAAAATGAAATAAAAAGCGGCCAAGTTCGAGTCGGCTGTCGGACTCGCGCACCGAGGATTCCCAGCAACGCAACTTATGCCCGTAATTTTGGTCTAAAGAAAAGATAAACGATTCATTGACAAACTTATATTTGCGGCTAAATTGCTCCAGCGTGTACTGGGTCAGCTGCAAAGTTAAGTTTGTAATCGCCCAAAAAATTTTTGGGGAATTGTATTTACGTTCATCATCATCATCAGTCTATTTATATGTCCCCACTGCTCGGGCACAGACCTTCCCTTACATCGAGGGAGCTCGGGCCATAATCCACCACGCGGGCCCAGTGCGGGTAGGCGGATTTCACATGCCTTAGATTTTTTTTCTTCTTCTACGGCATGCAGGTTTCATCACGATGCTTTCCTTCACCGTTTTTGAGAGCACTCGGTAAATGTACGTAAGTTTTTCCGTCGAAAAAACCGAGGACAACTCATTGGTACATGGCTGTCATGGCTGGGAATCGAACCTGGGACCTCCATATTGCAAGTCCATTGACCCAACCACTGAGCCACCGAGCTCTCTCGACTTTACGTGTATGTATTTACGTTACCCCTCGTTAATAGGGCCTAATTTGTTGCAAACCACCTCTAGTATCACCCCTTTCAAGGAATGTATCGAATTTCCAGTCTCCCTGTCTATAAGACCTAGCTTCTTGCAAAATTTCATGAGTTTAGGTCAACGGGAAGTACCCTATAGGTTTTGAGTTTCTCGCGTTTTCATACAGATAAGCGGGAAAAGGCAACATAAGCGGCCATATCTTTTGATTGCGATGACGTAGAAGTTAGATTTTTTAACGGCTACATGAGGTTGCAGATCTGAATAATAGGGGAAAAAATTTCAATTCGGGGAAATTTGAAAAATGCAATCTGGCAACCCTGTTTGCAAGTAAAAGGTGCCAACGCTGAGGAGAATAAGTGTCAAAAAAACTTACAGCAGCGCATCTTTTAAAAGAATAACAATTTAACTTACTTAATAACTAGGTAATTACGTATTGTTTTATTATTAACAATCTAAACTTGGTCCATCATGCGGAACAGGCGATGTAACAGAAAGGATATATGAAGCCGAAGGGAGGGTGTTCAGTATCGGTAACTGAACAACTTTTGTTCTACGACTTTTCGAATAACAAAATAAATTAATGTCTCATACAAATCGACCAGCTGACCGGTACGAAATGTATGAAAACTTGAAAAGTAAAAAAATTATTCGCGAAAATCTAAAAGTAGTATGCGAAGAACAAAAGTTGTTCAGTTACCGACACTGAACACCCTCCCTTCGGTTTCATATACCCTTTACGTTACACCCTGTATACTCAAAGTATGTATTTTCATCGTTTAAATAATGTATAGTATGTTGTACAGCTAACAGCAGATCAAGTATAACACTTTGGACCGTTCTTAATATCTGCGTCGTAAGATTTAAAATCGTACTGCAAGTGTTACCATTGATCTGCTGTTGTTCGTACATTATTAATAAATATTACCTTCTGACGTAGTAGTGCCATTCGTATCCTTCTTATAATTGACATTCTCTATGACTGTGTTCTGTCGAGTCAGCTCTTTAGTGCCATTTTCCTCTGCTATATTGTTCTTACTGTACGGAGACCGCTTGATTGTACTGAACTTATTATCGCTATCCTCATCATCATTCTCATTGGAACTCGAGTACGAAGCATCGAACATATCATTTTCTAGAATATTCTGTTTAACCATCGGCTCACTCTGACTTACATCTTCCTTTATATCTCTGTAAGAATCATTTTGCTTAAACTCCGAGTAGTTAATGGCACTGAACGAGGTCGGCTCGTCTGTACTCGGACTTAAGTCGACAGACGGATCGATTATAGGCTCGTATTGAATCTGAGACGGACTTTCCAAACTCATTTTGATCTTATCTATGTTTTTCAGAGGACTAGTCTTGGGCTGTTCTTGGGATTCCTCTTGTAGCGGTAGCGTGGCTTTGAATTCTACTTTGACTGGCGATTTGATGGGTGATAGAGGTTGGGGTGATGCCTGTGGCTGGTTGAATGTGTTGATTCGTTGCGCTATCACCGAGCTGCGGACTGGTTTCTCTGGCACGGAGTTAGATCTGGAAGAAGCATACTTTATTGTATAAGAAGACCTACCTATTAGAATTTTTAGTTTTGGTGTTACTGATCTAGATCGTGTCCCCGCGTCTTAGCGTGTCCCAGTGTCGTAACGTGTCCCCGTGCTATAGCGTGTCCCCTTGATATAGCGTGTCCCCCTGATATAGCGTGCCCCGTGTCATAGCGTGTCCCCGTGTTGTAGCATGACCCCATGTTGTAGCGTGTCACCGCGTCGTAGCATCACCCCGTGTCGTAGCGTGTCCCCGTGTCGTAGCGTGTCCCCGTGTCGTAGCGTGTCCCCGTGTCGTAGCGTGTCCCCGTGTCGTAGCGTGTCCCCGTGTCATAGCGTGTGTCAGTGTCATACAGTGTACCTGTGTCTTAGCATGCCCCCGCGTCGTAGCATCACCCCGTGTCGTAGCGTGTCCCCGTGTCGTAGCGTGTCCCCGTGTCATAGAGTGTACCTGTGTCTTAGCGTGTCCCCGCGTCGTAGCGTCACCCCGTGTCGTAGCGTGTCCCTGTGTCGTAGCGTGTGTCACTCACCGCGCGCTGAGCTGCCCCTGCGCCGAGTGCTGCTCGAACATGGCGCGCGCGGCGGCCGTTGACCCTATCACCTGGCGCGCCTCAGCAGACCGTTGTCGGCGCAACGCCTCGCTCGCACTCACGCCCCCCGGACTAGGCACTTCGGGGCTGGGAATCCTACAAAAATATTTGTCACCTTACATCCTTCAGTATTATATGTAGAGATCTTATACAATGTAATAACCGCCCTTTCAAAAATCCGAAAGAGTCGCAACAATGCCTCATATACACACGTTAGGCCTGGACTAAACTGGCGAGCCTAGGGCGGGCGCGACGGCCGGCGCGAAATATCAAACATGAAACCGCCGTTTGTGGCCATGTCGCAGTCAACTGGTTAAAATAGACGTTTGATTGAACAACTAGCACTTTAATTGAACGTCATTCGATGAGCTCAAGCACAATCAGATGTACAATTTCCAAAGTCAAGATTTTTTTTATAACTGTATAAACAGGTTTTCTTCGTCACTATTCTTATTAGAAAGATTTTAAAGCGAATGGAGATCGCGTAATTATCTATGTAATAATGAGTCTGGATTATATTTCCCATATGGTTAACGCTGATTGTATTGAACTTACTTCTGATCTTCTGCTTTCGCTCTTTTCGCCGCTTCCAATTCATCTCTTCTTTTAACGTCCTCCTCTGCTTTCCTTTTCTCCTGTGAAATTACATTCTCCAATTATCCTACTAATCATTCTTTTATTTTCATTTTGCTATTACTTCCACTAGTACTTCACTCACCTCGTCTCTTCTTTTTCTATCGCCTTCTACCCGTTTCTTTTCCTCTTGCTCTTCTTTTAACCAAAATTGGTCTCTCTCTTTTGAATTTATTTCTTGAACTGTAAAAAAACATATTATAATTAATTAAAATATATTTTAATAGCTACTAAGGCCACATTTCTGTCATTATTCAAATTAAACAATAGATTATTAGTGTTACACATTTATACAACTAAAGCTTTTTAAAACGATGACATATCATGAGACAACATGTCGAACAGAGACGGCGCTATACCAAAACGATAGTACTGTCGCAGTCACGCACGTTCATCTTTTCAACGTTTTGAGAACGGCAATAGGGTTACCACACACAAAAAAAACATTTCCTCGCACAATGTACCTCTACGCAAAGTATCTTTCCGCGACTTAATCTCTTCAGCCAGTTTCCTCGCTATTAAAATCTGGTAATGGGCCAATGTACTTGTCATCATTTTATACACACACTATCTTTGATAAAGGAAGTATACACTAGTTTTTAATATAGATAATTCATCTACAGCCCCTTTACCATAAAGTCTTATCGGATTACTTCAATAATAATACTTTTTTTACTATTAAAGTAATCCTGCTATAAGAGTTGATGGTAATGGGACAGGCAGGACTAAATACTCTCGACACTATTACTTTATGGCGTTAATAAAGGCCCTCCACAGTCTCGCGAAGTTGACCGAAGTGAAATTAAGAGTATTTATGTTTCTCCATACACTCGTCACTTCACTTCGGTCGATCAAACAGAATTTAATAAAAGCGAGACATCGCGACCTCGCCTTTCAGAGTAACCCACGCAAATGCCTGGACAAAGGCGTTGTATATTGTTTATAATTTATGTTAACACGCAAAAACAATAGGCACAAACATGCCTTTTGTGCTGCTACTGTTGTACTGGCGGACAATCGACTTGCAATTTTAATATGATATGAGTAATTGGAGCTCAATCGATATAAGGTAAGGGAAGGACATAAAAGTAGCCTGATGATGATAATGAGCATTAAGAAGAATAAATTGATGGTAAATATTTTTAATAACTGGTATCTAGAAAAACCTGTATCAGTCTGTATCGTTATCAGTCAAAGAAGATTAAGAGTAACACTTCTAAATGTGATTTAAAGTTAATCCACATCTTAAACCTTCGGTCCCTTTCTAACTTGATGTTAGAACAAAAACACGGTTTAATGGAAGTGACTTTGAACTAGTTATGACTAACAACATGAGACTAGTAATTAATAGTTTGTAAACATAATTTAGTGCCCTCCGTCTACATGGATCCACGTGTGGATCCGCGGATAACTCTATATCCTCATAAATCCACATGTGGATCTATCGATACTTCTTTTTTTCCTAAGGTGTCCACCAGGTGGATCTGTGAATATTTATTCCTTTCAATCTACCTACTTAAGTTAATAAACAAATTGATTTTCGATTATGAATGGTGACATAGAGCACGGAAAATAACAATCTCCAAAGTGTAACATTTTATTGGACTTTTGGCTGAACTATGAGCGAGCGGTCCACAATAATAGTCCAGAGATGAGGATCGACAGGGGCGCCGACTCCGTGGGTGCTCGGGGGCTCGAGCACCCATTAGAAATAAACAGTGGGTGCCGAGCCACCCCTGAGAATAGACATCAAGAAACAGATCAGTAATCGCCTTTTAGGGATGCGCGTTTTTCATTGCCGATGCGGGCAACGGATGCCAGTTACTGATGCTGGTATCCGTTATCAAAATGTTCGTTTTACGAAGCGCGATGCTGATGCTAGCAAAACGAATCTATTCTATTCTATTAAAACTCTTCTTGAATGGCATCAACTTTTTATTTTGAAAGGACATCAAATTAGCATGAGCGCATGAGGTTTTCTAAAAGCCGGCGCCCCTGGGATTGAACCTGCAACGCTTGTGCCACAGCCTACAATCATGCCATGGTACAGTCGAAGACAGAGATAAGTATACAGGAGGTCTCAATATGGTTGATATTTTCTCAAGATCTACCAGACCGATTTTAATAATTCTTTTACAGTTACATGTTTTAACTTTTATCTAACAAACAGTGAAAGAATTTTTGCAATAGGTCAAGTAGTTTTTGAGAAAATCTCAACCTTAAAAACTCTACTGTACACCTTTCTTTGTCTTCGACCGTACACAGGTATTATGTGCCATTACGGTTATTTTTATTATATCTCAACAATAGATTATTTGCACTGATAAGGACCTAAAGTCTGTGAATCAAATGGCAAACACAACCTAATCTGCTTGAGTCGGCTGTGACTCAAACTTTGTTATGTATTTGCCGAAGGCACACATACGTCAAGCCCACTAATTGTATGCTGAGCAGATGCTGAGTGACCTAAGTGTAATAATAGCTATTTTATAGGACTAAACATACTGTATGCAATGTGCCTGTATTTGTTGGATGCTGAATTTAAAAAAACGTAAATTAAAAGTCTCCAGACAATGATGACGTGACCTATATAGCAAAGTGGTCATGGTATTTTTGATTGCACACAAACTCAATTGAAGCCATTACATGTAATGGCTATCATAGTGATGATAGAGGTGCAAATCAAGGAGCATTCCTTGTTTCTGTTACTCTTTTTCTTTAGCTTAGCTTGAGTCAATGCAGAAGGAGAAAAATTATCACATAGGTAGCTTTATTATACCTTTTTTATGTTGCCCAGGAAATATCCATTATGGATACCATCCGTCCGGCGGAACGGGTGATTATGTTGGACTCTCACCAACTTAA